>BNCR01000006.1:47739615-48339615 GCA_014656515.1 Oryzias celebensis | reverse complement strand
GCTGTCCTAACTTACAGACCAACCTTTGTAAAGACAGAGAAGTGTGTGTGTGTGTGTATGCGTGTGTGTGTAACCAGGGCTGACCAAGACAAGAGTGAGCCTTGTGTTAGAAATGCTACCCCATTCAAACAGGGGCAGGGGGTGTTTGAGGGGCAAAGGAGGCAGAGGAGGGGGTTTGAAAAGGTGAAGCCACGGATCATAGACAGCTTTTTTTAAAGCTGGAGTCAGCTTCTCTACTTGCACGCGTGCAAACGCTAATGATACCAGATTTGGCGCCTCGGACTCCTGTCTGAGTCAGAACATCAAACATCCAGGTGATTTGAACTCTTTTTCATTTTAATGTGTTTTTTAATGTGTTCATACCGGGCTCAAAAACGCACATTCAAGCCACCGCTTTCAATGAAAAGTCAATGTGAACGCGCATTTCAAGTTCACTCTACTTACAAAACATACATGTTACAAACAGAACATAAGTCACAAGACACAAGTCAATCACAAAATTATAAACAATAGCTGGTTGCTACAGCTGTAGGTACATGAGATAGAACGGGCAGCGAGAGACGTGTGGTCACCATATGTTAAAAGTGCATTCAAAACCCCACGTTCAGCACCATAAATCAGTCTGTGTCGGTCTGTTTCCTCAGCTGCTGTGGGGCAGGCGGGAGGATCGATAACTGGTTTCCTCCACTGGTTTCCACGCACACCTCCTCAGGCAGATTCCTGCGCTCCATCGCTACCTGTGCACCTCCCCCGAAGTCAACTTTCCTTTTCTTCCTTCTCCCACAAAAGCACTCCTTCACATGCATGGTAATTAACCAATTTGTAACCTAGTAATCCTTGTCAGTGAGTTCACGCTGCTAATGAACGACCTCTGCTGCACTGATAACTCCTCCTGGTTTAGCCAAGGAGAGCGCAGGAGTGAGAGGAGGCACAGGGAGCTACTTCAGACAAAAAAACAGAGGAGACATGAAGAGGAGCTATGTTGAATGAAGAACACGTGTTGAGATGTTTATTCACATGTTAACCAAGTTACATCTAACGATCTAATGAGGTAATATGGTCACTGTTAGGCTAACAGAATTAAAGGGCAGGCTAAACAGCTTCCTAAATCCATGAATTTCTTCCAAAAACTCATTTAGCCTGAGAAAGCCACAGAAAATAATTAACCTGCCTTTGCATCTTTATAACTATATCCATTACTGGACCCGAATACGTCTTCTCTTACACATTTGTTTGAAATGTTGTCAGCTTTATCAGTGCAAAAATAAAGGAATGAGGCTACACCAAGTTCTAAAAGTTGTTTTCAGCGCTTGGCATTGACTTAACTTTGTTTTTTTTGTCATAAAATTATTAAATCTACCTCGATTAAAAACAAAAACACGCTCATTTGCTGGGCACAGCTCCACAAAGTATCTTGGGAACACTGAGTGTTTTGACCCAGAAGTGACAACAAAATCACAGTGGTAAGCCTTTAACTTCCTGATTGAAGCATGTTTAAAATCAAAAGTGACTGAAAAAAAGGTCAGAAAATACTCACAAGGGAGTTGTTCCACAAAAACAAGTCTTTTAATCATCCAAATAAAAAAAAATAGCCAAATATAAAATTGTAAAACTTAAAGTCTACTCAAAATTAATAAACGTTGACTTTTCTTAAATAACTACTAGAGGCAGGTTTCAAAAGACAACAATTTACTTTTTTAGTAAAAAGTACAACTTTAACCAAACAAAACAAATGTATTTACTGCTGACATGAAAACCTTATTTTTAAAAATATTTTAATTTTAATTTTTTATTTTTTATGGTCATGTAGAATTAATTTATTAAATGATATATTATTTTAGTCCTGTGACAGACTGCACTCTGTCCAGGGTCTACCCAGGGTGTACAATTGACAGGTTTAGGCTCCGGCAACCCCATGACCTCAAAAGGGACAAAGTGGGTTTAGGGAATGAATGGATGGACATATAATACTATACGCAGAATATTATATCTGTATACAATATGAAGGAGACATTATTATTAATATTATTTGGCAGATATAATATTATATCAATCTATTCATTTTCCAAACCAGTTTTTGTCCCTTTCTGGGTGACGGGGCTGCCAGAACCTAACTTGGGCACCCATGAACGAAGACTGGGTACACCCTAGACAGGTTGTCTCTCTGTCGCAGGGCCACAATCACACATCCATCCACAACTACGGGACAATTTAGAGTAACTAATTGGGCTATGAAGCATGTGTTTGGACTGTGGTAGGAAGCCGGAGTACCTGGACCCACACATGCACGGCGAGAACATGCAAACTCCACACAGATATTATATATATTTTTTAAATCATCTGAAAATAAAAACAAATTCATTGATTTCCCATTTGAAGCTACAGACACACGTGACACGCGTTCAAGAACATGCCAAAAGTTCTTTCTGAAACCTGTTCATACTGGACTGTCGCTAAATGATATTAGAGCATGTCCGCCACCTACGTGTGGAAGCGTCTTGGTGTGAAATGTCATAGCAATACAAATCTAGTGAATCTTGCTCCACACCTTTTCTTTCACAGCTCTTCTGATATAAAAAGAACTTGGTGTCATAGAAGTTCAGTCGGACACAAAATGCAACTATTAATTTCTCCTTCATGATCCATCTTCCAAAGGTCGATACTCTGCTAATTAGAAAGGACTTCATCAATAAGTCAAATCCGAGTCCCTGATTGGTCAAAGTTTAACTTGATTTGACTTTAAATCCAGGTTTAATGGCCTAGTGTGGCCTAATGTCCAATGGCCTAGTAAAAAATGTCTTAAAAATGTGCACATGAACACGTGACCAAGACAGCTTTGGACACGGAAGATTGAAACATGCATTTACGCCTGTTTATGGTGTTTAAAGTTTTCATTGGAAGTTGTTGCTTGAATACGTGTTGCCAAAGGCGATGTGAAAGTAGCTTTAGACAAATAAAGCCACATAAAGGTTTGTGGTTTACTTTTGTAAATAAAAGTACATTCCATGATAACATTTTTTAATTTAACATTTATTTTGCTACATCAACAACAATGGGGCCTATTAGTAGTAGCAGGGAGCTCAGAGGCTCTTTGCTCCCGGAAAACGCTTTTCAGTAGAATTCCATGTGGGGAATAAAACGTGAAGGGAGTGTGAGAACAGCGTGTAAAAACACCTACACACCAGTGCTATCAAAACATCCCACTCTTTTGCTTCACTTTCAGCGTATCTCTACCGTTCACTTCTTTATCCTCCCAGAGGGCTTAGCAGACCTGAGACGCACTTCTACGTTTGACGCACACACACACACACATTGCTCTCCAGCTGTTGTAACGCTGTGCCATGCGGGATGCCCTTACACAGAAATGTCAGCGCAGCAGGGAGCTGGGAAAAAGGGGTTTGATCAATGGAGCTCCCCTCTGGATGGCCATGCTGCTCTGTGAGGCTCTTTGATTACATACTGCTTTGCTTCCTAATGAAGCTCAATTACTGGAGGAGAGCGACGGCTTTGCCCCGGAGTTCCAGAGAATAACAGCCGCTCTCCTCTGGCCTCTTTTACTCTCATCCATCTCTTTTTGTTTTCTCGACTTTTCTCCTGCAGGTGTATCGTTAAAGTTTATCTCTCCTGCATGCTTTACCTTCACACTTCCTGTCCATCACACTTTGCAACTAACTAGTGTTAGTTTTTGTCAGATAGTCACTTCTGTTCATAATGGTCCACTACAGTCTGCATAGCAACAAGAGTCTGGCCTGTTGACTGTTTTTGAGTTTTGGACCGAGTGGCTCCATAGAAAATGACTTGTTTCCGGATCAATTGATTTTAAATAAATTTAGCTACAAAGTTTTTCCGATACAGAAGTCACCATGTTGGAACCAGAAACTGTCAGTTTCTATGGAAACCAATCTCATCAATCAGAAGTGTGCCTGTTGGAAGTCCAACCCATACCAGTTGAAAATGGACTACATGAAATCGGTCAGTCAAACGTTTTGGACGTTCAACTGCAGTTAAGACATCCAATTGCTCAGTTTTAAACATGTCATCAGGCAGAATACAAGATCACCAAAAAAATTTAGTCGGGGGGGGGGGCTGATTTGTGCATTGTGAAACCAGACAGTTTGAATTTTGACTCTGCCCATTCAACCAAACCAAACGTTGAAAACAATCCTGGATTGAAAGCTTCTAAAAGATTTAACCCTTTAACACCACAGCTTCAGCTCCTGTGTATATATTCTTTTACCAAGCAGAACTCTTCTACAGATTATGCAATTCACATAATTCAGGCAGACACTGTCGTGAAGAAATGCAGATGATATGCAACACTTTTACAGTAGTAATGTGTTGCACATCAATGCAAAACTCCAATAAACTCCAAAAAAACTCCAACTGCAATATTAGTGATCAATACTGCAATGATGATACATGCGATAGATGATAACTAATGCATAATTACCATTTCACTGCAGCAGTTTTATTTTAATACAGGTCAACATAACTTAAATTATACTCCACATGACCCTTGCCTACATAGAAGGCGGGTGTCTAACATGACAGTGCTCCATTTGATTGGTCAACGACTTGAACGATATATTTAATTCTTCAATTGTGTAAAGGGCCCTATTTGATTTATAAAATACTTAAAGCTGCCTTGAGATTGTATAAGCATGAATGTTACCCCGGGCTCACACCACATGCTGCAGTGCGGATGCTGGAATCTTAACATGACATGAAAAGTGGGATAGGCACTCACACTGCATCCAGTCCAATCCGGCCTCTGCAGCGCTCCATATCCGTTTTGTTGGCTTCAAATTTTTGCTGGACACCGGAGCTGAGCCATAGTACTTTATTGTCCCAGGTCTCAAAGTTTGTGGTAGAGCGTAATTTCAGCCATAGAACACCATGGACGACGAGTGGTGGATCACAGAGATATAGAACTACCGCATTCTTTTTGATACAACACTTTCTTTTTCTAAGAAAAAGGACAGAGCTTGGGCTGAGATATCGCAGGCTGTTGGACTTGATGGTGCGTTTGTGTAATATGGACATTCACACTCAGTTTAAAAAGTTTAAGGAAATTATGCCCACCTTTGTAAATCCATTGATTGAAGGCGACTCACACAGAAAAAGAAGTGCTGTGAATATATTAAAAAATCAGAATGGAATGAGGGATTGTTTACTATGGCGTCCTATTCAAATGGCGGGTTCTTGCGTGAACCTACATGAGTTCATAGGTCAGCGAGGTTGGCAGCAGAGCCTGTCTGCAGCAGGACCACAAGCAATACGTAGTCAGTGAGAATTACCTGTCGTAGCTAGACCGCTCCACAGCCGGACCAGAGCTGGACCGCAGGGTAAACAATTAAGGTAACTTTTTATCGATAACGTTTCCAATAACGATAAATTTGCCTTTTATTGTGCAGGCCTAATGCCATTCATTTTCTTCAAAAGAATGCCTCAAGAGCATGTTAAAAAAGACAGTTTTCCTCGGAGCAGGTCTTTAGGTTTATTAGATAAATTGAGGAGCTCACTTGTGTTGCTTTCCACTTATAGCATACCTTTAATTTCTCCGATGTGCCCTGAGCCCATGGCCAAAAGTTTATCCTTCCAGTCCTTTGACAACAGCCTCTCAATGCTGGGTGCCTCTATTTAAGGGGGTGAGGGGGGTAGGGGTGGGGTGGAGAGAGAGAAAGACAGAGAGGGATTCAGATGGCTGGCCAACATGACAATAAAGCTCATTTAAAGTCCATTTGCTGTAATAAAGGCAGCGGCGGCTCAGCCTAATGGCCGCATCAGCAGGAGAGGGAGGGGAGGGGAGGGGAGTGAGGGCTGGAAGGAGAGAAGCTGATAATCGAAGAGAGAGCAAATCTGAAAAACAAAAACAAGGGAACAGAGAGAGGTAGAGGGAGACGAGTGGAGAATGGAGAGAGGCAGACAGAGAGCGGCTTTTCTCCCTCTCACCTGCTGCTAGAGAATCATTAGCCCTGTGGGCCCCGAGACAAAGAGGGCCTTAATGCACCCACCACAATGGACACATTATCAGCCGGCGCTTTGTTTTCAATACACACTCCGCGCGCCGGTCCAGGCCCCACACAGGCGCGCGCGCACACCGGCGGAGTCACTAATTACAGCACCTGACTATGATCACACTTGCCCACAAATGTGCACACACAGCCACAGCGGGGGTGAGGGGTGGGGGTGAAAATGTCACACAGGAGAGCAGACGCATGGAGGGATTCAATCCTCAATGCGTGCACACATGTGGACACACACACATGGACCACCGGGACAAACACACACACACTTGTATGAAGTTTCATTGCAGTTACTTAATTCTGACATTTTCTGTAATTAAAAAAACGTAATAAACCATTTCTCTTGTTTAAATTCTGTTTGTTCAAAAAATGATTTAAAAACAAATAATCTCAAACTACTTTTCACTGTTTGCTTTTATTCATGCGATCCATGGATCACTCTGCTGCGACGATCGGACAAAAGCTGCTTTGATTATGCTTAAACAGTTCCAAGAAAAGTTGTTTCAGAAAACAGAAAAAGCATGCAAATATGACCAAACTACAGAGCCCTGGATATGACATAAGAAATAATAATATAAATCTTCCACTTATATTTGTAATTTTATTTTTTTTCCAGTTATTTAAATATTCATATTTTGTGAGCAAAAATTAGTATTTTAGTATCATCAATTCTTACTGCTAATTTGTGGATTTAAAATACTAGTTTTGCGCAAACAATGCTAATTTGTTTGCACAAAATGTTCACTTGTGCTTACAAAAGACTTATTTGTGGGAACAAACTGTTAATTTGAGATTAACAATTAGATTTTTTTTGTTTGTTTTTTTGAGGCTCTATGTGTGACACTTTTGTGACAATTTTTTGAGCGTCCCTTCCAGGGGTCTGTTCCCAACTCACAGTTCTATTAACTGTTTTTTAGTAGGATTATGAACATTTTACCTAACAATGGATTCACGTAAACATTCATTTATTATCTATTATCTAATGTCTATTAATGTCTATTAATGATAATGTCTATTAGACATTATCTATTCTCAAAAGAACCCAATTTTATATCATAACATTGCAAATAATTAAAAATTGTTGAAACCGTTTAAGTGTTTTAGGAAAAATGTGTTCCCTCATCAAATTTTACAGTTGCTGGAAGAAAATTGAAAAACAGGGTTAAGTGGGCATCAAAATAAAATGTAAATAATATTTATTTTACATAATTTTCTTTAGTTTGTTACAGTTAAATGCACTTGATCAAAATTCTTAAATCAAAAGCTTTCATTAAATTTTGTTTTTGATAAAGCAAACATTGATATGAATAAATAAAAAAGTACAGATGAAGGGGGCTGCATGATGTATTTGCCCGGGGCCCCAGAATGACTAAATTCGCCCCTGCATGGCTAAAAAGACGAGATGGCCAACAAAAACAAGATTTTTAAATATTTAAAATGACACCTGACTGCACACAAATGAGAATGTGTGCAAATATACATGCATAGATGGGCATTCAAACAGCCCCTCAGTGTCGCCTGCATCCTTTACTTCAGTTGTTGAGTTGTGTGTGTGTGCTTGTGTGTGTGCATCCCTCCAGCCTCCCCTGAGGTCTGAATCAGGTCTTTTCCTCCCCGGGCTTCTGGATGTGAGTATTCACGCCCCACTGATTACAACGGACACACACTCTGGGGGACACACACAAAGTCCCTCAGATTGAGATCAATCACATTGGGTTTTTTTGTTTGCCCCCCTCCCCTTTGCAGTCCGCTTTTCCTTTCACACCATGAGCACCTTTTTTCCGGGTTCACTAAAAGAGTTTAGGTCTGACTCAGCCGTGCACTTTTGCTGAAAAGAGCTTTACGGAGCGGCTCGGCGGGGCGATGGAGGCATGACAAGGGGCGCACACGGCTCGGCGGGGCGATGGAGGCATGACAAGGGGCGCACACGGCTCGGCGGGGCGATGGAGGCATGACAAGAGGCGCACACGGCTCGGCGGGGCGATGGAGGCATGACGAGGGGTGCACACGGCTCGGCGGGGCGATGGAGGCATGACGAGGGGTGCACATGGCTCAGCGGGGTGATGGAGGCATTACGAGGGGTGCACACAGCGGACCCTTTCACTCAAATGAGGGGGAGAGATATGAATGCAGAAAGACAGCGCCACTGTTTGCCCCCCACCCTCCTCGCTCCAATGACAGCTGTCTTACCATCACCCCAACAGGTGCTATTAGCCCCTGGTGCTCCTTTCCTTCCTTCTCTGCCTCTCTCATCCACACCCCCCCACCACCACCAGCCCCTTCTACCTCAACAATGACAGAGGCTTTTAAGCCAAAGAGCTTTGACAAGTGAGAGGGAACAACAAATGGCCGTGTCGCCTGCTCTCCTTCCACCGCACTGCCTCTCCGTCTCCATCTCCTAGTTATTATTTTTATTTATTAACAGGGATGCAGCCATTGTCCCCTGTGACAGGCCGGGGCCACTTTAACTATTAATAAAAGCCAAGAGGCTCTTGCATTGTGTGGAGGACGGCGAGATGGAAGGAAATGGACAGGAGGAAAAGAAGAGGAGAGGTGAAATAAGAGGAGTTGATTTTTTTTATGTGCAGATGCTGACTGATTTGGGGCTGGCTGAACCACAAACAACCAAAAACTTGGTTCACATTAAAAAAAAAAAAAAAACATCAAATACCAGACTGTTTTTTTTCCAACTCGATCTGGGACGCTCCACTGAAAATCCTCTCTTAAAAGAGCCTTTTACACGTCTCCAACATTTATGTTTTTTTTTCATAGAACAAGACATAGACAAGCATTTAAAGTTAGGGAACAGCTAACGTGAATGTCCAAAAATCCCGTAGGAAAGGAAGGACGGCACACTTTCCGGGCGTGCCTCCTCCTGACGTGTGTGGCTGGTTTGCAGGGTGGGGTGCCTGTCCACCCTGGTGACAAAAGTGAAATGTTAAGTCGTAGTCTTTCTTTTTCTAATCCAGCTGCTTGAAATTTTTCAAAAGACTGCATATTCATTCCGTATCAGCTTGTTCCAGCTTCTTATTAAACCTGTATGATGTTTGCAGGGCATAAAATATCAAAACCCCAGATGTCCGGATGTGCAGCGCATTTCTCACATCTTCTCTACTCAAAAAAGGATCCCACACTTGTGAAAAGCCTCTTTTTTTAGTTGCTTTTGTACTTGTGCATAAATTAATCTGAGGGTGATTTTCTGATCCCACACAGACGACGAGGATTCTGGGAAAAACGCAAAAGAAGAGGGAAAAAGCCACTGACAAAAACTCCAGAATCATCGGCTATTATTTTGGCTCATTGGATCAAATGGAGTCAAGCTGCTGCCCCTGCAGCCGAGCCAAAACAGCCCTGTCCACCTGTGGAGAGCCGAACTGTGATCCCCCACCTCCCAACACTGCATTTGAATTTACAGCAGAGAGTGAGAGGAGGGTCCAGCTAGCTCTGACCAACATCGCAAACAATACCATCCATCTCGCTTTCTATTTTTTTCACTTTTTGCCCTGAGTCACCGCCAGCAGCCAGCTCTATTTTTCCTATTATCTCATATTTGTGAAGAGTGGAGACCTTTAGAGGGAAAAGGCTGGGAGGGGGGCTTACTGAGAGAGACAGAGAGCCCGGACCCTTGGGTTTGGAACAAAGGGATCTCTGTGCCAGCGCCAGGCCCAGCCGAGCTTGGAGGAGGGCGGAGGATGAAGGAGTAGAAGGAGGACAACGAAGACGAGGAGGAGGAGGAGGAGGAGGAGGAAGAGAACTCACAGGACAAGGGGTTTGGGACCTGTGGCTGAGGCTTATGCCCCTTCCCATCCCAAACAGGCATCACATTAACTCGGCCTGCAAATGGCAAAAATTAGGAGGCTCATGCTTCAGACCCCCCACCCCCCTTCATTCGCCTCCACCCAAACTGAACAGGGGTCAGCGCTTAATAAGTAATTATACAAGAACTGGTGAAGTTTGTGTGAGGCTGCCACCCGAACACTGAAGTATTGAGGTGGCAAGATGTAGCAGCAGAGACGGCGAGGAGCTGAAGTGTGAGGAGAGAACTCTTAACTGACCAGTTAAGTCTGAGGTCAGAATAAGAAAAAAAGAAAAGCGCAAGCAGATCTTTGTTTTCATTGTACAATTCTGGATGTGATTTTCTACAAGAGAAAGGTGTGAAAATGCTCATGTCTGTCAGAGAATAGTGTGTGTAGTGAGAGGTTTTACTGCTTTAAAGGATTTAATGTCATTGTAAACATTTTAAGACCACTACTTTGAGGATGTCATCTATCGCAGGTTATTTTTTACGATGGAACACTGTATTGTCATTAAGCTAAGGATGGGTACTTTCTCCCATGTCTACACATGTGCAGTTCAGCCCTCCTGAAGCTACTGAATGAGTCCTTAAGTGGAGATCAACTGCAAAGTGATTTAACTGATTCCATACTTTCCAGAACATACAAAAAAGTGTGCCCAAAATAGAGCCCTGAGGTGTCCCAATGCCCAAACTTGAGTGAGTAGGGAATAATTGCAGTCCTACGTTAGTGTGAAGATGAGGCTCAGGGTCTAAAAAGTTAAAAAAAAAAGGTTAAAGGCTAACAATTAGAAGGTAGTTTCCAAAAAGCGTTCTAAGGATACCTAACGACCAAAACAAAGTTTCCATACTATCACCCTAAAGTTTAACAGCAGACTAAGTCTATGACACCATAACAGAGCTGAGAAAGAAAAAGTCTGGAACAAGATTCACCACATTTACATCGCTTTGACATTTTATGCCAAGACTCTTCCAACTGTACATGGTGGACGTGCACAAGTAAATAGCAGAAAACAAAAAGGAGGAAGAAGCCCCTCCGTACTTGTCCAGTGTTAACACCGTGAGCTAAATGTGCATTCAAGAGCATGCCAAAAGTGCGTTCTTAAAAACCTGGTGTGAACATAGCTGAAGTGGGAGCTGTTTACATATATCACAAAAAAAACAGGTGTTTGTCATTTCGCAGATTATAACTAGTAAACTCCAAGACGTTGAACTTTTTACTACTGCATTGATGCTTTTGTAAGTTCAGACTGACTTGATCAACAGTGTCAACAAGATTTTTACAATGACATCACCATATACAACCTCAGCCATCATGTAGACATAGCAGATAAAATGTATGTTGATTATACTTTTGAAAACAGATTTTTTTAAAAAAGAAAAGGTGATTATTTTGAGAAGGAAAGTTGCCAAAGAAAATCAAAACTTGCAAGATGTCTATTATCTTTTACATGTCCAGAAACAAATATTTCATGGTTGTAAAGTAAAATAAAATAGGGCTTTATGTAATTTTCAAAACGGAAAAAAGAGTTTGTATTTTGGCTAAAACAAAATCAGTTTTATTATATTATATTATATTATATATATATATTATATTATTATATTATTATTATACAGTTTTAATGATAAAGCTTGAAAAATGACACTTAAGAAAAAACTTTAATTAAATCCTCACATTTGCTAAAATAAGCCTCAGAACGGCATTAAAATGCACTCTTTGCTTATTTACACTCTTGATGCTGCAGCTCTTCTCCTTTCAGTCTGGCTGCTCCCCTCACGCCTGCGGCGGCGGCGCCAGGACTCCCCGTTTACAACGATGTTGATATTTTGATGATCAATTCATGTCTGGTTGAGCTGGGCCATGTGTCTGGACACATTTTTATTGATTCCTTCTAAAGACAGTCCAATTGTTCCAGAGCCGTGCCAAGATTTTGGACGGATTTTTTTAGGAAGGAAAAAAAAGAAGACTACAGGGGTGATCTCTGGCAGCTTGAGAGATACAGAAAGGAGATGTACCAAAAAGCTTTTTGTCCAATCTCGCCTCATACCACCGCCACCTCCACAAGGTTAGTTGCTAAAAGTACCAATTACGGGCTTGTTGTTGGGGAGGAAGGCGCTTGGCAACAGTTGCTGCGGTGGCCGAGTCTCAGTGTAAACATTAAAATCCTTCTCTAACCTGCTTCAGACCCCACCCCCCCAACACTCATCACCCACTGAAGCAGAGGACTGCAACAAGAAAGAGACGGTGCTGCCGCCGCCCCTGCCCGGCCCCGTCTTCACTGTGACTCTTCATTCAGAAGCTGTTCCAACTTCAGTTAATAGTCCAGTGTTAAACACCAACTCTGCAGACGACAACTGGGGGGGGGTTTGCATGAGTGAGCGCGCACGCTCAGGCGCGAAAATTAAGGAACTTGGCGCGTCCTTGCACATCCACTCCTAATTGTGTTCACTTAGTGAAGGAAGTTTTGTGGTGGAAACATCAGGGGACATATGGCCCTACTAGAAAGCCACAATAACAGCAACACAAACACTTCTGAGAGCAACACCCCTGTTACAAAAAAAAAACCTTAAACCTGTCACGCCAGAACACCTGAAAGTGCCTCCCCAACCATTAGGACATAATACTTTATGATAACGCAGATTCAATTATGACTAAATACCAGATAAAGTCCTATTTTTGTACACATTCCAATATTAGAGACTGCACGGATGTATAGCAACATGTAATCGGAGGCTCTAAGAATAGGCCACAAAGTGAAAAATTTCACAAGAGCGTCAGTCAACACTTTCATAAATTGAAAATCCATTTATCTAAATGCAGAGTTTCTGCCCTTCACTCCGCTGCCTTTCCCTAACAGATGGTGTTGTGGGTGCTTATGTCCAATTTGATTTGAACCAAACCCTCAGCCAATTTTTACACTGGCATGAAATCTCAGCGAGCCAGATCCACACACTGGCAGTCAGAAATAGCAGCGAAGAGGGCGTGACCTTGCGAAAGAACGATGAAGGGCAAAATCTGGAGCGACATTCGAGAAAGTCGTTGGTTAAAAAACTTTTCCCTGTTGTGTTTTTTTGCTTTGTTTTGTTTTTATTCACTACCCATCCCCCTTCTTCCCTGGTGCGTTTCACTGCTGGTGGAATTAGCGATAGCATCTTAATGTTGTCTCAACTGATGGTGAAACATTTCTTTTTTTTGGGTGTGTTGGCACACACTGTTTCCCTAATTACTTCTGTGACCTCCATTATCATTAAATGGTTGTTTGATAGCATCTAGACATTTGAATTCACAGTGGACTAATTCTGCTCAGCCCTCGATAACAGCCACCACAGCACCTTATTAGGGACTAGGTATGGGATCGAAAACAGATCCCATTTTCATTTTACTGCCTCATACTTTTCTACAGGCCGAAGTGTCTGCTGTTGAGCCGATAACCACCAAATACCGCCTGCCATTTGCCCAGTTAACAAACAGAACCTCAGAAGAAGTGTTTGAATAGATAACAGCCCTTCAGGCGCAACAATAGGTCAAGAATCCTCTCACCACCACAACATTTTTTTGCAGGTCAAACAGGCCCTTTACCTATTTGACCAATCGAACGGACCCTTTCCCATCACTGACCAATCAAGCCCTTTTATGTTAGATGCCCGCCTCCTGGGTACATGAGGGTCATTTGGAGCATAATTTCAGTTATGGTGAGTTTTATTTAAAAGTTGCAGTGAAATAGAAATGATTATACATCACATAATAAACATAATAATGCACATCACAAGTTTTCCTCTAATAGTGCAGCCTTAAATCCAATTCCCACCAATTCCTTACCCAGGAGCCAATCAGATAAGAAAACACATAAAGAAGGGAAAACATGGAGTCATGGTGAGCAAAGGGTTATTTAAACGAGGGTCAGCACTTTTTTAATGCAGTCACATCTCTCCATGTCAGAAGCATCCAGTAAAGTGGGCCGAGGCATGTGTGTGCGTGTGCGTGCGTGTGTGTGTGTTGTACACAGTGGGCACAGGCTGCTGTAATGGAAAATGACATTTGCAATCTGTCTCATGGCAATAACCCCTCTTCAACGCTCTCGTCTTGTTAGTGTGCACGCACACACACACTCCGAGGCGCGGTGGCTGCTGCAGCCCTCGGGCCGTCCTTGTCACTGCGCTGCTTTATTGCATCACTTTAACGTGACAACAAAAGAAGACATTGTGTGTCGGGCCTGTTGAGCAAAGAAGGGAGAATGGACCCACGCATTAATCATGCACACACAGTCGCACAGCAGCGTTTTCATTGCAAGCCATGACATTTTTCGTCTGCCTGTCAAAGCGATGACAGAGAGACAGACACGAGCAGCAAGACACTCCTGACACACTAAAGCTGTCTTGCACGTTGGAAGCCTTTTCCAACTGTGCTGAGCTGTGACTTTACCCACTTTTACAGTTGTGTGTGTGACACTTTTTCTCGACGCTATCGTACTTTTGGCCCAGTCTTGGCTGCCTGATTGACAGTTGGCTTGGCGTTAAGGCGGCCCTGCCGGACGGCGGAGGCAGGGCTGCCTATTCCAGTTTATGTGAACGCTGTTGACAAGCAGACACGCACACAACCGTCTCCCTCTGTTCCAGCCTTGACATCTTTATTTTTTTCGTTTATCTTCTCTATGTGCGAATGTTTGGCCCATCTGTGCATCGATCAGCTTAAGATGCAGTGTCTTGCAGGGCCTCCAGAATAGCGTGCATTGTCCTGGGTGTAGCTCAAAGACTGGAGGACAGACATGTGAGATCCATTAGTTCAAAGGCAGCAACCAAACAGCAGTGGAATGCACTTCTGACCATGGTGTGTGTGTGTGTAGGTGCCTGCTCTATTCAACTCCTACAAGTCACTGTGCTCCAATTATTCACTAATATGAATGTCTCGTCAAGTCAGTCTGTTTCTACTCCAAAGTTGTCCTGGCAAAATCTCAACGCTTAAAGGCAAGGAAAAAAAAAGTTTGGGGTTTGGCCGATAAGATCTATCTCATCAGCATCGTCGGATGCTGCTGGTTAGGTCTCATTTAGATCACTTAGCCATCTGTGACTAACCAAATTGTAGGCCAACTAATAGAAATGAAAGGATACGAACAGAGTTAGTAAAACAAATTGCTGGAGTTTCTTTTTTCCCATGTTTTGCTTTCTTTAATCCTATTAAACAATTTTTTGCATATTTGATACACACATTCCTGAGACACCTAGCTCCTTAACATGATCCAGATTTGACAAAAAAAAAATCCTTTAGTCTATGTTTTCTTTCCTGTAGTTCATCAACAATCCATAAAAGGCTGTAGAAGGGGTTAGATGTTCATTTCAAAATGGCTGCTTCCATGAAACCTCAAAAACACTTTTGGCGGGAAAAGTTTTGCACATTTTTTTGAAACTTTATGGTTAGAATAAAATATCTAGTTTTCATTATCATTTTTTAAAATGACTATTTGCTGTGTTGAAAGAATGTAAAATTTGAAAATTCATTCTTTATAAACAGTTCCATAATATTAAAAATATCCATCCTTCAATCTTTCTCCGCTCATCCGTATCAAAAATATGTGAATCAAATGAGAGACAGAGGGAAATAGGGTGATTTTTTTTCCTGGACACACAAGTAAATATTTTATGGGGGTGAAACAGATCACGGATCATCTGTGGTTTGTACGGATCACTACCCACGATTCAGCAGACTGGTTGTCAGTTGTCCGTTCACACTGAGCGCAATTTGTGCATCAAATTCATATACACCATCTTTGATTTGTGTCAAAAATTCTGCTTTACGCTTGTCCAAAAGTCTGTTAACCTGAAGCTCCTGCCGTGTGTGGGAGGAGCTACAGTTTAAACTGTAAGTTTTTTTTCAATCTTGTTACGGGAAGATGCAGCTGAGGAGAGATAAGGTTTTTTTTATTTTGAAGATTTTGTTGCTTCTATTTCTCCTAAATGCTGCATCTATATCCTGGACCATACTGAATTTTAGAACCCAAAACTTTCTTTTTTATTCTGTACATGATGAACTTCCCGTCCTCCAACTCTTCTAACAGCACTGCTTTCAGTTGCTTTTATGACATTTTTCCAAGCACATGCTTGGAAAAAACCACCCTTGGCAAGACTTGTGTTTTTTCTCTATATATTCCTTCTACTACCCTGCTTCGGAAAAGCACCCATGACTTTGAGTGGGCAGCGTGTTAACTGCAGTTGGTTCAGCCGTGGGGTCTAACCAAGTTAGTACAGTTCAACAACGTGTGCCAATGCAGGCGTTATCTGCAGAAACGGGAGGAAAATGGTTTGGAGCACGTGTTAAAAAGGGGACTACAACTGCTGCCTGTGTTTTCGTTGTATAAATGGACGCGGAGGTGAAGCTGGGAGGAGTGGCAGCCTACAGTAGGTCCAGTGTTAGACGGAGTGTTGGGCGTGTGTGCACTTGGGTGTAAGTGTGTCAGACGGAGCAACACGCCCGGACGAACAAATGTCTTAGTGTGGATGAGTTCCTGAACTACATCACAAGTCGGGCCTAGTGTGAAGTGCGCGCAAACAAACACGGGTTAACCAATTTGGTTTGGAGGAAGCAGTGAAAAAAACAACAAGCAAGTGACTCAGTGGAAGAACGAGACACGGACACCAAGGAGGAGGAGGGGGATAAAGACAGATGAGATCAAATCTGCAATGAGGGAAAGATGTCTTAAATTGGTCAACCAACTTAAAACATCTTTCCAGACCAGATCAAATCTGAATGTACTTGAACATTGCAGCTTTTGCATATTAAAGCTTTTCAAGAGTCAATGCAAGTAAAATGTGAGGCCAAAAGTTCTAGAAAAGAAAAGAAGTTAAGATTGAAAGGTTAAATACAGTTTCTAGACATCTTATGTATTATCGTCTCAACATCAATTGAAGGAACAAAGGTCAAGACAAGACGGTTGGAAGACCAGAGATTGCAAAGCAAAACCCAAAGGAATGCAGCAAAGTTCAAGTCTAGGATCTTAAAACCTTTCATCGAAACTCATGTTGATGTTTAACATCTGAAAACCCAACGCGATAAAAACATAGAGCTCAAACAGGAGATGTTCAGAGATATTCCTCTAGTTATTTTATTTAATTTTTTACTTGTGGATCATACCATCCAAACATTGGGAGACTAAAAAATCTTAAATTATTTCAGACATGAAACTGCAATTTTAACAATATATCAAAACGCCCCTCTCACCCTATGTGGGTGATACCTCGCCCCAAGCTCGATTCCTCTACCAGAGGCCCAGGAGCTTGAGGATCCTGCAGTATCTTAGCTGTTTCTAGCACTGAACTTTTCTGGACTGAGATGTCTGAGGTCTTTACATGTGCTGTAGCCAGCCCTTAGTCCTCCAATTACCTCGTACTACATTCACCTTCCCAGCTTTCTCCAGTTCCTCTCCTCTCCAGTTTCTCATGTTCCTTCGTCTTGATGTTGCCTTAGTACTGCCACATCCACCACTACAATGTCTGGTTGGTTCTCCATTACCACCCTGTCCGTCTGTATCTGGAAGTCCCACAGGAACTTTGCTCCTTCATTCTATACACTTTCAGAGGTATTTCCCATTTTGACTTTGGGGTTTCCAGTCCAAATTCTGCACACATTCCTGTATACTATTCCAGCCAATTGGTTGTGGCGCTCCATGTATGCTTTTCTGGCCAGCATCTTACACCCTGAAGGTATGTGATGGATTGTTTTAGCATCCTCTTTGCACAGCCTACACCTTGGGTCTTGTCTGGTGTGGTAGATCTGAGCTGCCATCGCTCTGGCCATCGCTCTACCTTGCCTCTCTTTGACATTATCTGATTGCATTTCTCAAGCCTGAATAACATCCCAGTGTCAGTACTGTAGTTCCTGGTGGTGTGGATCAGGGAGTCAATGTCCCACTCACTCTTAGCATATAGCTTGATGTCGTCCATGTGGAGGAGGGGTCTGATGGTTGCACCATTCCTGAGTCAGTAACCATAGCTTATGTCAATATCCATAGTTGATTATTTGGCTGAGGAGGTTCAAACCTATACAGAACAGCAGTGGGGACAGAGCGTCTCCATGGTATATGCCCCATTTGATGGACACTTGTGCAAGCGGCTTACTTTTGGCTTCAAGGGTGGTTTTCCAGAAACTTCATTGAGTTTCCTATGAAGGCTTTCAGAGTCCAGTTGATGTTGCGCAGCTCCAAGCTTTCAATCATCCAGGTGTGTGGCATTGAGTCATGGGTTTTCTTGTAATTAATCCAGGCTGCGCACAAGTTTGTGTGTCGTGAGCCGCAGTTTTGAGCGACTCTTCTGTTAACCAGGAGTTGGTGTTCGGCTCCTCTGGAATCTCTACCAATGCCCTTATGTGTGTTGCTCATGAATTGATTGATGTTCTGATGTATTTTGGTTGGAGTGATTCCTGACATAAGCTTCCATGTGGTGGAGAGACAGGTTATTGGCTATTATCGGTAGCTGGATGGGACTGCACCCTTTGAGGGATCCTTCTGGATCAGGATCGTTCGCCCTTCTGTTAGCTATTTGGGGTGAATCCCATCTCTTAGCAGCTGGTTGAATTGTGCTTCCAGGCGCTCATGCAGTGCAGTGAGTTTCTTAAGCCAGTACGCATGTATCATGTCAGGGTCCGGTGCAGTCCAGTTTTTCATACCTATCAAACCACTTACTCCTACTCTCACTTGAGCTAATTTCAAGGTCTGTCTACGATCTTCAGAACTACAAAAATACAGGGTTGGGGTAACGGATCACAAAGTAATAAATTACTGTAATTTAATTACTTTTGTCAGTAACTGAGTAACATAACAAATTACAGTTCAAATTTTGATAATTCATTCCAGTTACTGGACTATAGAAACCCTCCTTACTTCGTTAATTAGGTTTTGTAGTCTCTGACTTTTTCTTTTAGTTAAATAAAACAAAATACAGATTAATAAAAAAAAAAACTGAGCAGCTGGCGCATACGCGCACGCATGCATGCAGAGTTGGGGATCGGTCAAAGTACAGACATGCCCTCATTGCTGCAGTCACAATGTTTTCCAAACTGGCTCAAAGTTGAGACAAAAAGAGATGCTACAAGGAGTCCTTTCAGGTGAGCAGCAGGTGAACAGCAGAGCACAGACCCGTCCTGTGTGGTCGAATACAAATGAAACAACTCTAAACCCGCTTTGGTTGTGAGCGACAAGAGCCGGCTCCTTCCTGGGAGCCCTGTTAAAGGAACGACAAGAGGATCTTCTTTGTAGTAGCTGTTCTTCCCTTGAGAATTTGTATATGAGTGGAAAAAAAGTAAAGTAAAGTAACAAGTAGTGAATTACTTTTTTAAATACGTAATGAATGAAGTAATTTAATTACAATTTTGATCTAGTGACTAAGTATTGTGATCAATTACTTTTTAGAAGTAACTTACCCAATACTGCATGTATGTTCCCATGAGGCCTGTCGACTGTGGATTGTCACCATAAGCAGACTGACTGACAGACATCTAGTTTTATATTGTAGTTGGGGATCAAATGTAAAAACGCACAGTTCAGGGAATCCCTTCGGTCCAACTGAAGTTGGTGTTTTCAGGATGTTGAAAACTTCACTTTCGAGATTTCAATAATTGATGTTCCATAATTGACCAAATCTGATGATTGTTAATGAGCATCCCACATCTCCAAACCTGCTGATGCGTATGTTATGAAAAGCACGCAGAAACCAACACTCTGGTTATTGACAAGAATGACAAACAACAGCTGATTTGCGTTGTCAGTATTACGGTGAGCCCAGAGGGCATGTGCTAGAAGATGTGCGCACGCTGTTCTGCACGCTTACATCTGAGAATGTTTGGATGTTTGAATAAGTGCGTGTGTGTATGTGTGAGAGAGGTTGTGTGTAGGTGACAACTCCAGCCTCAAACTGACTGGCATCTGGTGGTGGCAGTTGTTTTAACAGCTGAGCTGACAGCATTAATCCGAAAGCACCCAAATCAAAAGGAGACAACACCTGTTCGCCGCTCCTGAGCCCAGCCAAGGAAGAGGCGAGGGGTGGGGGGTGGGGTTGGGTGGAGAGAAGGGTGAAGTATGAATGGAGGCAGGGAGTACAAGAAATAGAAGGGGAGAAAACAGAAGCAGGTGGAGAGAGTTGAGGGGAAAGAGGAAAGCAACTGGCCCAAGGTACAGGAGTGAGGGAAGAGACAAAGGGGAAAAGAGAAGGGAGGATAGGAAAAAAGAAGATGACAGGCTCATTGCCAGGAAGCCCCCCAAACACCCCAAACACCCCATTCCATTTCCCTCAAGCGTAGAAGAAAGGGGCAGTGGGCCAAACGAGGGGGAGTTGATTTGGGGGAGTTGAAGGAAGAGGATCCCATTGAGTAAAAAGGAACACTGAAACCGCCAAAGCATCAGTGAAGGAAAAGAATGCAGCTGGGGGTGGGGGTCTGTGGAGATGCTTGTCTTTTAACATCTGGCTCAAATAAGGCTGGGTCAGTCTATGGGCTGGGGTCATGACCCCTAAGGCAGACAACACAGACACCACCACTTCATCTGCAGGACCCGCCCTCTGACCAGCCAGTCAGGGGTTAATTAACTGGGACCCTGCAGCTTCAAAGGCTGACAAGCGGACCGGCTGATCGGCCGGATGAGTGACCAGCTCCCCGGCAGACTGAATGGATGTCTCACCAAATGGGGGGTGCTCCGCAGAAGCCCCCACTCCTCCGCATCTCTTTGTTGGATGTCCGTCTGACAAGCTGAGAGCCTCACTGACTTGTTGCTCTTCGAATGACTCAAGTGTTCAGAATGGTGAGTTTGTGACTATTTGCTTTATTTACTCTCACGGCTACTTCCTAGGAAGAGCTTGGCGGCAGTATCCACGCCTCCAGTCGAGCGCTTAAAGCCCGACTACAACTGGACCCCAGAAAAAGATGCTGCTGACAAAGGATGTGTTGTTATGTGTGTGTGTGGTAAATATACTGTTAAGTATTTGTAAAGACTTGCACACACTTGAACAATAGTGATGCTGTCGTACAATGTCCTAACACCACACTCCAATCGTTAGTGAGGTGAGTTTACTGGCTCCTTACTGAACGTGCATAAAGTGTGCAGCTGATACGTACGTGAGCGTTAGACTCCCATTGATGTCCACACAAACTACACTCTGATTGTCTAATTTTCTTTTCTTTTTCAACAGACAGTAAGGAACGTGCAACTTTCACTTGAGCAGGGCTCACGGCCTCCGAGTAGTCTGCAGGGTTCAGGGGGTTGAAAAGATGAAAAATCTGTGAGATATGCGTGAGGATATGCGTGAGCCTTACCCTCACGTGTTGTAAAAGTGTTTCGCTCCGACCTATTGCCCAAAGCCTGACCATAGAAAAAATGTGCTCTGCAGGTTCACTGAATGGTCCACGACTTTGACATGGGATGTTGTGCAGACCATCTGCGTGGCCTGTAAAGATTTGCCCATTTTTTCACTGCAGAGAGCCTGGATCCACCTGTTAAGGCCAGATTTATCTAAGGCTTTATATGTGTCAGTCACACATCTACCATCAAGTGGGAAACAAGAAAATAATAACAGCAGATGCACCACTTTTTCTGTCTTTAAATTCAACAAAAAACAGAGAACTTGTCCATAGGTATGCAAATGTACTTAAAAAAATAAAAAAGGAAAATATAACAGTAAATACTGCATTTGAATGTGTCTACTGCATATGAAAGTAAAAATAGTTACATTTACTGAACATTTTGCTTCATGCAAAAAAAGGAGCAATTTATACACGGACGTATAAACGTCCTGATGAAGATATTTTGAGCCAAATCTAATCTAAATCAAAGAGCTATTGCACACTTTCTGTTTCAACTGCTTATCAAGGTATTTATTTACATTTCCTGAAAAGAAGACTGAAAAAAATAGAAAATTACAAATATTTAATGTAACAAATAAGAAATGTACCCTTCCATGCATACTTCCTTCTCCCTACACCATAGTTTAAGGTGTTTATGATTTTCCTTTTTGTTCGTCTACATCTTTTTCACACTAGAAATACTCTACAAAATAACTGAAAACATACCACAAATAATGCACAAACAGCAAACTGTTAGGACACTTAATTCATCACTGATCTCCTGAGCTTTTGAATAAAGCATACGGGTTTAGCTGACGATGTGGTTTTGCACATGAAGTACACGGAGTAAAAATATGTCCAAGTGATGCAGTGCAAAGTTTTCTTCCTTTTTTTAATTCCTTAAGCGTACGAGCATGACACTTTTAGCTGCATAACTTGTCAACACAACTTGAGCCTAATCTGCCCGTTAACTCGTCATGGTTGTGACAGAATTAGCGTGTTAATGCCGACATCTGGAAACCTCTCTGGAACGTGATACCTTTTTGCTGTTTGCCTCGCACGCCGTTAGAGATAAAAAGTCACTTTGTTCCAAAAAAGAAAAAAAAAAAAAAAAAGAAAAATCGCAGCATCCACCTACTCACAAAGTAACTGCTGGTATGTCAGTTTAATAGAAGATTGTTTCTTGGTGACTTTTTGGTCTTCCTTCATCTTGCTACGAAAAAGCAATTGAAAGTACAGTTATTTATTTGAGAAAACAACAAAAAAAAGGCTTGAACTTGGAGCACCAATTGCTTTCTGCAATGTGTTTTTGTTTCTTGAGTTTCTCTGTTGAAAAGTTTAGAATTTTTGTCCTTTTTTAATCCATTTTGTATGCTTTTGATAGAGTAATTGAGGGACAAATGGAAGTTGACTCACTCTTCACAAAACTCATCAATCTTGTGGGAATTTTGCAGCATAAAAACATTCCTCTGGCTCCATGGAAATGACTGAAAACACCAAGAAAGGAAAAAAATAACAGAAAAAGGAAAGAAAAAACAATAAATGAGGTGTTTATGAGGACGCAGAATAGATAGATCATGAATTTTTGGATTTGTTTATTAAAGCTGAAGTAAATGAGAAGAAATCAAAATGCTAGAAGTCTGGACAAGGATACCTTTATGCTCAGATGGACTCGCACTGACACCAATGAACTCTAAAGATACGTTCACACTGGGCACAGAAATGAGCATTCAAGTGAGAACTTTCAATGAAAAGTCTAAGTAAAAATATGAGTTTTGGGCTTCTGCAATCAGAACTCTTGCGTTCATGCGTAGCTACGCAAGTATCTAGATCAACGAGTATCAAGTATCAAGATCTACATGCAAAATGTGCAGCCATAAAACACAATTTAAAAGTTAAACCAGTTGACCAATCAGGGACATGGATTTGGTTGTGATGTATGCTTAGCGTCCTTCTCAAAATACAGAAGTGCCAAATGTTTGAAAATTGAACATCGGAGGAGGAATTATTAATTATGTTTTCAGTCCGTCTAAAATTATACAAAATTGGAGCAAAATTAAACTAGATTTACACAGCTTTGGCATTTCACAACAAGACTCTTCCAACTATAGGTACAGACATGTGCCGTCACTGAGTAACGACAGTCTAGTGTGAACACCGTATACTAAAAGGGCGTCCAGGGATGCCTGTTTAGTGTGTTCTTGAACGCGCATTACATGCCCGGTGTGCACGTAGCATTAGGAACTCAAGCAGAAATGTACTTGCGCACCAAGCATAAGAAGTGTAGGACAATCAAGCTGTGGGTAGGTCACGTGTAAAACCTGGCTGATTCATGAACCTCAAGCTTTTGTCCTTAACTTAATGCGTCGCCGGGAGGGCAACACACACACACACACACACACACACACACACACACACACACTCACACACACACCTCCAGAAAAACAACCGAAGCTGCTCTCTGCTAAGCTCCTTTATGTTGCTGTATTAGGGAAAAAGCTGTGCTTTTCCCCCAAAACACACACATTATGCCTCCCTAATATCGCTCATCTGAAGAGAGAAGAATGGCAGAATGGAGTTTCATCCCTCCTGATTGTCTTGTGCAAAGGCTGGGGAAGAGAATCCAACGCTGAAAAGCATACGCACAACAATTCAATAAGAAAAAAGTGACTTGAATGCGCCTTTTATCGAGCCAACAATGGGACCGCCCTACAATAGGCCTCAGGTTCACCCCATGACGTGGTCTTTTTCTCATGCTACAAAGAGAGGGAAAAAGAAAGAACGAAAAGAAAAAAAAAAAACGGAATTGACTCAATTTGAATTGTGAGCCATGTCCATGATGATTCCCCACCTCCGCCTCCTCCCAGTTAACTGACACAGTGACACTGGCAAATCTGGAAACAGGGATTTTAAGGGATTTCATAAATCACGCCTGAGACAGAAACCAAAAAAGAAACCCAGAGTTTTATTTCAACTTGGAGGATGTGTCTGAAAATTTCATTTTCTTTAACAAAAAAAAAAAAAAAACAATAGATGGAAAAGCATTAACACAAGGCATGAAACTCTTTTTTATATTTATTTTTTTAGAAAGTTGTCAGCCTCATTCATCACAGCAAACTCCTGCTTAACCTAAGTCGACAATGCACTTGGAGCTCCGTAATGTCAGGACTTATTCTTCATTTCTTAAATTCTCTTCACCTTCTTCTCCAAAGACTAATTAGGCCAAACAGTTGTTCAGCAATAAAGACTGTATGTCCCGCATAGTAGGGCGCAGCAGATAATAAGGCGAACCGTTAATAAATGGTCTATTTTCAAACGTATGTCATATTTAAGGCACACTGAACTATAAGTCACATTAAGTGAGACAAAAGTCAGTGAGTCAGAGATAAGTCAGTCAGTCAGACTTTATTAACTGAGTTCACAGAAACTGTCAAACTTGCTTGCGACACACTACAAGTTAGCCACGTTAGCATATTTACAACAACTGTAACTCAAATACTTGTTTAAAACATGTAAAAACAAATGCTACAGTGACTTTGCTTACTCCAAATTTTGTTAGTGACAGAAAAAAAGAAAATAAAGAAACAGCTTGGCATCGCTTCACTTATGCCACATTAGCCATGAAATCACAAGACCTGTAAAGCCAAACCTTGCTCGTTACACGTAAAAAAACTGACAGATAAGACTAAAACAGACATTACTATGACAACGCTAATTCTCTACCTTGTAAACCCTAAAAAAATGGACACACTCCACATTAGCCACACTATCAACAAGTAAAAAAAAACGTATGATACAACTAAAACAAATAATTCAGAGACTATGCTAACTCTCAACCTTAAAAAAACACTGCTACATCTTAGCTGTGTTGTTGTTTTCACAAAAACACTCAAACTTGTTTGAAATTTGTTAAAGAAATAGACTGAAATTTTGACAAAGCACCACGCTTTGAAGTCGCTTCAACATCAGTCGTTCTTGGGATAAAAATAAGACTTATAAGTGCACCTCATAGTGCAGAAAATACAATATTTACCTACAACAAATCACATAAAGAGGTTCTTTATGTAAAGTTGCTGCACAAACAGATACGTGTTGCAGTCTAAATGAAGGCTGGACATACCATTGTTTCTACTGTGTGTTCATATGTGAACGTGTTTTACACATACACACACACACAAACCCCAGATAACAGAGAAGAAGGATTAAGCCAGTAAAGGAGCGAGGGGGGGTGACTGATGGATGGATGAACGAGAGACTGCCCAGATCCCTCCACTCCTCTGGCTCTTTCTTTTCCCCTTTCAGTCCCGCTCTCCTTCTTGGTGGCAGGACGTATCCGCCCTTCCCATTGTCACCCATTGGAGCGCACGGAGACGTGAGGGAGCTCCGACTGCTGCGTGCTTGTGTCGCACAATGGCCTCGTCTAAGTGCTGTCCCATAAAATGCCTCAGTGCTCTCAAAAAATCCTGAGCCGTTCCTTGGAAATAGATGAAGTGGCGCAGCGGCAAACATGCATGAGTGTGTCCTCATGAGTGCTCAACTGTCACAGTTGAGCATTTGCGCTGGGGCTGCAGCCTCTTGCTGTTTCTATGAATGTATCCCTGCATCAGTGCTATGGGGTAGACTGGTAAGAGCTTAACCAAGTGACTGCAAGAAAAAAAAAACATTTTACTGAAGACGATAACCTTGTAACTTCAATGTACCAATTGGTCCCTGTTCACTTTAAAGTTGGGCTGTTAATGTTAACGCTTTAACGCACGTGATTAATGAAAAAAAAAATTACAGCGTTATTATTTATTAGCGTATAATAATTACACGTCTGTCTTCCACTTTGCGTCGGGCATTACTCCACTTATACCATGGTCACTTACAAAAGAAATAATATTAAATCAATTTTTAGTACTTTATTCTTGTTATTTTTTCACAAAAAGCAGACTAGTTTATACACGGTACAGCCCATTGTCACAGTAACAAGGGAATGCGTCACTGGGCCGGTAGACATCGACTGCGGCGACCAATGAAAGCGATAGATATGCTGATCGTCACAATAGTTTCAATAACACATCAGTTCAGAGAGAAAGTTCACTTATTACTGCTTGTTTTTGTCCAGATCATGAAGGAAAGAGTTTGTTTTGAAGAAGCCTGCGCAGTAACACAGAACATTTGGGCTTTGTGTCATGAACTGCTTTTTAAGGTGTGCATCAATACCCAGAAGCCAATCAGATCTGAGTATTCACCTGGATCATTTAAAGTGCAGGAACACAATGTTTGTTTCTTCTGGCTGTATATCAGAACCTTTGTTTTCTACAGACATTAAAGCCTTTACAGTTCTGCTTATCTTCCTGTTGATGTGTTTTATGAACATAAATTACATTTCTGGGATAACTGACTTTACACTTTAGATATTAAAAGATTTCATTAAAAATGAAGAAAAAAAACTGTCTCTCTGGCCTTTCTTTTTGTTCAAAAGCCACATACTGTCTATGAAAAGTACCTAGTAAATTAATTGTGATTTTTCACATTCCAAAAGTGTGATTTATTAACGATTTTTTAAAATATTTTATTTTATTAATTTTCGGATTCATTTTTTTCAATTGAATAACAGCACTACTTTAAAGTCAAAAAGCCCGGCAACAACACACACACAAAAATAACCATATAGACCAGTTTATCTAATGACTGTTGGACAGGTGACTTTTTCACTTTCAGCTAATGGCTGTGCTGTACCTATTCACTGGTCCCTGTATCACAATCACTATACCCTGCATCCCGGTTCTTACGCAATCTTGCTGTTTTGCAGATTTTTTTTGTGTGCAACTATACACGTTTTTTTTAAATTGCGCATTGTGTTCCCCTTCCTGATTGACAGAAGACCACGATCCTTCAGTCTCCTCTGAGCGGTGTCTCCTGTATAACATACATTCATCTTACCAAATTTTGCAAAAATCTTAAATTATAATTCAATTCAACTCGAAACTATGAACTTGTTTTTCTACAAAAGTTTGAACTTTCAGAGTTTAAACAAGATAGAAGAGTGTGAAAATGTTCATGTCTGTCTGAGAGCAGTGAATAAAGGGTTTAGAGAGGATGTTTACTGCCTTACAACATCTGTAATTCCACTTCACGGATTTTATATCGCGTACAGTTTTGATACAGATGCCATAGACAAGGGAAACGAAGATGTACAGTATCAGAGTGTCTGCATCAGAATGGAGCGGAGCAGGGAGTTTGAGGCCCAGCACAGCATATTCTTTACATCACAAATACACTTTTCTCAAAATGTATTTTTCCTCTGCTCCTGCTTCACAATTTGATTGAAGAAATTCTAAGAAATGCAATTTTAACCTTAAAATCTTTATTTATGTCCTCCATCATCAGAAACATGCTGCAAGAACATGTTAAAAACTACAAAAACCCCACCAGTTGATGTCCCTGTCCCATACAATGACAACAGTGAGTTGATTCCCTCAATTTTACACTTTTGCAATGATTAGGTAAGAAAAAGTGTTTTGTTGAATGTACTTCATAAATGAACAATCTTCTTAACTGCCTTTTTGCATAAACATTCAGTCACAAAGTGTTTACAAGAGGGGGATCGCTCTGTAATGGCATTTAAGCCAAATGCATTCAGTAAGGGTTCAGACAGATGAAAGCGTCCATCTAAACTAGTTGGGAACGGTTGTTTATCCCTGGTTCCAGCTGAGGCTGAGCGCTAAAAGGAAGAAAACAGTCCCAGAGGCCGACGAGCCCCAGTGACGGGTAGCTGGAGCTGGGTAGCAGGGGTCAACAGACGGGTCCAGAGATGGAGCTCAGCTGGCACTTAATGTGTAAGCCACTTTACAGTCAACGCCGCCGTGTTGCGAGACGAGGAGGAGCAAGACGAGGGGATCAGAGGAAGAATGAGGCTGAGTGTCTGGTGAAAGTCCAGGGCAGTGGAGGCTCCACTCCAGGGGCCGAGAGAAACATCTGTGCCCCATTTAGCAAGGCTTCTTCTCCTTTAAATTCCCCTCATCTATCCGTCTATCTATTTACTTATCTATCTATGCATTTCAGGGGCATCTTTTTCCTCCACCGCCAGGTTAAGTGATTATTAGCAGGCCTTGGTCTGCACCACGAGAGGCCGCAAGAGGTTAAACGGCGTGTCCAAGGGAGCTGACCAGGTGTGTGAATTTTCCTCTGCATCCACTCTCCTTGTGACCCTCCTGTGACGCTCTGCCCCAATTACTTCAGGTAAAGGCAGTGCAAGCGGCCCATCCGTGACACTACGGGTGGAGTCATGACATCCTCAGTCTGTGCCCGAGCGCAGGTCTCCTGGGTAGCAGGTGGCCGTCGTAGTGAGACAGGAGATAAATGGCGAGAGCAGGAGAGCAGCAGAGCCCAGTTGGGCCGGTCCATGAGGGACGATGCGACGAGTCATTTATTAGGGGCCAGAACACAAACACACACAAATGGAACAGACCACTGCCATTGGTCCCCAAGAAAATATCTGCACACACAAGTGAATATGCAAGCATTCACAAGCCTCTACACTGACCTAGTATCTACCACTCGCCATTCATCTAGTCTAAGTAGAGCAACACTAGCCACAAAGTAAATCTTTCAAACTTAGTGTGTGACTTCCCTTTCTTTGTTTGTGTGTGTGCGTATGTGTGTGTGACGTCTACCTCGAGGCCAGCCTCCCATAAACCTCCTTTTCTGTTTCGAGATGTTTATCGCGTTCTGACCCATTTTTTCGCCTTCGTCCCTTCGTTCGCGTCGCTCCCGGTGTTAATGGTGCGACACTTTGACTGTGTGTGTGTGTCATCGATCCAGCTGGAAGCAGTGTTTTTTTCTGTGTGTGTGTGTGAGGCAGAGCAGTAATATTCCAGGCCTTTCATAATGATTAAAGCCTTCATTAAAATTTCATCCCAACCTGCTGTTTTCTGCTAATGGCCTTTGTGAGCCGCACAGCCAAACAATAGCTCGCCCCGGCATCAGAAAAAGGATTTCTATCTCAATGCTGCCCCTAATCATTGCTTTCCACTCCACACGTTCATTTCCCCTCTCTGTTCTTCCTTCGTCTTTTCTTTTCTTTTCTCCATGCGTTCAAACTCTGGAGGGCCAAAGCTCAGTTTGGATGCTGAGCTAAATGGTAAGACGTCTCTTCATCCCTTTGCTTTCCTTCATCTCCTTCCCTCCATCTTTCCTTCACCCTGCCCTGGCTAAGTCATACAGATCCATTATTGTTATATTTTCTCTTTTTTTTTTTCACCATGGGGCTGGTTCACAAGGTCCAGTGAAGAGCGAACAACCCAAAACACACCTCAATTATGGCTCCACAAACAGTCCAGTTCTTTTTTTTTCTCCTCTCTTTTTAAATAAAAACGTGGCACAACAGGCCTCTTTATCGACTGAAATAAAAACAAGCAGACGGCGAGAGCTGACCAGCCGCCGCGGACGCTTTTGAAAGCCTCACAGAAAGACCTGGAAAATAAGGTTAGCGCTGTTTGAAATGAAAGCCTGTTGATGCGGCGAGGAAGTATAATACACACGAAAAAGCATAAAGGCAAATGCACACGGTGCTGCGGCGCTCTTCTTTCACCTCTTGGTCATAGTGTCACTCGTAATTGAGGCTGCTATCTTGGGGATGATTGAGTGCAAACTTTAGTGCACCACTGCAGCACAGTTGGAAGAGATGAGGATAAAAAAAAGAGCGTGGAGGTGGGTAAGAAAAAAGTATCTGTTGTTCTGAGATGCATCTGCTTTATAGATCTTTGCAGGTCTGTTTCTTTCTAAAGAACGGAGGCTTTGAAAGCGAGGTACATTGGGGTTTTTGGTCCAGCTGACCTCTCGCTGTTTGGAAGGGTTCTGTTTGACTGTGGAAGACGTTTGGCTGGCTGCTAAGCGCCTTCAGAATATTTTTTTTTCTTCGTCTTAGAAATGGTTTTCTTTACTTTTAAAGAAAGAATATTTGATGGTTAACCCCTTAAACAAAATTTATCAGCTTTTGAGCTCAATTTTGGTTGAGTTTTAATGGAAAACTGTTAGGAGAAAAGTTTTTTGGTTATAAACAAAAATCAATAGAAAAACTACGCAGTTGTTGTAGCATCACATTGCCTCAAAATTTGACATTTTATTCTTGATTGAAACCTGTCTACACACAATTTAGAGCACATTTGAATTATTTTAACAATTTTAGGTGTTGGAGGAAAGCTTCCTGATGTTTTCTAAGCCTTTAAAATCATTTAAAAAAACTTTTAAGTCTTTGTTGACTTACTTTTCTAATGTGTTTAGATGCTTTCTATAATATCACTTTCTTCCAAAGGGTGCAAATACCTGTAAGGGAGCTCCACATGAGCATCATTACATGCTTTTCTTTGTTACTTAAGTCCTCATTTATGTGCTAAGCAAGTGTGACCCTTTGCCGCAGGCTCAATTCCCTGCAGTTAGCCTGAGGTTACGTTTAAGAATAAAAAGCCCCAGGTAATGGGACTGAGCAAAGCAGACCTTGGGCTAAACTCTGGTTTGGATTCCTAAGCGGTTTGAACAGACTTCAAAATGATCATGAAGGGCTTGGACTATGAGTGGAAAAGCAGCAGAATGTTTCTGAAATGAACCTTAACCCTACCATTCTGATCATTTTTGACACATTTCTGAGACCCAGTATCTAACATAACTGTCCTTAAAACCGACACATGTACCAAATCTTCCGCACTGCATTACTATGCGCACCATTACTAAATGGCCAAATTTCAAACCCAAGTAATATATAAGATGCACCAAACTACAAGGCGCAATAAAGCAAGAAAAAAGAGACAAGTCCATCAGTCAGACGTCACAGATGCATCTCTATCTATATACCATCTCTTTGTACTGGTAATGGGATTTCATCAAAGGGTTTAAAAACATTTTAATGATAAGTTTATTTGGCTTTACAGGGATAAGCACAAACTCACATGTTTGACAAGCAGGCCCTGATAAACGAGTGTGAGGAGTAGAAGGGCCAGAAAACAAAAGGGTTTCCTCTTTTCTGAAAGCGTATAGATGTAGCAAAGAACCAGAAATGGAAGAGGAACTGATGAAGAATCTATAGTGACGTCACATGTCTGGCTGCACAGAGCCGCTCATCACTAACCTTCTGGCTCGTTTTTGATCAGCTCCTCCATCTTGCGTTGCTTTAGCGTGTCCACCACATCCGCCAGGCTGCCCTTACGCCTCTCAGGGGTTCCGAGGGGTCCCACGCAGAAGCCCCCGTCGCTGCAGGGGCGCCCCCCTCCAACGCCTTCCTCTTTACCCGGTGAGGTAGCATTATGCTGAAGGTAAGGACTCAGGGAGCTTCCCTTGGTGCTGTCATGCTCCTGGAAGGTTAAATAAAAAAATTAAAAGATCCTTTATTAGCAAAAAAGTTGGGAAGTAACATAAAATTGAGGAGGAGCTGGCCCTCATTATCTTCATCTTTCTTTCCAACTTTTATCATTTCATTTCCTCATCTTATATCTCAGAATCTTTCATTCTCGGCCAGTTATCCTTCATTTTCCTTGCGTCCTCTGGAATCTCCATTTGACTGACTTGGAGGTGCTTAACAGAGCGGCGGCATGAAAACCAACATTAAGAGACTCGGCTCTGAAGAGTTTATCACAAAGCCTTCAGAGGCGCACTTTGAGGGTTGGCCAAAGCTGCAGCGCATCATCCGGCACCCAACTTTCCGAGCCGATCTGCCTTTGCACCCACATTTATGACAATTAATGCTGAGGGTGCAACTGCAGAAAAAACAAACCAAAAAAAAAAAACAGATGAAGTGTCTCCTTTGAGGGAAGAAAGCTCTGGAGCTGCATCAAATCATTTCCGTTAAAAAAAGACGGCTACACAAATGCATTCAGTCAATCTCTGAGCCTGTTTGCAAGCTGTCATGACGACTAATTATCCTGCAGTTTTTGTCTCTCAAACAAACTCGCTTTACTGACCTTTACAAGAACAGAAAGTCAAGCAAAAACAGACTTTTTCCCCCAAAATATGTGTAAAATGTAGTATGTATTAACCAATGTTAAAACATCTTTGCGTTAATTCGATTGAAGTTTCTCATCGTCCAAAAAACCCCAAATCATCTATTTTCAGAACCTGCTATATCTCTTTTGGAGTCATTTAGTTGCTGGAGCCTATCCGAGCTACTGTTGGGCAAAGACAGGGTACACCCTGATAAGGTCACCAATTTGTTGAAGCGCCACTCACACACCTAAGGACAATTTAGAAATGCCATTTTACCTATGAAGCATGCTTGTGGTTTGTGAGAGAAACCAGAGTACCCCAAGGAAACCCCAAGGAAACACATGCACCAGGAGAACTTGCAAAGTCCACAGCCCAGCCGGGATTTGAACCAGCGAGACAACCATGCAATAGTACAGCCACTTCCAAAAATCTCTCCTACTTAAATAAAAATGGCTAAGCCTACAGAGGCAACAAAGCTAATTGACAGCTTCTGTAACTAATGTTTCGGATCTTAATCTGCGGCCGAGTGGTTGCCTTAACAGTTGGACTCAGCAGGTTAATTAAAGGATGAGGCAGGACGCATTCAGCTGCCTGAAGCCCTTCGAGGAGACGTGTTGCATGCTCTCTCTCGAGGTCTTTTAAGGTGTGCTGCCGGATTACAACAACAAATGAGTGAGTGAGTCAGCCGGGCTGTCAGCTCAGCTCTTCGTGGGCACGAGGGTCAATGGTCCATGGGGTTAATCTTTGGCTAATCTCGCTACAGTACGGGGCCGTGCCACCTGAGACAGCGGCACACATTGGCAGGAGAGCGCCGCAGCTTGTTCTGTGTGTAGGCGGGAGCCACTTACAGAGACTGAAGTGCATTCCTGCTATACTGAACACACTATGGTTTGTTCAGCCACAGATCTAATCATTAACTCAAAGGCTGTTGGCTGATACCACGCTCCCGCTTCACAATGAGGTAATCAACATGTTATTGTTTACTGTTCTCCGGAAAATGATTATTTACGTCAAGGTATTGAGCCAAGAAAACGGTCTGGATTTCAGTTGCAATTAGTCAAACTCCATGGGAGAGGGATTTTTTTTTTTTTTTGGGGGGGGGGGGGGGGGGGGGGGGGGACACATCCTCTGGGTGATCAATACTTCACCGTCACTCTCCTCAGAATTCTCGCACTGCAGCGTGTTGAGGCACCCACTGAGAAAACAGAGACCCTTAAGACACATGAAATGAAATAAGAAATTTTATTCATGATTAAATGCTTACTATAAACCTCCACAACAGGGGCAGAGCTACAGGGGAGGATGGGGGCCAACTGCCCAACCAGCAAAAAGCTTTGCCCCACATTTGCCCAACCAATTTTTGAGTCAATATTAATGTAATTAATGAACTATCATGTAAATTATATGACCAGAAAAATAGTTATATTAAACAAAAGTACAAATCCTTGTGGTTTAAATCTGAGAATCAAATAAATCTGATCCTATCATTGGGCCCTTAAGGCTCTTTTGAAACCTGGGCTTGATCCCCAGGAGGCAAAATGAGCTTCATCCTCAGTCCTCAGGCAAGATCCTTCACGCTACTGCCTGAACTGTATAACCACAGGGAGGGCCAGGTCTGGGTCTCCCTGTGCCGGTCCCCAGCTCGGATTAAATACAGGGTGTCAAAACTCTGCCAAATCATCTGTTTGAATCAGTGAAAGCTGACTCTCTGAGGCGACCCAGAGGGCATAAGTCAAAGGGTAAACAGCAATTATTAAGTAATCCATCCATCCGTCTATTTTCTAAACTCACTTCGTCCCTTTTGGGGTCACTGGGGTGCCGGAGCCAAACCCGGCCACTTGAGAGCGAAGGCAAGATACACTGCCTACAGGTATAAAGTAATCCTAACCACACTTTCGCGAAAGTACTGGGGGGCGCATATTATGACAGCAACCTGCAGGACAGTGGAAATTAGAATTTGGGCTGGACTTGGTACATGTCTGCCGATTAAGCTCGGACCTTTTTTGACATCTGTCTTCCTAGAGTCCATCCGGTTCTGCTGAAATGTTTTTTAAAGTCTGACTATACCGGCTACGCTGCAGATTAAAACATGCTAAATGACACCAAGACGAGCAAAAAAAAAAAAGATCAAAACTGGAGAAAGAGGGAGGAGCGGTGTCATTAGAGGAAATGAGAGGAGAGTGCGCTGACAGAGGCAGAGCAAAGGGGGAAGGCAGCGGTCACACCTGTCACATCCCATTTATCTAATCCAGCGCCTACTTAAAACAGTCGCTCTCCTTCTTTGGAGAAAGATGTCGCGCAAAACAAAACAAACAGAACAAGAGTATGGAGGTGCGTGTGTGTGGGGGGGCGGTCTCTGCCGGAAAGATGTCATCTGGCTGCGTCCAACAATGAAGGTCATCCCCCAATCAAAGAGAATTAGCAAGGAGAGGCGCTACAGTGAGGCCTTTTGGCACCAATTATGCGTGAACTCCGACAGGAAGCTGAAATAGCTTAAGCCTCGTCCTCACCAACATCCAGTACATATAATCCAAAAGATCAAACCAACAGATTCTCTGATGTAAATTTGCGTCACTTGGTGCGTTCAGGTTCCTAAACTTTTCCTCCATAAACATGCATTTATGCATGAGTACACACTGGAAACGCTCCTCTCAACTCGTGTCTGGAAGTAGTTTTTTTTTTTTTTTTGCCATTTTGGTGCATATATTTGTGACACTGTCAGAGCATATAGCCTGTAGGTGTGTGTGTGTGTGTGTGTATTTATATGCACTAGATGTGGCAGACTGGCAGTGTGGGCGGTTCTGCCTTTAGTTTGCAGATGTCAATTTTCTTCCAAATGACTGGAACAAAGTAAAAATTGCGCCTGACTCTCTTTATCCTTTTACTGCCTCTGCAATGGAACCGAATTAAACAACTTTTGTCTTCTTAAGCTCATCTGTGAGAGGAGGCTGGGTAAAAAAACACCAAACTCTTGCCAAAAGAAGGAAAAAAACAAAATTCTGTCTTTTTCTTGCAGCCAGCACAGATGCTGCTGTTTGTCTTTTACTTTATTTTTTGAAACTAAAAAAAACTCTAGTCCTCCTTTTTCGTGCCATAGCCTGACATGTTTTGGGCTGTGAAAGGTGCACGTGTGAAAAGCGATATTTAACGCCTGGCGCATCACTTTGCATCAAGACACGGACATGTAGGAAGAACTGGAAAACAGCTGCTCGTCTAAAATTATGTGCGAGCGCGTCGACAACCAAGAGGGTGTCACTGATCACAGCCTGCAGGGGGGTGAGAGTCAGGTCTGCGCCAGGGCTGCCAATCTCCACCAGATAGTTCTTAACAAACCTCACAACATGCTGCCAAACGCACACACACAAACACACGGACGCAGGAAATCCCTTTACATGCCATGGCTAAACGCAGACACTTTTGATTTCGGGGGACCCCTCAGGCTGGGACAGGAAACACACTTTGTCTTCATGTCACAATAATTCGTCTGAACCAAAAGCTCGCCTCTGAATCAAAAAAATCATCTTTTTTAGGATTTTTCCCAAACTTCCAACAGTCTTTTTTTTTTCTGAAATAAGCCCCTCGCTGATGAAAGGCTGAGCGCTTGCTGATTCATTCACTGGCATGAGGAATGAAGTGTGACCGCCGCGCGGCTCTCAAGACTGCCCGGCGACTGTGTTAAATCTATCACATCTTTCACATGGACCCACACTCCCTACCGCACCATTCAAATGAAAAGGAAACCCAGAGAGATGGCTAAGACAAATCCGCGACGGGTTAAATATCTTTGCACGTTTCTGTCATAGAAGCGGCCAACCCTGCCTGCTAATGAAATAATTGGTGTTTGTCCATTAGCACGTTTAGGAGAGAAGATGCTCGCCCGAGCCTGATGTGAAAACATTTTTCACAGCGATCTGCAAACACAAACATTAAGAGATCAGAATGAAACATAAACACACATCTGCAGTCAGACCCTCCTGCTGGAAAATTAACATTTGAAAACCAAAATGTAGCTAGCACGCGTTTCAGCCAGACTTAATTTAAAAACCTACATTTGTCCTCAAACTTTTTTCAAATGTGTGGTTTTGATAGCTACAGTAGACTGGTGTGCAGTGTGGTGTCCACGCCGATGGATTGAAGAGGTCAGTGTGTAGCTAGCGCTTTTCTGCGACTCTGCTAATTCACAATGACCACATAAGGCTGTAATTCCACCCCTCTTCTCTAAAGTCCCTCTTTGCTTCTTTCCGCTGCCTCACTTCAACATCAACAAACTCCTGACAAGCCACTTATGTGCCCTCCCACCATATCAATTTCTGACGACTGCTATGTAAGGAACACACCTCTATTCTGATCACTGTGAAGTCTAAATCCTCCCAACAGATCTCTGTAACTTACTTAAATCTCCTAATGTTTTTTTATCCCTTGACAGTCAGCAGTGACGGGACTGGCATTGTCAACCGTCATCCCGCAATAAACAATTTAAAAAAATGACTTATTTACAGGACCTTGGAGTCAGAGAAGTCCACCCGCACAAACACTGGCTCACACTTAATAACCCTAATCAACTATTGCACCATCCACCCACCCTCTTTACAAACAACCTCTGCTCTGCTGTCCAGTAATGGACAACAAAGCCGTGGTGTGTTACGTGGGATAAGAACTTTTCTGTTCGCAATCTCCTGAAACGAACACTGATAAGGCCAATTGTGTATCCCCCGTCAAATCTAAATGAACCACCAGTAATCTAATCATCGCCCTCAAAAGTAACAGATAACATGGAGTGTGCAAGAGACAACAAACCTGCACGTCACACAAACTTCCACTCTCTTATGACTTTGGTTTACAGTCAGCACCTGCTGCACATGTGGAGTTCACCCTGGGTGGAGCCTGCAGCCTAATCAGAGGGCTAATTGCAGAATTAGCTTGTCATTAGAGACTATAAGCACCATTTCATTATTTTACAGCTTACAAGCTTTTATTGTCAGTTTGGGGTAAAGGTCAACTATCATTGTCAGCAGCAATCAGTCCGCATTTCAAGGTAAGGTTCAGGCTGTCTCTCAGTTCTGAGAAAACCAGCAACATTTCTCTGCAAATGAACCAGGTTTCATGGCATTTATTTACCAATAACATCTAATTCCAAGGTATTAACTAGTAGAAAGTGAGCTGTAAGTCACTCAAAAAGAGTCAAAATGAGTCACAAGGGTCATTTGGAAGATTTTACATCCAACTCCAAAGTAATTGTCACCAGCGTTCCAGCTACAACAAACCAAGCTTTGAACACTCAGCACCAACATTTGGCAGCTTAAATCCTACAGTCCTGCAATTGAATTTAAGGTAACAGCCGGTGATGCGCACATGAAAGCCAAAACGCATGTGCACCTCAATAGTAGTTTTGGTCTTTAGCCCTGATGGATTCCCATCATCCAACTCTTCTGTTTGCAGAAAAAGCTGATTTCTTCATCCTTTTTGGAAAACCAGACTGCAACAATGTCAATCACTCAACTTGGTTTGGCTGTGGGTGAGACGTAGAGGTACTTTTATCATCAGAGACGTTCATCATATCAAAACAGGGGATTCAGATCTAGGCTGGATTTGGATTAATAGTGAATTAAAATTGTCTGAGAAATCTTTAAAAGTATGTTTCATTTCCAGGAACTTGTCAATACACTTGAAAACATGGCAAACTCTCAGGGCAAAGGACCTTTGTTTCTTGCTTAAACATTGATAGTTGGATGCTAGTTTTCCACATCTACAATAATTTTTCCATGGGACCGCAAGGTGACGGTTTTACCATTTTATGGTGTCAAGTAGAAGGCAACAAGCCAATGAAGCCAAAAAAGCCAAACTGTTATTTCTCCAAGTCTGCGTATGTCTGACAATAACATTTTAGGATGTAGGGAATTAGTTGGGTGAACTCAATGGAAATCTTCCAGCTGGCTTCCTGGTCAAACCCCTGTTCTATTATCCAAGGTTGAGTGCTATCAACCATTCAAAACTCAAAGTCTTACCATGTTGCCAGGACTCTCCAAATTTCGGTTTGAGGGTGAGCGAGGGGACACCTTGCCACAGTAGGAGGCCAGAGGGAGGTGGATGACACCGCCCAGTCCCTCGTTTTCCTCATCCTCCACTCGCTGTCTGCTGGTTGCCATGGTTACCTCTCCATCTGTCCCCCATATGGAGAGGCTGGTCGCTTGGAAGACATCCTGGAAATGGAGTAGGAGATAGAAGACAAGAGAGAGGAGGAAAAAAACACAAGGAGAAAAATGAGCAATATTTAAAAGATGATATGGTAAGTTGACATCTGGACGGGTAAAGCCGTGGGAGTGAGATGAGGGCCAAATACGAGGGGATAGAACCGGTTTCCCAAAAGGAGTTCACCAGTGGTCATTCCCTGATACCAACCTGGTATCTGGTTTCAATTTCTGTGTGTTGGGTTGTACTGTCGGCTCACAGAATGGGGGAAACCTGTCTGAGGCCTTCTGCAAGGAGTTGGATTGGCGCCCTAGACTTGCATGGACTTCATCCAGATACTCCAGGTCTCATAATCTGATAACAGACATATCTGGTCAATTTCTGATCCAACATTTATATTGTGGTTGACACTGGAGTGATGTTTTCTAAAGCTACATTCCCACTGCTCTCTGTAATGCACGTTCAAGCGAGCACTTGCAATGAAAAGTCAATGGAAACGCACATCTCAGGCTTTTACGCTCAAAACGCTTGTGTTTTTGTGTCACTACGCAAGTTTCTACTTGTTTTTGGGCTCCATGCAGATGAAGCACATCTATAGCACAACCGTTTCAGGCAAAACCCAGTCAAACTCTGACCAATCAGGGTCTCAGATTAGGTAGTGATGAATTGAAGAATGGTCTCCCCTTTAATTCACATAAGTGCCAATCGTTTGGCAATTGATTTGTTCAAGAAAAAATGAATAATAATAATAAGAAGAATTACATTACACCAAGTCTTACATTTATAAAGCTGTAAAAGAAAACGCCTGGAGCAAGATTTATGAGATTTACACCACTTTGACTTTTTGCACTAAGCCTCTTCCCACGGTAGGTAGTGACATGTGCGAGTAAACATTAAAAAAAGGAAAAGGATAAGAAGCCCCTCCCCCCCGCCTGTCCAGTGTGAACACCATGGGCATCAGGTGGATTCACGAACCCACATTTAGCACATTCTTAAACTCGCGTGCAATGCCTTAGCTAACCACTCAGGTGACCCAAAAACAGAGGACAATTGATGCTACAGACTTTAAGGGGATTCCTTCAGTCAATCTCTTTGGTCATTTTTGGATACCTAACCTTCAAGAAGAGTTTTTAACCTACTTTCTGACCCAGGACCTCCACAATGTTTACCTTGGGGCTCATTCAGCCTTCACATTTCTAAAAGAGTGGGCCATTACTGCAAATAGAGCCTTGGCGTGCTAGCTTTGAATGGGAAATGACCACGTCTTGACAATGGGCTTTCAGAGAGAAACACCAATTGGAAAAAAAAGAAAAAAGAAATGAAGAGTGGACTGTACAGTGCAAATAATATGCATTTATGAAAAGCTCAGGACAATAGAAGAACAGGAGGAAAATAGCTAGCAACATGACAGCTCTGTTGTTTGCATTTGTTGCTGTTGCTTTGTTCCCATGAATAAAAAAAAGGAAAGAAAGAATATAAAGCCACCTCTATTAGATGAACTCTGTCTGGCACAAGGTAAATTTGCCTCTCCGTACTTCGGCTGAATGGTGATGCAGAGACTACGCTGCAATAATAGAATTTAATGTCGTTCCCGGCGTCGCCTGAGTGCTTTCAGGTGCACTTGTCAGCCTTGAAGCCACTGCGACTATGACCCTGGGTAATAGGCTCCTCGCGCGGGTGGGGGGGACATGTGTCAGGGATGGGGTGGCAACATTCAGGGGGACGTTCATTCGGGAAACACCCACACCCAAAATGATCAAACAAACATTTACATGTCTGTCTTTAAACCTCATCTTTGTACAAATCCATACTGCGCCGTTATTTAATTGGCTCCATCTTCCTCCCCTCCCTTGCTTCCCTCAGAAAAACTGATTACACTTTTGACTGTATTGGATTTCCACCAGACTGTACATCTGGCATTGTTACTGGGAGCGCTCTTACCACTACTTCACTCTTAATTTACCTTATAACAGTAGAAAAAACAAACATAAAAGAAAGCAAGTAGCTCTTCAGAAATTCAGACTTGGAACCTGCAGCTTTATCACACTGAGAGGACTTTATCACTGAGAGCACCTTATAGACCAAATTGAATAAGCTCCCGTAGAGAAGAGAGAGAAAAAAAAAGCACCTTGCTGACGTAATTGAATTACCTTTAATTGCTTCTGGAAGTTTTTTTTTTCCTGCAATATTTATGGATTTTATAGATAATCTAATAATTTTAACCAATTTTGCAAATTACATTACTCTTAATTGGACATTGCCAACAAATATGAAGTTTTTGGACCTTGAAGAAGCAAAAATCTTGTCTCAAATGAGAGTTTTCATTCGACACGTGCAATCCCAATCCTGACTTGAATTTATGCAAAGTGCAGTTCTCTGGTAGCTTTTGATTTTTGTTTAAATTAAAAAGAGCTTAAGAACAAGTACGGAGTGATGGAGAAAGTGTGTAGGTGTCACTTCATGGACCGCTTGATGCGAGCGGTGGGCCCAGCTGTCCAAACTGAAAGGCCTTTAGCGCCACGCGACCCACACACAACAGAGGCCAAACACTGCCGCTCTGTCTTCATCACTACCTGTTTACTTTACCTCCTTTTACTCTTTCACACTGAGGCCTTTTGTTCCAGACACACAAGTGCTTGTGTCCACTTTTTCCTCACCGCGCTCTAATATGGACAAAATTGTAGCTGCAGAATTCAACGCCGCAGCATCCGACATAATTCCACAGAAGAGTTTTTATACTTTAACACAAACGTCTGCAGGACAGAGAAGACCTTTTGTCTAACAGAGGTGGGTTTCTACGAACGCTCTCAGCTCCTCCATGGCTATAACACCCCACTCCCCACCCCACATTCTAGTCCTTTGAAGTGGAATTACGACACAATTGGGCGCCGCGGGTGTGCAGGTTACTTCATTGGAGGTTTTTGGCAGGGCTGTCACTCTGGTGAGAAGGAGGAGAAGGAGGAAGAAGTCTCAAAGCAAAGTGGGAATTTAAGAGAATTTTTCTTCTTTTTTAAAAAGAGTCACCTTATTAAGCCGATAAATTGGGATGGCCGTCCAGGTCGTAATTAATGAACATGAGCTGGGAAAAAAATTGTAAAAGAAATGAAATGAGTGCCTCGCTTTCCTCCTCCAAAAACCCACACACACACGTGCACGCACACGGAGAGAGTGCTAAGCTGAGATTAGAGCACCACTTCCCCTTGGCTTTTTGATGATTAGTGGCCCCTCGGCTAAGTCCCTCTCATATCACATATGTCCACCACCACTAAGTCACTAATCGGACAGCGACGGACGTCCATTAACGGGCCGCCTAATCGCCATCAGCGGTGGTTAACCTCTTCTGGCTGTCATTTTCACACACTTTTCACGTGAATCAAAGCAAAATTGGGATTTGTCAGAGCTTGACTGAAAGACAAAAAGGAGGGAAATGTCGCGTTTTGTTTTTGCTTTGCACATGGGGGCTGCTAGCTTGGTGCTAACGCTCTTAACTTTCCCACAAAGAAGTCAAATGTTTTGATCAGTACTTCCAGATTTTTGTAGTCATCACAACTGCGTAGAAAAAGCAACAAGGTAAGTTTGTTGTCCATTTTCCATGTTGCACACCTGTCTGTCACTCAGATGTGGGACCGATTAAGCGAAAATGGGAGGCATGTTTAAAAGGAAGGGCATATCCAAACAGTTTGAGCGGAATATGCCTTTTTAGATAAGAGACTTTTTTCTTTTTGCCTCAGAGGAACAGAGCGCAACATTTGCATCCGTATGACGCCTCACAGGCAGCAATTTAAACAAATGTTTCCTCCCATGATGAACTGTCATTATCACTTTCTATCCACACTTTATCCTTTGCAAGCTTAAATTCAATATTTCTGCAAACATATTCTTTGTCGTCTTCCTGTCCTGCCTCCTCCTTCTCCTCAATCAGACGTTTGTAAGAAATGTTCCCAGCATTCCCTCCTTTTTAAACATTTTTCTTAATTTCTATTTAGAAATGCAAAAAAATTGCGATGAAGGGATATAAATTTAGAAGGAATGTGAACACAATTTCCTCTTAAATTCTTTTTTATGTTCTGAGTTGAAAAAAAAAAAGGCGGGAGAAAAAATCCGAAGCTCATGCCTGTATGAGCTCACGCACTAAACGACCAACACAAAGCATTCTCTGTGAGGAGCAGTAAATCGCCGGCTGGCGGCCCGAACTGTGTTTCCTGTCCAGATCCACCACAAAAGGGAATAACACACAACCTAATGCTGTTAATCACACACACACACGCCGGAGGAGAAAAGTCACGTGTTTTGGTGTGTATGTGGTGTGTGGCTCATGTGGCCTTTAGGCCGACCGTCCTCTCCTCTTCTGTCCTCTCCGTCCATCCACCTCAGAGTCACCAGCAAGGCATCGGCCCCTAATTTTTTTCTCCGTCATGCTTTCAGATTTGCCCCCCTCCCCCTTTTTTTACTTATGTCCTAACACTGAGTCATCAGCTCAGCGTGGAAAAGGACGGAGGGAAGCGGGGAAACAAAGTTTGTCTAGTAGATTGTGGGAAAAAGTTGCGTCTCTTTGGAAAAAAGGGGGCTGAAAAGAGACAGACGGAGAGGGGAAAAGTGCATCTGGTGGACGGCAGCCCCACTCTCCTGGTGTTTTCTCTTTTTTTGTCATGGGGGGGGCACTGTATAGTGTTTACTAAGCTGGGGGGGGGGGGGGGGGTGTCCTCCGCTGTTATACCTTCGTTTTTTTTTTGTCTGCCGTTCTGAAGCCGAAGCACATCTCCTGGCTGGGATGTTGCCCCCCCCCTTTACTACCTGAAAACACAGTGGCTTCTTTGTAATACTGAAGTGGGGGGTGGGGGTGGACACTGTCTGGTATTGTTGGCTGGAAGGATGTGTGTGTTTTCATAACCAGAGAACGAGTAAAAAAGAAAAAAAATGAGAAAGATGTTTGATGCGTTTTACCCGCTCCACTGACAACAGGAATGCCTCCAGGTTGACCTTTGACCCCTGCCCCATGACCCCAAGTCATATGACCGCTGTGTAGTTAGCCTAGCAGTTACTTCTGACACTCTGGATCGCTCACTCTCGCTTTCTTTCATCCCAATTCACAAACAAGAACCACAACACGAACAGCCTAATAACACCCCCCCATGCTACATTTTGGCTATCGGGGAGGGTCTGCTGATCAAACCAGGGTGGGAGGTCGCTGTGGGAGGGTGGAAGAAGTAAAGAGGAGGTTGGGGGGGTTAGTATTCTCCTCTGGTATTTTCTACGTCTTTCTCTTCTCTCTTTCTGCGCCGCGGATGGAGACACGGTTATCAAGACTCTCCGGGGACGCACAATATGGCTCAGACAATGGCCCCCAGTCCAAAGTGGTCGCGGCAAATATAAGGGCGAGCAATTGGAAGGGGGGGGTGGACAAGAGAAAAAGACGAGGAATGGAAGGCCTGTGGAGGGCCACAGAGGCAGAGCGGCGCATTAGTTTGCGGAGCACGGACACTCTACTCAATTACTCCTTCAGACACACATTGTGTGTGTGTGTGTGTGTGTGTATTCGCGTTCACACACAAACTGCTTTAACCTCCACCTCTTTTAAATGAAGAACAGTAAGATAGAAGGCAGCACTGCACACTTAAATCAGGAACTCTTCTCCTGGGAATCTCCCCGCTAAAAACTAAAACACTTTCAAATGCTTTGAAAGTTTGTAACTTTTCACTAAAAAATTTCCTACATTTTTTGTAAAGTTTGATTTCATAAAAGTTTGATAAGTTTAGAACTCTCCGAAACTGCTAATGAGCTCCTCGGTCATCAGATCTTATCACCACGTGACCTCCTGAGGAACGCTGACACCTCCACCTAAACGAGGGGACAAATGGAGGGATGTGAATATCCGCCGCTACCTTAACACCCCATTGACAGAGACCTCTTCCTCTCCTCCTCCTCCTCCTCCTCGCCACCCCCTTTGGCCCTTTCACTTCATGGCTCTCACTTTTCCGCTGCTCCTTCTCTTTCAGGAATGTGTCAGTTTGGCCACATCTCCTTCGTCTCTCCATCAGATGGCTTCTTTCCTTTTTTTTTGGCCCGTTTGTGGATATTTCGGTTCTGTTTGTGCAAACAGAGGGAGTCTGTTGCTGCTATTTTTAAACTTGTTGAGAAAGAACTTTGGAGCAAATTGAGTAAAAATAAAAGAATATATTTAAGTTAAATATTTAATTGCATAAAATAAATAAGTTTAATGTTAATGAAACTTGATAAAATCATATTTAGAAAAAGAAAAAAACAAAAATATTTATTTTGAACATTTTCTTTAAAATATTTAGGACTTTTCAGCAAAAAAGACATGCTTAAATTGTTTTGAAGCCTTTCTTTGTTTTATTTGACAAATGATTTAAGTTGATAAAAAGATCTCGGTAACTATTTTATTAAAGAGGAAACTAAAAAGTTTCTGTTGTTTTCTTTGAGAGAAGAGCGGGCGCATCTTTAGGCCGGAGCGCTTTTACGAACTGGCGTTCCAAACGCACGACCGATCAGAGGATACCCCCATCCTCCTCTTTTTTTTCTTTACAAAATCCACACATACGCCACCGTCACGCACGCCGGCCGGAGGCGCGGTGATGGAGTGCATTACTGGAAAGCGAGTGTTTAAAGCGCTCTTCCCCTAAATCATTGTAATCCCCACATTTATCTCCATACATTCCGCTTTTTTGTGCGTAATCCTTCACTTTTCTTAACCTCCTGTTAGCTGTTGCCCCCCGTACCCGTGGAACCCCCTCCCGTACACACACACATCTACATCTTGTCACTTTTGCTTGACTGAAAGGTTTATTATAATGCTAAAGTCAAATGGAGCCCTGAAATCCATTCCAGACTAGAGGTTAATATTTATAGATATATATCTATATCTATATCAAAAGATAAGGGGAGCGACTTTCATTTTAAAGTGAAGCGTTTTCTACTAGAATGTGCATCTAAGGTGCGGTATGCGTGTTGACAGCGGGGTTACAGAGTTCACACCTTCGAAATCAGGCGCAAACAAGAGAAGCGCAGCCAGATTAAAGCAAAACAACAGGGATTGAGACTGGGATTATCCGAGAAGTGCTGGATTCAATCATTTGGATTCGAGGAAACAAATAAAACATAAATTATAAACTTTTTTTCCTTAAAGAAAAGTGTTGATGAGAAGAGTTGACTGAAAGTTGAGCAGAGAGGAGATCGTGGAAGGATTGATCCAAAAGAGCGCAACTTTTCCTGACGCGCACATGTAGTCAATCATCTACTGCGCGCGCTCCCCCACCCCCCATCCACCTTCCCCAAGCTTCACTTCTCCACCCGCGCTGACTGTCAGCTCTCTGTCACGCACAGAAAAAAAAGTGTCTCCTCGTGCGTCCCCGGCATCGGCGGCGGCGCGCGTCACGTACCTGTTACACTCCTGAGGTAGCTCAGGCTCAGTGAGCATGCTGGAGTTCGGCTCCGTCTCTCTCGACAGCAACAACATAAAACAGTCCCAGAGAGCGCGCGCGGACGGCCGAAAGCGGCGTTAAGTCTCCCGGACCGAAACGCGGACGGGACGGAAGCGATTCTTCAAGCGCTCGCGCTCCTCTGCTTCTCTCGCGCCCTCCCTCTCTGTTCTCTGCGTGTGCGCTCCGCTCACGCACTTCCAAAGCCCTCCCTTTCTGACTTTCTCTCCCTCTGCCTCCTCCTCTTCTTCTTCTGCCCTCCCTCCTCCTGGAAGCGGCGACTGTTCGGATGGGCTCTTAAAGGGCCAGCAGCACGCGCGCTCGGGCTCCGAGAGCGAGAGAGGAAGGCAGAGAGAGGGGGACTTCTGAAGAGGAGGGGCCTCTTGGCCATCAGTGTGAACGCACAGCAGTGCTGCTCCCTTTCCTAAAGTTTTCCTGAGGATGGCATTCCTTGTAATTCGACAGTATCAACAGGCCTGTGTGAACACAGTATGCTGAGAGCACTTTTTAAAACTCATGTCCGGTGCATTCTTCAACACATGCCTGATGATGGGAGGCCTAAGTGAAAATTGACCAATCAACTACTCAAGCAAGAAGAGTAAATAAAACTGCAAGAGCACAGACAAAAGTTTATCTGGTTAATAGTCTAAAGCCAAGTAAAGTCCAGCCAATGTATTTAAAGACAAACTTTTTTTCTTTCTGGTCTTTAATACACAGTAATTTGGGTAAACATGTACTTAGATGCATTTCTGGGATATGTGAAGAAAAAAATAGTTATTATCGGGGTTTAAAGAATGCAGGTCGAGTACATTCTTGCAACGCTCATACTACGTTTAAACCCAGCTCGGCCATGCACATTCAAGAGGCCACTTCCAACGAAAAGACAAATGCGTTTATATGCAGACGTTTGAGTTCACAACTCACGTTCATGTGTCGCTACACAAGTTTTAAATCCGTTTTCGGGCTCTACGTACGAAACGCGCAGTCATTGCATGTTGAAAGTTAAACCAGTCAAACTTTGATCAATCAGGGACTTGAATTTGGTAGTGATGTATGGATGGCGTCCCTTTCATTTCACGACACAACTAACCGTTTGAAACATGATCATGAAGGAGAAATTGATAATTGTGGTTTGTGTCTGGCTGGAATTGTATACACCAAGACTTTCATATATCAGAATAGAGCTGTGAAAAAGGAAGTCTGGAGCAAGATTCACCAGATTTACACCGCTTTGACATTTTGTACCAAACCTCTTCCGATTGTGAATACACACACAAGCAACAGACCTGTGTGAAAACCCACATGCATGCCCGGTGTGCACGAAGCTCATGAGTGAAAGTAACCAATAACCTACTTAAGCAAGAAGAGAAAAGAAAACTGCAGATGCAGATACATACATACCACGGCCCGTTGGCCAAATGCGCCTCCATCCAAATTCCAATTGTCCACCAGATTTCCATCATAAAAATCAATAAAATGCCAGCAGTTTGTAAAAATGTTCAATTTCCTAATTGTGATTGGCTAATTTCCATCATTAGCCGTTGTTGACCTGTAGCAACACTGTCACGAGACCCTTCTGTCACACATATAACTCATTTATGAAATGCCAACTGACTAAAATGAACACATTTGTTTCTCTGACCAAAACCACAGTGGTTTGCACATCCAATAACATGGATTGGATTTGTATCATTTTCCCGTTCTCACCATTTACATTTAGAAGTTTACAGTGAAAATGTAATAATAAATGATGTAACAGGTCATATGCACTCAGATTCATTCATTCATTTTCTGAACCGCTTTATCCCTTTTGGGGTCACGGAGCTACTCATGGGCGAAGGCAGGGGACACCCCTGGACTGGTGGCCAGTCTGTTGCAGGGGCCACAGTCACACACCCCTGCACACTCACATCCACACCTAAGGACAAATTAGAGTAACCAATTAACCTATGAAGCATGTTTTGGACAATGAGAGGAAGCTGGAGTCCCTGGAGAAAACCCACGCATGCACAGGGAGAACATGCAAACTCCACACAGAAAGGTCCCCATTGATGACACTGTTTCAAGTTTCCCCCAGCCAGGACTTGAACCAGGAACCTTCTTGCTGTGAGGCAAGGGTGCTAACCACTGCTCCACCGTGCAGCCCCCACTCAAATTTAATGTTGTTAAATTAATTAATTTGTTTATTTTATTTACTAGATAACATTTTGAAAATTGTATTTCTGGTCTTCAAATTCAGAACTCAAAGTAATTTTTGGTAAAAACGTATTTGAATGTAAGTATCCCATTGCACAAAAAGTTTTTATTTATATTGTTAAAAATGGATTTTGCATTTAATGTTATTAAAATAGTTAAAAAACTGCTGGTGGAATGGCTGATCCTCACACATTTTCACCTCATTAAGTTTATCTTCATCATCTGTAAAATAACTGCAACTGCTTTAAATTTTATTTGTACACTGGATTTCATGTTGGAACCATTAAAATGTGATATAGAATTTCCCTTAACCCTTAAACGGCATTGAGAAAGATAAAAAAACAAATGTCAATTTCAGCCTCTTTTGACTTTTAAGGTTTGATGGATAAAAACAAAAATGAAAACTGTACCTCTGACTGGTGTTTGAACAGTTGTATTAGCAGCATCTTCATAACTGTTTGCCTCCTTCCTACAAAAAGTAACTTTCCAAATGATAACTTTGTCTGCTTGTGGGTTTCATAGAGGTCCGTGCGGGTGCTTTAACAAAGTAACTGATGTATTTTCAAAACACATCTGACACAATCAGGCCTCTGTCGTCCATTAACTAATGATAACGGACCTTGTCGGGTATTATTGCTTACATAGTAGATAATAGTTATAGATTAAACATGAGATTAACGCAATAAAAAAAAAAAACACGCTGAATTGTCTTATTAATTAATCACTGTTAACTTCATAGTTTAAACCAACTAGTTAAAATAAGCAGTTTCCTTTTATCAGAACTCTAATACATTCTTTTCTATTTAAGGGAGTGTTTTTTTAAATGTATTTATTGGCTGGTGGTGCAGAAAAAGAGTGGCTGACCTCTGATCAGAAGATCGGAGGCTCAGTTCCCGCCTTGCCTGCTCATGTATTGAAGTATCCTCTGGCAAGAAGCCCACATGGCTCCTGGTGGTTACAGGTTGGCGCCAGTGTTCTGCAGTGGGGCCACGATACGTTGGTGAATATGTGTGTTTATGGGTGAATGGGTCTATGACTGTGAAGAACCTTGAACCATCTAAGAAAGTAGCAAAGCACTTTATACTGTAAGTTTACGTCATTTACCAACAGCTTCAAATGTCATAACATTCATCATAATGTTGTTTTGGGATTGACAGATTTTTGTGGAGTAAACTTAGGGAATCAAGTGTCCCTTTTCATTTTTATATGTGTATGTATGTATGTACTGTATAAATCCAGATGAGCACAAACACCTTTTCACTCCACTGTTTATCCGTCTGTTTTACTGGTTTCAGAAGAACAACTTGGTATGTTTACCAGTGAAGCAGTTGCTCTCAACAATCTTAAGAAATGTAGACTGCTATCCTGAAAAATGTCTTAAACTTGTTCATCCTTAATCACTTGACTTGTGTTGTTTCTTTTGTTCCACCATGTTACAGAGCAAAGCTGTTCTCAGCTTCACTTTGATTCACATGGTGCTGTTCGCACGATTGGCTATGCTACCAGCATAAAATAGCAGAACACTGGACATGAAACAAGCCTTGAAACAAGATTAATATAGGGAATCCTGAGTTTGAAGCACTGGAATTCTTTCAGGCACTGCTGAATTCCCCACACTATTGTCCAAATGGGTCAGCTTTTCAATGAGTTCTTTAATTATTTTTGGCTTTTGTGTCTTTGTAGACGAGAATTGGTGGTGGTGGAGGGGTGAATAATAGAATTAACAGTAAAGGCTTTAGCTCTAGCGACCTGTGTGAAATCTAAATGTTATTTCCGATGCATTAACCAGTATTAAAATGTGACCTATGTGTGTTATTACCTCGCTCTGTGTGTGGCGGAAAATCTTGCTCACATCATGGCTTCTTGCCAAATATCAGATTTAATGAAGCTGAATTCATCTTCTCCAAGGCAGAATTGAGATAAATGTCATGTTCTTGGTGCAGAAACATGAATGTCAGTATATTCCAAGACATTGATCTCCACCGTTGTACATCAGAAACATTTTTCATATATGGGACATTGTTATATATAACATATAAGTTTTCAGACATGCTCTGATGAAATTTGTGCTTTTGGTGATTTTAACATGTTCTTGTGGTATTTCTTTATTCATACTATTGTGAATCTGCTTTAGACAAAAAATTTAGTTTGAAAAAGTTTGTATTTGTTGCGTAAAAAAATATGTTGGGCGGGCCACAATCTTCCTCCTCCGCTCTATTCTGATGCATCCACTTGCAGACAAATAAATCCATAAACATCTCTGTTTTCCTTGTGTGAGATGGAATCTGGATCAGAACTGTACAGCTGGACAGCTCCAATACTGCTCATCTTTTTTTTGTAGCGCTAATAATTCTAGCGCTATTACTATACTACTTTATTCTTCTTATTTTTTGTTTTCTTTACAAAAAGCGGACTATTTGATTTGTGGTGTGGCCCATTGTCACGGTAACACAACAATGCGTTGTTAGGCCGGCAGACATCGACTGCAGCGGCAACGGAAAGCGATATATACTGTATGCTGATTGTCACTATAGCACTGAAAGCATCAGTTAAGACAGAACGTTCACTTATTACTGCTTGTTTTTGTCCATATCACGAAGGAAAAAGTTTGTTTTAAAGAACCCTGCACAGTGATATAGAACCAATCAGATATAGTCAATCAGATTTGAGTATTCACCCGGGCCATTTAAAGTCCAGAAACACAATGTTTGTTTCTTTTGGCTGTATATCAGCATCTTTGTTTTCTTGAAGTAAAACTGCAGAAGCCAGAAATGGGTATTTTACGTTCTTTTACATAGACTTTTTTATTGGAAGTGGCCTCTTGAACGCGTGTTGCCGAGGGCGGCGTTTGTAGCTTTACAGTTCCAGAAAGATGTCTGGGAAATCCTGCAGGAGCCCATCAGAGAGACTTCTCCTCCACGGCCTGCCACAGCAAATGAGGCAAACAAGACAGAAGAAAAGCGCATAGGAGTATTCTGCCTTTCTTTTTTTGTTTTTCTTTTGATTCTTCAACGCTGAGGCGTTTTGTTTGGAGGAGACAGCCGAGCACTTTCAGACAAACATATGCTGGCGCTCAGATGCACAGCTGAACCCATGCACAAAAGCACACGGGCGCACGGCTACATGCAACTTGACTGAAAATCTCCACCGGTCCACCACACCCTTTGTGTCCTCAGGTAAGTGTGCAATCCATGTGTGTGTTTGATTGCTGTGTGTGTCTGCGGTGCATGCTGCTTTCAACCCTTAGTGCTGTCAGTCACTATTAAGGGTGTGTGGTCTGTGTGTCACACATACGGCCAATCCAGCTATTGTTCTGCAGAGCGCAGAGAAAAGCAGAACTGACAGTCTGCCACTTTGGTGATACTTTAACACACACGCTCAGTGCTGCACACACGCACACACCCGCACACACACACCCAGGAAAGAGGAGACACAGGGAGGGCTGTCAGGGCTTACTGTATACTGCACAACCTCCCAGCATGCTTGATATTCTCAATCGGGACTACGATAAACTCTAACTGTATATGTGGAAAGGTCGATGACTGTTCACGGCACATCAAGCCTCAGAAGTGACAGAAATAGTAGATGTGGAGGCTTTTTTTATGTTAGACTAAAGATAAGAAGGTCATTTCCTCCTTTAAAACCTTCACAAAAGGTGAGATCTAGATGAGAAGCAGTTTAGACATGTTTGGAGAAAAGTGTCTGAAGGAAAAAAGAAGTGTGTGACAGATGTTTAGCAAACGATAACAGAAATTTGTTAAAAAAAAGTGGACACCAAGCTGCTAAAGATGGTTTTTGTCAACATATTGTGTTCTTTAAAAGCACATTTAGTGTTAGAGGCATTGACTAGAGTTCCATGGGCTGCACAATGGTGTAGCGGTCAGAGCTCCCACCAAACAATAAGAAGGTGCAGGTTCAAATCCCAGCTGGGTTCTTTCTTTGTGGAGTTTGCTCTTTCTCCTTATGCATGTTTGGGTTTTCTCTGGCAACTCCAGTCTCCTCCCACAGCCTAGGGACATTCTTCATAGATTATTTGGAGGGGGGGGGTAACAATTCATCTATGTATTGATTTATATTCCCCCTCACTTTTGTGCTGTTAACAAATGACATTTTCCGTTAAACCTATTAGGAGTAATCATAACATAATTTGACAGGTGCCATAGAATGCCTGTTCTGCTGTATCTTGAGGCAACTTGAAAACTTTTTGGAAAATGTAGATCTAGTTTAACATAATGCAATTGACCACAAGTCAGTGTTTCTCAGAATGATCACCCAAATTTAAAGGGTTTAATTTTTCTTCTTTTTTCATTTTGGTAGGAGATGCACTTGATAGTAATGACAGCAGTCTGTCTTATTTATTGAGGATGATGATGAGACTGTCATTGAAGAGATGATACAGCATGTTATCAGCTCCCATTGCTGATGCAGGCACATCTATACCATGACAAAGAGATATCAAATGATGATGGTGATGATGACACCATTCAAGATCCAGACAACACTTCAACCTATGATGTGTTCTCTGCCCCTGAAAGTGAAGACAACCTATTTATAGTGGCAGCAACTTTAGAACATCAGCATGAGGATGTTGATGAAAACAAAACAGGCAAAAGGAAAATAAATAAACACCTTTGTCCAAAAACATGGAAACTAAATGAATCAAAGCAGAAACACCTGAAAGGAATGCCATACAACAGCAAAGGTGACAAAGACATAAGTGCAAAGGCAAATGGGTCCTCCCCGCAACCCCAAGTTCTGTCAGCAAGTCCCAACTCAAGACTGCCAAGTCCTTTCATAAAAGCAGTGGAAGTGGATATTGGAGAAAGTTTGGAAAATAAACACTTGGGAAGATACTTATACCGTATAATAATATATTAAATTTGTCACTTTTGTTATATTGTTCATTTTTTCCCTCATTAATGTACACAGCACTCCATGTTGATAAAAAGACACAGGTTTTTGACATTTTTGCAGATTTATTAAAAAAAGACCCTTTGCTCAGTATTTAGTAGCAGCACCTTTTGATCTAATACAATCTCAGAGGGACTGCTGTTTATTTGAATGACCATCTGACCAGAAGAAATGCTAAAATTGCCAAACAAGCCAGGCTTCTCAGGAGGAGCAAAGAGATTAAAAACATTTGGGTAATGAACTGCAGGATCTTTGTAAAACCACTCGGTCCACCAGACTGGTCCGAGGTACTGGTTGTAAGCAACATGATCACAGATGTCTGAGCAAGCAAATGAAGAGTCAAATATGATTTCAAGGAGATCATGGTGTGTGGGATCTACCGCTATCTCTAAAAGACAATTGTGACCATGACTTTCAGCAGAGTTCTGACCTGCTGATAACTTCACTACAACTTGCTGCGATATCAGTTGCAGAAGTACAAGGACCTGACAAAAAAGCCTTCAGACAGTACAGCTCAGAGAACTTTATAAACTCTATTAAAACCAGAAGGACAGCTGTCGATCAGGCAGCAGAAGAAGGAATACCAACCTTGGGTAATGGACAGAATATGGACTTTTTTATTTAGCAGATTACCATATATAGTGGGGCCAAAAAGTTGATTTCTTCACACCAAGCTGTCTACTTATTGCAGATGTAGTCTTCTCAGCCTGGTGGAGGTCAACAATTCTGTTTCTGGTGTCCTTAGACAGCTTTTTGGTCTTGGCCATAGTGGAGTTTGGAGTGTGACTGTTTAGAGGTTGTGGACAGGTGTCTCTTATATAGATAACAAGTTCAAACAGGTGCCATTAATACAGGTAATGAATGAAGGACAAAGGATCCTCTTACAGAAGCAGCTACAGGTCTGTGAGAATCAGAAATCTTGCTTGTTTGTAGATGACTAAATACTCATTTTTCACCATAATTTACAAATAAATGCTTTAAAAATTAGAAAATGTGATTTTCTGGGGTTTTTTCCTCTCATTTTTCTCTCATAGTTGAGGTAAACCTATGGTGACATTTACAGGCCTCTCTTATCTTTTTAACTGGAAGAACTTGTACAATTGGTGGCTGACTAAAACCTATTTTTTTGACCCAGTGCAATAAAAACACAATTACTAAATCAATGATTGGAGATAGTGAAGTGAAGTCATTTCACTTTTTTATATTTTGATATCTGGTTAAATCTGCTATGATGAATTCTGCAATGGTGTCATATCTACTTACATAATCAAGTCACTTATTGATATTTTGACCTGAATATGCATTGGTAAAGTATATATATATATATATATATATATATATATGATTAGAAGTTATGAACCGGATAAATATATTTCACCTAAAGAAAATGGTAAGGTAAAGCTGGGGTGGGATTATATAAAATAGATACTTCCCCCCCACTTTCAAGCAATGTATAATTTGATGCCTTGTTATCCGATGTTTGACATGTCTTTATGGATGTAAACATCTGTTGATTGTATCATTTATGAGTTATTCTTGCTTTGATTGCTTGAAATAAACCATTTCTTCTCCAATCTAATCTTTATTTTGCAATCATTAGAACCACTCTCCATGTATTATTTTAAGCTTCTGAAAGTTTCTAATTAAGTATATGTAAGTATAGATCAATGTAATGCACAGGTTTTTTTTTGTTAATTCATTTATTTCCTGTTGTGATTTTTACTGTGCTACTCATTCTTTGACCAACATTTTTGTTTTTGTTGCATCATATTTATCCTTCTGTGAAAGAAGATAATTCAGCAGATATAATAAATGTAAAGGTTTCTGCTCCATTTGAGTCATAAGTTGTATTCATTTTTTATTATTCCATTGCTTTAATTGTTTTAAATGTCGGGGTGCAACGAATCACAAAACTCACGGTTCAGATTGTGTCACGGTTTTAGAGTCACGGTTCAGATCATTCTTTGGATCAGGAAAAAGGAAAGATTAAAGCCTACAATAACTTTTTTTTGAAAAGCTCAAAACATATATAATTCAATAAAACCTATATAAAGTACTTCATAACATATATGCACAAACATATTTCACATCAAAATATTTGCTCATCGAGGCCTATTTTTAAAAACAAACAATTAATGTCATCTTTGAATACAAAATATTCAGATTCGTAAAAGTATTCAGGATGCCCTTTTTTTTCCAAAAAAGTGCATTATGTAAGACGAGATCTAGGCATGGGCAAGAGGGAACAATGCCTCGGAATCTTGTCTTCATCATTCCAAAAGGACGCTCTGTAATCGAGTGTGCCTAGGAATGACGCGGTTGAAACGCTGAGCTGCAACGACTTCACTGACCCTTTTGTAGGGAGTGATGAGGGGCAGTGGGTGTTGATGGCACAGGTATCCGTAATCTGCAAAGAGGAAGTGTTCTGGAGGAGGATAGACCTGCCTGTAAAATGGAATGTGGCGGAGCAACCTGGAGTTGTGCACTGACAGAGAGAAATTCAGAAAAAAATATATTTTTAGCATAAGGGTGTGGTTTTGAGTTTTTTTATGTTTTGTATTGTTTTCACTAAATCTTGTCCTCTGTCTATCACTCTCTTTTTTATAGTTCGGAGTAAACCGAGAGACGAGTTGATTGTGCGGGTTTCTGGTTACTACAGGTTGGACTACCAGTAGCCGTGAAGCTTTAGCGGCAGCAGCAGAGACTGACTCGTCGGGTAGTTCTGCATATTTGAATCCCTGTGCCCAGCCCAGCACATCTAGTTTGCCTGAGTCAAACAGGCGTCTTGGTCTCGCGTCCAGTCGAAGAGGCGCGCAAGTCGACCTCGGCTTCAATAAATGCTCCTGCGGGCCAGAGTGGCCCTTCACTAGGGGCGCGGCATGCAGCTGCATTAAGATCTGCAGAAGCTCTATGCTTTTGTACAGCTCTACAAAATAAATAAACATGAACGGACAATTGATAGATGTGTGCAATACGTGTGCACGAGGGGAGGGCGTTGGTGGGGTGGGTGATACGCGTTACAGGTGTGTGCCAAACCGTTCTGATCCATATGGATCACAGATCATTTGTTGCATCTCTATTGAAATGTATTTTCATTGTAACTACGCACGTCAAATGAACAAAAAAAAACTTTTTGAACTTTGAGGTTTAGAGATTTTACTCTGACATTCTCATGTACAACATTACTTGACATTTGGCACTTTTTGAGCGTAATCCAAGGATCCCTTTTGTCCTAAAATGTTTCCAAATGGATGTAAACAAATTTTACATAGCTATGTTTTGTTAACGACACTTGAGAAAACAATAATCAAAATAACTTAAAACATTTTTTACTTTTATAAAACAAATTTAAACAGTTATTTTTATAGCAAATGATAAAACTGCTAATTTGACTCAGAATGAACTTATTTTATTTAAATATTGACCAGCATTCAACGAACTACAGTATTTTCAAACTGTTAGAATATATAAAAAACTCAAGTGAACTGCAACTTCAAATGGAAATTAGCTTGCAGTTTGATCCATGCTGTCACTAACTGCAGGAAAAAAAATCTCTTTCACAGATGCTTAAAGATAAACCAATCAGCAAACGCCATAAACAAAAAGACAAGTCTTCACACAAATAGACTATTCTTAACCTAAGTCATAGTCTCATAACTTTGACGTAATTTGACAAACACAAGAGCAAGGCACACATGGGCGTCAAGCCCTCCACTCCCATTTATATGAACATTTCCGCTTCAACAACAATCAGGGTCTTTAGTTTTCTTTCTTTCTTTCTTACTTTGGTTTGTTTTATATACGGCCCTAAATACGAAACTCGGAAAAAGAGCATGCACACACTGTTAAACTTCCTTTCAGCTGAAGCTAAGCTGGCTGTTTGGATGTCCCGGAAAAACCGGATCCAGGGGACCGGGTCCGATGATGTCCTGTTTTCTCTTTAAGAGACGTTTGGCAGCTCAGTTGTGAATAGAGTTCTGTTTTTACAATCTTACTAATTCAGTTGATGATTTTGTTTTTGAAAATGTTTTAAGTTCTGCCAGCAGAGACTCTTTGGTCCGGAATTTTTGAGTTCAGATGTTGTTGTTCTTTTTTCTCTCGTGTTGCTTGAACTTTTTCCCTGTCCATGTAATTTTTGATTTGTAAAGTGCTGATCGTGAAGTGCTTTTGAGGGGACACAACAGACAGGGGAAAAAGGGTGGGTTAAAGAAACTTGAGGATCGCTCAAAAACTCATTTGATGGGTGAATATAATACAATTTTGGACAGTGCTTCCATGTAAATCAAATATGTTAATATCGCAATGTGAAGCTTTGGCGCAATTTTAATAAGGAGGATTTGCCTCTTCACATGTAGCTGGGTTTTAATCGTCACTTCTCACGTCACTAATTGGTCTCTATTCTGAGCCACTCTGAAGTGCTTATTCTCTTCACAGCCAATCGCAGTCAAATCCCAGCCTTTAAATTCATTGAAGGTTTGTTTGTCCGCATTGGATATTGCGCCGTCCCTCCTCCACCCTGTTCTCCACCTGGCTCTTCAATCAGCACGACATTGCATTGGCCCTCTTTTGCCTGTTTTCCTCTTGGCTCTTCGGTTCGGCACGGTCCATCTTAATCACCATCGGCGTCTGGGCTCTGGGGTTCTCTTCACCTGGTCCAAGATCGTCACTGGCATGAAAGGTGTCTCCAGCCCAGAGCCCAACCGTCAAAGAAATGACTGTTCGTCACTTCAGTTACCTGTTTCAATTATATATCATAATCTCATTTTCGAGTTCTTCCCTTGTTGAAAAACATTTGTATTGGGAAATCTGAATGCAGTTATGTTGGTGCAACAGAATTTATTAATGATCAGGGTGCAGTTTAACTAGATTTTTATAAGTTATTGTTACAAAGCTTTATTTAATCTGACATAATATTGTTGAGTCAACTCAACCTTGATGATAATGTTAAGTGTTACGTTAATTTTATGAGGTAATTCTCAAATAAACATTGAAATAATTCATGCTAACCTAGCAAAACCAAGTAGATTTAAAATCATCTGTTTAAGTTTCAATAGCAAGTTTTGTTAACGTGATATAATTCATGAAATAATTGATATTCAGTCATTTAAAGATGGGGGGTGGGGGGTTAAAACATAATAATGATAACAGGCAATAACATGCTGGAAGTTTATAATCATTACAATCAGATCTGAATGTTTGTCTAAAATGGGCGGGGCCTGTCCACACATTCAGATGTGACAAACATTCCTGTTGGCTCCAAGAGTCTTCACATACGAACTTGTCCTCATGTACACAATACAGCTACAGTTCACACGCACACTTCTGCATACAAACCAACACATACAAAGCATTTCATTCTATAATGTAAACTGTTGTGCAAAGGTGAGCCGACACCTGTGCTGAGGTGGATGATGGAATGGAAAAAAAGAGAAAATGAGGGAGAGTTCCATCCCCACACAAAGATCCATGCAGGAGTTCCGAGCAAAATCTCACCTCAGCCCCAGGTATGAGCCAGGGCCCCCCAAGGGAGACCCGCCTCCAAGCTCCAGGCAAACGCCCAACCAACCCGCGGGAGCTCCAGGAGAGAGCACAGCAGGGGCCAGCCACCCTTACCTACGAGAGTGACAACCAAGAGAAGTGGGGCTTTAGTTTTCTACTTACCTAATCTAATTCATGGTCAAATGGAGGGTACACAAGGCTAAATCTAACTGTGTTCCCGACTAAATTGAGCTCCTACTGAACACAGCCTTTCTTCTCAACCCCGTAAACATCAGGAAAACCATTGACAACCTCCTTTGTGCATTACAGAATCTTAATTCCTCCATTATGCGGCCCAATCGACTGTCCACATAAGGGAGCAGCTGACCTGTGAGCGCCTCTTTCCCTGCTTGATCCCTGGTTTGAAGACTAACAGGAAGCTGGTGTGAAGCTCATGCTGTCTGTACAGTCATGCACAAACTGATGATGACGAGAAAAAAGCAAAACAATGAACGAAAGTCTTCAGGAATCATTTTTGTGGATGTCACGCAACAGAAAAGGAGGAATATATGAGGCTAACTGAAAGCAAAACAGTGCTGAAGCTGAGAGTTCAGTAACGGAAATAATTCACAAAAGGGGCTGATAAAATATTCCTCCAACACTAAATCATTTGTGAACAGAAGAAAAATGAGAAAGTAAATGTGTTGGCAGGACACAGACTATTACAATGAAGCTGTTGATAGGGAGTCTAACAGCTCCACTGCATCATGGAGCGACAATATGCAAAACGCAAGGAAACACTACTATTCCCAAAACTAGGCACTCAAGACCAACACACTTCCTAAAAGGTTTGGGAATCTCCATATCATGCAAATCTTGCAACATGCAAACTCAATGTGACAACTTTTTTTGTTTTTCATCCCCAAGAGGGATTTTCTGTAAAAGATCAAAGCAATAGCTTAAAAAAAGAGTTTGCTCATAAAACGTTAAAGAATGAAGCAAAGTTTTTTCAAAATACGGGGACTGAGGTACAGGGGCCAAATCAAGCGTGTCTGTTTAGGTTGGTTGTGGAGCTTGTTCAAGATGTAAATATTTTCCTGCAGACGCTACACTCTTCCTTTGTGTTACCAATAAAAATGAAATGTTTTTTTTAAAATTTTGATTCCTTTCCTGCTGTCACTAATTTTCTTTATGTTTCTGTGCTGCTGTGCGTATTGAACACCCCCCCCCCCCCCCCCCCCAATGCATGCTCCCGCTCAGAGCAAGATTATTGACCCCTTTCGCTTGCCATAGACAAATACTGCCCCATTCGAGCAAACCATAGGCGAAAGCACGTATGTATTGATCAATCACGTGCAGTTTAAAGAGAAAATAGCAAGAGGGTATGTTTAAAAAAATGCTCATAGGAAGGAGCCGTGGTTGTCATTCCCTCTGATAGACTCCCTGAGAGCCGTTTCGTTTGCAACTGAATTGGTTGGGTCCTGCTCCCGTAAGAACTTGATCCCATCTCGTCCCGGTCCTGTGATCAATGGCAGAGATGTCTCCCACCCTACGGGAATCTTGCGGGACTGAGCTTTGATTCACATTTCCTCAGGTTGAATAGGCTCCGTGCTTAGAGTGGAACAACTGGACCAAAAAGGCAACCATGGTTGGGTGTTATGGGATGTAAACAGAGTAGCGGAGCAACAATGGGGCAAAGCAAATTAGATGAATGCAGGCTCAATAACATCACTTTTAATATGATACACATTGATTCTCACACTGCTTTCTCATAATCTATATGCCATACACTTATCAGATACACTTATCAGTGTACCTCAGTAACCGTCTTACTGCATGCCTCCACCATACCAAAACCGCAGTAAAAAGTGTTATTCCTGACATTGATACAGACATTCCAAAGTGATTAGAGAAAAATAAAGTTTGTAAAAGTGAACAATCCTAGCAAGGATGTCAAATCTTAAGGCTTCCATTATTCTTTCTCTTGTTGCTTGGCCCCAAACTTGTACTTCATGGCCAGTAACTGAAGAGATCCTTGGTCACGTGCTTTTGTTTACAAGCTTTGGTTCAAAACAGAAATGTCTGGTAGACCACAGTCTGAATACAGTCCAAGTACTAATTTGAAGCACCTAATTTGAATGGAAGCCAGAAAGAGCAGGACTTTTCCAGTCTGACTTACACCCTTAGCCTTAGAAACTTAAGTTTTGATACTTAAACTTCAGCACATGTAAAGATTCATGACAAGATCAGTGATGATATGCTCACCACAAAGACAAAAACAATAAAGGTTCAATTCATCAAAGCACAGCCTTAATCTAGGAAACTGCATTAAAAAATATTTTCTTTTAATTTACTTCAAAATAAAAGTTTGCACATACAGAGGTAAAACAGACATCAATTTTCTCTCTTACTAAGCCAATATGATTTGAAATGAGTATGACTGATGCAGACATTTACTCAGACAAGACAAATATATTCAAATCCCATTCATGTCCCCTAAGTCCGTTTTTTAAAAAATCAGTCGTCAAGTGTGAATTCTACTGTTGCTCTCCACCTGTCTTTTCAAGCTCAGACTCTGTCTTAGGCCAGGTGCCAGTATCATACCTCTGGCACACACAACCCCCTTCACTCGCAAACCTCTAAGAGAAGAGAGGAACAACCGGCGTAGAGAGGCACGAGCCTCTGTGAAGTGGGTTTATCGTGGGAAGCCGTGTGCATGCAGAGGGCTCTGTCTGAAGACTGAGTGGCAGGCGGTAGAAGCCATTAAGATAGAACCGCTATCTCTCCCTGCCAGGGCTCTCTCAACACAGGCAGGGGCTCAGGATGCTGCCGTCCACACGCTCACATAAACACAGACACATTTATGGAATGGTACTTGCAACCAACATATAGTGATGTATGTGGACATGTGCGTATTCATCTACAGCTACAAGCAGGTCCGCCTCTTTATCTCTATGTCTTTATTTTGCAATCATCCAACTCATTCATCCCTTCAAGGATAAATGGTCAGTCAGACAGAAAAAGACCCAAACATTGACAAATAAACTGCTGCCTCTGACACTATTACCAGAGGGTTGTTGGTTCTGCAAAGCAAATTTACTGTTTCAGAAAATGAAGGTAAACCTATAACCGACTAAGTTAGGATGTTTTCATTGAAATAATTCAAAATGTTGGTTTTGTTTTTGACTTCAAAATTTAAGAAATCAGAAACATGTCTAGCACTTTGAATGTGTGTTCTCTTTTAGTTTTGTTTTATTTGACTTTGAGTCTAACTCACCCATGGCTTTGGGTCATGACGGAAAGAACAAGGTCCCAGATACAAGTGACTGAAATGAGCTTCATGCGTAAGGTGGCTGGACGCTCCCTTAGAGATAGGATGAGAAGCTCGGTCACCTGGAGAGAGTTCAGAGCAGAGCTGCTCATTCTCCACATCGAGAGGATCCAGTTGAGGTGGCTCTGGCATCTGGTTCGGATTCCTCCTGGACGTCTTCCTGGGGAGGTGTTCCGAGCATGTTCCAATGGGCATAGGCCCCATTGAAGATAACGTACATGCTGGAGAGACTGTATCTCAGCTGGTCTGGGAATGCCTTGAGGTCCCCTCAGAGGAGCTGGAGAAAGTGACCGGGGAGAGGGAAGCCCAGGAATCTTTGCGTAGACTACTGCCCCCACGACCCAGTTCCAGATGAGCAAGTAAGATGGATGGATGATATCTGAACTCTGAAAAAATTGGCCAGGATGGCTAAAGTGCACCGGAACACCGGAACACTCTGCTGCTTGACCTCCTCTTCACACCCAAAGCTCAAATCGCACTGCAGGGCCGCTGATCGTGTCTTTGTATTGACTCGACATTGAGAATGGACACAATTGTGTTTTAAGTGAATGTAGCTTTAAAGTAGAATAGAACCATTCAACAGGAAGTTTTGCTGTCAGCTTAACCATGTGCACAACGGCTTAATTTGTGATTTTCAATCATTCTGAATAATTTTACTTATATAAATGTGTTTCTGTGGTGGACTAATGACCTATCTGAAATATACAGAAGCCTCTTGGCTAATAATGGCAGCTATGGGCTGCAACAGACCTCGGCGACCTTGAAGAGAACAATAACAGCATAGACGTTTGGCTTCTTTCATAAAGCTATAGTGAAAACATTTTTTTCTTTATCTGAGGTCATCCTTTCATTTGTCTGGTTCCATGTAATCAGAGTACTTTCTGCTTCTTCTGGGCACATGCAATATGATGAAGACCTTTCCCTGCTGTGCCCCTGCTGCTGCAACCGCTGCGACAAACAATGCAGTGTAAACAAGCTGTTTTCGTCACCGGCAACAATGACTGTGTGGGGAAAAAATGTAATTACCAATCTGTACTCTTTGTGCAAATCTTAACTCATTCCTAATTAGCTCCTCTCCTTGAAAACATCAAGTCAGTTAATTATGGCTGAGAGAGAATGGAGTGCTTCTGGTGTCACGCATTTATTAGTAATCTGCAGTGTTGTGATGGAGAGACCTCGGCTGCAGCAGACAATACAAGTACTGAATAAAAGGGAGTCTCTGTCACAGCAGGGTTAATGAAAAACTGACCCGGGGTAGATAAAAAAAAAGTCATCAATGATTTGCAAAAATATATATGTATATCGTGAAGACAGGCACCGTGTCCTGCTACCTAACAGTAACAGGGAGTGAATACTTTTTCTAGGAAATATTCTTTGCAGCGTAAATTGAACCTTGATCAGTTTAATCTGTTAAAAAGGGAAAAAAGACACCTGGTTCCAAACAATGTGGGTTGGCATTAAACCAGCTGTGTTTCACTAAAGTAGGGCTAAGTAAAACACATCAAAAACGGACCCTATGTTTCCTAAGGCTAAAAAAAACACAAACAACACAGCTACTGCGTCAACCATTATGGATTTTCTTTAACAAGAAATAAAAACACAATAAAACCAAGTGTAATTGGTCATTAGTCTGTTCAAACTGTAGTATTTGGTGAACCTATCAACTGTTTAAGAGAACTGGACTGAATGACCTCCAAACAGGAAATACTCACTGGCTCAAAAAAGCCAAAATCCCATAGAGTTCTATAGAGAAATAAAACAGCTATTACTCAGTCATTTTATTAGTCAGAATAACCATTCTCACAGTTATTCAACTGACCGATTAGATGTCTCATTAAAAGAATGAAAGTGTCTATTTGCACGTCATTTTTGAAATTTCAGCCAGTGCTGAACTTTTTTCCTGGCCGCACTGACTGGAGGAAGGATCAAGGTTAGGATTACGGTTACAATTAGGGTTAAACCGCTAACTGATTTTTGAGTGTGGCCGAGCAAATGCATTTATAGCACCTAGGTGCATGATAGCTAATGGGACTTTAAGTTTAACTTTAAGTATGTGCAATCAACAACAAAATCCAACCTTGGATGCACTTAAAAATACGTACAGACAATGAAGACAATGCAGCAATGCCCTTTTTGGCTGCACATCTTACGTGTGGCCAACATGAGTTTCCATCACTTTTGTGCAAATAGGATCAGCTTGAAAGTATTTGGTCTCACTTACAATGTTCAAAATGTGTGATTGACAGATATCCTGTGGTCCACTTTCAGTGGTAGGGGTGTGAACTTCCAACGGGCTCACACCTGATTGGTGAGAGTGGTTGCCATAGAAAATGACACAAACCAACTCGGACCAATCAATACTCATGGATATCCTCTGGTTTCAAGATGGCAGCATCCAAATTGTGAACAAATGGCAACTCCATTACCGAATTGACTTAATTTTGATGGAACTGGAAGAAAGTCAGTTTTTATGGTTAGCATCATACTCACTCAGTCCAACAGTCAGTGGATGAAAGAAAGCCCCTCTTCATTTTTTGGGGGGTGGGGGTGGGGGGGTTAAATTAAAGTCAATCTGTATTGTTGGAGTTCCGCAAATGACAATTAGAGGGATAGTTTCAGAACGGAGAAATTTGAGATGATGTTTGTTTATTTTGTAAACCTGCTCCTTTGACGTTCCTGTAGTGTAAATATGTGAATATATAGGGGCCTGTTTTTTGTTTTTTTTCATTTGTAAGTTGGTGTAGTAAACGTCTCACTTCACTCTGTTTTGCCCCCATTTGTGTTTTTTTCTGTGGGAACACAGGACCTAGCTAATCAGCACCTGGAAGTGGAGGGAGATTGCAACGACCAGACAAACAGACATCAGATATCCATCATTTTGTGACATAGCAGCTTATGACTTTCACTAACCACTTATTCTTAAAATGTTTTAAATGATGTTTATTTTCCAAAAGAGACACATACATGAACTATTGTATGAAAGATAATAATGTTTTCATAAGTTGCATAATGCTAAATTATATTAGCCAATCATAGGTAACATTGATCAATAAATAACATAAAAGATAGTGAACAACATAAATGACTGAATTCAAACTGCCAACTGCATTATTGTGGATACAGTCACTAAACTCACAAATACACAATAAACTTGTCCTAATGTCCCGTTCTGATCATCTTTTCATCTGTTTTAAAGCCTTTCCAGTGATTTTTAAAATTATATTTATGCCTTTCTCAGTTGAAATCACCTGTGCAATTTTCTGGAACATAGTTTCAGTGCAGGAGGAGTTCATCAGAAATTCACCTCTGAGTTGAGGGCATGACTATTGGGGAGGAGCAACCCGCTTTCTGTCATTCATCTGTTTGCATTCTCTTCTTCTAGCTTACAGGGCCCCACGTCCAAGACCTAACGTTAGTGGAAAAAAACAGAAATGCCGAGCAAAAAATGAGCAATCCAGTTTGGATCCAGATTCCAGCTCAAACAAGGGAAACAAAGACGTTTATGATCTATTTGTCTGAAGTGGATGCATCAGAATGGGGCAGAGCTGGGAGCTTGTAGCCTCGTCCAGTGTATTTTCTTCATCAAAGATAAGATCTTTTTGATACAGCATTATTTCTTCTGCTTCTGATTCACAACATTTTGAGTAAAGAAATACTCAAAAATGACAAATTCAGCCTAATTTTATTAATATATGTACGCTATCTTAAGAATGATGTCACAAGAACATGTTAAAAACACCAAAAGCACCATTTTCCATAGAGTGGGTCTGTATAGGTAAACCAAATACAACAAAAATAATTATGAAAATATGGCAAAATGTTGATTTTAAAGCCCTTGAGCGCTGCTTTCATCCCGAGTTGTTGGTTTTCTGTCTCTATCTCTTTACCTCCCCATACAACAAACAAACAACCCACCCACCCCCACCCCACCTCAAAGCTGTCAAGATGTTGCATCCTAAGGTCTGAGGCTGAATGGGGGGATTTGGCTCCCTTCCCCTTTCCTAACTCGCTTTAGCCATTTTGTTTTTTTTTTTTCCTTAAGAACATGTTAATGCACCAAATCTCTACACTCTGTTTCTTCACGTCAAGGCGCCGGCTCACTCTGGGATTGATGTGGCCTGGCAGCCCTCTGTGCACTTGCTCCAAGGAAGAAGTGGGATGATGGAGGAAATAGAAGAACCGGGAGAGACTCCTTCAAAAGTGGAAGAAAAAAAAATGCTTCTCTGATTTTCTACATGCTTTTTTGTCCCGGAAGGCGGTTTTTGTACAAATGTGTGAGAGTGTGTGTGTGTGGTTTTTTTTTTTTTTTTTGGTTTTGTTTTATTTTTTTTTTAAGTCCATTTGCAAAAACAAGAGGAGAGGAGATTGTGCTATCCTCTGCCTGAGGCCACACTGAGCCTATATATTTAAACCCAGCAATGTTCTTTGCTTAACAATAACGCCTACTAGTTTTGATTTAATTCAGTCATATTTCACTATATAATCCACTTCCATCTCGGATAGCTCAGTTAAAGAAATACATTTAATCTTATCTCATAGCAGACTGAGCGTTAGCTCAGATGTTTTCTTCCTATATTTAATCAGTTTTATCATTAAGACTAAGTATAATGAAAAATACAGCATGTGTGTACTGTGTATGAATGCACTCCCAAATTTTGAGGTTTCTAAGTATTTTCTTTTAAAACTGTGTGTAATTCCGAACTCTGAAAAAGTTTGGACTGAAACATTTTCAAATAATTGTCAATTTGAGATAAGACACCAAGGGATGTCAAGAAAAAGGAAAATTAGACTAAACTATTTAAAATTGAACAAGATTTTTCTTAAGACAAAGTATAATAAATTAAATGAGGATTCCAATACCCACATATAAAGCCTCTTTGGTACTTTTTATTCAAACACATCGATTGAGACTGCTCTGTCTAAGTGACAGATTTTGACGTTTATTCCCTTTGCTCCGCTTGACTGATGCAACCAGTTTAAGTACACAGCACTTTAAAGGAAAGCAGAGAAAATAGCTTTTACCGTGCCAAATATGTACAATGTAATGGTACGAATGCACAACATTTTTGATTTTGGCAAAAAACGACACAATCACAATTACAATGCTCCTGGGAAAACATTTTACTAAAGAAAAAAGGTGTTTGGAGTGGGACTTTAAAGGGATTTTATTTAGAGTTACAACAAATTATAGATTGTATAAATTTCATAATAAAAGCATTTTTGTGATTTTTTTTTCTCCAACCGTTTAGTAAGAAAAGGGAAAACAAAACGAGTCAGTTTACCACTTTTTCTGACCATATTTGAATGTTTTGGAAAAGACAGGCATGCTTTTTTGGTTGTTTTTACAGTTTTTTAACAAGGTGCTTACCTCTCTCTTTCTATTGATCTGTCCTTCTTGTTATTAAAATGATCACTGTCAAATTGTTAGCTTTTTATAGCTTTTTTGTTATTAATTTACCAGGGACTGAAAGCAGAAATTAGCAAAACTTGCTACAGTTTTGCACAGTTTATTTTTTTGCAGTTCTTGTGATCAATGTTCTTTTGTGTGTTGTCCCTCATTTTATATAAATAAACTCTTGAACAAGCAGCATGTTCATCTGTTGGCCTCTCCCACATCCCATTCAAAGCCCAAATAGAAACACTCAAGCTAACAATTGGACTAGCCCTTCTGAAGCTTGTTAGTATGGTTGGTTACTCTTAAATAACGCTGCTGGATGGTCTGAATTTTGGTGGCGTGTAAAGATGCACCATTTTGTCCAAATATACATAACGAAAGTAAAACCGTTAGTTGGATGGCAAGTTAAGATTGTAAGATTAAAGACCTTCAGTGAGGCAATTTTGTCTTTGAACACCCTGTGGTTCTGCAAGTTCTTCCACTTGGGAATCTTGACGGGTTAAAATGGAGGGGTTTGAAATTTTCATCTTAGATGTATGTCCACTGTGAGAAATATAATCTGAAAGAAATCTGGAAATCACATTGTATGACTTTTTAAATAATTTATTTGTATGCTACTACAAGTATATATTTCAACATCTGTCTATCAGCTAGAATTCTGAATGTCCAAGACCTGTTAGTCCTGCTTTAAATAGTCCACCTCCACTTCACTTATTATCCCTAATTAGAAGCACCTGTTTGAGTTGGTTAGCTGCTTAAAGACGCCTGTCTACACCATACAACTAGTAAGACTCCAACTACTAACATGGTCAAGACCAAAGAGCTGTCCAAAGACACCAGAGAGAAAATTGTAGACCTCCACATGGCTAGAAAGGTCTACGGGGCAATTCCCAAGCAGCTTGGTCAAAAAAGATCCAGTGCTAAACATGACTCTTAGGCCCGTTGAGGGCCTTTCTGTGTGGAATTTCCATGTTCTCCCTGTGCATGCATGGGTTTTCTCCAGTGTCCTCCCACCTTATTTAATTGGTTACTCTACAATAAATTGTCTTTAGGTGTGAGTGTGCAGGGGTGTGTGATTGTGGCCCCTGTGACAGACTGGCAACCGGTCCAGGGGTGTCCCCTGCCTTTGCCCATGAGTAGCCTGGTAAGGCTCTGACAACCCCGTGACCCTGAAAGGAATAAAGCGGCTTGAAAAATGAATGAATGTTTAGCAACAACTATTGTTTATATATTGTGACTGACGTTATATTCTTTTGGAGAAATACCGGTGTGAAGCCCATTCAGAAAACTGTTTTGTGTGATATTGACTCTATGAATAAAACTGAATTGAATTCAAGAATATTGTAAAAAGTTGTTCCAGTTTACTACAAAACTAATATGAATCATATGGTTTAGAAATGTATATCTCTGTTTCTAAAAGGTGTTAAATGATGTTTTTATTTCAAATCATGTTTAACCCACAGACACTACCTGGACAGATGATGTTTGACTTCATTCTGAAGTAAAACCATCCAAATCATTAGTACCACCATTTTTATTATTTTTGTTGTTGTTCAAACTCTTTTGATAAGAATCTTTTTTTATCTGATCTTCAGTCACTTGCATGTTGGACACACATTAATTAAAAAAAAAGATATGTGGCGGTATAGTCTAGAGTGAACTACACCCAAATGTAACATGTTTATTGGGTAAATGTCGTGTGAAAGTCTTGTTGTGTCCACCTACTTGGAAGAAACCCATGCGATTCACCTCTAAATATGCACACAATTGAGTTTGAAAAGATCAAAACATTTGAAAAAAAAAAAAAAGAAAAAACCTGAAACACAATTATGTATAGAATAAAAAATTCAATAACAATAGAAAAAGTTACTATAACCCGCCTGCTTATGTTCGCTCCATTAACCCTGTGACCCCAAAAGGGTTCAAAAGATTTTGACGTTTGTTTCTGGTGAAATTTCAGGCTTTTTTACATGGGAATCAACATGAAATTTTCCCCTCTAAATCCACACTCTACTGGCCATTTGAGGAACATCAACATCTGGTAATTTGACTTTGAATTAAGATACAAAATGTGGGAATTTTTTTTTTTTTTTTTATCCTCATTGGCTTGCAAACAGGGATGTGATTGCGGTTAAACTTTGAAACCTTCTGCTCTTGAATGTTCTTACGGAAGGTGTTCCAGTAATTGTTCAGATCCTTTCCTATTTTCAGTTTTTGAAGATATGGGGGTTCAGTGACGTCTCTTTCAATTGGTGAGAAACGGGGAGCAACAAGATTGAGTTTCAAACTCACTCTGTAAAAAAACAATCAAATTTGGACAATTTTAATCACCGTTTATTCTCAACAGTTTTTTTTTAATCATTACTGACAAACTTTTGAAAATATTACATTAACAAGAGAAAGTGGTTAGAAAAAGCCAACTTTCTGAATACTTGTGCAGAAAAAAAAACTTAAAAACACATTTTGTCTCTATAGAAATAATAAAAAATAGTATTTAAAGTATTGAAATGCATTGCTTTTAACTAGTAGCCCACTATGTTATTTCATTTGCTCTTTTCATTGATTTGTGTATTTTTTAATTTGATTTTTTTGGAACATGTCTGTTTTTTGTTTTTTTTGAGGAAACCGTACAAGTTCTTATCATACACAGTTCTATGTATGTTTATTGTACTTAAATATTTTGAAAATTTCTCTGGATATTAAAATGTCAATAAAGGTCTAAATAAATCCTCAACAGTTTGTTCCGTCTGAAATGAGGAAATAAAAACCTCAGAATAATGTCCCCACATCAGATGAACAAGCAACTTTTGCCTGAAAATTCAGACTCAAAACTGTCCAATCTGGCAGCACTGGTCAAGCAAATATTATTTTGAAAATATTTAAAAGAACAATATTTCTTTACATCCTCAAGTAGCAAGTAAGCCTCCATTTGCCAACTTTTCTATTGATTGTACACAAAGACTTTGTACATATTGACGTACAGTGATGGACAACCTGCTATAGGGGATATGCATGTTTTATTGCGGGATTCAAAAAAACAAAAGAGTTCAAATGCACAATAATTGTGGATGCTCAGCTTGATCACAGTTGGAATGAAGTTGCCATCTTGTCAGAAGGAACAGTTTTTCCGAAAATCCAAAACTAAAGACTTCAACAAATTCTCCAACAATGAATAAATTATGTATGAATTCCATTCTGGAGGCAGAATTGTTTTAGTCCGAAAGACTGATGTTTAGAATTGGCTGCAACTGATTTTGTCCGTTCATCATTCAACCTCATGCCATGAAATTATTCTTCATTTTGAAAAGTCTGGTTTGCTGGTTGGTTTTACTTCAACACTGAAAGTCAACCACAGGAGTCTTCCTGGATTCTTTCTGTCATTGTCTACTGGTGAACTTCTCAGCTGAACTGAACGTGTGAAGAGAGTTTCAACTCTAACCTAAATCACCATTTTATACGTGCATATGTATTTACGCATGCTTTTCGTGGTAACCTTATCACTATGACTACAACCCCCCAAAGTCCCCCTTTGTCATTGTGGGAACACACTGGAACACAGATGGTTAAGCCCACCCTTGTGATGAGTGGGAAGGGTGTGTGTGTGTGTGTGTGTGTTGGGGGGTGGGGGGAGGTTGCTGCAGATGGCACAGAGGGCATTGCCAATCAACATGCAAACACAGTGCACACAGACACACTCAAACCTATTAAAGAGGTATAAAGAGAATGTGATAAATGCAAAGGGTAAGTAGGATAAGGCTGCATGTATAGCTGAAGGTGTATGTGGGCGTGTGTGTCCCGGGGCGCGTTGTGTGCTGTGTACGTGCAATGGCTGGTGTTGATTTAGCGTGGCGCACAAAGCCGTGCCATCTCGCTGGCACCTCTGCCCACGCCATGCCACACTGAGAGGCACAGCGAGGCCTGCCAGAGGGGCTGGCAAGGCAGTCTCTGCCTTTGACTTGGTCTACATCCGAATATGTCTATGAGGTATTCACAGATAATGCATTTTCATATGAAACTGTGTCAAAAGACTTTCCTGCTAAGTGATGGACATCTTCTCCGTGTTTACAGCGTGCATGGATTTAAAGGTGTGTATCTAAGTATGCGTGACTCAATCACAGAGCAGACAAACATTCTTATCACTCTCATTAGGAATATCCCACTCCATGTCTCTAATGGTTAAGCCTTTGATATGCAATGATGACTAATTCCCTCCTGTGTTCCATTCTCTGCAGACAGCACAGTCATTAGACCACTGACATGGACACAAACACACACACCCTTACAGCTGAGCAGGAGTCTAATCATTTAACCCATCCAGAGGTTCTGATCTTCATCTGTCTTCACCTTACGTTATGAATTGTCTACCGGGGGACTCACTCCCCTCACTTGTAATGTAAATAGAACAATATTACCATAAAAACATTTGAATTTACCATTAAAAATAGCTCTTCTTGATGTGGAATGCATCTTTTCTGCTCTTTAAGGCTAAGGTTAAGCCTAATTTGCTCGTCGCACTGTTAGTGTTGTATGCATAAGTTATTCTGCCATCAATCTTCCACTGTAATGAGCCAGGAAACACCCCAGCATTTAAATGCACCTACTTTAGTAAAGAAAACAAAAACGTGAGAAAAAAGACTGTTTGTGACAAACTGTAGAGTCTTTGTTTGATAGAAAATTCAGAGCGAGTTCTTTTCAAGATAATACTGTATTTTGCTCACTAGAAGGTGTACTCAAGAGCCTTTAGCTTTTCAAACAACAGTGCGCCGTATAAGAGTTGTAAAGAGAACCTGAAAACTATACTTGAGTAAGAGTACAGATACCTTACTGTAAAAATAACTCCTTAACAAGCTACAAGTCACCAATCTTTAAAGGAGTTTATCAAAGTATACGATTTTAAAAGAACTTATTGACTCATAATGAATGTAGGCTCAAAGAACACCAAGAAATGTGAAAAACAATAAACCGTTTATTTTTGAAGTTTTATTTCCTAATACACCTAAATGTTGAAAAGAGGCACAAACATTTTTCATTCTTTCATTTAATTTTTCATAACATTTTTCCAAAAAAACAAAAAGAGGAAAGTAAAACATAGTAAATTGCATTAAAATGTAGATGAGTAAAGAGTACAAATATTTATTCAAAATGTAGTCAAGTATAGAGAAAAGTTGCTTATATTTTTGATACTCAGTACATGTACAAAGTAGCCAAAAAATAATCAAGTGTTGTTCTAAGTAATGTGGGAAGTGGGACTAACGTGGCTGATGTGAGTAATTTGCAGCAGTGTCAGACTGTTTCGTTGGGAGTAAGCATGTTCACGGTAGTTTGTAGTGGTGTCAGTCTGTATTCATAAGTTGCAAACAAGTTTGGGAGATGCAGGTATTGTGAATCCACTAATGTAGCTAACGTGCTGCAGTGTCGACTGTAGTTTTTTAACCTGTTACAAGGTTGTATTTAGCGTAGTCACAGCAACATTTGTTTTAGTGATAGTCTGTTTTTTACATTTGCAAACAAGTTTGGGAGTTACAAGCTGTTGTTAATATGCTAACTTTTCCAATGCAGCTAGTATGTTGCGTGGTACAAAGCAGTCCTAGGGTTACAGTGATATATTAAATAAAGTCTGACTATGGACTTATCTCTGACTCTTTTCTTTTACTTAATGTCTTTTGTGGTTTGGTGCTTCTTATATTTAACATAAATTCAATACTAAACCATTAATTGACAGTGTGCCTTAATCTTAATGTGGTGAGCCCTGTAATGCAGAAGACATGGCTCTTAAACTTTCTAAAATAACAAATTGCGAGAGGGGTGTGTTTTCTTCACAGACACAATCTAATAGTTTTTCAATTCTCAAAAAAATTCTACATATTTTTCCCTTCGTCATGATTTCACTCTGCCATTATTTTGTGAAGAAGTCCCCCCTAAAAGTAAAAATGCAAGAAAAGTGGCAGAAATCCACCTTTAACTAATGTCTCACAAAGATAACAACAACTTTAGAAATTTAATTTTATTTTGTTAAGTTTCCAAGTGAGGAATTAGGCTTAAATGTGTACCAGTGGAAGTCCATCATCAGACCCTGCCTCCACTTACTTGCATAACTAGTTTCCAATCTCAGTCACTACTTGGTGATTCATTTTCTCTTTTTTTTGGTCTTTCAATAGTCTCTCCACCAGCTTCCTCCTTCTGTAGCATCTTCAGTCAATCTCAACATCCTCACTTTGCTGTAATCATCATCCTGCTCTCCAGGGCTTTTTCTGCTCTTTCTCTCCTTCCTAATCCTCCTCTAATCCAGCCCTCCTCTCAACTCACCCTTCTTTTTTTTCCCCCCCATATTCTTCATCTCAGCCCCAGCTCTGTTATCACATTATTACCGTGTGTTCAGTTTATTCTGTGGCCATTAACCTGGTGAACAGCCTCACCCCTGCTGATCCCAGCCAACCAGCTTTAAAAACTCTCACAGTCAGCTGCCTGTTTGGTGCATCTTGTCTACCTTCCCTCATCCTCATTCCTTTAATCCTCCCTGATGGAGGGGAATGGGCCTTTTTTTGTTGAAAAGGACAAGCGTCCAGGGCTCCAGTGATCAAGCAACAATCTAGGATGTGAATTAAAGTGTTTTATTGTAATTATACAAAGCTAAAAGCTAACGTATTGAATCGCTCAGGGACAAGCACGCCAACTATGTGATCAGCAGATTGTGGCACAAGGAGGGCAGCAACTGTACTAAATAGTGACACTGAGTTAGAAGTGCAAAGGTTTTGGTTGAGGCTCACAACTGGTGTGGAAATGTGGCCATTAAAGTCTGACACGAGCAATGGTTGCCACAGTTACCACTTATCGCCAGTGCACCCATAGGTAAGGGCCGAGGAGCCAAGGCTCCAGTCAGCTGCGAGGGACTAGAAAGCCTCGGATGCTTGATTGAGAAAAGTCAGTGGCAGGAAGTCACCAAATGGTGAGGGCAGAGCAGTAAATGAGTCGCTGCAGAGGACGCCGTTTGGTGAAATTTGAAAGGCCACCTTCTGTGCCAAACAAGATTTCCTTGCCTGCTGCTGATTGCTCGGCTTGTATTCAGACCCCGACTGCATAAATCTTTCTCTTTAGGTTCTCTTTTCTGCCCTCATGTGAACTTCCCCATTCGTGAAGCATGTCTACACTATGGACCGAAGGATTTATATCTGTAGATATAGAAAAAGCAAAGAGCTTACCACATTCCAGCGCGTTGACCCTCATGTCCGGTTAGGTTGACGAATCTGATTGCTCGGTTCCATACTTGACCCCCTTGTGGCTGGTTTTAAGAGGAGGGGGGTGGATTGGCAGAACAGATTTAAAATAATCACTAAACATGCCTGAGTCCAGTTTTCTAAAGATATTATGCAAACTGGACTTCAACCTAAGTCATTTATGAAATTGCTCGAAACAAATCAGCAAAGGCCTGATAAATGTTGTATACAGGGTCTATGTCCATGGTAGATGTTTATTGTTTTATTTTTTTCTTTTGACGATTTACACATAATACATAGTTTTTGTGTTCACTCATCCACCCACTTTCAGAACCTCCTTTTGAGGTCACAGGGTTGCTGGATAATGTCCCAGCTACTGTTTGAATTTGATGCTATATTCACACCAGAGTTAGTAATGCATGTTATGTTAGCTATGCAAGTTTTTAAGTAAATTTTTAGGTTCTACGTACAAAATGCACAACAATTGAACAAGTGTAGCCAGTTAAACCACTTGAACTTTGACCAACCAGGGACCTGGATTTGATATGGATGGCATCTTTGTTCATTCACAGAAGTACCGACTGTTTGAAGACTGATAATGAAGGAGAGATGAATATGTGCTGTTTGTGTCCAGCTGGTATTCTATGATACAGCCCCTCATATATCAGAATACAGCTGTGAAAGAAAACGCCTGGTGCAAGATTCGCACCACTTTGACGTTTCACACTAAGCCACTTCCAACTGTAGGTGCATGTGCTAGTATCGGGTAGCAACAGTCCAGGGTGAACATTAATGCTAAACGCGCTTTAAAGAATGCCCGATTAGCACATTCTTGAACATGCGGTGTGTGTGTGTAGCGATAGTGACTGAAGCTTAAATGATTGGTTGCTTGCTGCTGTTTCTTTGTAACGCTATTTTTTGCTTAAGTCATTTTTTTAAAGTTCAGCTTAAGTTAATGTAACAGTATTAGGTCTGTTTCCATCTTCTTCTACATTTGGGCACTTCTCCATTTAGGACATCAGTGGTACCAAACCATTGGTCGCTTCTTGGTGCGACTTTATGGACTTTATGGACCGAATAAAAAGTCAAACCCAGCGTGCAAGGATTTTTAGCTCAAAGCTAAAACAACTTAGCAGGGTGTCGGGCAAAAAAAACTTTCAGTTGGGTTACTAATAAAGGGAAGTACTTTTTATTAGTTTACTTGTGAAAGAAATCAAGGTGTTTCCAGCTCAGAAACATGAAATCTTCAGTAAATAAGGTCGAAAATAAAAGCGAACGTTTGTAAAACTGCATAGGCGGGTTTTAAACAGGAGTTGTGCTGGTGGAGAAACACAATGGCTGCCTAATACAACTGTTTGTGACACAGTGGCACTTGAAGCTGGATGTGTGTTCACCCATCTGAAGGTGTGTGTGTGCGTGCATGCAGCTGCATCGACGAGAACACTGGGCTGCAGTTGAGTGAGTGAATGCACTAAAGAAGCTGTTTGGGTGCCCAGCTCGCTCCCTGCCAGTGATAATGAGGATGTTTTCTGTCTACGGTTCAATCAGCGCTCCCGGCTCTCTGAGACGGCGGAGCTTAGCAGATGCACGCCGCGCAGCAGATGTGTGCTGTTGGAGAGACATCTGAAAAGTAAAACTCTAGAGCCTTTTTTGCAACATTGTGTGGCGCTGCTCAGATGCTGATTCTTGTCCGATATCCAGGCGCAGAGCGACGCTTGCAACGCAGGCAAAGAGAGCAAAAGAAAGCCAAGAAAAAAGAGAAGGGAAGGAGAAGAAAAGGATGAAATCTTTGGCAAAGCTCTGGTGTTTTAAGTGATTTGGTGAGAGATGACCTGCCAAATAAGAGAGTTGAGCTTCACGCTCTCCACTTTGACAACACATTAAACGCTGAAGGAGTATCCCCCTGAACAACACAGATTAGCTTCTCTAATCTATTCCAGTCTGCTGGAAGTTTCTACAGGAATTTTTTTCAGTTTTGGACCCTGGACCATTTAAAAAGAAAAAAATTCAATTTTCATCCTGTTAAAGACCCACACTGATCAACTTTTGATGTATTGTCAAAGCTTTCCCAGTGGTCTTTTAATTATGATTATGCTGTTTTCGGCCAAAATAATAATAAAAAAAAGCGTCGTTGTTTTCTAGGACATAGTTTCTGCAGAGCAACAGCAGAAATTCAACTCTCATTTTGCCGGTCGATCGACGCTCCGTGAGCTCTGGGTCTTGACCGAAAGATCGAGGTACCGGACACAAGTGGCTGAAATGAGCTTCCTCCATAGGGTGGCTGGGTGCTCCCTTAGAGATGAGGTGAGAAGTTCGGTCACAGAGAGAGAGAGCTCAGAGTAGAGCCGCTGCTCCTTCACATCGAGAGGAGGCAGTTGAGGTGACTCGGGCATCTGGTCATGATGCCTCCTGGACGCCTTCCTGGGAAGCTGCTTCGGGCATATCCCACCGGGTGGAGGTCCCGGGTAATAACCAGGATATGCTGGAGAGACTATGTCTCTCAGTTGGTCTGGGAATGCCTCAGGGTCCCCCAGAGAAGCTGGAGGAAGTGGCTGGGGAGAGGGAAGTCTGGGTGACTTTCATTAGACTGCTGCCCCCACAACCCAGTCCTGGATGAGTGGAGGACGATGGATGGATGGACCTTTAAGTTTATGGCGTGATCACTGGCATGCAACAATCCAACCCCCGTTTCCAATACCCAAAACTGAGAGCTCTCTGTTTACACTCCATCCTGCTAGCTTACAGCCCCTTCACACCTCCAACCTAACATTACAGGTACAGCAAGAATGGTGGGCAATACTGGACTTTTTCAGCTGTTCAGCTTTGGCAAGGAAAACAATGAGACTTGAGGCCATCCAAGCTTATTTTCACTTATCAAACTCTTTTTCAAACAGTATTTTTTTTCTTATTCACACCAATTTCAACAAAGAAATGCAAAGAAATGCAATTTCATCATCATCATCAGAAAAGTGTTGCAAGAACATGTAAAAAAACACCAAAAAGACAATTTATCAGAGTGAGTGTTTTAGGAAAAAGACTTAAATTCATTAGGAAACGAGAAAAATGATGTCCAAGTTACGCTGTAGATCTCAAATCTTCACCTAGGTATGGAGTTGGCATGGAGTCTCTTTCAGGACAACTTAAGGTTGGTTGTAAGGCCCAAGTGATGATTTTCCTTGTGTACTGTTTTTTACACAATTTAAAGCACACTCAAAAGCCTTACATTTTGTTTTAATTGACAGTACGCCTTCCATGTGGCTTAACTCTTGTTGTACTACTGACATTAAAGTGATTTGAAATAGATACACAGCTCTTTGTCTAAATGTCAGTCCGTTTTTGTTCGAGTTGCAAACAAGATTGGTGTTTTTATTTGGATGTTGTAAATACATGTACGCTAACGTGACTGGTGTGTAGAAGTGTCAAACTTTTTTATAACATGTTGCAAGCAAGGTTGAGAGTTACAGATCTTGTGAATACTCTACAAACAGCCTTTTAACATGCTTTTAACATGACTAATGTGTACAAACAAGTTCTAGGGTTACTGTGAACACAGTTAATAAAGTATGACTGATGGACTTACCTCTGACTCTTTTGTCTCTTTTATGCGTCTAATAGTTCAGTGCGCCCTACACATGTCGTAAGTTCAAAAATAGGCCATTCATTGATAATGCTCCTTATAATTCGATGCAATCTATCTGTAGTTCTATTACAAAGTGGTCTGTCAGGGTGGGATCTGAATATTTCATCAATAACTTCAATACTGATAAAGGAAGGAGATCTACGGCTTCTGAATGGCACTAATATGCAACTGTGATTCATTCCTGTCCTAAAAATCTAAGCTTGCACATCGTTAGAGCGATTTATTAAGGAGATAAAGATGAAGAGGCTCTTTATGTTCTGGGCTAATTTTGATTTTGTGTAGGTGAATGGTAAAAAAGATCAGTGGGCACACACGAGCGTTCTTCACTCACACACATATTTAGTTGGAGCTTTCAGACCGATGCATTGTGTGAGCATATATGGTGTGAGGCTGATGGAGGAGTTTCATTGTTGTGCCCACGGGAGCAGATGTCACTGGCACTTACTCAATACTTTTCTCTGTCTGTCCGTTTGCTCCCTGGCTGCGTTGCTCCTCGTCTCTGTTTTTCTATATGTCTCCTTGTGTTTCTGCGACAGCCAGATGGAGGGATGCGCCGCTGCTCAGGATCACAATGCTCCAAGCAGTTCCTCCCTTTTTTTTCTGTCTGCTCCTCCCTTCCTCCATCCATCCATCCTTGCATCCATCCATCCATCCGTGCTGGTTTTATCTCTTTTAGCCCCCTCCCAAACCTAGACAAAGGCCTTTCATTTCTGCCCGGCCGCTTGTTTTCAGTGTTTGTACTGTACCAAGCTGGGCTCCCTCTTGTTGTATTCCCCCTGTGTCTTTTGCAAAGAAGTTGTCTACCCCCCCACATCTGAGACAAGGGCTCTGAGCAGGATTTGGCAGGGGTGGGACGGGTCCGTGTGGAGAATGAGAGAATGGCAAAAAGAATGGAAAGCAAAGGCAAGTATATTATTTCATTAAGTGCTTTAGAGCTCGCCGGGGATTGGGAAGTAAAACCTTGCAGCTCTGTTTGTGACAAGGGCGCGACCCCCCGCAACCTGGGAACTCCATCCACACACTGCACCACTTTCTTCTGATACCAGGGAGGAGAGGGGAGGGGTGTGTGTGTGGGTGTGCATGCGTGTGTGTGTGTGTTTGTCAGCTCCTATTCACCTATGCTGGCCAGCTCACTCAGAGTGCAAAGCTTTTTAGTCAGGGCTGACTGAACGAAGGAAAGACGGCAAGTTTGCTGGAGAGGGAAGGTAAAGTGAACGGGAAGGGGGGGGGGTTTGAACAGAGGGGTTCAAAACGCCCTGGTAAGATAGAATTGGGCATTGTCGCCAAGTCGAGTCGAGCAGAGCTAACCCATTCTGTTGATCTGAGCAGGATCCCAGAGAAAACAAAACTGCATTGTTCCCCGCAGATGGAAGCCAGTGTCTCCTGGGTAACAGCATTAATCTCCCCTTTTCTCCTGCTTCCTCTCTTGTCGGGGCCATAATCGGTGGGCTCCTTTCAGCAGCCGAGCCAGCCTCAAAGCCTGGGCTCCTAACTAGCCTCCTAATTAGCTGCAATTACAATGAAGACAACATGATGAGATAATAGAAATTTGCAAAATAATGACATACCACGGGAAAATATTCCTCCTCCCCAAGCACCATTTTTTTCCCTCCGGGAGAGACACAATGGAGAGCCGGGGCCCTTTTCTGAAAGCGGGGAGCTTGAAAAAAATGGTGGCGCATTATGTGGCATAGAACCCTATTGTCTGCCTTCTGGTTGCTTCAATCAACAGGCCATTGTCTGGCTGCTTAAATCAAAATGACTCAAATACGGGCTCCGTAATGATGCCCTCTCAGCTCTGCATACTGAACACAGACAGACTGAGAGGAAAGGAGGGGAGAAGACCTAATCATGCAACATGTAAGACAGGATGAAACAACAACAGAAGAGGAGCTGTCAGACGCTCTGCCTCACCGATCGGAGGAAATATTCACAACCGAACTGAATCAAACACGAGTGAAGTGACGATAAAAACATCCTCAGAATGGAGGTATGAGATGAAGGTAGACAGCAGGTGATACTCAAGCACATAACAAAAGTCAGCATTTGAGATAACATTCACCACAACATTTTGGCTATTGCGTTAAAACCACTGACTGTATATGAGAACTGGACTGAGTGACCCCCTCTTCTGCTGGCTCCAAAAAGACCTTTATAGCAATAAACAGTATAGTAATAAACAGCAGTTTATCAGTCATTTGCTTGGTCAGAATAACCATTCTTGCTTTTGTATCTTATTTTTCTTTTGCATGTTATAGCCTGGTATTGTATAGCCTGGTTTCTAGTGGAAGGGGCGGGGGCTTCCAACAAGCTCACTCCTGATTGGCAGGAGTAGTTGCTGTTGAAATGTTTACTCAGACCGACTCGGACCAATCACTGCTTGCTGAAGAAGTCTGGCTCCAACATGGCAACAGCCGGATCACGAGAAACGGCAACTAAACTGACTTAATATTGTTGAAACCGGAAGTAAACAATGTTCTTTGGGTGACCTCACACTCAGTCCACTTCTCATATACGGTCAAAGGTTCCGAGTCTTTGTCTGAGACATGTTTGAGCTTTCTGCTTAAAGCAATGCAAACACGTCTCAATCCTCGTTTGTAACTGATGGATGCGCTGCCCCCCCTCCCCATTTCACCTGTCATGCTGCCCGCCACGCTCACCCTTTGCTCCAAGCAGTTTGAGGTGTCTGAAGAAGCCGATGTGACACAGAAACACACAGCCACACTGACATATTGACAGACAGCTAGGCAGAAGAGTACGCAGACAGACAATGTGCATATGGACAGACTAACAGACAGGCAGATGGACAAGCTGCAAAGGTTAAGATGGACACACACATGCAAACACACATACACACACACACAGAGACTGGGAGAGTGACATGTTTGATGCACAAAATCATAAAGCATCTTTCAGAAACACTAATGTTCGCAGTTCACAGGTTTTGGGGGGTTTGGAAAAATAAAAAATTCGTACAACGTGCCTACGTCTCACTAACGTCAACCTACATACCCTTACTTGTTATATCAGTGTTTACTAAGACCAGTATGGTCGTAAAAAAAATGTGCATGAACATTTTCACCCTATGGGATCGCTGAACGGTCTATGACCTCGATATTTTGTCCAGGCCACCTGTGTACCCCGCAGAAGTTTGCCCCGTTTTCACCCACAGACTGTTAGTGTCAAGCCGTAAGGGCAGTTGGTACTAACGCTAACGGGATAAAGTCATCTCAAGTCCTTAACCTTGTAGAAAAATTTGTATTTCATGGTTTTAAATTGTGTTACTGCATGCATTTGGATTAAATGATCATTATGGCGCCTAAAATCAGTTAGTGCAGGTGTACCAGAGTTCAGCTGCCTAAACACCTGCCTGTTCTGAAAACAAAAACAAAACTGGTGTTTATGCATCTTAGTGACATCAAATCTTAGTGACAACGTCAAGACACTCTTGGATAGTAGGATGTGATTTCAAAGGGTCCATTCACTTCAATACACTTCAGAGTCTGCTGGTCTGAATCACATGACCTCTTAGTCGTTTTTTATTTTGTTCATGTTCTTATTTAACTTTTTACAAATGGTCTAAATTTTGACTACAAGCAACTGAAACCAACAAACCAAAAAAGCACGAGTGCGAGACAGCAGAACTTTGGAAGAAACAGCAGTTTGGGTCTTATTTTCTGCACTTCCGGGATAATTGTTTAAGAACAGCATTTTCAACAAAGTCTGTTCCACTAGTATATTTCATCAATAAAAGTCATTTTTATGGTCAGTTGCTGGTGTACTTGAGTTTTATGAATCAGTAAATGCTGCACTCTTAATATGTAAAATTGTTCCTCTTTACAGTTCAATATTGCTGTGTAACCATGCAGACCTCCAGCAGCTCTCTGCCACTCTGGACTTGTCTGACAGTGACCCTCATTGCTCTTACCTGGTCTTAGCTGTTGATATTCCTCTTTATGCTTTATTGTGAAGTTGGGGCAAATTGAACCAATGATGTAAATATCATTCGAGATCGCACACAGGCCTTTAACTATTGTCAAATATACGTAATGAGCGACGCAATATTAGAATGGGATAAAAACAGTGAGACATGGCTTAGCAGATACAATAAAATGAGCATGAAATGTTTAATTTTGATCCGATTAAAAAATAAAACTCTGATCACAAAAATAAGATGCAGGTCATGGCATTAATATTGTTGTACAAAGTGCAAAAGATGAACAAAATTTAAAACTTTTCTTTGGGTAAATGCGTCATTATATAGAAAACGAAATGCATACTTGATGCATGGTTGTGATTTTATTCAAATCCACACAGACTAAGATTTACAGAAACTATTAGACTCATCTGTCCGTGTTTATAAACAGGTCGGTGGGTAGTCGACTTTGCGACATTGGTTGCTAAGGGGTTTCTTAGCCAAATCTTGCAGTTGCTATAGCAACCCCTAGCTACACCCCAGGCGCCGCGCCTATAAAAGGATGTGCGCCGTCTGTCATCCATTGCTCCCACGAACAAAGACGCGTGGTCTATTTTGCTGTCTTTCTCTTTCTCTTAAGGCCTGAAGGGGACCTCGCGGAATGTGATCAAACACAAATTCAGCAGAGCTGAATGCAAGTGACTCTTGCGGAGAGTAACGTGCGGAAAACATACTGGAAAAGCGTGTGAAGCCTGGCTGGACGCGAGCAAATGGCGCTCCGACGGATCTCACATTGAAGAGGCCTTTGCTATCCTGTGCTTGTTAACCGGGCTGTGAATAAAGCTACATTGTAGATGTCACCTGTGCCAGGAAAACTGTGACATAGTAGCATGATCATATTCTGAACAAACAGACAAAGGAACGCTGTCAAACAAATCATCCGCATGTTTGGCTTTTTAGTGTGCCTTATGGTACTGGAAATACAAAATGTCCTTCATTCTTTTTGTAACTCGATGAATGTTTCAGTAGACCGTGTTATGCCATTTTAAGCACAACACGGTTAATTTTTGTTATAATAAAAAGTTTGAAGATGAACTCTTGGTTACACTAGTAAGAAGACATGCTCAGTTTGCTTATATGTTTTGTTGCTCAACTGAGCCATTGGGTTAACAGTAGCCTATTTGTTTTATGTGAAAGAGGAAAAATACATCGAAATAAAAATTAATAATTATTCTAGAAAATGAGCAACTTTATGTTTTTATTGCATAAACAATAATCATTTTTAATTAATCTTTGGATCTTGAAGGCTTATATGCTTTCACAAGACTTGCAAGCGCAGAACTATGAACACCAATTAACAATATTTTACAAAACACACTCTCACACCCTTAGGAACAAACTCATGCTTAAAGGTGACAATGTGACAGAATATAAGCAAACGGAAACAAAAGGATGAACCCCCCACCCCCACCCCCACCCCCACAACAAGTTGGCCTTAATTACAGCAGGCATTCACAGTAGGACAGTGAATTAGTGCAGTTACCTCTCATCGCTATTGTAAAAGCCTGGGGTCAAAAGATTAATGTGCACATACACACTTACTGGACAGACGTGCGAACACACAAAGCAGGACGTCGTCAGATGATCTTAGCAGCTTTCAGGGTGACGTGGGGTGATGTGAGGGTCATGATTCTATCACTGTCAAACAAGCTTAGATTGCACCGCATTGTTTTTTATAAATTATTCTTTGTTAATTGTTAGTCTGGGTTTTTAAAGACGCTCATTCTTGTATGGTGAGATAAATTATTCAAATAAGTTATTTTAAGGTATTTGCATTTGGCTTTTTTACCTAACTCCAACATGATCCCTACATCTAAAACGAACATTTTGAAGCCTCTTGTCTAAAAACTATTAGTCAAATTCTTACTGTATATCTTACTGTATATCTGTTCATCTTTCGGCATATCCCTTCAGCACAGCTCCGGCGGTTTGGTAGACTTTTACAGGCTGGGGCCTGGCACAGGAAGACCAAGCAGACCAAGACTCGGGCCTGCTTTTGGCCACAGGCAGCAGTGTGAAGGGTCCTGCCCATGGATACACATGATGAAGCTTATTGAGCGCTCAGGAAATCCTGCTGGGGATTGAACGCTGATTTCCCATGTGCAAGTCCTGTACTTCACTAACTAAGCCATCCAGTAAATTCTGTATATCACCTAAAACTACTTAAACAAAATGGGGCTCAGAAGTGTTTTTGCTGGGACTTGCGGTCAGTGTTGCTGAAGGTTTTGCGCCTGGTTTGTCTTACTAATGGTCACATGATCAGGTTAATGAGTTAAACTGATGATGGTTAAACTAGAGTGTCAATTTTGTTGAGATTCCTGGTCAAATTCTTGAATTGATTAGTGATTTATGCAATCCACCTTAAAACATACATGTGACATAGTCAACCTTTTGAACCGAAGATTTTCATCCCTAAATGGAGTTTTCACTTCCTAATTTCATAACTCTAGGCATGCACCGTAACGCTTTACTCAAGCTTTGCTCCAGTTGGAACATTCTTTCATTTATAGTAACTCTTCAACCATTTACATAATTCATTTAATTCCAGTGGATTCTGAAATGAAGAAAAGCAGTTTAATGTGGTTGCTTATCAGTGCATTGATGATTTGAAAAGCTGCTTTTCTCTGTGCCACAATCAGCAGATTCACTCTGGTTGCAAAAAATGGTCAAGAGTTATGGTAGGTCAAAGCTAAGAGAGTTAAAGAGTTACTTAGGTGTTCGTTTATTGTTTTGTTTCTCTCTAAAACTGGAGCTTTGATTTTACCTCCAGTGTTAAAATGCGTTGAAAATTGAACCAGTTCGAGATTTGACCAATCAGGGAGTCAGATTTGGTAATGATCCACGAATGAAAGCACCAACCATTTGAAATTTGATCATGAAGGAGAAATTAACAATTGTGGTTTGTGGAATTCTATGACACCACGTCTTTCATGTACTGAAATGAAGCTGTGAAAGAAAAAGCCTGGAGCAAGATTCATGAGGTTTGCACCGCTGTGACATGTCACACCAAGACTCTTCCAAATGTAAGTGGCGGACATGTGCCACTAAACGATGGCAGAAGAGGAAGAAGCCCCTCCCTGTCTGTCCAATGTGAACACCATGGGCTAAGTGAGCGATCAAGAGAAAGTAGCATCAGAATGCTCCACAACATCAAAACTGATTGTTTGGTAAAAGCCTAATTGATTTCCCGCAAAAAGTCACAGAAGGTAAACTGCTGCCTCACGAGGAGCTGATGGGTGAGGACGTGTACACGTGTAACATGGTAAGTTTCATGTGAAGATGTTGATTGACGGCATTAATGAATGCAGTGCAGATGAGTCCCCTTTGAGCTGTCTAATTAGACATTAGCATTGAGATTTAATTACCTGAGAGGGCTTAACAGGTTTCACTTAACTACTCTCCCCCTGCTGCATGTCAGACGGGGCTGCTGGGCTGCGGTGTCAATGCACTGTGCAGCTACAAAGCCTCTATGTCTGTAGTGCAGGCGTATGGGGTGTTTAGGTACAGTAGTGATAGCAGTTGGTGTTTGGATCAGAGAAAAGTTGCTTTTTCTTCCTTCTCAAAATGTTTTTTTTTTTTTTACAAGCAACGGTCTTATCTTTTTTCATTCATGTTTTTCCATCTCTTTGTTGTTTGAGTCGAAAGTGCATTAGGAAACTCTACGAAGCAACATGGGTTCAATTCCTGATCAATATCCACCACTCAACTGGCAAAACCAGGAAAAAAATTGAAGAAAAAATAGAAAGAATGAAGTCTGTTTGCTTTTCAGTCACGAAAAGCCTTTTTTTCCAAACCAGACAGAAAAAAGAAAAAAGCTCAGATCTGTTAGATGTGTTTGCCAGCATCTCCATAGCAACCATCAGCACCAACCTTGACACTGGAGTTGCATTGTCTGAGACCCTGACATTAGATAAATAAATGACACAACCTTTGGTGCAAAAAGACAAATGCGCCGGTTCTCTTCCACATACAAACATAATCATATAAATTGTGAAACATAGAGACAACAAACACCACAGCCATCTGTACATACATGGCCGAAGCGCTCGGTGATCCACTCTCACACAAACAGTTAGCTCAAACACTATAATTTTCCAACCTTGATGATAAAAACAGACGGTTGGGGCGAGCCAAGTGCAGACTGTCAATAAAAGACAACAGATTGTAAGAACCCTGTGAACTCCGATGCAGCCTCCAACATACCTCTGAGAAGCACCAGGAAGAAATCTATGGGTCGCTGAGCATTGTCTTTTTCTCTTTGGAGGCTCTGTCCTTACCTCCGATGGGGATCAATACCATTATCGTGTCTGACAGAAAGACAAACAGACCCACTGACAGGAAGCAGCTAAAGACCTTTGGACAGTTACCCACTGCTTTAATTTGACGGTTTCTCACATTTAATTGTTATTTAAAGGACCAATCGTGTTGAAAAATGTTTAAGCAAACGTCTCTACTCCTGATATTGGAGACATTTTTTAGCTTTGAATGGAAGTGAAGGCATGTTTTGAGATTAAAAGTGATCATGCTTGGAATGACAAAAAACAAGACAAAATAAGTAAAACTACTTTGTTTCCTTAAACGTTTTTGCTTGTGATGCTTTTCATTGGATGTTACCAGCTGGTGTTCATCAATAAAAGGGTTTCCCACTGAACTGAGGGGCTTCCAGAACGACTTGGCTACCTAATTCTTCCCAGACAGAAGAGTCACAAGTTTCATTTTATGACCCTTAAAATATTTCAATTAAGCTGTGAGGTAACAAGCTGTTGTTGGCTGGATTAACTCTGTGGTGCATATTTTTACAAGTGATGTCTTTTTTAGTATGTTCTGTTTATGGTTGTGCTATAAAGGAAACATTCTGGTGTTGCGGTTCGCCCTCTTGCCTCAAAGGTAGAAGGTACGGGTCTGAATCCCATCTGGTTGCCTTCCTTGAGGAGTTTTCGCCTTGTTCATGTGTTGGTTTTCTCCGGGCACTCCAGCTTCCTCCCACAGTCCAAAAACATGCAACATGTCTACGGTGAACCCCACCTACACCCAGTTTATCCCAGTGTGAATAATAAAAGAATTAGGTTGAAAAAAATAACCAGAGTTTTTAAATAGTGCAAGTTCTGAAGGAAGAGGGATGAATAAAAAGATACCTCAAATTATTTTTCTTGGGTCTTAATAGCTGGTATTCATCAGTAATAATGTTTGGTGGTGCTTTGGGCTGAAGAGCTCTCCCTGACTCGATGTTCTAGTTGTCTGATTGTTTAAAGCAATCCGATTCCCGCTGTACTGCTGGGATTCCAGAACCACTCGGCTCGGAAAGAAGAGTCACAAATTTTCTTTTAAATCTTCAAATTCTGATTTTGTAGCATGGATCAACTCAGTGGCTCATCTTTCTACAAATGTACTTTTTCTTTTTCAGTATTTTCTTTTTCAGTTGTGCTAAGCAAAAAGTTCACATTTTTGCTGATTTTTCATCAGTACTGTTTATCATGGATTCACAGGTTTTTTTTTAAAGTTGTAACATTTTTGGCATGTAACAGTGGTGCAGCAGATGCAATGCAAAATGGGTTATTTCCGGGGCAGAAGTTTTCAACAATAAAAGAGGCAATAGAGCTGCAGAAACTTACTTTACCCTTCAGAAATTGCTAATATGATTTAGTAAACGGTACGAGCTGTTATTTTAAGTGATAAAAACATCGAAAATCAAATTGTTTTTTAAATGTAATATTGGATTTTAGTTTTGACCAAGGTATGTATGAGTTCTTTTCGAAATAAGACATGGGATCTTGATCTTTTTCTCTAGTTATTACCTTTGTTAACTTGAATATAAAAATTACTTTATTGGATTAGGATTCCACAGAAAAAGGTATATATATAATATAAAATAAAATACAAGGTGACGCAGTGGTTGGCGCTCTTGCCTCAAAGCAAGAAGACCCCGGTTCAAGTCCTGGTAGGGTCCTTTCTGTGTAGAGATTGCATGTTTGCCCAGTTCATGTGTGGGTTTCTTCAGGGGACTCTGGCTTCCTCCCGCTGTCCAAAAACATGCATCATAGGTGAGTTGGTTACTCTAAATTGTCTCTAGGTATAAATGTGTGTATGGGTGTGTGATTGTGGCCCTGCGACAGACAGGCAACCTGTTCAGGATGTTCCCTGCCTTGGCCCACAAGTAGCCGGGTTAGGTTTCAGCAACCTAGACTTCAGAACTTCAGAAAGGGATTAAATGGGTTCACAAAATGGATGGATATATGTTTTCTTCTTTTCTTCCTTTTTGGACAAAAACATTGTTAGACTGAGCTCACAGAAGAACTTTTATCAATATTTTGGTCCATGTTTGACATTTGCGGATTCTGGAGGATTGGTATATCACACACATTGACTTAGTGTCATGTCAACAGCAGGGAAAAACTGCTAAAACTTTGGGACATTTGAAGATGATCCACTTTCTAGAGTGAAGTGTAAAGTGCTGTTATCATCCAGAATTGTGGACCATTACCTGCCCATTTGAATTGGAATCTACTTTTGCATGAAATCACATCAAAGTGTATGACAAAAAGGGTTTTCTGGTGTTCCGCACAGCTCGCTGATGGGGACTAACTGAGTTTAAATCAAATGGCTTATTGGATGAACCTTTCATTGCTGTCATTTTGCCCTGTCATCTTGAGATTCTGATGTACTCTTCATATCATTATCTTTCTGATCTTAACTAAAAAGTAACCATCAATTTAATGACATTTACATTTTTTCCACATTCCTTCTTATTTTCTGCCATTTGTGAAAGTAATTTATCTGCTCATCCCAAGAAATGCGTCTATAATTGTTAATTACTGTTATTATTGTTTATACATGGAAATAATTGACCATATCCTCTCATCTTGACCATTTGCTTAAGCTATTTTAAATGATAAAAGCATAAAAGGAGCCTGAAATCATCTTTTCTGCTCTGGGAGAAGCAGTTAGAGCTTCAGCAACAATCCTTCTGCTGGCCAGGCGATGATGATTGGCTTAAACCGTTCTCACTTTATGGCATTAAACTTGAAAGGTTGTTGACTTTACTGCAGCGTCTGGGAGCTAATGGAATCACAAAGCAGCTTATCATGGGAACAGGAACAATGATGGCGACACAAGGCAGAGACAAATCCATTGTAAGCGATGTGGAATTATGCAGGCTCAGTGGATTATAGGAGGCCATGATCCAGTAGAAGTTGGAAAAACATGACGCCTATTCTCTCCGATTTTTACACACAAGTGCATGCAGATTACAGTGTGTTGGAGACACGCAAGCAGGAATGCACACTAATTTCAACATAAGTGCACACAGATATGCGTATTGTACAAGAGTCATACAGACATTACTGTCAGACCTTGATATCTATTCATGCTGCCAGATAATTGAATTAATTCAGCTGAGGAACAACTTCACAGATTAGTGACTTAACTTTTCAATAAAAAGAAAAAAACTCAGCCACACGTGATAATTATATTTGTCTCAAATGAGGGCAGCCGTCGGAATGTATTATGTACTGCTATGCGTCCACTGTTTAATCCACACGCATGCAGGAACACACACAGACACCTCCCTGAAGTGACTGAACGATAAAGACGTGCAGAAAGGAGAAGAGAAAGAGAATAGTGGAGACACGGTCATGGTGTAAATCTATGAGACAGAGTAGAAATGTTTTTTTTTTACTTCAACAATGACTCGTTTATGCTGCATTTTAACATCCTTTTATGCGATGACAGAATTAAAGTTGTAGTTTTCCAAACTGGGAAGGATGGGAACATTTCTCCATCACTCATCCAGGACTAAAACCTGATGCGCCACATGAAAGGTTTGATATTCAATGAGCAAAAAGACAGACTCCAATTTAAATAAGTCTATTTAGATCCACATAAATACCTGTTTTGTGATTCCACATATAAAACTCTGCCATTGACATGTTGCTACACACATTTTTGAGCTTAATGTACAAAACGCGTGGCTATTGAACACACATTGAAAGTTAAACCAGGTTGAACTTTGGTCCATCAGGGACTTATATTTGGTAGTGACTTATAGATGATGTACCCTTTAATTTATAGAGGTGCCAGCTTTTTGAAATTGATTATGAGAGTCAATTCAAAGACAGAGAAAGAGAAAAAGACCTGCTGTTTTTCATTCCCATCTATGAAACAATTTCAGTTAAAGACTCACTCCAATAAAAATGGTGGTCTTGGTGTTTCAGCCTGTTCATTTTTCTGATAATGGAGAGAAAATTAAACTTGAAATTGGGTTTTTGAGTATTTCTCTATTCTAATTGCTGTGAATCAGGAAAAGACGTACAAATTCTGTTTGAAAAGCTTGTAGATGTGATGTAAAATCTACAATTGGCCACAAACTCACTCCTCCATTCTGATTCATCCACTTGCAGACAAATAGATCCTTTGTTTTCCTCATCTGAGCTGGAATCTGGACCAGAACTGTACGGCTCGATAGCTTTGATTTTGCTTCCTTTTTTTTTTTGCTACGCTTATGTTAGCTTGGGATTGTGAGAGCATCTAAGCTAACAGTAGAGAGCGTAAACATAAGAATGCTGGGATATCAACGTAGAATTACTTCCATGCCAGCAGTCCCGACCCCAATCTACAGGCAAATTTATGATGAAGTCCTGCTGCGCTAATGTTAGGTTTGGGGTGTGAGAAGCTGTAAATTAGCTGGAGAGCATGTACACAAAGGGATGATAGAAGTATAGGCAGCTTTACTCTGCACCAGTGTCCCCCCCACAAATCAGAGTTGAATTTCTGATGGACTCCTGCTGCTCTGCAGAACCTATGTCCGAGTAAAATACACCGATTTTTTACATTTTTGCTTAAAAACAGCATGATCATAATTAAAAGACCAGTGGGAACACTTTGAAAAAAAGATCAAAGATGGTCGGAGTGGAACATTAAAAGTCTGGAACAGTGGACAGAATTCACAATTTGTTGACATCAACAATATAATTAATATCTTTGAGCATAATCTTTATACTAAATATTTCATTGAAAAAAGGGACACTCTGCACAGATTCCCCGCTACGCGTGTAAACTTGGGAATAACTTGAGAAAGGTAAGACATAATTCATGACTTCATGACACTGAATTCTGAAAACAAGCCATAAAAATTCCACAGAGCTCATTGAGAACGTCTGTAGTCACCCAACAAACCTCTCCCTCCATCCCTTTTCTGTCTCTCTTATTTTTGTCTATTGTTGGTACAAAGCAACACATTCAGGCCAGAGTGACTTCTCGTATGGCTGCCATTGGTAGGCTCAATGTACAATGGCCGCATGGAGACAAAAGACGGTTCATGAGGCTGAAGAGTGACACAGAGAGAGCTGAAGAGGGAATGAAAGAGTGGCACTCTGCCTTCCATTGTGGCTGGATGCACATCTGGTGGCCATGTGTGACCGGAGCAGAGGGGCTAATGATGGTCTTCCTGGGGCCAGCTCAATTAGACCAGGCCTCACCAAAGTGAAGGAGAAAGAGTTAAGAGTGATGACTATCGACGTGCTGGTTTACTATTTGTGTGTTTGTGCTTATGGGATAGTCTGCTAAAAATCCCGACTCATATGTGCGTGTGTGCGTACTGCTTTCAGACTGCTGTGTTAGCTCCACTTCCCACTGATACAGTCTCTGAACAGACTTTTCTTTACTTTTTTAGCTCAAACAACACCTTAGCACATAAATGCATCCAAGTAGAGACACCCTCCTCATGAGCCGGTTAAAACTGACTAACAAGCCGTAAAGCCATTTATGGTTAAGGCACCTCTTTGAAGGTGCAAGTCAGCACTTAAACTATAGAAGCAGGAGAGAAAAAAAATGACAAGAGCATCCAAACTATGTCCTCGGGCATGTGTGCCAGTGCACATGTGTGATGTCTGAAGTCTGCGTGTCACATTGTGTACCAGTAAGCACTGCAGATGGGTTCCTGTGACAGTACCATCCCTTATTATTCCTGTGCCGCAAACTGTTCACCCCAGAAGAAACAGGCTGAAAAATACAAACCTAATAAAGAGCAAAGAAAAGCCTGTCTGTCTGCAGTAATAAAAGGCTTTATTTGGGAAATTTGATGCCAAATTCTGCCCATCCTCATGTGTTCCTGGTCAGATGTGTGTAATTAGCGTTGAATAAACAACTGCACACAAAAAGACTGGAGTTATTTTGGGCTTTTGATATTAGGTTGAGATTTTGTTTTTATTGCTATACAAGCGGCCTGTGTTGACAGGAAACCGTGTGATAATAAAAGACCCATTCTTATGAAAATTGTGTCTTTGTGTTTTTAACACATTCTTGTAGTATTTTTTCTCATGATAGAGGAAATAAATAAACAAAATAAAGGTTAAAATAGCATTTCTGAGTATTTCTTTATTCAAATCGTTCTGAATCAGGAACAGACAAAAAATGAAGTTTGACAAAGATTGATGTTGTTGACAGCTGGATGGCTCCAGTATTGCATGCTATTTTTGTTGCACTGCCAGCGTTAGGTAGGGGATGTGAGGGGCTGCAAGCTAGCAGGAGAGCGGATATCATGAGGGATCATGGGAAATGGGGGCGGGCTTAATCCAGACCGACTTTTTTGCTTACAACTCCGAGGCAAATTTCTAAAGAACTACTGCTGTTCTGCAGAAACTACATCCAAATTGGATTTGCTTCCCTTCCTCTCCAGCTTCTCCCTACCTCTACATGTATCCCTCCAAGTAGAGACATGGAAATACAGTGACTTCACATTTGGACGTTACTATCTATCGATGATGTCATCAATAGTTGCAAGTCATCTACGTTAAAGTGCCAGCACTCGCAAAATACATAACATGTGTTTTATATCTTTAAAAAGTCAAGCTAAAACAGAAAGTCCTTACTTACATTTAAATGTAAACTTCTGTGCTTCAGAGCACACCCATGTAAAGAAATACATTTCTCCCCAGAGCCACAAGTGCAACATGGATCACTCACCCGGCGGTGTCCTCAGCTCCTTCTTAAAAAAAAACAAAAACAACTTTTGGACACAGCTACAGCTTCAAATGCCTCTCTAAGTGAAGCAGTAGGGAGGAGCCAGAGGGGTAGGGATGCAACTGGGATTCAGCCTAAGTTCTTGAAATCAATACAGGTTTTTTGATTTTGGCTAAAAATGGCATAATATTGGAAAGTTAAATTTGATCAGAAAATGATCAGAGTGGGTCTTTAAGGCTTAAATGCATTTTTTTTAGATTTTGCTTCACATATCACATATTTTAGATATTTATAGAACATTAAACACATATTTTTACAAATATTTAACCCTAATTTTTATCCATAATTTATATTAACAAGCTAGATAGTGAATGTAGGAGAATCTCCATGATTTGATGGGGTTCTCTGTTAAGGATCGATGACCACATGCTCCTCTTATACCCACCAAGGTCCTGAATAAAACCACTAAACGTACTGTAACTTTCTTAAGTTGTTATTGTCAAAAGGCCTGCAGATTTGTCCTGCATATCAGTAAACACCATTAGAGCCTGATTCTTATTATTCAGATCAAAAGGCATAAGTCCGAATCATCACTTGGTCAAGTGAAGATTTACAGATGAGAGACAATTTACTGAAAGCACTTTTGGGTTGTGTGAGGCATTCTTTCGGTAAACTAATCAAGAACACAGTATGTCTGGAAATGTTAAACCTGCATTCGTTAGGCTTCTTTCATTATTAAAGTAATATGATCACTGTTATCTGTGAATTTATGGTTAGCTCTGATTATTATGTTATTAGGGCTGCTGTGTTTCACAGAGCTGTGGCTTTTTTTTAAAGAATAGAGGATAAAACAACATTGTTGACTAAAATAAACCCCTGATTTATAGCAATATTGTATGGTTTCAAATGTTAAAATGATCACGGAGTCTGAAAAGTGTTTGGCTTGGTGTCATGGTTGGTTCTTTCCCCATTTTTCATACTTTTGGTCACGGTATTATGATGATAACGTATCACCTGCAGACCCCATGCATGCATGCACCCACTGGCATTGCACAGCCAGTCAAGAGCCAGTGAGCACCTCACTAGCGACTGGAGTGATGCATGACAGCATCATCTGTTCATCATAAGTGCGTCTAACTCAGATTATCCCTACAAATATTTCACAACACACCACAGGGACAACGACGATACATTCTTTTTTCATGAGGTGGACCCATGAACTTCAGGGGGAACTGAAAGACAAACAGTACTTGCACTTCTCTCTACGAGTCGGCCAAAATAAAAAAAAAACCTGCAGCACCCGTACAGGGGTTGACCTGTATGGGTGCATCTGACTAAGTCCTTAATGATCACTCTCAAATGTTTTAGGCATTGGATATGGACAAGATACATCTGTGCCCATGAGACACCCGTGGAATGTCCACACTCTGTCTTATTTTCTCATTCCCAACAGCCAGACTGTAAGCAAGGGACGTGCAAAGAGCACACACCTGCCCCTAAACACTACTAATGGGCTTCATGCGAAGGATTCAAGGGAGGTCGAAAAAAGAAAGTCCTACCTGTGTACCTGTGTCTCACCTAATCCACCTGTGAGACTGATTTCCCCTGGTCCATCTGCAGTGCGTCCCCGTTACACTGACACACCAAAAACCAAAACATTCACTCATTCAGTTGAAATAGATACATTGCCTCCAGCATGTCTACGTCTGATATCTGTCCCTCCACAACACAGCACAAGCTTTACACAAGAGTTCTATTTCCAGTCCATTAACAAGCCAAGAAACGGAAAGCAGGTTTCAAAAGAAAAACTTCTGTTGTACTTTCAAAATAAAACTTCATAACATTGTATTTTACTTGAAAGGTGACATGCTCACACAATAATGCATCACAGATAACACCTGAGTTTATTTCACCATGTAAGACGAGAGTTTCGTTTTGGAAATACAAAAACATAACATCATTTATGACACAAACATGCCTTTTACAAGGACTCAGAGGGGAAGGAGAGAACATGGCGCCTGATTGCTAAAATTTTAGAAGACCAAAGAGAGGGGAACAAACTACACAAAACGAGGGTAGCAGGACAAACCACTCCTCCAGGAGCAAGGGGAGTTGGACTGGAGATGCAACGGAAACATTGTAAACTAACTGACAATCAGCGACGGACTCCCCCTTCAACACAGACTCCACCACAAACAGACCAGTGTGAATCTGGGGTTACTGACCATTAGGTGTTGCTAAACAACCTAATGCCTGCTGCATGACTGTAGAAAAAAATGTGCACAAACGCTTTTGCACTACAAGCTCACCAAGTGGTCTACAATCTTAAACTTTTTGCGGGCCGCTAGCATTATCTCCACAGGTTTGCTCATGTTTTACCCACACACAGCTTGTAGTCATCCGTAGGGGCAGTTGTGACTAAGACTCAACGTGTCTCTAATAAAGACAAAAGTACTTGCAGTCAAAACTCCACTGACTGCTACATAAGAATCTCCGAGGGTTTATACATCAGAGAGTTGATGAATGTTTGTCCTAATCCAGAGAACCCTACACAAACACAGTGTAAGAGCAGTTTTGTTGGCCATCAGGCACAAACTGTACCACCTGCTACAACAGCACACCACTGCCATGCTCACTCCCTTTCTCTGCCTCTACAGGAAATGAGCGAGCAAATAAGCAGACAGAGATAATTACAAACCAAACAATTGCTGTCCTTTCTGCCCACATCAACCTCCTGGCCCTGCCCTCCCAACCACACGGCACAGACTACAGGAATCTGTGGCCACGCCGTAGACAATAGTATCCAAACGATGTTCTACGCGTCTGTGCTGTACGTATATCTTCACTGCACTTTTTTTTGTAGAAATAAAGCTTGTTAACCTTGAACAGGGAAACAGCTTTGTGCTTGCATCTGAGAAGATATTAAGTGGGTGATTAAGTGAGATTGATGGTGCTTTAATTCTCTGACAAAAATAATGGCTCTCTCCTGTTGTTTAATCTTCAATCTTCATTACATGAGGGGGAAACTCAAGAGACGGTAGTTTTTAGCCAAAAGAAAGCTGTACTCACAAAGGACGCCATCAAGGATAGAGTATTTACATGCTTTATCAAAAAGGATTGTAACTGAACAAGCAAAGTGAGAGTTTGTATAGGAATCAAACAATAGTTTTAAACAAAAAGAAAAATGATCCATCTGAATTATTGGGGTTTCTCATTTAATTTAGAGTATTTCAGAAATGCACTTCAGTTTAACCCCAGAACATTGAAAGGACAATCACTTATCTTCTACATTATGGCTGTTGTGATTTTTATTTCACTGGAAGAAGCAGTCCCTATAACCTCATAAAATGTATTATAGTTTTTATTGATTACAAGACATAATGAAAAGAGGCATTTTTATCCTAGACAAGACTTTAGACAGGAGTCATAATTAAAGTCTGTTTTTATTTACATTTTCCCAAGTTTTGAAGACTTGTGTTGTATGACACACCTTCCATTGGTTTGGTTTACTTTTACTTTTGAGAGCAGACCAAATTGCCTGAACAATGTAAAAACTCTGCAAGCTTTAGTTGTGCAACCTGACAACCCAGAGACGGAACCCAGGCACAAAGCAGCAGTTACAACTTTAGCTAATGTGCTAATGTGTGTCAAGTGAAAGGAGTGAGACACAGAAACCTAAAAGTATATGTATTCATATGTTGGAATGACCCAGTCAAAGTCCAGACCTGAATCCAATCGAGATTCTGTGGCGAGATCTGAAAACTGCTGTTCACAAATGATAAAACATCTAATCTGACTCAGCTTGAGCTGTTTTAAAAGGAAGAATGGACAAAGATTTTCATCTCTAGATGTTCAAAGTTGGTAGAGACAAACCCCAAAAGACTTGTAGCTGGAATTGCAGCAAAACAGGGTTCCAAAAAGTATTGACACAGAGGGTTTGAATACTTTTGTACACTGCACTTTTCAGTTTTTTATTTGTAAAAAAAAAAAAATGAACTTTAAAATTTGTCTTTCCACTTCACAAGTGTGTGCCACTTTGTGTTGGTCTTCCACATACAATTCCAGTAATATATTTTTGTGTTTGTGGTCATAATGTGAGAAAATGTGGAGAAGTTCGAGGAGTGTGAATACTTCTGCAAGCCACTGTATATCTTCGAAAACAACACTGCCTTTTTTAATTTTGCCTAAAAACAGAATAATCATAATTAAAAGACCACCGGGATTCAGGGGTACAACGATTATTTTAGCAATGATTCCATTCATACCATAATTAGTGATTACTGATCCAATTCATTGTGGATATTGGTTATCTGATCTGATTCACTGACCTAAACTATATCCAGGACATCTTTATCCAGAACTTCAACCAGTGTGACTCAGAGAGAAATACCTGGTACTGAACAGTACAGGTGAAGGTTTCTAGATTCCTTGTATTTCTTGCAAAATAATTAAATTTTTCTTGCCTTATACTTTATCCCATTGAAACTCTGGATTGTGTTTTATTTCTAGATACTCATTTTATGTTGGTGTTAAAAGGTTAAGTCCTGGTGTATGGCACAAAAATCGGATAGGTAAATAACCAAACTACCAAATGGTTTCATCTACCCTGTTATCCCAAAGAGTCAAGCTGATGTCAGTTTTACTCTGGAAAAGTTAACTTCCTGTGCGAAAGATTTTGGATTCACGATCATTTTCCAAAGGTGAGATTCTAAAGTTGACCTTGCCCTCCATATCCCTATAAGTGAGTGGCTAACATATTTCCTTTAGGAGATCACTTTTGCTAGGACAAAAGACCAATAGATGCAGTCTAGGTTATACTGGTCGACTTCAAGGCTAGAACATGTGGTCAGGTAAAGAACAGCACTCTCACTGGTGACGAGTTTGATTCAACACCCAGCTCAAGGACACTTGCAGACACCCATGATCCTCCAGTTCAAGGGATGCGTCCTCATTTGCTAAAACAACACAGTGCTCTCAAAGAATCACCACACAAAGGTTCAATCCCCTCTGTAAACGTGGAAGGAATCTGATCTATTACAGTTTTTACATTGATGAGAAGTACCTGAGGCCCGGAAATATATCACACCGCTTTAAACAACACAACCTTCAATGAGCTGAAGGTTTCAAAGCTCAGAGCCTTAATTTTCTTTGGTTTAGTCCACAAAAATAAACGTGATTTCACCTCACACACAAATTCTAAGGAGTGTTTTTTGTTAAAAACTCACTGCAATGAAAATCATAGTTTTGACGATTTTAACATGTTCTTGTATTTTTCTCATGATGAAGGACATGTATGAGGAAAATTAAGATCAAGATTGTATTTTTGATTATTTATAATACTCAAATTGTTGTGAATTGTGAGCAGACCAAAATTTTTTTAAAACGATTATATTTGTAACATTGAAAATACGCTGGGTGGGACCACAAGCTCCCTGCTCTGCCTCTTTACGATGCATCCACTTGCAGACAAACAGATCCATGTAAGTCTTTGTTTTCCTCATCCGAGCTGGAATCTCAGTCCCACTTCGATGATCATTTAAGGATCGGAGTGGGACTTTAAGGCACCAGGGAGCTGTATCCGTTGAATCCATCAGAAGTATTTATTAGTCAGAGGAAAACAGGTCTTATTAATTTTGGATTCCAATCCAAAGATGGTAAACTGTGTCCCTTTTGCGAACAGCGGACATTTGCCGTTCACTACTTTTGCGTTTCACTTCAGTGCGGCGCTTTCTGTCAGTTGTACAGTCGCCTAATGACCGTTTGCAAGAAAACTGACAGTCGAGCAACAAACAGCCCATGCACATAAAAGGGGTCCCGTTGAGTCACGCCAATATTTTGACACCATATCCGGACACGTAGAAGCGAGCTGGTTTCTGTTGGCGTGTGGACGTGGGTGTTTGTGCATAAACAAAGAGGGATTAATGAACTGAATTGACTGTAGACTCGGGTTTAAAAACAGACCTCAGTACAATAGGGAATATAGCAGCAACAGAAACAATCCTTTTAATCTAGCGGATCCTTGGCGGCGTCTCGGTCTGATGTTGGACTGCACAAAGAAAGGTCAGGGAGGGCTCGGATTGGGTGGGTGGAACAAACAACTGGGATGTGCTGTCTTTCTGTCAAACCCTCTCTCTCTGTTACTCTGTGGCTTTGGCGTACAGTTACAGTTAGCGGACTGGTCATCAAAGCAAAGCCAAACTTCTAAGCTCTCTAATAGAGTTATGTGTTTGTGCGCTTCATGTTTTGGCAGTTAAAAAAACAAAAAAAACAACATTTTTTTCATCCTCCTAACAACTGAGCCGCCTCAGCGGAAAGTTAACTAACTTTCTTTTTTTTTAAAAAAGTTTAGTTCTCTGTGTTTAAACCATTTTGTCATCCAATTTACCCCTTTTCCATCTTACATCTGTCACACAAGCTGGAAGTTTGAGCCTTTAATAACCATATTTGCTCCCAAATCTGTCTGGATACCAAAAGCCAAGCTAACGGTGGCGTGCTACACCGGCTGACTGATCCAGAGTCCAGAGTTCAACACAGTTTATCAGCAAGAGAGAACAGAGGGAAAGTAGAAAACCAGGGTGGAGGATGGGGAGGGTCGATGGAGGAGGAACAGAGGAGATGAATGAATGCCCTGTTCTTTCTACTGTCTGCAGCAGGCCTGGGTAAACAGGAAGTACAGCTGCGTCCTTTGCCTCTGTGACTCGCCGTCTTCCACCTCCCTCCTAAAACACTCTGCATTCACATTAGGACACTCTCATTATCTGATCTGTGGACGTCGAGATGCACAAAAAGGAGGGAAAAAAAAGAAGGAGGGAAACAAACAACACACAACTGGGAGAAGATCTCGTTCCATTCCAGTCACATGGCGAGGAGTCATGATAGTTGGCAATCTGGACACGCAGTTCCCCTCAGCAGGCCTTAATCCCTCTATTTCTTTAAGAGACAGAGGGAAAAGAAAAAAGGAGAAAGGAGGCATTGTGACTGGAGACAGTGCAGTAAAAAGAGGAGCGTACAGTACCAAATTGAGGTCGCCGCAAGACAATGGCTGCCCTTCACTAGCTCATTCACACATGGTCTCCACACAGCTCTATCAAACGCCTCTTTCTTTTCTTCGTCCCCTCCTCTGTTCTGTTCTCCCTCTTTCTTTCCCTCACGTTCGCCTTTCTTCTCCTCATCACAGAGGGATGGGGGGGGATAATGAAACTATGGTTCACCAAGGCTGTTCTGGGGCCCGTTGGAGAAAAGAGGAGCTCCTTCTTCCTCTTCTGTCGATCACCAGCTCCACTCACAGCTTTTATTTTGGAAAGCCAAAAGTGTCCTTGAACCGATGTTTGAAAGAAAATAACTTGCATACTTTTAATTGTTTATTGCTCATTAGAGTATGCTATTGCCGCCATAACATTAAGTGGACTTGATTTTGTTTCACAAGTTAACAATTTTAATTCAGTTTACAATTTAATTTAATTAAATATGAATTCATTTTAAAAATTTGCAGCCAAACCTAATTTTGTGTGGTTCCAAGAGGACATGTTTTACACAACTAGTAATGTAACCAAACAATGTTAACAAAAATCTTCAAATTTAGGAATTTTTACATCAGAAAAACTAAAAGATGGGCTGAGGGTTTCGTCATCAAACCCAATTTGCACATCAAATTCTGGTTTGCAAATTCGCTATGATTCATGAAACAAACAACTACGATCCAGCTTCATGTCACTTAAAGACCCAAAGACCCACAACCATCTAACATCATAGTAAACATCTGTAATTCTTTTTGTTTTAAAGTATTGGTGAAACTTTTTGGGTTCTAAAGTAGAATGGCAGACAGAAGTCTGAACACATTTTTAAAGCTGCATTCACACCAAATGCAATTTGTGCAGCAAATTCACATCCTCTGTCTCTGATCCTACTCACCACTTGTACAAAAATCTGTTCAAAACCTGATGCTCTCGTCGTGTGGCAGGAGCCACTAATTGTTTTAGCCTTATCGCTACATGGGAGCATTGACTGTAAATCAGATTCTCTACGTGTTGATTTTAGACTCCACCAAGTTAAACATCATCATTGTCACAGGCCAAAACTGAGTCCCTGAGTAGTTGACCCAAAACAAGTTTTTCACCAAAGTTCAGATGTTTGAATTGTAAAAACATCACAGTGAAACACCTGAAACACGCTGCTGCCAGACTAACGCTTGATGCTGAAATCACGCCACTTGACTATGTCTGATGAATAGATGTTGCATTATTTATGCAAACACCAGTTTCATTTCATTTATCATATTTCAATTTCTGCATCATTTCTTCATTTTTGTTGTTGTATTTTGTGGAATTTGATCAAATTTAGAAATCTTTCATTGTTGAAGAAACAAGTAAGTAATAATCATAAACAACTAGCAAACCACTCTAACTGTGACTACGAAGTCATTTCGTGTTATAAATGTTTGACTTCTGTGGAGGAGCAGAGATCAAAGACACAGCAGCTGATTTCTTCTTGTGAAGTTTTTTTCGAATCTGTCTTTTACAAACTGTTTTTCAAACTACGTCTAGTCTTGAATAAAAAATTCCAACAAAGGAGACCCCATGATCAAAAGAATGTTTACTGGTAAAGCTGTTGTCTTCAATCTCTGCATAAAATCCAGCTGTTGGACTTACTGCTTAGAAAAAACAATTGAAAACTCCCTTTGCTTCCACTTCCTGCCATTTTCTTTTCAATTCCTCTAAATCAATTGAGTTAAAGTGCATTAAGGCCAAAAAAAACAAGCAAACTCACTGAAATCAGCCAAGAAATGCCCCAAAATTTCACATCTTACTCTGGTTTGCCTCTATGTTGTTATTCCTCAGTCGCCTGAGTTCCTCAGTGTCACAAAGTATCAGGTTTGCTTTTCTGCTAAATGATTCTGCTTATCACAGCAGCTTGAAGATAACTCAAATACCCAACAAGAACATACTGCTGGTTCACAAGGAGAATTCAATCAGCATGTTCAATCTGCATCACAACTCAGGCAGTCAAATCTATTCTGACCATGTTTAGTTTTGAACTTCATAGTTGAGCTGTGACGTTTGTTAATCTACTACTCAAATTCTATAGCGGTCATGTAATCTTCTCTGCTCACGTCTTTGGTTTCCAACGTTCTTCTTTGGAGACCCACATACACTGACTGAGCAGCACCACAGTCCCCAAAAAGTCAGGTTTCCAAATGAAACAAACTGTGTATGGGCCAATAGCTTGATGTGAATCAATGATGCAGCCTTTACTGTGAAAGAAACAGAACAAACAAAATAATAAACAAAAATAAACAAAACACAAGTGGAATCCAAAAGTTTTAAATTAGGTTCAGATATGTACATTTTTTGGTTTGTTTGGGTGTTATTTTCTCTATTTAATGTCTATAAGTGTTTTTTTTTTTTTTTTTTTTGTTGAAGCATCGGTTTATAGATGACATGTTCCTGAAAAAAAAAAAATAAATAAAAGAATACAAAAATTGTCAAATTGATGTAAAACTTTAATTCTTTTGGCAAAAGTGTTTTGATACATTCTTTATACAATTTTTAGTGCATCAATAGGTTTAAAAATTAGCCAAGTCACACTTTGCATCATTTGCGATGAAAACAGTTATGCTATGAAAGTTTAAATGCTATTTTGTCTCTTGTACAGATATACTACAACTTGCTGCTTTGAAGAAAAGTTTAATATGTTTGAAAAAAAAAGAAGCATTTTTCCTTTGAAAGGACAAAGTAACTCATTGACTGAATCACACATCCTATGGACTGTTGTTGGGAAGAAAAGACCATGAACAGTCAAAAACGCAGCCTTTTGGGGAATGAAAGGATTTGTGGAATTCACAGATTCACATGCAGGGAAACAAGAGGGCAGAAACACCTTCGGGCAACGTGGGTCACAAAGCCTGTTGATCCCAGCCCCTAATTTGGCTTGGCAAGCCTAATCCCTTCAAAATCGATCTAATGCAGAATCTATTGGTGGTATTCATATGGTTTCACTGCAAAACAAGGAAGAAACAGGCATGTTCATTGTTACTGAAACCACAGAAAAAAATGAGTGTCGCCCCATCTCTTGTTAGCAGAACATCAATCGCTCACAGGGTTTGAGCACATGATGCTGTTTAGGTGACCAAATTCAGAAAACTTCTGAGTTTATGAAAGAATATACACAATTCCCATTGTAGCATTACGTCCACATGTCAAAATGTAGAAAATGAAAAAAGAAGTTTTAGTTAAACTACTATTGCTTCCGAAGGTGCTATTGATGATAACACAACCAGGGGACCTGGCCTTACACTATAAAGACTCACTCCAATGAAAATGGTGTTTCTAATATGTTCTCTTTTTTATACAAAGAAAATTAGGCTTAACATTGCATTTATGTGTATTTTTATTCAAATTGCTGTGAATCAGGAGCAGACAAAAAAAAAGTTGTCTGAAAAAGATTGTGTTTGTGAGGTAGACTGCCAGATCCGTATACGTCTTTGCTTTCCTCATCTGAGCTTGGATCTGGATCAAAACTGTACATGTGAATAGCTCCAATAGTATTTGCTGTTGCACTGGTGATGCTGTGTTGGGGATTTGACGGGCTGTAAGTTAGTGGGAGAGAGTGTGAAGAGAAAGCTCTCAGTTACTTGTAATGGGAAGGAGAGGCGAGGTTGCTTCACACCAAGTGAACTCCTGACGCTCAGCAGAAACTCTGTCCTAGAAAACAACACAGTTTTCTTTATTTTGGCAAAAAATAAAATACTACTGGAAACGCTTTGAAAAAAGATCAGAAGATGATCTGTGTGGAACTTTAAAAAATAGTTTCTTACTTTTATTTGTTCACTTAAGTGGCCTTTTATTACATATTTAAACACATCTATTCCAGTCTCTCTAGTGCTGTACTTTATGTACTGGTTTAATTTTCAACTGACACACAGAAGGTGCCGGGGAGAGACAAATGGAAATGGCAATCTGCAAAGTTTCCCTTTTATACTTTTATACTTTCCCTTTTATCCATGGGCACTCGACAAGAATCATGTAAGATAAGAAAAAAACATGGCCACTCTTGTTGTCCTTGCGTGTCCTTGATTAATTCATTAAGCACAGTATGTCCAAAATTTAGGGGAGTTCTGCATCATGAAACCCCAAATGGAACAAAACACATTCAGTGTTCTGGCAAAGATCTTAAATCATCAATTCAGTCTGCACTGAGGACTGTTTGTTTTAACAATTCCAAGATTTATTTCTTTCACCTTCATGGTTAGTAAGAATCAGTTTGAGTTTTTAAAGCTACAAACTGAGCATGTGTGGCGCGTTCAAGAGTGCTTTTAGCATTCGGCGTTCACACTGAACTATGGGTACCCAATGCTAGTGCATGTACTCACAGTTGGAAGAGGTTTGGTGGGAAATGTCAAAGTGGTTTAAATATGGCGAATCTTGCTCCAGGCTTTTTCTTTCACAGCTCTATTCCGATAAGTGAAAGACTTGACATAATAGAATTCCAGCTGGATAAAATCCCAATTGTTAATTTCTCCATCATGATCAATTTTCAAAAAAGTGCTTCAGTTTTTTAAAAGGGACTCTACCTATTGGTCAAAAATGTAACTGTTTTAACTTTTAGCATGTGAGCCCAAAACAGTCGTCAAAATTTGCATAGTAACATGTGAACACAAGAGTTTTAACCTGGAAGCAAGAAACGCACAAACAAGTGTATTTTCATTGATTTTTCATTGGAAGTTGAAATGTGCGTTTCTGAGTTCGGTGTTAAACAGCAGAGATTTGGGGGGGGTGGGATGATCACGTAAAAATAACTTTTAAACAGTTTAAAAAAAAACACGAAAGGCCAGAGACGAGCAGCAATTAGACAGTGACACCCCCATTCTACTGAGACCAAGCACAAACAATCCAATCCATTTGTTTTTTTTGATCCATTGACTGTATACGAGAACTAGACTGAGTTTGTGTGACATCACTAATGTAAAGTGCTTTATTTTCAGTTCCAACAAAATTTAGTCACCAATTTTTGTGATACAGACGCTGTGGGAACAAGACATCTTCAGGAAGTAGTGATTGGTCTGAGTCATCGTTTCTATGGCAACTACTCTCACCAATCAGGAGTGAACTTGTTGAAGGCCACTCCCTCAAGACTTGAAAGCGGCGTCAGGAGAATCTGTCAATCAAATGCTTCAACGTGACACCACCTACTTTGATGAAGGGAGTCTGATTGGTCAGTTTACAACTTGAAAACTTGCAATGAAGAAAAAAATGTGGAAAAAAAGGATTAACAAGAACATTTAATGACATTCAAAAGTGAACAGAGCAAACTGGTTATTCTGACAAATAGAATGACTAAAATACCAGTAGTGTACAGAAATCTATGGGATTTTGGCTTTTTGGAACCAGCAGGTACTTCTATAAGATGAAGTTTAGTTCAGTTTACCTTCGTGAAGGTATGGATCAATAGTGGAGAAAACAAAATATCTAAACACAGAAATCACAGAAAAAGTCTTTTGTTTAGCCTTTTATTAATATTCCACTCATCATAGCTAAAGTGTAACAGGACAAAGTAACCCTAAACCCCATAATGGCTGCTTTTAAAATGCAAGGACTCCAGCTTTTGATGAAAATGATGCACAGGTGGAGGAGGGTTTGTGCTGCTTTCAAGTGGATGGAAGTCAAATAAATGTAAAACGATAGTTCTTGAGTGTTTTCTATTTCTCCTCTAAAGTGCTGAGCAAAAAAAGGCAGACTACTTGAAATTTAGCCTTCAACAACTTTCAAAAGACACGACTGATTTGCTTACAGAGGAGGATTGAGTATCGCACATCTGCCAGAAAGTTGAGTTAAACATAAAAAAGGGTGTGACACACGGTGAGTTTAATCAAAAGTGCTGTTGTGAAGCCTGTCACACTTGAACTATCGGACAATTGACTCAAACATGTAACCAGGGATCTCCAACACGGTTGTTGGTGAGCTACTGCCCTGCTTGTTTTCCAGCAAACCCTGTTTCAGTCATTACTGCTCACCTTGATCAGATGTGTTCAGTCAATCAGAAACTGGGCTCACACAATCCAGCTAATCAGGAATGATGTAAACCATGCAGCACTGTTGCTCTTTGTTATCTCAAACACACCTTCATTCAGCAGACACTCATATTCTGAGGGACTTACAGGTTTGTTACAATTCAACCCAATGTTGAGATATGCATCTCACCCAGGGTCCAAGGACCCAATGTCTTAAAAGGATAAGGGTTTGAACCCCCAAGGAAACAATTATTAGCCACCCATCTTTTAGTTACTTCTTACATGTAAGTCATGTCATTCACATAAGTCCTACTCATGTTTTCTTACAGCATTTCTTCCCTTTATTTACGTCATTATGCCCTAATCTCAACTGCCCTTACAGGTCGACATAGGTTGTTTGAGGGTGAAAAGGGGCAAATCTGTATGGGGCATGAAAGAAGCATCAATATTGGTGATCACTCGGTGAGCTTAAAGATCCAAAATGTTGATTGACATGTTATCCTTCGAGCATACTGAGGGGAACAGGCTGTAGTGAACACTTATGCAACACATAAGGGTAAGTAAGGGTAAAGAATGTGAGACGCAGGCGTGTCGTAGTGATGTTTTTGTTTTTCAACCCTCTCAAATACTCTCTGCAAGGATTCTGTTAGTACTGTTTAAGTAACAGGTGTGCCTCCCCAGCACTGTTAAAAATGAGGAAATTAGACAACAAGAGTGTAGTTTGTGTGGACAGGCACTAACAGGCACTAACAGGCACTTGTGCATCATCTATACATCCCGTGTGTGGAGCCTTTGCATGTGGTAAATAAGGAGCCACGCATCTTTCTAAAGACTATTGCAGCATAAGAGTACTGTATGACAGCATCACCAGTGTGCTGTAAGTGTGTGTAACTAACACTATCCTTATAAATACTTTGTCATTTTATCACTTACCACACATGCAACAAGGGTATGTTTCATTTTCATGACGTTCCTTGAGGTGGCCGTTCGAGCCTCAAGGGGAATGCAACACACAGCTGAGATGGCTGTGGATGGATGGGAACACACAGGGGATGACTTAAATCTCGAGAACAAATTTTAAAAAGCTAAAGTGGGTGTCAACTTGTCAACTAATGGGACTTTTTAATACTTGCCCCTACTGCCTTTTTTATGTAGCAGGTTTTTATGTAGCTGAGTTGGTTGGGGGTAGGACTGGTGCATAGGAAACATGGGCTCCTTTCCCAGGAGGCACGATGAGCTTCATCCAGTGTGGGTCTGAGGCAAGACCCTTCACACTACTGCCTAACTATGTAGTCACAAGGGGGCCCAAGTCTAGGTCTCCCTGTGACGGTCCATATGTTGGATAAAATACAGCGTTGTGTCAATAAGGGCATCTGGTGTAAAGCTCTCTGCCAAACCACCTGTGCAAATCAGTGAAAAATGGATGTGCAGAAAGATAAACAGCAACTTCCTTTTTATATCCTCCTTGCCTTCTCTCCTCCTCTATGCATTCTCAATAGGATCCTGTCTGCCATCCATTCCCTCTTTCCTTTTCCTTTTGTCTTTCCAATCATTTGGCACCATTAAAGATCTGCCATTTCCTTTGGTTTCTCATCATTTCAACATTTTTGGTAACTAACTTCACTTGTTTGTATTTGATGGGTATTTCTTTTAAAGAAAATGTCGCTTTGGCATCCTTAGCTCGCCTATCTCTCATATCCCAGCATTCAAAGCAGATAAAATTCCAATGAGCACCTATGAGACAAAGCACGTTTTATTCCACGCATTTAAATGTTCATATAGTGCTTTGTTTTTTACTGTTACCAGAGTGGGTTGTTGCAGGTTTGTCCTGGCACTGAGATGTGTGAAATTTCTGGCAAAACTTATCCATCACTTGGCAAATCAAACAATTTTATTTTTACATTAAGAAAAAAAAGAAGTTTCTCATTGTTTTACTGAAAAACATCAATATTTAGAGGCAGAGGAAAAGCACAGAAGGCAACAGACATTCGAAACACCTCAGTGGTCTAAAACTGCATTAAGTCACGCTACAAAGCGGACACTGACTCAGTGATCCAAGCAAATGATGTCCCCCCCACACACCGACACAGACTCTGCCCCTGCTCTGCCATGTATAATTTAGCTGGCGGTCAGGTGGGCCGTGGCTTCGTCCCCAGGAGAGGTCCTTCATGCCTTTGCAAGGATGAAACATTTATCAACCCAGGTCTCAATACGACATGCTCAAAGAATGAAAGGTGTTTTGAAAAAAAAGGTTTTGTGTAAATGTAGAACTTTTATGCATTTCTAAATAGACCAAATATTTGCTTCTTTCCTGCGGCAGCTATTTACTCTGTGTTGGAGAAAAGCTAAAGAAAATAAGTTTAAACTAAAACAAATCTGTTAAAACACTAAAGCGGAAGTGGAGCAGTTGTTTGTTTGTGTCGTGGGAGAAGTCTTACACATCTTAGCCTACAGATTCACAGCTCGGCTAAAATACCCACACGTTTACCAGACTAGATATTATAGTTCGCACTTTAACTTATGCTCCAATCGCACTGAAGGATGCACGCACTCCTGCATCTCAAACTCAAACCATTTTGAAATCAGGCTAATGTCTACTCAGGATGACGATAAACAGGAAATTTACCATCCCCTGACCTCCATCTGACCTTGACCTGCTGAAAGCTAAGACAACCTTTGAAGCAGCTAATCAGCACATGATGAGAAGGAGTATATGCGTGAATGCATGTGTGCCAGAAGCAAAGACTCTCTGCACGCAGAAGCAGATGCAGGTGCTTTGAATGCACCTGTGTGCTTCCACGAGAGATGGGGGGCAGGACCGCGAATATTGTTGCACCTCAACCTTGACAGAGGAGGAGCAGCAGGTCCTCAAAAGAACCTCTATTGATGAAACCAAAATAACAGACAGGGATTCATCCTTGTTTCTATGACAACTGCCCTTACGGGTGGACGGGCTGTCTTCAGGTGAAAAACAACACGCAGGTGGCAAACAGGAGATGGCAAAGTCGTAGAGCCGGTAGTGCAAAAATTTTCATTTATTCTACGGGCAAGCCACGGGCAACAGGTCAAAGTGAACACTTGTGCAACATGTAAAGGGAAGTAAGAGTTAGGTAGGTGAGGTGCAGGTGTGTTGTACACATTTTTCATTTTTTTGTAATTCCCCACAAATCTTCCAAACTGCACAAGGGTCCTCTTTAGTGCTATTCCAGGATTAAGTGGGTACTCCATGCGTGCAGCCTGACATTCACACCGGACACGATTTGACGAGTGAAATTCTTGTCAGTCGCCTCTCTTTCACCACGTGTCTAATTTACTGCTTGACACCTGCCCTAAAAAGCCTTTGACGCCTTGACACCTCGGTCATCTGTTTGAGGAGCAACTGTCAAGGTTTTTCTGGACTTCATTTGTTTCCATATCATGGCAAGCATGGCTGATGTTGAGTGAGTAGCCTGTGTTTATATTGTGGTCAGCTCGACAGAGGCACAGGCAAGAGTATCGGCGTGTCTGGGTTCACCAGATGTTTCAGAGCCTCTCTGGTGCGGTGCTTCTACTCCTGCAGCAGAGCTGGGTTTGGGTGATAGCTGTTTTAAACATTTTATCAGTCTGTCTGTGAGCTGTTTAAAGAGTTTCTGACCTCTGACCCCTTTCTGACCCCTCTTGGCCTGAGAGGGCAATATTACCTTTCCTTTTCAAGATATCTCTTGAGGGGCACGAGCCTCAAAGGAACTGCAAGACACAACTGCTGTCCCTTTAAGATGCAGCCGGTCCTCTACAGCCTCGTTTCCACTGAGTGGTGGATAGTCGTCCTGCTTTTACCTTCATGGTAACCTACACCAGAGTTAAGTTCAGACCAAGACCCTTATTTTCAACAGGAGCAAAGTTTGCTTATTAATGTACATGTGTGTGTATGTGTTAAATAGTGTATCCTTCTATAACGTTTTTCTACCTTCGTTCATTTCACTCACACATGGCGGCTCCAATGCCAAACACTGACACTGATAACCACCAGGAGCAATGTGGACTTCAGTCTTTACTACTGTACCACAGCTGTTCAAAACCAAGTAAAAGCTCTGACATCTGTTAAAAACAGCTGACTACCCCAACAACTCTTTGGTAAACCCAACAGGTCAGAGTGACATAACTCTGATTTCTAATTACACCCTAAAAAATTACAACCACTCACACTCACAAGGGAGGACAGTGTTGTGCCATGTCCTGCTTTGCCTTCAATCCATAAACCTTTTTATTGCTTCATTTTTCATCCAAATAAAACAAATGCAGTAGTGTAATTATTTGTCATAAACGTGCAGACGGCTGAATCCAAGTGCAGCAGGTTTTCTTGGCACAGACAGGAGAACAGGATTGAAGCACAGTTAAAAATCCAGGAAGCTAAATCAGGGTCAGGCAGGCAGAGGTCAAACACGAGCATGAGGACATCTGAGAACAATAAGAGTGGTCAGGGTCCAGGTGACAAACAATTAGAGCTGAAGACAACACAAGTTCAGGTGAACAGAAGACCAGATCAGGATAAGAATGCTCAGTGACTCCGGCAGAGTGGCACAAACAAGACTTCTACAAACAAGACTTATGTACTGCTGGGAGTGATTGCAGATGGACAGCGGCGGTGGAGCTTCTGGGAGCTTGTTTAACTCTCATTTAATATGAGAAATCTTTTTTTACAGTTATCCTACAACTCCAAGAGGAATTGTCTTTCACTCTCCTCTTCTTTTCTGTAATGAACTTTAGTCTTCCCTCATTCCAATATGTCTGCTCACACCTCAGATCTTTCACTTTTCAACGCCGCTTGCTCCCCGTCAGTCCCTGTAATTATTGTCATTCTTCTCTCACACCCCCTTCTTTGTTCTAGACTGACTAAACTCTGTCTCTCCGTCTCAATGTCATTCCTTTTCCCTCCTTTTCTCTTCTGCCGCCCTTCCCTCCCTCAGCTCACTGCCAGGCTACCAAAGCCCAAACTGTTCAGCTGCAACTGTTCCAAGCCCAATAATTACAGCTTGTCAGAAAGAATTAATTTTCTCATTTCTCATAAAGACGTGTAAAAAATTACCATGTTATTGTAACACTGCCACTCTCTTGAGGCACCAACGCAACACTAAATTTAATTTCAGAATTTCTTCCCTCGCACATTAAATTAAACACATAAATAAGAGTTTAGGAATTTGAGGAGGGAGGGAAGGGGGAGCATATGTTCGTTAGGCCGGCCCCGGCTCTGGGTAATACTCGTCATAATGTTTTGATTGTCTCGGCCGTTGGTAAGCACCAATGCATTTACATGATCACCATCGCAGCGGGCAGGCGAGCTGCCAATTAGCTCTCATGCAGCTCTGAAGAGCGCTGGGAAAGAAAGGACCGGGGATCCGTTTGGCAGAAGAAACACCCAGCAAGATATAGAACACAGCTAATTAACAAGCATGTATCCAGAAAAGTCAAATACTCCACGGGCTGTGTGGCTTTTCATGGCGATACAGTCATGAAATTGTAAGGCTTCATCTGCAATTACCTTCTCCTTATAGGGTTTTAATATTTTTACAACTATAGCAATCCACTTATGACTTATTACACTGTCGTTATTAATTTAACATTTAAAAAAGCAGTTACTAAAAGACTAAATCCACTCCCATTACTTCCACATAAGAGCTTCAGTTGTAGCCAGGTACTGGTAATCAAAAGCAGGAAATCACATGGAATTCAGTGTCTTGCCCAAGTGCACTTTGACACAGGGCTGGGCAATGAAACAAGGAAACTGGATCAGAGGTCAGCTGCAGTTCATCCGTACCGCGTCTGCCCCTGCAAGGAACTGCAAGGCACACCTGCGCACCTCTTAAGATGAACCTGGAACTGTCTGCTCCTCTTGAAAACCATTCATGGGCCAAGACAACGCAACAACCCTAGCACATTTACGGTCAAACCCTGGGTACGGGTGCATGTACTTATGAGACTGTACCTTTACAGAACCATGTGACAGACCTGGACCGTGCAGGCCATTCTTTGCCGCATTGGGAGTTATCTTGCGAAGTAAAGGTTTTCCTGGAGTCATGTTCAAATCAAAGGGGCCAATATCAAACCATGCTTCAGCCTCTCCTGAGGATGGATGTCATGGCTGCTTCTTCAGGTCTCTTCAGGGCTGGGTTTTTGGTGTTTTTAACATGTTCTTGTGGCATTTATCTGATGATGGGAGAAAATATGAAGAAAGTTTGGCTTAAATTTGCATAACTGAGTATTTCTATGTTCAAATTGTTATGAATCAGGTGCAAACAAGAAAATGCTGTTGTAAAAGATAGTAATTGACACTGGACAGGTCACAAGTCCCCTGCTCTGAACTCTCAGCTTACAGGGAAAGGAAGAGGGTGCGGGGTTGCTTTCCTTGACACCCAAGAAAACGACTTGCTTCTGATTCCCTTCGAAATGAAGTCAATTCAAACAATATTTCTTCGCAATACAGACATTGGAACCAGACAACATCAGTAAACAGTTATTGATCTGAGTCAGTGTAAGTGAAAATTTGTGTGGCAACCTGATGGCAACCACTCTCACCAGCCAGGAGTGAAGTTGTTGGAAGTTCAGATTCATTTCACTGAAAGTGGGTTACGGAGAGTCTGTCAATCAAACGTTTCCAAAGGTCAATGTAAGGTCATTCTTGAGGCATCCGATTGGTCAGTTCATAACTTGACTAAGTTGCACTACAGAAAAATAATTGCGAAAAAAAAGAAGAACTTTTTAGAAAGGTAACAGAACGTTTCTTACTGACAAACAGCTGTATATTTCTCCATAGAAGTCTATGGGATTCTGGCTTCTTGAAGGCAGCAGCTATTTCCTGTTTGGATGGCGAGAGGGGTCACTCAGTCCAGTTCTCATATACAGTCAGCAGTTGCTTCACCCAAACAGTCCCACAACAACTCAGAGGTGAATTTCGAATGAACTCCTGACGCTCTGCAGAAACTATGTCCTAGAAAACAACACCGTTTTTTTTATTTTATTTTCCTGCAAATTTTACAAAGTTAACAACAGATCATAAGTGGGACTTTGAAGCTGGAAGTTTTGTTTGGGTCCAACTCTACCAATTTCTGAATGCACTAGTTTACAGAAGGGAGTTTTTTGTTTTGTTAATGCCTTTTAATTAGATGACCTCCAAAGGTCAAAAGTAAAGTATCACTGCAAACACGTGTGGTGAGAAGGCAGAAAAATGCATAAAGCTCAAAAGAAACTGTTTCAAGAATGCATCTTCCAAGGTGGAGGAGGCTTTTTGGTACTTCAGCTGACAAAATGTTCAAACACTGAGCAAGTATTCTCAACTGAAACGACAAAGTTGTATGAAACTCATTCTTCTGCCAACCCTTCTTACTTTAATAGGGAATTTCCACAATATCACACACTCAGCCAAACAAAAATAAACAAGGTGTCCCCTCCATATCGCTGGTAACATAAAGACTGGGACTTCCCATGCCTGCAGCGCAGGACACACACACAAGCTCAGACACAAACACGAATGTTCCCAGGGACACACAAAGCAAAAGGTCACCCCTGGTCGACACATATGCAGTGGGGGGAGTCATGGTTGGTCTGACAAGGCCACAACAAAGTCTCTGTACAGCATACACAGAGACAGTACCAGAAGCACACAGGCCGTGGTCAGTGAGGAGAGTGCCAGCTAAATCTTTCAGCAGAGCAACGATGGGGCCGCAATCTGTGATCATGACACCGGCTTGACATCAACTGTCTGGACTTCTTCACACACAAATGCATGCAGACACAAACATGGGCGCATAGAGCGAACTGGCACTGCATCGCTCTTTCATGGTCATTTGTCTCGTATCGGGTTTTGTTATCTCTGTCGTCCCCTGACTCATGGCTGTGGGCTCTGCTCAGTGTTCTGCAGCACTTTTGACATTTAAAGAATCTCAACAGCCACATCAATTTCTCAAAGTTTTTAGAGGGGCCGTCAAAGTTTGGAATGGAAATGTTATAATAGTGCAGCACATAATTACAAGGCTGTTTTATAACCTTAAGAATTGAAAAAATATGGGTAAAATGCAACAGCCAAGAAGGAATCTCATTTGATTTGTGAAAGTTAAAGGTAAACTTTCTTTAATTACAAAATGGTCATTCTTGCTGTTCAATAATCTTTTGGAGCCACGTCCAGACTTCTGTGGTTAATTTTCTTTTTTGTTTTTGTTGTGGCAAAACAATATATCACATTTTAAGAATTGGGGGTTAAACCTCCCACTGGTTCCCCGAGTGCAGATGTGTCTGCAGGCCACCGGTGCTCCCCAGGGGAAGGGTCAGATGCGAAGAACACATTTTACACTTCTAGGACGACTAATAGGACTTTAACATATGGCCTTTGAACATGTGTTGAAAGTTGCCCTACATGTTTCAATATTAGCCCCAGTTATTATTCCAAAAATGTGGCAACTGGCTCAGCGTTTATTAGAGACAGGCATCTATTGGAGACCGATGTTGACTTCATCACCGACAGAATGGTGATGGCTAATGGTTCATTTAGTGGTGAAATTCGGTCACAAAATGTAGACAACACCAGATGAACATTTCAGGATTGATTGAAATGATGAGAACATGGTATTCTGTTCTGATTAGCACTGACTGTGAACATTTGTTTTTTCTTTAAAGCGCCATTGATCTCCCTATCAAAAATCCTCTTTACTTTCATGTCAATCATTGTCCTGGAGACACCCGCACCTTTCAGTCTATACTCAATAATCCATGTTCAAACCAGTTTTTCTAATATGCCGCTCTCTTTCTTTGCACCTCTATCAGGAAATCGCTTGCCTTTTTCTGCAGCCGTTTTCTCAACATCACCCATCTGCTTGCACCGTTTGTTCTCAGATACGTTTAGGATCCATCCCAAAATGTGGTACAGATTCCTCACCAGAGTTTTCTTTGACTTATGCCCCCTCACAAAGATTTAATGCTAAATGAAATGAAATAATTTGCCATCGCTTGACTGGGTCACAACACACACACAACAGACACCCGGCCTCTGCAGACTGAGCTCAGCACGTGTGGGGTAGGGGTGGGGTTGTCCTTAAGTAGCCAGACCACAAGTACAGACCGGTGTCTAAAATGTAACACCTGTTAGACTCTGCGTTTTCTGGAGACCAGCCACAATTAAAAGATATTTGGTAGAGGAACTTTGGCCAAATAGGGACAGTAAACAGAAAAAAGGAGAAAGAAGCCCCTCCCTGCTTGTCCAGTGTAAACACCAAGGGCTAATTGCATGTTTAAGCACTTTTAAGGCATTCTTGAATGTTTGTCAAGTGTCCTGTGTGAAAGTAGCTTTAGAGTGGTAAAATGGAGAATAGGGGTACCTGAGAACCATAGGTGAGAAAACAATGAAGTAGAGAATAACGTGAGATTATCAAAGCACTTGCCATCTTGATTTGTAGATTCCATCCCCAAATGTGTAGCTTTATCTTTCTGTCTGTGTGGCCTTTAATCTATTTTTCTATTTATTGCATATTTAAGAGCTTAGAGGGTTTTCGGAAAGTTAAAACTTCCCCATTAGTTCCAGGTCTCTTATAAGACATGGCCAACACATCTCTATCTAAATGGGATTTGAAAAGCATCCTGATCGGATGCCGCCATCGTCATAATTGGAAACATTTGATTCCAAAAAGAAGTAGCTTAACTCCATTGATTTTGTGGATGACCAATCTCTTTGGTGGTTAGTTTATCGCATTGACAGATCTGCAAATGACAGAATATTTCTAATGACTCCAAAAGAATCCCAAGCAATGAAAGTAACGCCTGATGTGGGATTGCTCACAAACTGGAGTTAACAACATTCCAAAAAAGGCAACTGGGAGGAACAATGCAGCCCTATTGGCTACACCCACCTCCCCAAGGTGTATACAGATTCACAGGAATGCAATTTTTTATAAAACTCAAATTCTAATTATTAATATCCCAAAGACTGCAGAGGCCAGTTCTTCCTTTTCTTTGCCATATTTTTACACTCTTTTGTAAACTTCACGCTAGGAAACATGAGATAAGCGGCTGTACAGGACAAATGATGGGACGCACATTACACAAACAATCAAGATTTACTTTTAGACAAGTTATTACTTGGGCATCTTGCATGAGTGGAATCAAAAATGGATCAGGTTTAGGGTGGACAGCTTATTTTTCACATCAATTTGCCCATTTCTTTTGGTTCTATTCTCATTCCTACATGATTTCCTCTTAGTGACCCTGTCTGTCTTTCCCACCACATTCCTCCCACCCGTAACCCCCTAACACCAGAATTCTTCTATCTAAAAATATCAACAAGAGAATCTATGGAGCTGCATACACACACACTGTAAACACACACTCGCAACACCAGTCTAAACCAATGAGCACAGTGGCGTATTGTTGCCATCAGAGCCAATACACACTTCCACTGCCATTACTCCCCATGGAAACAAGCAAATGTGTTCGAACACACATTTGACGTTCACATTGTACCCGCACAGTGGCTGCCTTAGACAATAAGCTATTTCAGGGCCAAATCGCTGACAAAAATCCATTTTCCACCTCACTAAAAAAGATCAAGAATGAGGGAGGGATGGAGAGAGAAGCTGAAATCAAATACAGTGGCACACATCTGTCTTAAGCTGGATTTATCTCTTTATTTTGTCATCCTTCTAATTTATTCCTCAACCTGCTTACAATTACTGCCTTTTCAAAACTCATATCCGCAGCTTGTCGTTGTTCTCTGAGAGATTAGGGGGTATCTTCAGATGAATGAGTGGGGGGACTTGCATAAGGTGGAAAAGCTCAGAGTATACTTTTGTAGATTATCCACTTGATACTGATTCATTTTGTCTCTCTTATCATAGTTTTGTAAAGGAGGCAATGTAGGACAAACGTTCAAACACACACATATGTACATGCACTCAGACACACAGCTGTAGAGGAGTGCAGAGGATAGGAGTGGGCTCATCATCTTTAGTTGTGATTACAACACTTGGCAAGCTCTGCCCTGCCTGTTTGCCTGCCTATTGCCTTACAAACGGATTAGTAAACCCTATTCCATTTGTATGTCTAGCTTCTCTGAGATTTAGGCTGACAAATATGACTTACAAATAACACCAATCAGATTTAGGATACAGCCGCTGTTTCATCTTTTCCAGGGCAAAGGTGCAGGACTTAGTTTTGAACTTGTGCGCTTGAATGCGTGTCATGGAGATCTGACATATCTTGGAAAAAGGAAGACCGCCTGAAACTTTTGCATATGCTATTCCAGCTTGCTACTTAATCAGAAAACAAGCAACCGAGGCTGTTTTTTCTTTCCAAACCCCGATCTTCCTATTTTTAAGGGTTCACGGTGTAGGACATCTGCCCTATTGTGTTATAGCATTGGACGGATCAGGTTCCACAGTAAAATCAACACAACACCAACATGTTCAGTAAAATGGAGACAATATGATCTCAGACCTATTGAAGCAAATAAAAGAATGTGTTCAGCAAAATATTAATTAAAAAGCCCAAGTTACAGCTGTTTAGTAGTCGAATTGAGGTTGGAACTCTGTTGATGGAACTCATGGAACTCTGACGTAGCTCTCTTTGTCCTAAACGGCAACAATCTGAGTCTGCGCCCTGAGAGCAACAGATTGTAGTGGCTGGGTGTCTCTGGCGATCAGTGAACCTTTGCATTTAACTCCTTTATTGTGCATTTTTGTGACTGACTCTTGTCCTTTGCCAACAATTTTTCTCGTGATTTAAATGATTCTGTTAATTGTGTTACGATTACCAAGGCTGAGTGAACTAAACCAAGCAACAATATTGAATGAAAGGATGGATTCAATAAAACATTTATTAAAAACTACAAAGATGGATGGAGGGATTTGGAATTTTCAAAGTTTCCGATGAAAAAGAGGCGATGTTGGCATTTACCAAAGAGTTATTCACTGTTAAACTGAAATGTGATTTTATGATCAATTATGGTGCCAAGACATTTCTCTGAGTGGACTTATTGAATTATTTCATTACTAACAGACAGTGTGTGCTGGTGGAATGTCCATGGTGGAAACAGAGGGTCATCTCTTTTTTGACGGCTTTTTTGACACGTTTAAGTCCAAACTGTTGTCTTTACACCTGGAAGAGAAAGTGTCCAATCCATGCTGCAGCACATCGGTATTGGTGGTGTCTGAGATTTGTGGGGTTTTATAGCCTTCAAGACATGCTCCACATCTCCAGGATGAAGCTGCAGGTTTTCAGTGGCGTGAGGCATGGAGGAGAGCTGAGACCTTTGGTTATGCACTCACGGTTTTTGTTGGGATAATCATATCTTCACAGACAGTGATGTTTGATGTTACTGTGTCACAAGGCGATTTTGAGACTTCTAAAACTAAGACACAAGGACTTTTACGTTAAAGTCATGGAGATGAAGCCTGGTGCAGTGCTTGCTGTGTTGCTTGTTTAATTTGAGAAAAAAATAGAATAAAATAACAGCCAAATGTGGACAAATAGAGGGGGAGGAGGTGATATAAACCCCGAAACAACTTCACTTGGAGCATCAAGCTTGTTTGTCCTGTCGATTTTATACATGGTCAGGTTTTCCTGACACAGTGTCCTACCAAGATTGTTACAACCAGAAAGAAAGGAAGAAAACTTAGCTTTAAATTGAATTAACAGAAACTATTGGGATCATGTGACCACACGACCCTTCCTCTCGTTCAGTCAGTTATAACTCTCTTGGAAAAGCATTTTTTTTCTCAACGGCTACAGTCCCTGGATTTGAATATTCCGGCTCACTTCTTGCAATCTTGCTGTTTTGTGAATTGTTTACAGTGCATTGTGTTCTGCATTCTGATCAACTGTTGACCTGTCAATCAATCTCCTCTGTGCCTTGTTTCCTCTACAGTGTGTGTGCACTTTGACCAAGTTACATAAATATTTAATCTTTGATTGCGATCAGATTTATGTTTTCATTCTAAAATCTCATACTTAATTTTCATATGAAGTTTCAAACTCTGAGAGTTTTAACAAAAGAGAAAAATGTGAAAATGTGTCTGAGAAAAAGTGGATTAAATGCTTAGTGAGGAGTTTTACAGCCCCTAAAACATCTGTAATCCCACTATGTGGATTTCACCTATCAATGGTTTTGTATGGGATGTAACCCTCACTGTAAACGAGGGGATACTGTACTCAAGCAGAACATGAATCATTAAAGCAGATATGAGATGAATATTTATAAAAACTGAGTCAATTAACAAAAGTTCAGGCAATGTTGGTAAAACTGTGGAAAAAATGATTTGTGTTTGTTCCAAAGTTCAGTTCCAGAACAATCTACTGAATTTAACAACACAAACATAGATGGAAGAAGAAAGAGGCTCTCATGCAGAAGAAATATGACTTCTTTTCTTTGTAAATCAAGCCATCATTTCAGCACATCGTGCATTTCTAGAGGCCTTCAATTATTTTTGGTGGGTTTTTAGTTTTTGCAGAGGGTGTGACAGAAGAAGTTTTTATTTTTCCAGGAAAACCATCAGATTTTTGGAAAAAAAAGAAGAAGAAAAGACCTCAGCACATCGTTTTTTATTCGGATATGGACAATAATATGCAGTTAATGTGTATGGATTATCAGAATTAGACATCGCTATCATGGGACTAACTGTGAAAATGCACAGGGTATTCCCAGTCAGTTATCCCAGTCTAATGGAGCCATAGCAGGATTTTAAATTTGGGGTATCTCACAGAAAAATCCACTTTAAAATTCATTTTCTTTCATAAATGAGTAGCTGGGTTAGGCTCCAGCAGCCCCGTGACCCCGAAAGGGATAAAACGGTTAGAAGATGAATGAATGAAAGAATGAAAAAAGAAATACAAAAGTATTAGAAAAGGACTTGAAAGTCTTTATTTCATATTGATCATTGCTAATTCAGTGGCCTTGTGGAAGAGTGTCAACCCTGAGACTGGAAGGTTCGTCAGTTCAAATCCAGGCCGAATCATACCAAACTTTCTACAACTGGGACCCAATGTCTCTCCACTCAGCATTAACGGCTTGGATTGAGGGGTTAAACCACCAAATGGTTCCCGAGCACGGCTGAGTCTGTAGGTCACCGCTCCCCCAGTGGATGCGTCAAATGTGCAGAACAAATTTCACACGCCTAGGTGTGTAACAACTCATGGGACATTAAAAAAAAGGTAAAAACATATTTTTTGCACTATGGGGCACGTCAGATTATGAACACATTGTCAATGATGGGTTTATTTTCAAAGTTTTGTCATAAAAAAGTTGCTTTGAACTATGAGATGCATTAGAGTCAGTTCTGTTAATCAGTCAAACTTTATTAACTGCATTCACAATAACTTTAGAACTAGTCTGTAACACACTACATGTTAACCACGTAAGAAGCTGCAACTACAGTAACGTATTCACAATACCTGTAACTCAAAACCTTGCTAAAACCAAGTAAAAGTAACACAGCCGGAAACTTACAAAACGTTGCAATAAACAAAGTAGAGAAAAAAAGCAGTAGAATCTAAAGGTCATGAACAAACGAAACTTCTTCTTTGGCTTTCATTTTTCACAAGCTGACCCTCATTCAATGTTATCTTAAAGAAATACGGATTAAATAGAAAAAAAAGAGACATTTTACCTCTTAAAATAACCATTTGGAGATTAAGGTGCAAAACCATGTTTTTGCTACAACAACAAAGGCATAATCTCCAGCCTGTAGGCATCAATAGTTCAATCAAATCTCTTACAATGTTTGGTGTTATGCAAAGTTTGTGTCGGAGTGAGAAGAAACTGTGTCACAAAAATACATTAACATAGTATAATTGTATACTGAAAGTTGTTTCTTTAAAAATGTTTTTTTTCGCATCCTTTTATGTAAGGGTTGCTTTGGGTTCAATCCATCGTGGACAAGAGACGTCTTTACCAGCATCTTAATGTGAAAAATAAAACCTTTAGAAGCGAACCCTGTCATACATACCATTTTCGTCAAAGATGAGAATAAAGTGTTTTAAGTGCTTCATTGCAGAGCAACTATCTGGTCACAAACTCTTCTCTATCACTTAAAAAATACGTTACAAAACGAGAGCTCAGACTTAAGAGCAGAAGAACAAGGTGTGTTTTGTATTATATGGGAAAAGTGAGTGTACACATTTATGCTTGTGCTGACCCGAGAGTACAGTTAGTGTGAATAATGCTCGAAGCTGTGCTTCCATTAAGGCCCTTTCAACACAATACCTTTCTCCCTCAGAAACGCAGCCTGATGGAAATCTGCTTTTGTTGCCACAGTTCAATGTCTCTGCTATCTCTTGATGGAAGGAGAAAGAAAGGATGGTCTGAATGGGCCTCTGTAGATTTATGTTTCATGCAGTTCAGAGACACACATAGATCCAACAATGAAATCAATGCTTGCGGTTTTCTCTTTTTTTATGAATACACCATCTCACGCTGCCAAAGGCTTCTTGTGATGAAATATAACATTTTGTTCTTTGACTTCTGATACTACAGAGCTGCTTCAGTCACTGTTAATTAAAACTGGACAAGATGAGTTTTTGTTTTGCTGTTATAAAAGGCAGCGTGGAAGAAACTTTCTAAAATACTTAAAAAGGAACATTTGTGCTTTTTTGGGTCAAAAACAAACTTGATTGTACATTATAAAGCATAGTTTGCTCCTTGAACCTACCTAAATTGTATTTAAAGATGTTTCCAGCACTAAGTCTGAATTTGTTACACTTACAGTGGATTGTCAGTCACTAACAATGTGTTGTCTAACAAGAAAAGCCTCTTCTTTAACACACTAGTGTGCTTTAAATGATGCATGATAAAACATTTACTTTCAGGAAGGACCCAGTACTTTCAAGAAGCCAAAAACCAATAGACTTACATAGAGTAATAAACAGATATAAGTTAGTCATTCTTGTGATCAAAATCATCATTCTTACTCTGCTACTTTACTACAAGATTCACTGACCGCTTTCAATAGTAGGGGTGTGGCCTTCTAACAAGCTCACTCCTGATTGGTGAGAGTGGTTGCCATAGAAATGTAGACTCACACTAACGCTGACCAATCACTGCTTTTCTGACGACAACTGTGACGAAGACGGTGAGGTGTGTGGATCATGACGCAACGTAGTTTAATAGAGTAGAGGATGAGACAAAGCAGAGTCGAGGAACAGGCCAGGGTCAAACACTGGAGCAAGGCGGGAGTCGAGATAAACAGGCAAGGTAAACAACATGAAGCTAACAAGGACAGGCACTTAGACTGTCATGCAAGACAGGCAATACAATACTACGCAAAGATGGGCTCACAGAGCGAGGCTTAAATAGGATGTGAACAATAACATGATGAGAATCAGCTGGGAGGACCATGGACCGGATGCAGTGAATGCAGAGGTCAAGTGGAGATCAGAACTCAGGTGAGAGTTCCCTCGGGTGACGTATCTGGGTGAGTCCTGAGACTAACATGTAGGTATTGCGATTGAATTGACATAAATTGGTTGGAGCAGGAAGTAAGTTATTTTCTAACGAACTGATCTGGCTCCAATTACTTTTGTTTCTGATTTATCACATTTTCTTTTTCTTCTTAGGCAACTTGGATGTAAGGATTTGTTTTTTCTTGTTTGGAGGTTTTGATTGTCTTTTGAACTTATAGTCTATACTTTTTACAATTTTATTGTATCTAATTTTATGTACTTATCTGTTTTAATTTTTTAATATAATCTTATGTTTTTGTATACTTTTAATTCTGCTTTTTTAAATTATTTCTATGGCTTTACCTTGTGTTTTCCTGGCACTGCATCTTTTATTGTATTGTCTTTGTGTGAAGGTTTCTTTTTTTTATGATTGATTGAACTACTAATTCAGAAGGAATTCTGTCTGTCTATGATTTTTAAAAATGCTATTTAAAAAAAATAAAACTCAAATTCAACTGAAAAATCTAGCTTCAGTTTTAGTGGTTTTAGTTGTTGGGCTGTTTTGATTTTTTTTTTTTTTGGTTCCAACATGAAAACTTAACTTAACCATAATTTGGGTCAAACAAACAACCTAATACAACAGTCCTTGTGAGTGTCAATGACATGAATGATCCACTCTCTAAATCTACAGTGTAAAAAGAGACTTAATCAAACCACACAACTTGAGTGGTCTGAAAACACCTTTACTTAAGGTCCAGTGATCACAGCTGGTGTCACTCTCTGTGATGCTCGATCAAGAAACTTCCTTCTTTTAATTTTTGCTTTGATAAAAGTGAAGAGCTCAGCCTTGAGCTCGGATAAAAGAAGCCTCTTTAGAAAAGAGGCCATTTTTGCGTATTATGCTGTCTCAAGAACAACTTTAACTTAAAAGGTTCAAAGACACCAATTCTGCTGAAACGTTTGGGAAGAGAAATTATTAAGAAAAGTCAATAAGAGTCCCACAATTGTCTGCAAAGATGGCAGCTGTTGAACAAGTCTCATTTATCAGAGCTGTGAGGTCTTTTCATGGAAGTGGCCTTCAGGGTCCGTACTTAAGAGAAATTTTGATGAACCACCGTTAATTACACATCAAGTCATCAAAGGCTGACTGAAGTGTGTTTGTGAGCTCTTCAAACTATGTTGGATTGGCTGTCATGTGATTTGATGAAATCAAACTTGAATCGTTTGTTTAATGAAGGCATGTTCCAGAAAACAACAGTTTTTTTTTTTTTTAAGCTAAAACTGTTATAGTTAAAAGACCACTGGGAACACTTTGGAAAAACACTATATTACTAAAAGTGTTCACTCATCTGCTTTGACTCACATATAAGCTGAAGTGCCATCCTATCCCTAAACCTATAGAGTTGAATATGATGTGGCTCCACCATTTGCAGTTTTTACAGCTTCAACTCTTCTGAGAATGCTGTCCACAAGGTTGAGGAGTGTGTTTATGGGAATGTCTGAGCATTCTTCTAAAAGCACATTGGTGAGGTCACACACTAATGTTAGTGGAGAAGGTCTGGCTCTTAGTTTCTGCTCTAACTTATCCCAAAGGTGTTCTTCGGGGTTCAGGTCAGGACTCTGTGTAGGCCAGTCCAGTTCATCCACACCAGACTCTGTCATCCATGTATTTATTGGGCTTGCTTTGCTTTGATTTGAAATGGTTTATTTCAAGCAGACAAGATATGCAAGACATGTGTAACACAATCAACACCCACAAAGATTTACAACAGTAGTCATGTCAAACATAGGAAAACTAGACATCAGAAAATTGACTGCTTGAAAGGGAGTGGGAGGAAGCGAATTTATATAATCCCACCCCGACTCGACCATACCATTTACTTTACATTATATATCAAGCGGTTCACAATTAATAATCAGGTACTTATACTGTACTGACAGTAAACAGGTATATTAAACATCCTTGAGTAACAACAAGTCATACTGCTTTGCATGTAAGTACAACACTGTTTTAGACTTGATTGGAGCTTATGCAAAAATAATAATAGAGAATAATGATAAAAAAATATATATATTTTTTTCTTTTTCTTTTTAAGAATAGTTTCATCATAACAAAATCAGTGATGTGAATACATCAAAAATGATAATAAAAACAATAATAGTAATTAAAGAAAAAAGTAAAGAATAAACAAAGACAAAACAAAAAGATCAAAATCAGTAAATATCAAGTAGATGCTGACTATCTTCATCAGACAAGTCATTTCTTCAGATCAAGTATAGAAAGAGGCACCAATAAATCAAATTTGTCTGAAAGATCATTTACTTCAAAATCAATAAGTGCAGGTTGTTTCATTAGTAGATCCTTTGACATTAAACACATTTCAGGGAACTGTGGCAAGTTATATGATCAATTCCTTTGGCCAAGACGGTATTCCTGTGTTCAGCTGCCTGATTAACAGCCGTCCTTCAGGTTAGAAAAGAGTTCATAAAGTTCTCCTCATTGTTATGACTGCAGACTTTGTGTTGTCTGCAGGGCAGAAATCACTGCTAAAAATCAGGTCAAAGTTGATCTAAGAGTCAGTGGTAAATCCCGGGCACCATATTTTCTTGAAATCATTTTTGATTCTTATTTCGATTCAAATAAAGGCTCAGACGTCCGTGACCACACACTTCTCAAAGTCTTTCATGTTGGTGATGACCACAGCCTTGGTCAAGTCAGGTGGACCGAACGGTTTCACATTGATCCTGGAATTCAGCCCCCACGTGCTCTGGATCTGTGTTTCCGGTTCAGGAGTCTGGCATGCTTAACCAACAATGCGTGATGTTTCGATAAGTGATTATTAATGAAAATCTCCGAACCTTTTAGCAATTTTCTTTGCTTCATCAGAGCAATTTTGTGCTTCTGATTCACAAACCTGATGAGGATCGCTGGTTTATCTGACTCCTTTCTCCTGGGAAGCGGGTGGCAGATCTCAATATTATCCAAATCTAAGGAAATCCCTTTGGAAGTGAAGAATGATCCGACTTGAGCTTCAACAGATTCGGCTGTTTTCATAGCGGCTCCGCTATCATCCGCGCTAACGTTAGCTGCTCCAGACTTGGCTCTTGGTTTGATTTGAAATCCCGTAAGAATGATCTTATTCATTCTTAGTTGTTGATCAGCGTCATTCTGTCTTCTATCCATGAGGTCAAGCCGATTATCCTGTTGTTCATTTCGTACTTTTTACAGCTTACAGTTGATTGTGGAATATTTAGAAGTGAAAACCACTGGATTTGTTGAACGGGTGGCATCCTATGACAGTTCCATGCTGGAATTCTCTGAGCTCCTGAGAGCGGCCCATTCTTTCACCAATGTTTGTTAAAACAGTCTGCATGTCTGAGTGTTTGGTTTTATACACCTGTGACCAGGCCAAGTGATCAGGACACCTGATTCTGATCATTTAGATCTCTGAGCCAATAATTTTGCTAAAATAGTGTAGATAAGTGTAAACAAAAAAAGAAAAATGATTATAGTGGGACTTTAAGCTGACTTGCCAAAAAATAAGGAGGAATTGAATTTGTACTTCATTCATAAACAGCTTTCAGAATCTCACATTGTTTTTAGAAATTTCTTCTCTCAATTAGAAATAAATGTACGCCCTTTGGTCCAGACAGGTATTTGACCCAAGTAATGGGCAGTCGAGCTCCCCGGTTATGTTGGATTTCAGCCTAAATTCTCCTCATTTGTCTCCATTGTATCCTGTCTATAATTCGATCAAATCGCTCACATTTGGTCCAGTCAGATGCTTCCAGTCATGCAGCTTTAGAGGTCACTGTCTGTGTTTGTGTGTTAACTTATTATCATTTGGACTCCAGTCCTTCATGAACTTGTGAGTTTGTTGCGGTCAACATGAGTGTGTGTACTGCTCCTCGAGGTTTATTAGTTGTGTGTGACAGTGTTTGGGCAGATTGTCCGTTGGCTGTTGGACTTAACCAGACAATTGCGTTTACATTTGTTATTCAAAGCATTAGATACTGTACATGTGAAACCAAGTCATACCAATACAATGACACTCACTAGATTTTGATCTGTCAAGTTTTGCTTTTTAAAACTACTTTTATTTTATCATTTGCTGTCATCACCAGTGATGTACAGAGACCGTTGGAGGGGCAAGTAGAGCACAAATGTAATCCTTTATGATGACAACTTTCAGGATAGCAGACTGTATTATAGCAACCCATATTCATTTAACTTTGAAGCTCTTCTCTTAATATTGCCAAAGCATGGTTGTAGCGGCACAAGCTTCAACCTGGCTTTACTTTCCTACTTCTGGGTTGTTCTGGAACCTCTGATAAGGAGATCAAGGTCAACTGATCCAGCTTTCTTTGTGGGCTGTTAATTCAGCATAAACTTTTCTTCTATTGAGCTAAAGTCCATATCTGCATCTTACTGTTTCAATGCATTAGGTGTGGCTGCAGATGCCTTAAAGATCTGATAGGTCATGTCCAGAAAGAGGTGATGAATCAGTTCATAGCTGATGCTTTGAGAATGAATTTCCTCAGCTGTTGAATGTCTGAAGAACCTTGCAGTGTAACCTCCTCAAGAAATGGTTGGAAAACAGCATGGAGGATCTTCCTTCAGTGTGTGACACATCTATGGTTTCATTTGAACAAATACATTTTCATATTTGATGTGAAAATGTAGGACATAGGTGGGGTCAGTTGGGTGTGCTAGGGTTTGGGCATGGCTTCTCACTGGTTTCTGTCCCCAACTCAAAACAGCTGTTTCCTTTCAGTGAGCTTTAAAGGGGCCATCCCATAAATAACCATTTTTTTTTATTTCAAATGTATTATACTGTTCATTCCTCACTATGTACAACCTCAACGCAGTCTTTTGATCCATTCACGCATTTCTGAGAAATCCTCTAAAAACCTGTACTCTCTGCAGCAGCCCCTCCCCTTCCCACGAAAACACACAGGTTCTCACAAACTGATGTCATAGATTGAGGACAGCATCAGGTGGATCGGAGTATCAAGACCCAGGACATGGTGGAAAGACTACATTTCCCCGCTGACCTGGAAATGCCTTGGGATTCTCCCAGAGGAGCTGGAAGAAGCTGAGTTTCTCAGCATTCAACTTTTTTATTTTTGATGGAAAAATAGTAAGGAGATAATTGGAATAGTTTCTAAGATATATAGTTGCATGACAGTTTTTAAGTCGAAAATATGCAAGTTTTTTTGTTTAAAGGCATGTCTTTTAAATGGTCATGTGACAACGTTTACCTTAGGAGTTCTGAGATTTCCTCAGAAATTTGAAGAAAGAACCGGCTCTGTTACAATGGATATATTCTAAACAGATGTAGTAGCAGATGTGGTGCAGAGATAATGGGGGTGACCTGATCAGAAGGTTACAGGTTCAGGTTCAATCCCCACCTGACTGCCCATGTGTTAAAGTGCCGTTGGGCAGGACACTAACTGCCACAATGCTGGTGGTAACCTGGTAGTTTGAGTGAATGTGTGTGCATGGGTGACTGTAAATTGCTAGGGCCTTTACCATTTAACACCGGAGGAACATGTCACCTGCAACAGCTAAAAAACGCGCACTTTTTGACCTACTGTAACTCTTCCACGTTTTGATCACAATCAGCGTAATCCCAGCAGAATCTGACATAGAAGTGGCTTTGTGCCAAAATGCAACACTTTACACTAGCCACTTTTCCCTAAATCAGAATCCGCTGATTCACATTGATTGTGTAAATACTTCACTACTGTAAGATGTTGCATGTCAGCCCAAATCTGCTTGTCTTTGCTTCATTATCCCCTGGAATTTTGTCAATTGCGTAAACACTTGAAGAGTTACAGTAATCGTACGAATGTCAACGCTGGAGCTACAGTTCTGGTGTTAAATGGTCCAGCAAGGTAGACAACTGCGATATAACTATACCCCCCTTAAATATATACACGCTTTGTCGATGTTTCCAAAATTCATGAACCATGAAGACTGCATGAAGATGGAAACTCTAGGAAATTACAAGTTGTGGACAAAAAGCCTGATCTAAAATCTGAAAAGCAGCATGAGGTTCTGTTTATGAGACGACATTATGTTCTCAGAAGTTTGTGGAATTAACTTTATTTTATGTTCAAGTTTTTTCTTATTTTTTGGAATGACATGAAATATAGTAATAAAAGTTGGAAAGTGAAACTCTGAAAATGTTTATTTGCTGAATTTCTTTTAAACTTTTGGATGTATTAATCTCCAGCAAATATCTACATCTTCTCCTGAAAAGCCTTTTTCTAATCAGATAACAACTTCTAAAGATGCAGTTTTTTGATTAGCATCAAAAACTCAAAAGCAGTAAAATGAAATATTTGGACTCATTTTTCCATGCAGTTTCATTGGAACTATTGCTCGTAAATTTACAATGATGGAAAAACATGAATCATCATAGGGGAAAATTCAATTAGGGGCTAGTTTTGCCTGATTAGTTTCGACTTTAGCTCAGGGAAATATGTACTGCCGTGCAGAGGATTGGTGTTTTGCACTACATCCTGTCATGTTAACAGCCATTATAGTAGTACAACTGGAAACTTGTTCCAACTGACTTGCTTGAGGACTTCCGAGGCCCACTGCTTGCAGGAGAGCTCAAAAGAGGGCGGTGCAATTAGATTTGGGTGGTACTCGAAGGTATAGTCAAACTCATCTCTATGCACAGCCTGCGCTCTGAACTCAGTACCTTGAGAGGGGTTGGACTCTCTACCATTCTGGAGTTGCACATGGTCAGAGACAGTGCAGCCCACTGTGGGCTTACTCACAAGCCCTCAGCTTAGCTCCCAAGTGTTGGAGTTGACCTCGGTGGACAACAGGGTCTTGTCTCTTTGCCGTCAGGTGGGGAAAATCTATCTGATGTGGTTTCAGTTTATGGGCTAGTTTGGGGTACCCAGCCTTCTTGTTGTCTCTCAAAAGAGTACAGGAATGTGCCCTAACGGGGGACTCCATGGTACTCCTGGGGGGCTTCAATGCCCATCTGGGCAAAGACAGTAGCACCTGGAGAGGTGTGATTGGTAGGAATGGCTTCCCTGATCTGAACCTGAGCTGTGTTTTGTTGTTGGATGTCAGACCCAAACGTACTGTGAGGGTCAGCTGGGAACGTCTGGCTGAGCCCTCATCAAGGAGGTCTTTAACTCCCACATCCTGGAGAGCTTCAAACAGGTACAGAGGGAGCCTGGAGACATTGAGGTCAAGTTGACCATGTTCTCCACCAACAGTGTCTCTGCTGCTGTTCATGGCTGTGGTCACAAGGTGGTGTTGGTGGCTGTTGCAGAGGTCATCCCCAAACTTGGTGGTGGACACCAGAAGTATGGGATGCCGTGAAGCTGAGGAAAAAGTCCCATCAAGCTTGGCTGATTTGTGGAAATCCAAAGACAGCTACCAGCAGTTTAGAAAAACTGCGGCCCGGCCTGTTGTGGAGACAAAAACTCAGCCTTGGGAGGAGTTCATGAGGCCATGGAGAAGGACTATTGGTTAGTCTTAAAGAGCTTTTTGCAAACCATTCGGCACCTTAGGAGGGGAAAGTTTTCTGCAGGCACTGTTCTCAGTGCATGTGGGGAGATGTTCACTTCAACTGGGGACATTGCCGGGTGGTGAAAGGAATATTCTGAGGATCTTCTCAATCATGCTCACACACCTTCTCTTGAAGAAGCAGAGTCTTGTTACTTTAGGATGGGGCTGTCTATCACCCAAGCTAACTTCACAGAGGTAGTCGATGAGCTCCTTGTTTCCAAGGCACCGGTAGCAGATGAGGTCCGCCCTGAGTACCTCAAGTCTCTGGATGCTGTGGGAGAGTCTTGGCTGACAATTCTCGGCGGCATTGCATGGCAGTCTGGAACTATACCACTGGACTTGCAGACATGGGTAGTGGTTCCCCTTTCTAAGAGGGGGGGCTGGAGAGCGTGTTCCAACTACTGGATAATTACACTCCTCAGCCTGCCTGGGAAAGTCTATGCCAGGGTACTGGAGAGGAGAATCTGGCCGATAGTCAAACCTCAGATTAAGAAACAACAGTGTAGTCTCAGTCCTGGTCATGGAATTGTGGATCAGCTCTACACCCTCTTTACAGTGCTGGAGAACTCCTGGGAATTTGCCCGTCCATATGTGTTTTGTGGATTTAGAGAAGTTTGCCTGTGGTGTCCTGTGGTGGGTGCTCTGGAAGTATGGGGACCAGGGAACATTAGTGAGGGCTGTCCGGTCTCTTTAAGAGCAAAGCAGGAGCTTGGTTCACATAGCCAGCAGTAAGTCAGACCTGTTCCCAGTGCATGTTGGGGCATCCAGCTATCACAATGGTAGGGCTGCCATTTATCACCGGTTCAGTTCATAGTCTTTATTTCTAGTCACAGCCAGGGGCTGAAGGGGGTCTGAACCACATGATTTTATCTTTGCTTGTTGCAGATGATGTTATATTGTTGACTTCATCAAGACAGGACCTTCGACATGCATTGGGACGGTTTGCAGCTGAGTATGAAGTGACTGGGATGAGGGTCAGCACTGCTAAATCTGAGGCCATGGTTCTTGAGGGGAGAAAGGTAGTTTAACTTCTCTGGGTGGGTGGAGTGTTCCTTCCCCAGGTGGAGGAGTTTAAGAATCATGGGGTCTTCTTCATGAGTAAGGGAAGGTCGGAGCGTGAGATCGACAGGCGGATTGGAGCGACACCCGAAGTCTTGCGCTCACTGTGCTGGTCGGTTGTGGTGAGGAGAGAGCTGAGCCAAAAAAAAAGTTCTCAATTTACTGGTCAATCTTCCTTCCAGTACTCACCTATGGTCATGAGCTCCGGGTCATTACTACAATAACTAGGTCCCGGATACAAGTGGCTGAAATGAGCTTCCTTCGTAGGGTGGCTGGGAGATAGGGTGAGAAACTTGGTCACCCAGAGAGAGCTCATAGTAGAGTTGCTGCTCCTCCACATTGAGAGGAGCCAGTTGAGGTGGCTTGGGCATGTGGTCCGGTTGCCTCCTGGACCCTCCCCTGGGAAGGGTTTCAGGCATGTCCCACTGGGCGGAGGCCCTGGGTAATAACCAGGACACGCTAGAGAGATTTTGTCTCTCACTTGGTCTGAGAACACCTCAGGGTCCCCTCAGAGGAGCTGGAGGAAGTGGCCAGGGAGAGGGAAGTCTGAGCAACTTTGCTTAGACTACTGTACCCGCAACCAAGATGAGTGGAAGAAGATTTAGTTTTACTTAAGTCCCTTTCATGAATGTAACAACAGTTTATATGTTTGTGTGTGTCTACCAGCAGTCGAACATTTGTGCTGGTCACAAATGTACAGTCAAGTCTTGTTTAGATAATTAAAAGCATGCTTCTGTGCACAGTATATTCACCACACTTCCACCAACAATACACAACTCCTGACACTGTTGGCACACAAAGCTCATGGACTCCACATGAGCATGTGAAATATATGGCGCTTTGTTGCTTCGAAGAGTCATTTCAGAGTGTCTACCAATTTCCTAACTCGGTTATCAAGGACTAGAATACAAAGAGAGCTGGCATTGAGAAGCCACATCCTTACTGTGTAAAGTAAAGATTTTATTAAACTTTAATAGACCATTATGTGAGCCTATAAATGCTAAATTAAGTGACACATCCAACTTTTTTCTTAAAGGTAGAACTCCCTATTGAAAGTTGTCAACAGAACAGGACTTGCATTGTGCTGGAAAACCATCTATCCTCATTGCCACAGGTATTTCACTTATTTCTTCATTCATTTGAAATGGATTATGACTATAAAGCTGCGCTCAGTAAATGAAAATGTTAACAATAATAAATTGCACTTCATAATACTACACAGGCAAATTAATGCCCAGAAACACATTTTATGAAACCAAGGCTAACAATGCACCATTGGGTCCAAAAATGTCATCCGAACCCACAACTCACTGGGACAAATGTGCTCAGCAATTATCCATCGGTTACATCAGGGTATTTTATTGTTGTATGGACAAGGACGCTTCTCTGTACCTTGACCCCTTCTTAGAACTGGCCAACAGCTATTCAAAGCAACGGTTCCTTTTGAAATACAACATCACTACTTTTCTTTGCCAAGTCTAAATCAACCCTGGTAATTAGAACTCAATAAACAAAGAAGGAGGCATTTTCTCTGTCGTCTTTGTGAGTCAGAATAGACAGGATGCATTTCTAATGGATTTCAATGAGAATACCAGATATAGAGCTCCAAGACCTTGCTCAGACCTTGAAACAAACAAAAAGATTTTATAGCAGCAAAATCATTTGACAAACATAACACTGCCACTGTCCTGTTCTATAGGACACTGAAGCAAACATCTGTATTCATGTTTTTTTAAATGCTCAGACTAGACTATGTGATCATGTCTACACAGAGGATTCACTGTCTAAAGTGGGAAGAAAAACAATTTGTAGGACCACTGGATCAATGCAATCCTTTATTTGAGCACAAAAGCAGTCCAGTCCTTCTGTTTCTTAATTATTAAGTTTTGCCACACCATTCTTTGCTCTGACTCACCTTCTTACCCTTTATAAAATAAGGTTTCTGAGCCTAAATCCATTTTACTCCACTACAATTTTTGAATCATTTTTGTGATAATTTGTCATAATATTATGAATATAAAAAGTAGTAAAACACTAGCCAAAAGTTTAGACTCAATTTTCAATACATTTAAATAGATAGTGAATCCACAATTTAAGTTGCAGTGTATCTAACGTGCAAATATTTATACTTCTACAATAAAATGTAAGCAGAAGGGAAAGAAAAAAAGTGGTACAAAATGCCTGTATGGCTTCACATGACTTGCCCCCACACTGAAATCCTTTCTCCTCTTTAAATCTTTACCTCTGATCTTGGGCTGTTATTTCCCAAGCAAGCCCTCACAGAGCTAAACAGTATTCAACAGGTACAATCAATGGCCTCTGCAGGGGTGGTATTGGCTTATGCAGGGGCTGGATTTCCTTAAGCACCTTCTCCAGGCATCTGGGGGACCCTGGCCACCCTGCTGCTTTGGTAAAGGGAAATAACATATTTTTGTTTAATCAAAAAGTTGTGTTTTTGGCTTTATATCAGGCAGCAGTGAGAGCAGTTTGATTTTCCCAGTTGAAAACCTAGCTGTAATAGTTTTGCTTGTTCCTGATACTCCATGATAACTTTATGAAAAAATCCTAGACCAAGGCTGCTGCTAATTAAATCAGGGAGAGTTTAGCCTGGCCAGGAGTCTGCTGAAAAAATACATTTTAAATGTTGCTTATCTGTGTTTGGTAAAAAAAAAAAAAAAAAAAAAAAAAAAAAAGTGTAAGTATACCTTATTGTGAGATAGTGTGAAACTTAATATATTTTAAAATAGCCACAGTTGTTTTTTTTTTTTTCACAATGATGTTTTTTTTGCAAGATTACCTTATTTTTCTTTAAAAAGTCTCTACAGCAAACAGCTGTTGTAAACAGTTTATATGATTTGCCTTTTTTTACCTACCTAAAATGTTTGCCGACATAAAGCCCTTGGTGGTGAAGATATGATAAACCCATAAGGATGATATAAAGTTGCATTAAAACAAGACGTTTATTCATTAAAGTCCCACTCCAATCATCTTTTGATCTATTGTAAAAGTGTTCCTATTGTTTTGGTTTTTTTTGTTTTTGTTTTTTTTTATTACGATAATGCAGTTTTCAGCCAAAATCAAAAAGCTGGTAGGACATAGTTTCTGCAGAGCAGCAGGAGTTCATTAGAAATTCACCTCTGAGTTCTCTGTGGTATTGTTGGTGTGGAATTCCCCTGCCCCCCTTCACGTCACCCAACTGTTTACACTTCCTCCCGCTAGTTTACAGCCACTCACACCCGAACCCATCAGCGGTGGAACAGTAACCCTGAACATTATTAGAGCTATCCAGCCGTACAGTTTTGATCCAGATTCCAGCTCAGACGATGAAACAAAGCTGTACTGTATCTCTTCACACACACAATAGTGGCCGGACCCCTTTAAGACTGTGAATGCAGCTCAAACACAGATGGGTTGTTTCCATGTTCTTCCTTCTCCATAAACTCAAAGTTCAACCAGTTTGTTAGATCTTGGATATTAAAGTTTTGGACGTACTTATTTGTCCAATGTTTTCAGTAATCTCATTTTATAAATTACAGCTTTTTTTTTCTTTCAATTTTTAAGTTTCTGTGAAGAGACGTGTTTCAGTGCTAAGAGTGGCTGGCCTGTTTGTCTGCTCTGAATGACAAGCTAATTGTCAAGATTGATTTTGAAAGTGTGTGTCAAATAAAGGAACTGGCTGCCTTTATATAATATTTGTCTGTTTCGAAATTATTTTGGAGAAAATAAGCTTAAGAATGACTTTTCTTTTGTTCTTTAACAGTTCCATGTTTTAACTTTTTTCAGTGTATTAAAGTATTTTTAACCACAATGTTCCACTTGTTTAGTCCCAAGAAAAATCTATAAAAAGATGCACAAAGCTTCTGAGGTATTGGATGCTGGAACTATTAAAGCCATTTTACACACTGAATGACTCCAAAAGTTTTTTTATGGTTCTATATATCCTCATTTCAGCTGACAGATCTACTTTCATCTAATTTTTGAAAAGATGAAGTTCCAAAGTGTCAAATCTTCTCTAAAAATACTCAAACATTTGATGAGGCTGTCTCAAATTTGTCCCAAATGTCTTTCAGTCTACTTTCAGAAACAGTGATGTTTGTTAGATCAATTTATGAGTTTAAGTTCTGACTGACAGTAAACAAAAACGTTCTTTACTTAAATGTGTCTTGTAAAATATTTCTCTGGATGCACATTACCTCAAATAAATTGAATCTCCACGTTGGTGCGGCATTTGCGCTGTGTGTAACATTCCACTAAAATCCTTGCTCTTCCAAATCTTTGCGGCCCAGCTATGAATAAAAGTTTGTGAATATTTGTCTTTGTGTTGTCAATGAGACCTTACACTGCCGAAAAATGCAACAAAAGTTGGTTTACTTGGGTTTTGGGGCAGCCGTGGTTGTTGAAGGGTTAACTTCTCATTAAAGAATCATAGGTTCAGTTCTCGCCTTGCCTGTCAAAGTGTCTTTGGGCGAAACAACCCCAGATTGCTCCTGGTAGTTATAGGTTGGTGCAAGTGTTTGGTAGCAGATTCGCCATTAGTCTGTGAATGGGACTGTGACTGTAAACCCCATTGGGGTCTTAACCCTTTAACTCCTTTAACATAAAGCTCCTGTAACTGTCTAACCATTTATGCAATTGACATTAATTCCAGCAGATTCTGAAGGAGAGAAATGCAGATTTGCACTGGTATGCAACGTCTTACAGTAGTGAAGTGTTAATGCAATCAAAGTAAATTAGCTGATTATGCAGCTAAGAAAAGCAGCTTTGCATATCAACTTACATTAGTAAAGTGTACATTAGTAACACTTTTGTTAGTAAAATGTAGCATAACGGTGCAAAGATGATATGTAAAGTCACTTTTATCCCCATCAGATCAAACTGAATTATGTTGATCGCATAAATGGTCAAATCGTTATGGTAGATGTAAGACGTCTTTAACTTACCGTTGTTCCTTGACCATTTACACAATTAACATAAAATCATGTGATTCTGATGTGGAGAAAAGTATTTTTGCATATCAGCTTATGGTAGTAAACTGTTGAATATCAGCACGACATTTACCTTTTTGGTCAGCAGTTTAAATGTGCAGGTTATTCTGAAAAGCCCTTGATGGTCAAAGTGGTGTGAAAGATTCCAGAAAAGGGTAAAGTTCATTGCTCAGGTTTGTTTTCCTCGTTTTGTGTGTCTGAAAGATGCTGCTCCACTAACACCGCCTCCACAATTAGCGTCTTCTTGCAGATACACACTAATACAGACACAGGGACACCCCAGGGCACTACGCAACCCAAACAGGATAATTAGACATCCCCTAAACAAAGCACACACTCTGTAATTACTTTGTAATGTTACATAGCACAGGGGACTCAACAAAAGCCATTTTCCCTGGATCAACCAGCAGCACGCTCGCTTACAAACCCTCTCCACACACTCGTCCCAGGCGTCTGTGACTGTGTACATTTATATTGATTTCACTGGGCAGAGAATTCCCACTGGCTGTTGTCTGGATTTTGAGCGTGCAGCAAAAGTGTGTGTGTGCGTGTGTGTGTTTGTATCTGTGTTCAGGTCCACAGGTCTAAGTTGCTGCTGACATACTTGTCTGCAAAGCATGTTTTCCTGACCTGGACAGAGCAGGAAAAGGCTGAGCAATTCATGCTCAGAGTACAAACTACACAACACAAAGTATAGAAACACACAAACACACATGATATGTTCCAGTCTAAGGGACATGACTAATTTCTGCAGACAGAGAAAGTGACAGTGAAAACAGAGCCCACCCCCAGCACATGTGCACACATCTTTTGTGACAGGACTCCCCTCAGCTCATCTTCCCAATCTGAACTCAACAGGCACCCCCCATCCTGAACCAAACCACACACCCTGATTTTTTTGTCTTGTTTCTCCACACTGTCTCCAAACCATCTTCCACATCTTCCACCACTGTGGAACCCCCCCGAGACATCACAGATATTTCTAGTCCAGCGGCAAGTGTGTCAAGCCAAGTGGTGTGAAATCACATTAGATCTTAATCAGTGACTATTGTGTCTGCCTTCTTATATTTTTCTCCAATATTATGGCTGTTATGTTTAGCCTGAGTGCTTCTGATACTGATCTCAATTTGGGGATAGATGACAGGCTGACATCAGGAGGCTTGGTCGACTTTTATCACAGATGAGTCAAACACCAGTTGATACGATCAATGATGCTGTCATTCAGGTTAGCTTACTTTAACCTGCTAAACCCACTGAAAATGGGTTAATTCTCTTTGCTGCACTGTGGAGTTCCAGGCATCAGTTCCAGGCAACTGTCTCAATTCATTTCAACTATTACATTCATAAAACAATGTGTGGTTGCTGATATGTACCATAATTGATTGATTCATTTAAAAAATCCCATTTGATCAGTTCACTGACCTAAAATCAATCCAATGCACTTAGTTATTTTTATTTGTAGCAGCTTCCAGACTGACCCCCAACGGTGAAGCAACCGTCCATGTGTTGGACAGTTCTTTTAATCCGTCTTTTCAATATCACCCATCTGCTTGCGCCATTCTCAGATACGTTTAGGATCCATCCCAAAATGTAGTGCAGATTGCTCAACAAAATGTTCGAAGCACTTCAAGTGTACAAAGCTTAAGCGCTATATCAAATGAGCATTTCTTGGCCCTTGCTGCACTGGCTCACAATATAAATACCACAAACACCGGGCATCTGCATAACTGTGCATGACTCAGGAGGGTTGGACGGATCTTAAAGGAGCTCGGCCAACAGGCCACAATTGGAGGATACAGTGTTGTAACTCTTCAACTGTTTACCCAAATAACGTAATTCCAGCAGATTCTGAAGCAGAGAAAAGCAGTTTCTGTAATGTCATGTAACACTTTAGTGAAGTCACATGATTAACATGAACCAACTCATTTACGACCGTAAGGTGTTGTATATTGAGGCAAAGAGAATGTGCGCCATTCAAGAATCTTTTGGAATTCTGTTAACTGCGTAAATTGTCAAATAGATACAGTAGCTTGAGGGGTGTGTGTTTTTCCATGTTGCTAGTGACAGCTGCGGTATGAAAGCTCTAAAGTTACAAAACTCCCTAATAATCATATTTTAATAAATTCTAAACACTGTTTGAACAACATTATACAGTGGAAAGAAAATGGATAAACACACAGTAAAGTGCAATGGATGTTATTTCCCAAAGCACAAATACCTAACATTTGTTTTGAGATGTGTGCCCTAACTGCAGTAGTGCAGACATGTTACACCAATGGTCAAACTATGGGACTTCCGTCAAGTCTGTCTTTGTCGGTCATAGATATATCATTACCAAATTGTCAACTAGTGGAAAAATGTATGAGATGTTGTCTTTAATCTTAGTTTTTTATGTGGTTTTATAAGAAAAGATCATATAATAAGTCACACTGCAACCAAATTTTCTTTGTAAAAAAAAAAAAAAGAAAGAGTTTTCGAACAGAATTGAAATAATAGAACAAAAGGATCAGAAGAGCACATTAGAAGAATTTATTGACGCTGAAATTGTTACCAGCTGTCAATGTGTCAGCGGAATTGTTTTCACTTTTTGTGAATGTGATGGTGGCAGCGTTGTGTAGAAGCGGACACAAAGGCAGTTTTAAATCCTTTGGCCGTGATTATGTGCCTACTCGTGGACAGACTCTGTAAACAGAAGAGTGTCACAACCGTGCAAGATGGTCTCACTGAATGTTGTAGGTGTGCAAATCAGATAACAATGAAGAACTGATTGGTGCTGCAGCTGGTGTTGTTTTAGACCATCCAGTATGCATGCAGCACCCACAACACCAGCACACAAAAGAAAAGATGCCTGCCTCTGTAAAGATAATAGAAAGATGAATCCTTTGGACTCGTTAAAGACCAACATTTTAGGTTTAAATCTAAACTTTTTCATAAACCTTGTTTGGGGAAATTTGTTTCTCAGACAAACTACTTATTTACAGTTGCAATAGACAGAGCCAAATCCCAACATATCTGATGACACAATGCACTTTCCAATGAACTGCACACATAATGCTATTCAGTGCCAACTGACACACTGCTCTGCAAACAATGATTTAACGCCAGAATGCCCAAACTTATCTCCTTGGCTGTTACACGGATTATTATACTGTTATGTCAAGATCAACTTTTTCTTTCGTTAGATCATTACCTGTTGGTCAGCTTATCATTACCAACTTTTTTTCCCCTGTTGGTCATACTGAAAAGATCCACATTGACAGCAACAATAGGTGTTAAACTCTTGCATTTAAGTACACTTTCAAGTGTATCACTGCTCTGAGAATTTGACCTTCAGTAGACTGAGATTTTAACAACTGTCATTGGTCAACATGATTCATCCATCCATTTCTAGAACCTACTTAAACCCTTTCAGGGTCACGGGGTTGCTAGAGCCAACCCAGCTACTCTAGGGTGAAGATTCACATACACTATAGGGAAAATTTAGAGTCACCAAGGAATCCACAAGTTGTCTGAGTCTGAATAATTGGCAATCAGGTGTTTTCTACCACCTTACAGTGATAGAGCAAAACCAAACTGGTTCAAATTCCAGTTTGGTTCATAGCTCTGGTTTCCTCCCACAGTCTAGAAAACATGCTTTATGGGGTGATTGCTGAATCTAAATGATCCGAACTGTGAATATCACATCATTTTTGGGCTGAGGGATACTAACTGAAATGAAGACAGCTGTGGATCATGAACCTAAAACTGATGCAACTCAGAGACAATACAAAAGAGAACATGATCAAAAATCACAACAAACCTGAAAAAAAAACCAAAGTTCAATCCTTACATAAACAACCTCTATTACTCTTTGCCATTTTTTTAGATTTTATTTATTTCATTTTTTACATTGTTTTAAATATCATGTGCTAAAATTTTTTTGTGTAAATAACTATGACCAGCAATTAATGAATCAAATTAATCTATTTTTAATCGCAATTATTTTTAACCTAATTGCTGTAAAAAGCCTCATTTTGAGATATTTTCATTTAAATTTGTGACAGAAATTTCTGGCGCAGTAAAAGATCAAATTACTACTTGTCACGGGTGTGTGCAAGTATAAATGATAAATTCTGCAACAAATTTAAAAGAAATATAACAAACTTAACTTTTAAATGTGGGGCAGCGGGGTCTGCCCCCACACTACTGAAAACTGGCTTCATGCTTTGTGAAGTTTTTCTAACAAACACGTAACAGACTTCCAACTTTTTATTTTTACACCAACGAGAGACAAACAAAACCCAAGCCCAAAACATCTGCTCCAGAATGCTCAAAGTAGAAACATAACAAACAGAGAAACAGCAAAAACGCTTTCCTGAGCGACACGGCTCCCCCGACCTGTGGAGAGATACAGAACTCGATGTCCCTTCGCCCTACCCTTAAAAAAAACTATTTCGGACGCGCCCTAGCCTTTAACTGCCCCTACAATTGGAGGGTTAGGGAGAAACTGGAGGGGTAGGGTACTACACGCACTGGGAGCATGTAAGAGGTGTTCTCAGCTAAGTTTAGCTAAGCTTATTCATGCAAGTAAACAGTTAGACCCTTGTTTTTTTTTTTTTTTTTTATATATATTTGACAACACGACAATAGTTATTGATTAAAAATGTGATACTTTTTTTATAACATGCTAATTTGTCTGTAATTAATTAATCTCAATTAACGCGATACATTGACACCCCTAGTTTTACTTTGTCTGATGTACTTTTATGAGGTTTGCACTGTGTGGTCTTATTATGTGGGGTTATTTAAAATATATATATTTTAACAGTATGGGGACTTTTTGGTTTTGAAATCCACCTTCAAAATAAAATACATCATTATTTTTAACATAAATGTCTGTGGCTGTGTGGCCCAGGTAGGATGGTGACCTGCCCAGGGTAAGGCTCTCCTTAATTGCTAACCCCGAAAGGTATTAAGCAGATTTTGAAAATTAATTCATGGTTGCAGAGTTTTTTTTTTTTTTTTGGCTAAATTAAGTGAACAATTCAAAGAAAGAAAATGTGATTTGGAACAAAAATTCTTAGATAAGGTCATCTGGTTTTTGTAAAGTTGTTTTCTTTACTGACAAAGCCTCTTGGACAGGAAAAATGACTTAAACCTCAAAAACTAAGTCGAGATGACAATTTTTGAACTCTTCTGCTTTGGAAGGTGAAATCAGGTTTAGCATTAACTGGACTTTTTTAATCGTTAGTTTTCTTTTGGAGCCTTTCTTTTGCAATATCAATGTTTTGAAAATGTACATCCTACACTTGTAGATATTTTTTTAGTGCAAAATTTGCTATTTCAGAAAAATAGTTTAAATAGTATTTTACTAGCTGGTTGAAGATACAGTTCATATTGAGCAACTCAGTTTTTAAATGACAGTATACACCTTAAACTATATGCCCTATCTGAGGTGTACCAAGGCTGCCAGAGGATTCTGTAGCAACAGAGTATTTAACCATCACCAATGAACCTTGGGATGCTGACGGTAAACATAAAAAAGCACATAAAATTCTATTAACACCACATATATATACTGCCCAAACACCCACACAAAACCCGCCAACAATGAGTTGAATAGGACAACAAGAAAAAGAAATATTGATGCACATCAAAGACTGTACGGCTCAAATAAAAAAAAAAAAAAAAAAAAAAAAAAAACAGACAAAGCAGTGTTGGGAGAAAGAAGAAAGTTTTCAATAACTGTTGAATGCATCCTGGAACCATCGTCCATACTGTCACCTCAGTGTAAATGTGTTTTAGGTCATATTCAATAAAGAATAAGATGTTCTTCCTTTAACTCAAAACCAAGCAACTGTGAGAAAATAAAAGTGAAAAGCAGCAGCTTACAAAAGCATTTCCTGAAGAACATAGAGTCAGGTCATAGACATCGAGTAAAAATCTATTCAGCCCGTTTACTGTCAGAAACTGGTGGGGAGGGATCAAAAATGCAGGAGTCCAGGCTTGATGGCTGGAACTAAAACTTGATCAAATATATTCAAAGTGGGACAAAACCATAAAAACAAAGGGGTGAGGATGCAAATGACCTGAAAACCAGTCTGCGTATTGCCTCCATTGCATTGCATTAGACACACAAAAATAAATAAAATAAAATAAAAAAATAGAATGTTCTCCAGACTGGGGACACAACAGTCACAAACTAACAGACGGTCGTAAGATGGACTCCTTCCACAATGTAACAGAGATGCACTGCAGACAGGCGGGTACAGTCTAGAGAGTCTGTCGCAGGATCCATGGAGCTGTAGTGGACACCCTCACTATGCCGGCTCCAGAGAGGAGCTCGCAGCCACTGCTGGATGGGAAAGCAGTCTGCTCAGGCCTCCTGAAATTTATGATATGAACTTTATGATGAAATGTGTATCACTTCTTTTCTTACAGGTCAGAAACGCTTTAAAAAAAACAACTAAGTGTTTTTAAGATAATAGTACGTACTTCCTCAAACACATACTTTACATGCTTCTCCTTTTTTCCTTTATGTGTATGGTTGCACCCGCAACTTCACATCGATGTCATGTGTTTGAATCTATAGCTGTTAAATGTCTTTTGTTGACAAAGTTCCTCATTTGTGAGCAGACAAAATAACAAACATGTAGTCTGTTTCACAGTTGATAATGATAACCATGCAAGATGTTGTTGTTAGAGGAAGATGATGCGCAGGAGGTTCTTCACTCTGCACAAGTGTGATAGAACATTGTCTGTCAAAAGAGTGCCCATTAAAGTAAAAAAGTAAATATAAATTATGTATTTTTTATCGTCCAAGTTTTTAGTTAAATATGGTTTGCAGTGTACAGATGATCACAAACTTTGTACCTATTTATATGCTTTTATTCTGAAGCAGAGTTCCTAAAAAACGCACAAAGAACATCGATTGTAAGGTGGCTGTGACCTCATGCAGATTGCTACAAGGTGATAAAATTGTTAAGAATAAGAGGAAACAAAAAACACTTCCAAAAATAGAATGGCTCACTTACCTCAGAGTTTAAAAGTGCTGTGTTTTTGCTTAAAAATAAAAAAGGAGCTCTTAACTGATATACTATTTGAATATTTTTTTAAATTGTTGTTAAAATTGTGAAAGAAAAACTATTTTTGTATCCCTGTAGCCAAGAATGTTTTGACAGATTCTTACAGAAATCCAAAAGACAACCCCTAACGCACATTTCTGACTAACTAATCGCTGCCCTGCTGCACCCAAACTGCAAGTTATTCTGCATTATTTTTAAATTCTAATATTCATCATAAGTTAGCTTATTTTGCCTTTCTTGAATCTTCTTTTCTATCTTGCGCTGACTGCTTTTTTCAAATTATTTTTCATTTAGCTCATTGTTTATAGGTGAGACCCAGTGTCTTCTTTGTGCACAGAAACACAGATGATCTAGGACATTTGAAAACACAAATACTCTTTCTGGGATTTACTCTGCAGCTTCAGAAAACACAATTTTACAGAAGAGCCTGGTTTTAGCTCAGAGGGCTGAGCTGTGATCTGCCAATTAGGACATTTAACTATCAGGAAGTCTTTCTGAAGAAAAACAATGCAAAATGAAAGACTTTACTTTACAGTTATTTGTGATGAACTTTGGTCTTAAGGTTAATGCAAAATCCTCTGCTGAACTGTGTTTGAACTATTGCAAACCAAAAAGTGACACATTTTTCAGCATACTCCTGGCCAACAAAAATAAAAACACACAAACAAAACAACAATGATTTAAGTATCCACTTTTTTCTTTTATTTTGGTTCACAAATCTTAATGGAGTAATGAAAACAAACAAAGATGGAATAAACTGTATAACTCACTGTCTAAATTTACTACAAAAACAAGATTCTATTTAGATTATCTAAAAAATTAAATATCCTTAGTATTTTGACAAACCCATAAAGTCCTGATGTAATACAGACAAAGCAGTGTGACAGACACTCTTATGAATTTCACCAAGTTAATGGTCAAATACTGCTTGCTTTGTTGCTCTGTGCTGCTACAGCTGCAGCGCCCCCTCTGATTTTATTGGCTTATCAAAATCAAATCTTTTCATGATATAAGCGCCTATGAATACTGTTACCAATTTAAAATATCATTGCAGGCAGGTGGATTGGAGGAACATTTGAACATTTGACAAAATCAGAAACACTCAACACTAATTTGGAGTTTTGGACCATTTTTATTATGAGCCTTTAAATCACAGCAAATATTGTTTCTTAAAAAGGAGGGAAAACAATATAGATCTTTGTTTTCAAAAAGCAAAACATTGCCGTACTTTCCTAAAATTCTTACTGCAATCACTATGTGAATAGAAATAATATTTACAGTATCTAAATTAAAACTTTTAACTGATGTTACCCAAAGGTGTATTTTTTTTATTTTAATTACTCAATCATTTAGCTGCATTGCACTACATTAACTTTACAAATTTAGAAAACATGGCTTATGTCATCTGAATTATAATTAAAGTTATTTTTTCGAGTAGACATAATCTTAAAGTAAAAATATAAAACACGTTTTAATTGTTTCTTATGTTTTAAACATAAAGTTTGACCTGATCATATTTTGATCAATTTTTAAAATGTTCCAATTGGGTTTTGGTCTGAATTTGCAGTTTTAAGCCAACATTTAAAAACCTATTGTTTTCTAGGACATAGTTTCTGCAGAGCGGCAGGAGGTCATTAGAAATTCCTCTCTGAGTTGTGCATCCCAATTAGTGGGCGGATTTGTTTGCACGAACAGCATTTTTTTTGTCAACACCTGATTCACAATGACTTAAATAAAGTAATACTCAGAACTACAATTTTCCTCATCAATTCATTTTCTAAACCCATTTTGGAGCCTAACCCGGCTACTGTTGGGTGAAGACGGGGTACACCTTGGACATGTTGCCAGTCTGTTACAGGACCACAATCACACACCCATGTACGCATATTCACATCTAAGGATAATTTAGACCAAGTAATTCACCTATGAAGCATGTTTGTGTCCTGTGGGAGGAAGCTGGAGTTACTGGAGAAACCCAAGTATGCATGGACAGAACATGCAAAGCCCACACAGCAAGTCCCAGCTTGGACTTGAACTGGGGCCTTCTTCCTGTGAGGTAGGAGCACCAACCACTGCACCACCATTTAGCTGAAAACATCATTTTCATCAGAGTGGATGTTTATTGGAAGAAAAGGAGAAGCCTGTTTTTTGACATGGGCTATCTTACATGCTTTAGATGATCGCATTGCAGCAGAACCGAACATGAAAACAGCATAAAGGTTTCGCTGCATGTTTAGGAGAAGAGAGCCAGCTCTGCTGCACACAGTTGTCCTTTCTGAATAAAGACCTTTTCACACATGTGAGGGAGTAAAGGCCCGTGTGTGTCTGCCTGTGTATGAAGGCCACACATTTCACACAAACACTTTACACAAAACAGCTGAGACACCTCTCTACTTCTCTCTCCAAGTTCCTTTTGTCCCCGTCCTCTCAACCCATCTTCCAATTTTTACTCACCCCCACCACCACCTTGTCTCTAAGCGACGAGGGACACTCCATCAATGCTCATAGTTTTCTCTTGTTCAGCCAACAGTATCTGAGCACAGAACCATAAACCCACAAATGGACAAAAAATAAAATACAGTTATTGATTTGGTGTCAATGACAATTAAGGTGAAGAGAGTGGAGGAGCAGCAGACAGAAAAGAGGAATGTTTGGACTCAGCTGTTACCATCATGTTTAAGCAATGACAGAATTTTTTGAAAAAAATTATTTGATAAAACCAAATGTTTAATCATTTTTGGCTGACTTTTGCAATGATAAGTAGCAGCAAAAAATAGAAAAACCAAAAGAAGTGCAGCAAATACTTGATACAATGATGCTATAGTTCCCACTCAGCCTTGTTCTGTTAGAACAAAGCAGGAGGAAGCTGCAGCAGGAGAAACCGGCCTGAACATTATTAGATATTTGTATTTAATTTAAACAAAGAACAAAAAGCTGAAAACAAAGCTAACCAAAGCACTAAGTATACTATATCACCCTAAAATATTCACTCCGCCCTCCACATGATCAGATTCAGGTGTCCTAACCACTTGGCCTGGTCAAGGATGGCCTGGATGGATGGATGGATGGATGGATGGATGGATGGATGGATGGATGGTATAAAGAGTTTGTCGACTATCTCCAGTCATTTGCTACAGAGCTCCTTCCTCTTCCAACATGACAGTGCACAAAGCAAGGTCCATGAAGACATGGATGACAGAGTCTGGTGTGGATGAAATGGACTGGCCTACACAGAGTCCTGACCTGAACCCCATAGAACACCTTTGGGATAAGTTAGAGCAGAAACTAAGAGCCAGACCTTCTCCACTAACATCAGTGTGTGACCTCACCAATGTGCTTTTAGAAGAATGCTCAGACATTCCTATAAACACTCTCCTCAACCTTGTGGACAGTATTCTCAGACGAGTTGAAGCTGTAAAAGCTGCAAAAGGTGGACCCACATCATATTCAACTCTATAGGTCAGGGATGGGATGGAGAAGGAGGGTCTAAGGGCAGAGATGTCTATGGTCTGTCTAGTTTAGTTTAGCAATTAGCTTATTATTTATATTACATGACAAACTATATAATCTCTAACTATAAAATTATGTTTAATTATTATTAAAGAGTAAGCTATTAATTTACTTTAGTTACTGGATGAAATAGTAATTAAATTACTTTACACATTAAAAGTAATTCACTACTTATTACATTCTTCTACTCACAGATTCTCAAGGGAATGAAGCTCGCACCAACAAGACATCCTCAAAATAAAACCAGAGGCTACTCAAGGGCAATCACCTCATTTTGTTAGACAAGAGAGAAAATGTACATTGTGTAGCAGCCCACATAGTGTGGGTTGCTCATTGGCACTAAGACAGTGGAAAGCAGTTCATCTCCAGGACATAACCTGGACTCAACTCAAATGTTTTATCTTTGTTTTCAACAAACTGGAAATAATTCTATTAATTCTATTCAATATCTCAAGTTGCTGAATGACCCGATGAATTCGTCCACGTTTAAGCTCTCTTCACCCTACTTTGACCCATCTCTAACTCTTCGTTTGTGCGCATGTGTCAGTAACTGTGTTCTTTTTTATGATTATAAGAGATATAATTGAAGACGAGACCGCTATTACTGCATTCTAAATGCAGGAGAGGTTAGACCTTATTTCATTCTGACCCAGTTCCAAAATACTTTTTTGAAACATATTTACTTTCCAATGCAACTATAACTTGAGCTCTACTCAATTAAGATATGGAGCAGGTGGGAAATCACTTCATTTTTTTAATACATCATCATTAGGTATGTTAAGGCTTTTAAAATACAAAAAAAAACCCTGATGTACCACCAACCTTGTCTTGTCTGCACTATTAATTTACAACAAACACATTTATATATTTATAAGCAACATCTAAAAAAAATGTTGTCATTAAGTAGTAGCCTCACCTCAATCATTTAATTGATAGATTCTCTCAAGCCGCTATCAGTGGAAGACGTGTGGATTTTGAACAGGCCTACTTATGACTGGCGACAAAAGCTGCAATAGAAACGTTGACTCTAACCGACTCAGACCAATCACTGCCGTCTGGCTCTAAATGGCGGCATCTGAGATGGGAAAAATCAAAGATGAATTGGCTTAATTTTGCTGGAGCCCGAAGTAAGTCAAGAGTGACATCAGAGTTGTTCTGTCCAAATAATTTATACAGTCAATGGTATGAACTTAACTGCACGTTTGCGTTGGGGAAGTGATTCGATGATAATAAAAATAATAATGGTAATGCATTTTACTTGTATGGTGCTTTTCTGGGCCCCCGAGGTCACTTTACAGGGAAAGAACAAATCATAAAACAAAGTTTCAACTGATGCAAAAGTGGATAGCTGTGAAGTATACACACGTGGACAAACTTGTTGGTACCTCTCAGTTAAAGAAGGAAAAACCCACAATTCTCACTGAAATCACTTGAAACTTACAAAAGTAACAATAAATAAAAGATTATTGAAAATTAAATAATCAAAATCAGCCAACACTTTTGAATTGCTGATTAACATAAAAAACAAACAAACTAATGAAACAGGTCTGGACAAAAATGATGGTACCTCTATAAAAGATTGAAAACTATTTGAGCAGACTGACATGATTAACTCAGGTGTGTCCTTTAATTGACATCACAGGTGTTACCAAACTCATAATCAGTCAGTCTGCCTATTTAAAGGGAGACAAGTAGTCACTCTGCTGTTTGGTGAAAAGGTGTGTACCACACTGAACATGGACAACAGAAAGCCAAGGAGAGAATTGTCCCAGGACATCCGAAAAAAAATTATAGATAAACATCTTAAAGGTAAAGGCTATAAGTCCATCTCTAAACAGCTTGAACTTCCTGTGACAACAGTGGCTCATATTATTCAGAAGTTCAAGACCCACGGGACAGTAGCCAACCTCTCTGGACGTGGCCGCAAGAGGAAAATTGATGACAAATTGAAGAGACGGATCGTTCAAATTGTATCCAAAGAGCCCAGAACAACCTCCAAGGAAATTAAAGGTGAACTCCAAGGCCAAGGTACATCAGTGTCAGATCGCACCATTCGTCGTTGTTTGAGCCAAAGTGGACTTCATGGGAGACGACCAAGGAGGACACCACTGCTGAAAAACAATCCTATAAAAGCCAGACTGGAATTTGCAAAAAATGCATGTTGACAAGCCCCAAAGCTTCTGGGAGAATGTCCTTTGGACAGATGAGACCAAACTGGAGCTTTTTGGTAAGGCACATCAACTCTATGTTCATAGACTCAAAAACCAAGCATACGAAGAAAAGAACACTGTCCCTACGGTGAAACATGGAGGAGGCTCAGTCATGTTTTGGGGCTGCTTTGCTGCATCTGGCACAGGGTGTCTTGAATGTGTGCAAGGTACAATGAAATCTGTAGACTATCAAGGCATTCTGGAGAGAAATGTGCTGCCTTGTGTCAGAAAGCTTGGTCTCAGTCGCAGGTCATGGGTCTTCCAACAGGACAACGATCCAAAACACACAGCCAAAAACACCCAAGAATGGCTGAGAGAAAAGCGTTGGACTATTCTAAAGTGGCCTTCCATGAGCCCAGATCTGAATCCCATTGAACATCTGTGGAAGGAGCTGAAACATGCCATTTGGAGAAGACACCCATCAAACCTGAGACAACTGGAGCAGTTTGCTCATGAGGAGTGGGCCAAAATACCTGTTGACAGCTGCAGAACGCTCATTGACAAAAACAGAAATCGCTTCATTGCAGTGATTGCCTCAAAAGGTTATGCAACAAAATATTAAGTTATGGGTACCATCATTTTTGTCCAGGCCTGTTTCATTAGTTTGTTTTTTTAAAATAATTATGTTAATCAGCAATGCAAAAGTGATGGCTGATTTTGATTATTTAATTTTCAATACATTTTTATTTATTGTTACTTTTGTAAGTTTCAAGTGATTTCAGTGAGAATTGTGGGTTTTTCCTTCTTTAACTGAGGGGTACCAACAATTTTGTCCACCTGTGTATTTAAGAAACAATTTTAGGTGTCGAGTTGATGACAGATTAAAAAAAATTCATACATGATCCACGGATTCAAACATTTACAGAACAAACCATTTTTTTCTCCCTCAAATGAAAATTCTTTTGCTTTTTACAAAAACAAAAAATGGGTTCAGGTTAGAAAGATAGACAGATTCTATTAATATAAGCATCAGTGCATTGTACAGTTATATTATATTCGGAGACATTTCTGTTTTTTACACCACAAAGAGAACATATAAAGAGAGAAGAGAATGCAGTTTGAGGGTCTGGGAAATGTAGGTTACGGTGGGATAAATGCCGTATTTTATTTGTGATTCAATCGTTCATACCTGTTTGTTTTAATGTGAATTACAGTGCAGAGCGTGAGAGAAAAAGATAGAAAAAAGGACAGATTCAAACTATAAATATGAAAAAAATAAAAATGATTGTGAGCCTGATGATTAAACCAAAATCTAACTTTTGTATATAATCTAGTTAACTTTATAAGGACAGTTTAAAGGGTGAAGGAGAGGAATCCTTGAATCTTGGTCTATAATTATCAAAGAGACTGGATTTTTCAGTTTTCCTGCTCAGATACAGTAAAGCCCATTTGATACACTGCATTTACTGTCAGAAGACAATGGGTACCAAAAGTGCTTTTTGTTCTTTAAGAATTTTCAGTTGAAACACTGAAATATCTTATGCATCTATAAACATATTTCAAGCTGTGATAAATGCTCTGTCCAAGCGTTCCGTCTCCCTTTAGTGGCAGGCAGCAGCAAATGTACAGCAGTATGAGAACAAAGGGTGACCCTGTAAAACTACTGCTTAATGCAACGTAGTTGAAAATGTAGGTGCAGCTAACATTTGTGCTGGTACACCACAGAAATAAAGTTAGGCGCAAAAAGTTCACCTAGGGCCCTGAGCTGGTAGCATTTTGTTATGTACCAGTCAACATTTATTGTCAAAAATTGGCCATTTACTGTCAGAAAAAGTTTATTACAAAACCAAATTGTACAGATTAAGATTTGTCTTCTGCATCTGCACTATCAATAAGTCAAAAGATCCATAACAAAAAGGAAAAAAACAGGAATTGCTGTTTTTTTTAAATCACACAGAAGTCACTCATGAGAAGCAATCCTAGCCAAACTATGCAAAACATGTTACTCCTAAAAAAGGTCACTAAAATTTTAAAATGAATTTTAAAATTCAAAATATAATAATACTGTCCTAGCGTTCTCAAAGACTAAAGTTCTCCAACTATTTCTGCTTTCTCCTGTCAATGGGCGGAAAACACTTGATCCAAATGGTTAGCAGCAGAAAGGCACAAAGTCACTTTAACACAATGTAAAATTCTTAGAATTAATAACAAAATATAGATGTTTTCACAAATGCCAAGTCCTTGATTCAGTCTTGGGTCAATCATACACTTTATACGCATCCATACTTTGTTTTGAATGAAATATTGTTCATGTCTTTTTCAGAAGGATCTCTTCTTGCTGAAACCTCATACAGATTGATTCAACAGACATTCAGCTTCATTCAACAATCTTTGGCGCAACTACAGGTCACCAGAAGGGAACACATATTTATAAATGCATTTCAATGCAGCTGTTGCCAATGGAAACATTTATGAGCAATGGTCAAAGGACAGAGCTGTTTTCTCAAAGAGAGGTGATCTTGAGAAGCTTGAACAGCAGCCATGGCTAGATGGACAGAGCGAGCTTAAGCTCCATGTTTCAAAAGCACACAGCTCTATCTAGTCAGTTCGTTCATGTATGAAGGACATGCTAGAATTAGTGTTGCAGAACAAGCAACGCTTCTCAAGCGGTGATCAAGACCCGATTCTATTCAATAGACAATAAAACATGACACTGCATCCACTGAGCGGAGGAGCTTGCCCAATGCCTTAGTCACAACTATCTTATGGCCAGGGGTGAAGGTAGATTTTTGTTTATACTATAACAAATGACCTAAATGGCGTATACTTATATAGCGCTTTTCTACCTTCCTTGAAGAATCGAAGCGTTTTATAGTCACTGTCCCATTCACCATTCATCCACACTTTCACTCACTGATGGCAGTTCCACTGCTGATCACTGGTACCAACCTTCCACCAGAGGCAATTTGGGGGTCAGTGTCTTGCCCAAGGACACTTCTACACATGGGTGGGCAAGGTGGGAATCGAACCTGCAATCTACCGATCAGAGGTCGACTGCCATACCGCTGCACCACAGCCGCACGATTTATGTGGATACAAATCTTTTTAATTGCAGTAAATGTAGATTAGGGGTGCATTGATTAATCCATTAATTGATTTATCCAACCAGATCGATTTGTCTGAAACAAGTTTGTAATTGAATCAGATCCACCTATAACATTATAAAATCACTTCAAACTGAAACAAATTGTTTATAATCGATCTTGGAAAATACCATTTGGATTAAGACACAATAATCGTGTTGTAATAGACTCTCTATCGTATCATGAGACGTTAGGTATGGTATCATCAGATTCTTGCCAACACACACCCCTAACCATAATTCTTCTTCTTCTTTATACAATTAACCAAATTCCAGCAGATTCTGAAGCAAACAGTATCAACTTTGCCGTGTAGTGAAGTGTTTATGCAATCAATGTAAATCTTCTGATTCTCATGCAAAGAAAGGTATCTTTCTTTGCGTTGGTGCAAAGATGCTCTTCTCTGCGTAAGAATCTGCTAGCATTTATCAGTTGTGTAAATGGTGTAAGAGCTTCGGTATATCAAAGAGCGTGTGTTATTTAGGTGTTGCTGGCAGTGTTAAAGTACTACGCGGAAGTGTGAAGAGGGACTCAGTTTTTTAATTTTCATTTTGGTTCCAGGACTTTTCAGGTCCATTTGATCCAATATCAACACTCCAGAGGAGGAGGGGCATTTTTGCATTTCCTCAAGTCACTTTAGTTGAACCACAAGATTTATTCTTTAAAGAAAGTTCCAGACAAAAAATTATCCTGAACTGTTATAAGTTTGAAAAGAATAAATATGTCAGTAAAAGGTTCCCCATCCTCAACATGGCAAAAATGAAATTTGCATCACAAGAGCTCTAAATCCATCACTGTATTAATTGTGGAACATCTTGCAGAGGTCTGCACAAACTGCCTGTTTTGCTCCCATAAGACTCTAACCAAACCAGGCCAAGATGCATTCAAGCACTTCAAGCATGCATAACTTAGGGGACTGTGTGAGGAAATTGTGAGTGACAGATATTGAGAAAAAAAAAAACACAATATTGATTTTAACCACGGCAAAAGTAGAAGGACAGACAGAAATAAAAGAGGGGCAAGGATGAACGATTAACCTGTGATAAAACGCCTTTAGAAATACTCACACCTGAAAAAAGTCTTCCCTTAAGTTATTTTTTTAGAATATGTGCCTCCCCATAGTTTGTTGTCCTTTTGGGAAATGTAGATCTTTTTTAAAATGTTCAAACATCTGAAAAATAGAGAGAGGTCAAAGTATTCTTTTAGGGCTTCATCACATTTGACATGTTCCTATTATTTCATTCCATTCTTCCTTGCACAGCATCCTGACAGCTGGGATGTTTTGGAGCAGTCTTCTTTCAACTGCTCCATTGGCTTGAGGTCCACATACTGACTAGACCAGAACTTTATAACTCCAGAACTTTGAAATGTTTTGTATGTAGACAACCCTTCTTTTCCTGGGCGATGTGTTTGCAACCAATGCCATGCTGAAAGATCCAACCATGTTTCATCCTCAGTGAGAACACTGATGGAAGAAGGTTTTTGCCCAAAATCTCATCAGACATGACTGATCCTCAATAGAGATCAGTCAAACTGGCACTTTTCAGGAAAACAGGTGACCCAGGTCAGTGGAGGTTGTCAATGGTCTTGTACAGTTCCCGGCATAAGTGAGTACACCTCTTTAAAAAGTAAACGGTTTAATCATTTATGCGATGAACAAAAGGACAATTTCCAAACTTTCCACAAGGATGAGTTTTATTGAACACTTATTTAACTCCAAAACTCCAGTTAAAAGGCTAAATACTGGATCCATTTTCAGATCCTATATGATTTCAAAGTCATTCTCGGTCAAATGCCCCCTTATCTCACCAGTCTCCTTCAGATCTCCATACGTTCTCCTCCTTTCACAGTTCCTTCTGTTCAGCTCAACACAATGGCGACTCTGGAAGACTGCTCCTTCATGCCTGCACCATGGACTTTCAAGCATTTTTCTCAACATTCAGCCAAAAACTCATTTAAATGAGAATTCTATGTTATGCTTTTACAGTTCTGTTCCATTTATTTAACAAACATTGCTTTTTTTGTGTGTTTTAATCTTCATATTATGCTGTTGTATTTTTTATTCTACACAATATCCTTGGGTTTCTTGAAAGACACTTAAAAAAACGAGTTCTTCTTATTATATTCGTTTACAGTAAACTGTTTACTACAGTGGCCCTGAAGTGCAAATCACAAGGCAAAACATTAAAAAGATCATGACAATTAAAAAAGCAAAACCAACAATTAAAAAAACTCAACATTTATTTTTAGAAATCAAGATTTAATTCCAGAGACCAAAAGATAATTAGAAAACATGAAATGAAACAAAAATGAAATGTTAAAAAAAAGAAAATCAAGTATTTTCCTTAAAACAAAACAAAATCTTAAAAAATGAGATGCACTTGAAAAAGTAAAAAGGGAAAAGGTTCACATACATATAAAAGATTTATGACCAAGCAATGTCATTGTAACTAACTTGTCCAGTTTCTTATTGAATTTTTTTTTTACATTTTTTTTTTAAATTTTATTTAGATTTCTGGTATTTACTTTTGTCTTCCAAAATGTTTTCTTTTTTCCTTTTTTACGGATACCCTGTTACTATGGGACATCAATGATTGAATGATGACATTTGTGAATAATTTCAACCAAAACTTATTTGAAGTGAAGTGATACTGAGTATGATCATAAAACTTTTATTAGTATGCCGACATTAAAGATGCATTTGAAAAAAACTCAAATGTCAAAACTCAAACCCCATCATCCAATTAGTGATGTCCCATAAAACATTTTTTAGTTTATTCTTGCATGTGGTTTATTCAACAAAAAATAAATAAAAATCACATTTTATTAAAAAAAAATTAAATAGAATGACATTTAATTCTGATTTATAGCAGCAACGTTTGTTTTCCTAAACACTTCATTTACAATTTGTTTTTTATAATTTTGTTTTGATTTCTAAAATTTAATGTTATTTTTTTTCTCTTTGTTTTGTCTTTTAATTGTGATTCTAATTGTGTTTGTTACTTTGAGTGATTTTCTTTTTTTGGAGAGGGGTAATTTGCACTTCAAGACCACCGTAGTTTATCATCTAAAAAGAATTTAACACTTCTTAACACAATCTTATTTTAGTGGAATCAATTACTTGGAAAGGTGTAGTTTAACACTGTTTTGTCTTGAGACACAACCAGTAAACACAGTGGAAGGAAAAAAATGACAGAATGGAGATGAAATAAGTGAGATCCAAGATGGGGGGGGTCTTACTTTTGACTCCACCTAGTACACAACTGGTGGAATGATGAATGTGCATATTTAGTTGTGTTTGCAGATGGCCACATGTGCAGCAGATAGGAGGGCAGGGTGAGGATGTTGTTGTTTTTCAGAGGACATGGTGTCTCACCGCACACACAAACACAGACATACACACACACACACACACACACACACACAAGCGCTGTGTCACTATGCATTACTGTTGCTTTCTGTGGGCGCCGCGTCCAGACAATGACAGGCAGGCAGGAGCCACGGCATAATGAGAGAGAGCAGGGGCCTTTGCTTACACACACACATACACATCTACATGCACACACAAACGTAGAGGGCAGTCAGCTTCACTCCGTCCCCTAACCTCTCAATTACCCAGCAGGCTTTTAGTGCCACTCTGTTCCACTACAGCAAATTACCCAGGGCCCTGTCTCTCTTAGAGACCTGTGACTGTGTGAGTGGGTGTGTGTTGGAGGGTATGGGTGCTTGACAGAGGTAGAGCAGGCGTGTGTGCGTCTGAGCCAGTGTTGTGCTAAAGCGCTCTGAAACGGCGGCTGGAGCCCAGCAGAGGCATGTGAAAAGCTAATAAAAGTGTTTGAATTCAACTGCCATTAGGCTAATACCTCTCCACCAGTTTGACACACAGGCAGAGGAAACACGCAGTCAAAAAGGAGGAAAGAAGAGGCGACCTGGTCAGCTGCGGCGCCCCGCCTCAGACACAACTGCCTGCTCTTAGTGGGCTGGGTTTTTACTGAATGAGATATAAAAGAGTTGTTTTGTGCAAGAACACTGATACCAATAACCACAGATGGCGGTTTAATTGCATCGCAATTTGGTGCAACTCGTGGAAAATCTACACCCATCTCAACCCCTTGTAAACCCATCTGTGTGCGAGTAAAGCACAAGTGTCAAAAAGCTGCTGGTACTCATGAAGCGCGTGTAGAGTCACTAAAGCCTGGTTTACACACCTGTATCTAAAAAGAAAACGGTGTCTGCTGTTGCTAATAATTGAACAAAAAAGCTAATTTAAAGTTCAATCATTTAATATTAAAATGTGATTCTATTGTTGCAAAAGTGCAAGAAAGTGAGTACTTTTTTATGTCGTACGGATTTATTCTTCTAACCTGAAGAGTTACTCCTCCGCGGGCACAAGAGAGTGGGTCAAGACAAACCCCTGTTCTACCCGAGATATGTATTGTTAAGATACAGTGCTCAGTATAAATGAGTACACACCACCACATTTTCAAGAAACCTTTAGGGTCCTTTCAGAATCAACCTTTTCTATGAAATATTATACTACAAAATACTCCCACAAATATGTGCCATTGATCACAAACAAGATTTGTTAATTTGCACACACAAAAAAAAGATTTTCCCAACTAATTCATTCAAGTCCATGTCGCAAAGATGAGTACACCCCAAGTATAGTGTTTGGAGAAAAGTTTCACTTAAGACTACAAAATAGTAATAAACAGACATTCAACCACAGGTTAGTCTAATGATTCACTTAAGATGTGTCCAAGACACAGGTCACTCTAAAACAGCATTACTTAACAAAGAAAAGCCCTTCCCATTTTCTGCTGTCCTCATAAAAGAGAAATGTCACAAAATTTGAGAAAAGAAAACATTTCTTTACAGAGAGAGGTGAAGGCTACAAGAACATCAGCAAAGCTTTACATGTCAGTCAAAATACTGCAGCAAAAGTGATCCAAAAGTTCAAGAAAGAAGGAAGTGCAACCATCTTACAGAGACGTCCAGGACGTCCAGGGCCGTCTCGACAGGAGGGTCTTCTGATTAGAAGGGTTGAAGAAAATCTCCACCAAGTTCACTGCAGTTAAATAAAGCAGTGGAAAGCCAAATTGGAGTGACCGTTTCCCGTGACACCATACGACACACTGCAGAGGAATGGCATGCATGGGTATCGTCCACAAAGGAAGTCTCTCCTAAAGCCCATGCATGAAAAAGCAGGCCTAGAATCTGCTAGGACCCATGCTAAAAAAGAGGGGATAAATCTTAAGCGGAGGGCAGGTGTCTTGCAGTTCCCTTGAGGCTCTTGCGGACACCTTAAAGGACATTGTGAAAATTAAATGAACTATTGCGTAGTAAGTGTTTAATGATGTATTTGTACAGATAATGTAATTTGCACGCACCTGTGAGATACGGGAGATAGTGTTTTCAAGCCACCCTAGTTATTAGGAAGAAGCCTTACTGACTGTTTGCCAATGCTTTAAAGACCCACTCCAACGAAAATTGTTTTTTGTGTGTTTTTAACATGATCTTGTTGCATTTTTTTCATAACAGTGGACCTGTATGGAAGAATTTATGATTAAAACTGTGTTTCTAAGTATTTCTTAATTCAAACTACATTGGTAGTTCCTGAAATGGGCATACAGTTCCTGAAATGGGCATGCTCTCTGGGCATGGGCATGCCAAAGTCTCTCATCCCATTCCGCTCCTCCACGCACATTCATTTCCTCGTCTGACCTGGCCTCTGGATCAAAACTGTGTGGCTGGATTGATCCAATATTGCTGGCCAGTATTTTTGCATATTTTTACAATAATTTTACAATTTTTGTGGTGAGGAGTTTTTGTGTCTTAACATCGATGGTCTGTATCTCTACGTTTGGCCATCTGAATATTCCTGCGGGGAATCTGATGACTGGTACAGTGTAACTGTTTACTGCCCGGGACTTGCTCTTGCCATTGAGCTGGCTTCTCAAGACTTGCCTTACTAGTTGAAGATATTTGGCTGTTGGAGCTTTCCTGTTCAATCACAGGAACCACTTGTCATGTTTTTATTGCTTTAACTCAAAGTTGCTGACAATCTTTTATTGCAGGTCAGCTGGGTGTCAAAAGCCTTTTTTTTACCCTCATTGCTCTGCATAAATGCAGTAAAAACTTAAAAGAGGTGGCATGACGGCAGCATTCTTCTAAAAAGCAGAAATGGAAATCTAAGTGCATATTTCGAATGTAAACTTTTATTTTTAATTATTCCAGACGACTCACTCAAAAAAACTTGAGTTAATTACACGGATTGTTGTTGTAAAGTGAATTTCCATCTTAGCATGTCAAGCTGATGCATCAACTTCACCGTCAGAGACTCCTGCCTTGGACAAAAAAAACAGACAACGCTTAAAAATGAAGTGACTACTTATTTTAGTGACTATTTTAGTTTGTTTGATAGATCAAATTCGCATTTTTTTGCATTTGATCTCAGTTTCATCTCTGGAGATAGCCTGAGATGGGCATCAGGGGCAAAATAGGTTCACTATAAAAAAGGTAAGAGCATGAATAGAATAAAATCTGAGTAACGCTGAAAAAAAACGGATGAACTGATAATTATGACGGTGCAGTTTTTAGCCAAAATCAAAAAGCCTTTGTTATTTTGTAAGACAACTCAGCGGCAGTAGCTCATTAGAAATACAATTCTGGTTTGTAGGCGGGACTGTTGTTGGGCTGGCGGAGCACGGCAGCCCCTCCCCCTCCCCGGGAGCTCTGTTTGTACGCTCACATGCAAGCTTATAGCCCCAAGCTAGCATAGCCGACGCAAAAGTAATGGTGAACAATATTTGATCAATCCAGCTGTACAATTTTGAGTCAGAAGCCAGCTCACACGAGATAATGAATGTGCGCACCATTTCGGTGACGGCGTCATTAGTCTGAGTTTTTTCAAGCATCTGGTTTTCTGATCCATCATGATTTGAATGTAAAAAAAAATTAAATTCTAATAATTTTAATAATAATAAAAAAAAAAACAGTTTTGATCATGAATTATTTTATGGAGTTTCACTGTTATGAAAAAAATACTACAAGAACATGTTAAAAACACAAAAAAAAAATACTATTTTCATTGGAGTGGGTCTTTAAATATTCTTGTAAATCTTCAAACACACGTTATCTTCTGGTTAAGTTTTTTTCATACAGTGTGTACAACTGCAAGAGAGTTTTTGGGAAGTAAAAGATGGTTTGAACAGCAAATATCCTCCAATTGTCCATTTATGCCAGTTTCAAAATTAAGACAGTAAACTCTTCCTGGGATTGAGAATAAATGAATTTCAATGGCATCTTTAGCTGTAACAGTATTGTGAGAGAGGCCAGAGATCTACATCAGCTTGGCGGTTCACACCCACCATCTCCACCACTGGGTCAGACACTAAAGTCACATAGTGTCCTTACTATGCTCACCCTGTGTAACTTCTGAAAAAAAACTATTAACACCAGTAGCCTTAAGATTTAAGCTGGAATTTCTCAATCTACGGTGCTTGATTTTCTAATTTCAATAAACATTTCTAAAGAATTTTTAAAGCATTTTTGTAAGATCTGGGTCACAAATTTGTCATGTTTTTAAACAGGTGTTTTGACAAAAAAAGCTTTTAAAAGTTTGGTGAAATCATGTTTGTTTGTTGCAAGCACTGCAAGGCGGTGTAGTGGTTAGCGCTCTTGCCTCACAGCAATAGGGTTAAATTCCCAGCTGGGACCTTTCTGTGTGGAATTTGGATGTTCTCCTCTTGAAAGCATGGCTTTTCTTTGGCGTCCTTGTCTCTAAATCACCATTGGGAGTGTGATTGTGTGACCCTGCGACAGACTGGTAACCTCTTCAGAGTCATGTGACTCTTATGGTTTTATCACAAAAACTCAGACAACCCAAGATGCTTGTATGAAGTTTTTGCGTCCAAAGGAGGAGCGCAGAGGAGCTTGCCCTCTATGCTCCAGAGGTGGAGCTCCCATCTGCAACCCCACTACTGATGGCATCAGCTGACAGAGGCGGCCAAAAAAAATCCTGATATGTTGAAGAAGATTATTGCGGAGGATAATTATCATCCAAAGCAGGTATTTTTATGATTTGATGAGGAAGGAAAAACACGCTTCTGGTTTGTAGGCAGAGAGAGACAGTGAGACTCCTGCGCCATAAAGTACGCTGCTGATTTGAATGTAAATCAACTCTTTATGTTGAGCAATATTCCAATGTTCTTTAATAAATGCTTTTCAAAGCACGATCAGAAGTGTTTTTGATGAGTATGGATAAGTAACAGACATTCTTCAGCCACAGAGGGAGAGGGGGAAGACGGGAACGTGACACAAACCCGCTAGTGGTCTCCACCACGCATGCACCATGAAAACAAACCGCTCAGTGGAAGTGGGCCTTAACTGAGTGTAAACGCTCACCAGAAATAACTGGACGGTACCGGACCACTCCTTACTGGACCGTACCGAACCAGACCGCTCAGTAGAAACACGTCTTAAGTGAAATGACGTGAAAAATGTCTTCCTACTCAGAAATACTTTTTTCTGAAGGTCTAAGAATTCAGCAGCATGAAAGAAAAATTTCCTCAAATTGACTTCAGGATGACACAACCTCCAAAAAAGTTTACCTGCAGCGCCCAACTCGTTAGGCAGATTGGCATCACATTGAATAAATTGGAAGAGAAGATTTGTTCCAGATGTAAAGATAAGTGAAACTGGAGTGAGGAGTCAGAGTCAGAGGAGTCACCCCGTTAGTTAGCCTGTGTATGTTTGTTTGGTGTGTACGTGGATCTGTGACTTCACTGAACAAGTACAATATGAGATGTGTTAATTAGGCAAGCGCTTTCCCTTCCCGCTGTACTGACGGGGGGGTGGAGGTGGAGGGGTACGGAGGCAGAGAGTGAGTGAGAGAGGATCAAAGCAGGGGTCTGTGGTCGGGGCCCCCCTCTGTGCTCAGATGAAATGCAGTAGCTACAAACTTTAAAGACTTCCTGCCATTAGCCTGGACCTTGTCTCATCACAGGCCTGGGCCCCCTCTTTCTAAAAAAAAATAAATAAAAAAAGAGAGGGGCTGGAAAGACAAAGCACAGTGACTCAACTCAGTGTCAAAAAGTAACATTTATTTAAACACTTAGAGATAACTACTGATTTTTTCCAAAACAATCAATGAAAATAACGGATCCTGTCATTTTGATATCTGTCAGGAGTCAGAGCTCTGGCTCCCCCTCTGGTCACTGGCAGGAGCAATCCCCAGCTGACTGATCCACTACATGTCCCAACTGCCTCAGCGCGCAGTCCCCGGATGCTGCTCACCTGAAACCCATTGGTAACCATTACCCTGAGTCTTAAGCAGCACATCAAGCCTTGCTCAGCGCAAAGTATTGTTTGTGCCAAGTACCTGCATTGTTATTTTGACCTGAATTTCTGTTTTCCTGGCCCCGTATCTGCTCAGGGGTCAGGCTGCATCCAGTTTCTGATTCATCACACTCATCTTACCTTCTCACCACCATGAAGCCCTCCGTCTCTTCGCTGTCGAGTCTCCCTGCTGTACCATCATTATCTGTCTGCCTTGGCTGGGGAGGCATGATCGCACCATCTTCTGGTCGGAGTGCAGGCTGACTTTCCCGTCTGCTCACTGCCAGCGTCACTGCCTTCGGACGAAGGGAAGGCTAAAAGACTGTGCACTGTCACATCAACCATCTTCACAGAGATCAGTGCGGCAGGGGAGGTGGAGGGGTTAACATGAGGATCTGCGTGAGTCTTTCAACAAAAAGTGTCTCACATGGCTCCCTCCTCACTGGTCCTTTTACTGCGCCATTGATTTCCTGCCCCAAGCTATGCTTGCCAGAGGACGGGTGTTCCCGCTGTACCAGCCAGAGTCCGATGCCATGCAGACATACATCCAAGAGGAGTTGGCCAAAGGGCTTCAGCTGACCTTTTACGTCTCCAACTTCAGACGGCTTTTTCTTTGTTAAAAAAGGAGATCGTGTATCTGTTACTACAGCCTGGTCTTAATGGACCACAAAATTGTCAGCCATGATGGTCTTTATTCTTCTTGCTTCATCTTTGCTTCCAGTTCGAGGTCACGTATTGCCTGGGTTCCAAGAACATGAAGGCTGATGTGCTGTCCCACCTCTACAGTACCCCCGCAGAAAAATCCATTGTGCTCTTATTACTGATCCTGGCCCTGTCCAGTGAGACATTATGACTGAGTTGGCAGAACTCAATGGGGCTGATCTACCCCGACCATCCTGCCCTGACGATGAGGTATATATCTACCACCAACCAATCTGTAATGCGTTCTCCACCTGGTGCGGAGCACACCTGCAGCCAGACACCCAGGTATGGCCGGAAGACTGACACTTGTATCTAATGCTTTCTGGTGTCCCAAATGTCTGGTAGACGACAGTCAGAATTTTGATCAAACGCAAGGTTCAGGACTCAATCCAGACCACTAGACTTTTCAAGTCAGTACAATACACCTTTAGATGAACATTTTTGCTTTGCAGACTCACCAAGTGATCTACGACTTTAACATTTCACGCGGCCCACTTGTGTGTAGATTTCACTATTTTTTTTCCCCCATAGAAAGCTCAAACCCACCCACAAGGCCAGTTGTGAGGCAATAAGAGCAGCTAAGTGTGTCTGGCAGATCCCTTGTGGCAACCTCAAGGGATGTGATGAAAATGACATGTGCACGTGCCATGCGTGGGTTAAGTGAATTATTCGTAAAGCTAATTTAAGTGATGTTGTCGTACAGTGCCCTCACACAATCCTTTAGTTGTTAGTAAGGTGCAATTAGTTTTCCCTTACTGACCACACTTAAGTACTTTACACATGGGGTAAGCAAGTGATACACAGGTGTTTGAGAGATGCCTGTGAGACATCCACACAAACTACATTCTGACTGGCTAATTTCCTCATTTCTAACAGTTGGGCTGCAGGCGACTTATTATGATTGCATGAACAGGACTTATGGAGTCTGCAGGATTTAGAAGAAATGAGAAGGTTTTCTACATGAGCACCACATCAAAAGTTGCGTTATATCAGGACAGGAAATAGGGGGAAAAAAGATTGTAAATAATATTTTCATTTTAAAAATCCATTGTCCGCTGAATCTACAAAGAAAAGGAGAAATAGTGAGCAGTGTGTTTACTCAAGTCCTTGTTGCTAATTGTTCCTATTTGCAGTGTGATGTAACAAGAAGCCCTTGAAATACTTCTCCCCCACCAGTGAGTTTGCCCTCACCTTGTAGGTCCTTTGAGCTTTTTGAATGCAAGTAATAACTGTTAACCCAACAACCCAAACAACTCTGTGCATTACAACTTTTCAAGTTGTCTCTGGAACATAGCAACTAGCTCAATAAGATGTCAGTGGACAATCTAGACCAGGGATCCCCAAAACTGTGATAAATGGTAAATGGTGTATACTTATATAGCACTATACTATCTTCTTACAAGGCCCAAAACACTTTACAGTCACAGTCCCATCGACTCTGGTTCACCTCTAAAGGAGGCTTTCAGTTTACCTTTAAGAAAACTAGCAAATATAATTTGAATGTAAAGGGGTACACAGGGAATCAGAAATAGATAGTCAACTTTAGTAGGGTGGCCTTGGTGTAGTGGTAGGGCAGTCGACCTCTGATCGGAAGATTGCAGGTGTTGACCATGTGTTGAAGTGTCCTTGGGCAAGACACTGAACCCCACATTGCCTCTGGTGGTTATAGGTTGGCGCCAGTGTTTGGCAGCAGAGCAGCAGAGCAGCGCTCAGTGCCTGATCATGTGTGTGTGTGAATGGGACTGTTACTGTAAACTGCTTTGGGCCTTCAAGGAAGGTAGAAAAAGCGCTATACGAGTATATCTACGCCATTTACCATACAAAGAGAGTAACAAAAATAGCAGGTCATGGTGAGGAAGTCTCAATGTGACCAGTTGGTAGAATTGAAATTCGAAGCAGAAAGAGTTTTCATCCCAGATTTTAGTAAGCTAACACATTGCTGATTTTTAAATGGTCTCTAAATGGGCCAAAAGTTGATTTACTGAACACACTGCAGACAGTCAAGAGCAACTACAGCATGACTGTTGGAAAACGTCAGGAATGCTGCTCTTGAATCCCTGTCTTCTTTGGTTCCTGGTGTACATGCAGTCCCGCTAGCTTACAGCCCCTCACTAGGGGTGTAAGAAAAACATCAATACAATGAAATATCACAATACTTCCTTTGGCCATACTTGTATCACTATAAAATGCTCCTGAGACTAAATGTAAATAAATATTTATAAGCAAACATGTAGCTCTATGTCATACTTTTGTTTTATAGTTAAACTCCCAACCGCTACTTGGCAGCACACCACACCAAGCCTTTTTAACCAGCTTTACACCACACCAAAACAAGTTAGCTTGCGAGAACAAGCTTGTGAGATGTTTATTCCGCCTCACGGTTTTTGTTGCTACCAGGGCTGTTACCGAGCTCCATGAGATATGAACAGCCAAGTTTTAACTTGGAATGGGTACAGAAACTCTGTGCCAAATTACTGATGGTACCATTTAAAAACGTGGTTTTCTGCAAAATGCATTTAGCCTACAGTCAAAAATAAACTTTTTTTTTTACTTCAGCTTCATGTCCTGAGCATTTTTGTTTCCTATTTTTCTATGTAGTGTTTAGTGACTGTTCAATGTCACTTTTAACTTTGACTGACTCGGGTAACGATTAAACAGCAAAGTTCAGTTTTGAGCACAGATTGAATTGTTCTGAGGTGAAAGTTTGGTTTTGCATGAAGACTGAGGTTTTGTGACTTTGTTTGAAAATTAGGTTTTGTGTTCACAATTTAGAGAAAAGGAGAGTAGCTTTCAAGCAGCTTTCAAGAAAAGGGTCTTTACAATCAAGAAGAACTGTGAATGCACATATTGGAAATAAACAGCACTTTATTTTCTTAACCATACTTATTGGCAAATGCTCAAGTGGCTGAAGTTGTCATCACTTGTGTGTTGTTGGTGACTGTGGTGTTGGAACAGAGTTTGTGTTTTTCTGCTGCGTTAACCTTTTGCACCTTGTGTGTTGTGAATGCAAACTGTGTTTTAAAAGTAACGTGTCATGTGGTCTGCTAAGTGTAGTCTCAAAGTTTTGCAAACTGTGTGTACTGGTATTGTCTTGGGATGTATTGAAAAAGGTATATCACACATGTTTTCTGATACGCATTCTATTGCCAAACTCTTGCCAAAACCCAATCCTACCATTTACACTCCAACCTAACAACAACATTGGTGAGCAATAATATTGGAGCTATTCAGCCGTTAAATTTTGATCCAGATTCCAGCAAAGACGTACATGGATCTATTTGTCTACAAGTGAATGCACCAGAATGAGTGGAGCAAGGAGCTTGTGGCCCACCCAGTTTATTTTCTGTGTCACAAATACAATCTTTTTCAAACAGCATTTTTTGTCTGCTCTTGATTCACAACAATTTGAATAAGGAAAAACTCAGAAATGCCATTTTAAACGTTTTTTTCTTTTTGTTCTTCATCATCAGAAAAATGCCACAAGAACATAATAATACACCAAAAATTGAGTGGGTCTCTAACTCTTGGGGTATTTGAAGTTTAAATCCAAAAATGACAAAAACCTAAAAAAAAAGGAGAAACAAAGGGTGACAAAGAAGATAAATTGACAATGAAGAGCTAAAAACTAGACTCTTAATACTCCAAATGGTAATTAATTGAAGTGAATGAAGACAGCTGTAGATGATTATGAACCTGAACCGAGTGGGACTGTGGCGGTGGCACCAGCACAAAACCTGAAAACTGAACATGAAGAACCAAGAAAACCATTGAAAGCAAAGCTGAATGGCACCATCCTTACACAATGAGTCTGCTTCCAAGTCCAACATTTTTGGACACTGTATGTGATGGTGAAGTATCTTTATTAATTTATTGGGAAGCCTATGGATAAAAAAAGTCAAACATCTGTGTTTATTTACCATTGCCTTAAAAGCAGTCTTCCAGAGAGTGGTAAAGAAAACAGCCTGTGACCTCATGGTTTTCCAACTGCCATCTTCCATACAACAATCCAATCATATTAACAATACAATACAAAACAAAACAACAAAACAATACAATCATAACAAGCTACATCATCAGATCACTTCAGTACAAATCCAAAAACACAGATAACAAATGTTCCTTCTAGACTTAAGACAGTTCATAAAGTTTTTCACTTCCATGTTTCGGCATTCTTCCACACTTGACTCTCTGCGAGTCTCAATTCTCCGACGCCTCAGAGAAACTATCTTCACCTGAGCTTTATTAGAGGGAAGGAAGTCTCTTTGCCGTCCTCTTCCCAGAGCCCACATGCGTAAATGTCGTGGAAAAAAAACACACGTTTGGCTTTGCCAAGGGCATGATCTGACCATTTCTCTGAGCGGAGGAAGCTCACCAAGGGCTAACAAGGGAGGATCAAAGAGCGCATTACCATGTGGCCCCTCTTACACTCGCTCTGTCTCTTTTCCTCTCTCCACCGTTCACAATCAATAAGAGGCCTGCCGGCCCGCTTGTCCTTGTGCTTGTTAGCTGGTGACAATAAGACGTGCCCTGAGCCATAGGAAATGAATTATTTACAGTTCCCTCTTGTACTCTTGAAGAAAGAAAAATCCTTTTCTTGTTTTACCAATGAACTTGCGGCTCTTGAATTATACTCACACTTTGTTCTGCAGTCTAAGATGTTAAACACTGAATAATAGTCTACCCAACTGTTGACGAAGACTGACGGCTCAGGTTTTTAGGGTGATGTACACTGATCTATCTGGGGTGCATCTTTGTTAGATTGACACAAAGAAATAGAACATTGATCAATTGTAATATTTCTATTGCTTCTGTTAAATCTGTGCGTGATGTCTGGCCCTCCGCAACACACGTTTTACGCAGGAGTTCTATTTGCAGGACATTGACTCTTTGATTTTGCGACAAATAGCCAGAGAAGAGGGAAACAGGTCTGTGTTTCAAAATAAAGCTTTTGTTTTAATTTCAAACTAAAAACAATTTAAATTACATTTAGGATGATGTGCCCATGTGATTTAACACAGCAGACAACACTATCGTCCATTTTTGCAATGGACAACGAAAGTTTAGTTAAGGAAGTACAAAAGAATTTAATCGTTTAGGACACAAAACTAACTGTAAATTCAACGTCACAGCGCACTACTTTAGGAGTGCGTGCTTGTGCAGATGCCCTACATCCATAACTTGCAGACAATGGGCAAGTCCAACACATATGCACTCAATCAAACTTTTTATATTGTCTGTCTAGAGTTCACAGCAAGCACAAAAGGCATTAGAGAGCTCTGAAAGGCAACAAAGATGATGGAGCAGAAAGTAGATGATGGTGTGTGGTAATGTGTGAGACTGCTCCTGACAAGCATGCATCTGTTAATTAATCTGATTATAAAGAGACAATTAAATCTACGATGAGTCCTCATTCCCCTATGACTCCCAGCGGAGCAGAAAAACCTTCAAAAGCTAACGCTGCCCTCACCGCTGACAGAGGCTGACAATAGCTGACACGAACAGGCACACTTGAAGCTTCTTCCTGCAATGCAAACGATGCCCTTGGTGAAGAGCTTCCGTTATTATTTCACTTTTTCCGCACACACTCGTTTCTTCTCTCTATTGCAATTTTTCCCCTCTCATCACAATTCTTCAGCGCACCCTTCCTTCCACCTCGTCTTCCTCTCCTTTCTTTTCTCATCTGTCAACCCGTCCTTAATTTTCTGTCTCCGCTTATCTTTTCTCCTAACCCGGCCTCTGTTCTTAGGGGCTGTAATGACCAGCTTTGAAACAAGGGGGGAGTAATGGTCACCTTGATAATGATGATGGTTGTGATGGTGAACTGGCGTTTGTGGTTGTGGAGGGTGGGGCCTGTCAGCATTGACTCACCTTGCTTGTCCTGACATAAGAGTGGAAATCGGTTAAAGGCAGAAATTGGTCATTTCTTTCGTCATGTCACGTTAGATCAACACTCCAAGATTCGCAGTCGACACAATGTGCTGTAGGCTACACTGGGGCCTGTGTGGGATCTGGACAAGCCGACTCTAAACTTCCACTGGTGGGGGACATGAAAGCGCTTTCATTAGCCACACCAAAGACTCCTATATTTCTCACAGGGCATAAAAGGCCATTGTAAAAACGCCCTCTGTTCCCTTTCAAACATAAAACGTGTCAGACGGTACAAAAGGATTCCAGTCGTCACAGGGAGTGAAGATCATTACCAAACAGGAGAAAGGAAAAGTGGCCTGGTGTAAAGTAAGCAGAGCACTAAGACGAAATCATGATTGGGAGAATATTGTGAGCTGAATAGAGTTTAGAGTAAAAGAAGAAGCATGATGAAGAGCAGTGAGAAGGATGAAGGGTAGAGAAATGCAATCTCACCCTGTGGAAGGATATTTTCCTGGTAGTCCATTATGCTTCAGGCAGCTTGGAGTCCTTCTTTTCTATTTGACTTCTTAAGTGTACAAACCTTGAGTTTGGGGAACATCTGCTCTGAAATCTCCTTTCCAGAGGCCTAAGATAGATAATGACTGCCCTGCCAGTCTATTATGAACCACACAGGCCTTGCACACCGTTGTCCCTACAGAGACTCAACAATAGAGCAGGCTTTCTGGATTTCAATGGTGCCGGGTCTCCCTCCCCCCCGCAACCATCTGCAGGGACACTGACCCCACGCATGGCTGGCAAAGGAACTCAATTACTGGTAGGATACCATGGTCAAAGCTTTCTCGGTTTCACAATGCCCAAACTGGCATTGTTCAGGTAGAAAACTGCAGCACTTGTGGGGAGGTTGTCCCTTGAAAAGGATAACGGGAATTTGGATGGGGTGAGTTTTGCTAAAGAAAAAAGATGGCTGGGATATCAGAGTTGAGACCCCGACAAAAGAAGCTGATTGAGAGTGACCTTTGCCATATGCTGTACAACAGACAATGCCGAATCTCTTACACAAGCTCTCATTATGTGATGAAACGCAGACAGCAATGACCCCCCCGACCTGCAACACTGCCTCTCCTCCTTTGGATTCTTTTCAATCTTGAAACAGCACCCGATAAATCTGCGGGCATGATCAAAACAATTTTTCTTTTTTTTATTTGAAAAACAGTGGAAGGGAAAGTTTTAAACACAACTACGGCTAATTTAATCACACTTTATCTTCATCAGAAATTTACAATTCCATTTGAAACAGAAAATAATTTTTAAATCATTTTTTTATGTAAAATCAATTTTCTCACCGCTGCGTTTTTATTTGAATATTCACATGCTGCCTTTTTGCATCTACTTAAGGATGTCTGTGATTTTTTTATGAGGAAATGTTAAATAAAATGGTACCTAGAGGGTAAATTCTGACGCCCATCTAGATTGTAAAGTATTTCTTATCTTGTAAATCTTTTGACTTTTGGCATACATTTACAACATTTAATGCAATCCCTTTAGAATAAATATGTTTTCAGGGTCACAATGTGATGTCTGAGTCCCCCAAAACATCCCTCTCTCTTCTTCCCCATTCTTTTTTTCCCTGACCCTAGCCTGGTTCAACAAAAAAAGGATACAAACACAATCACTATAAATAAAGTTTATCCTAAATTACAAATGGAGTTTATACAAATATACACCTTGTGTGTCTGAAGATCTACAATTGTAACAGTATAAATCTGCTCACATAAGAGGCTCTCACCTCCTATCTGTTTGCTCAGAAATTGGAAAGGACAAGTAAAAAAAAGCAAAATAAAATAATCAATGTAATTTTAACTGACACTGAAGTAAAGCAAAGCAGCCTTGTGCTGATGTGTGATACCCTTGTAGAATATTTAGGCAATAAAAATAAACCAGCTGAGTCTGAAACGGAGAAAAGCAGTTCTTAAAACAAGTGTATCAATTTTGACACAAACATGTTTTTCTCCACTTCAGAATTGTAAGCGTTGTGTAAGTGGTTAAAAAGCTACAGTAGTTTGAATAGCGTTTGTCATTTCTTTTGCCAGCAGCACCTCTGGTATTTAACCTTTCACAAAGGATATGTCACCGACCAACACCTAAATAACACACACTGTTCAATGTATTGTCACTCTTTGACCATTTACACAATCAACATTGATCAGCTGATTTTGATGCAGAGATAACTACCTGTGTACCAATATACTTTTTTGCTCCACAAAAAAAATTAACTGACTTACATTGATTGCGTAAATACTTCACTTCTTTATTTGTTTTTTCGATTTAACCTTTATTTTATCAGGAAATCCCATTGAGATTAGATCTCTTTTTCAAGAGAGACTTGGGCTAAGTGTAGCATAAATCTGTAAAGTGTAGCATAGTTGCTTTTCTCCACATCAGAATCCACTGGTTTTGCTTTAACTGAAGAAATGGTTGAAGAGTGATAGTTGAAAGAATGTGGGGTTAAAGGTGAAAATCAAGGAGTGTTTTTGTTGACCAGCAGTCTGCTATAAAACAGAAAATCCATGTGTGTTACAAGTGAGTTTAAATTAAAGTCTCATCAGTTGTTCTCCACATTTGACCCCTCCCCTGGGGGAGCGGTGAGCTGCAGAAACATCTGCACAAGTGAACCATTTGATGGTTTAACAGCCATCAACCACCTACTACCAGAGTTGGTCGTGTCACAACCATGTTGTGGTTAAACGTAAAAGAAAATGCTTGGATGACAAATGTTTTGCATGGAGAGAACCTTCAAAAATCCAAACCAATTATAAAACAGCCGACACAAAGTGAAGATTCAAGTTTACCAATTAGAAAAGACCTTTACATGTTTAGGTTAAAGAAAAACTGTTCATGTTAGACAAAGGAGACAAGAACAGCAAGAAAAAGTGTTTGTTACCACATATGTGTGAATCAATGCAAACAAGGATGCTACTGTAAAGGTATACATCACTTTAGATAGTCACAAAACATAACAATATGCTTTCTTTATGGATAAGGTTACATCCTTCTGCTGTATGCTTTGCTTCTTTTTCCAAGTGTCTTCTCTGGGTTGACCTATTTAGAAATGACTTCACTGATAACACAACAAAATAGCCCTTTGAGGGGGGGTTGTAATGAAGTTCCTCTGTTTGTACCGAAGCGGATCAACTTGTCTACGCAGCTTAAAAGACTTATTACATTATTAAGCCACATTGCAGCGATTTGTTTTCAAGTACAACAAGGCTTGCTGTGCTCAACGTTCACCACCCGTGCTGAGCTTTGAAAGCATGTGGGTGTGTGCAGTTGTGTGCGGTTGCGTCTGAGCCTGTTTTAAAGGAAGAGAGGGGCTTGGGAGGGACAGAGGCCAGATGCGTTCAAGATGGGAAGCTGCCGCTGACCAGCGCAGTAACAGACTAGAGTATTAGTCCGACAGCAAAGATTACATGGTGCTTACAAGAGGCTCGACTCCAGAGAACGGTAGAGCAGAGAGCGCGGAGTAAAAGAGGATAAGTAGGAGGAGGTAGAACATGAGAGGAATCTTGTACAAGCTGTTTGATCACTGGGGCTCTGAGTGCATATGAGAGGTCAAAAAGAGTAGACAGCTTTTTTCATGACTTGTCCAACTGGCCTCACAGCTCAACTAAAGTCACTGTTAGCTGTCAAAATCCAGTCTTTTTTTTGGAAGGGTTTCGGGCTGTTCAAGGCCAAATACAACTTTACTTGAACAACAACCAGGAACTCTGTCTGATAAGTGCAGCTTTGTAGGATTTTATTTACATATGATCCCATAATACAATTTGTGTGTAATCACAGATGCTACAAGCTCTTTTCCTGATGAAAAGGGTTTTTGTTTTTTTGGATAGATCATTTCTGATTTACTGTTTTAACCAAAAACATTCAGTACAGTTTGTTGTTTGTCTTTAAATCTCTTCTATTAAAACAGTTACTATATTATCAGATGTGGTAAATGGACTATACTTGTATAACACTTTTCTACCTTCCTTATAAGCCCAATGTGCTTTACAATCACAGTCTCATTCACACATTTATATAAGATGTGGTGAAAAGCGTTGATGAGTAAGCACAAATCTTTAGTCACAATATAATATCAAGTTTAGTTTCAAATATCATAACTTAAGTTAAAAAATATCACAACTATTGTACAAAAAAAAAAAAAAAAAACGCATTGATGTTCCTCTTCAATCCTCTTTTAAATCTATTTTAAAAGCATTCCCAGCTGTCTTTAAAATGCTTATGGTGGTACAATGTTTGATCCAGATTCCAGCTCAGAATTGGCAAACAAAGACATACATGGATCTATTTGTCTGCAAGTACATGTATCAGAATAGAGCGGAGCAGGGAGTTCGCATATTAGGGTTTAAATATTAAGTCTCCCATTTTTATTTTAAGATGTCTAAATAGGTAAAAAAAAAAAGCGAAATTATTTAAATGCCCTCGAAGAAACTATCAGTTGCATTTTTAGTTAATGACATTTCCCCTTTTTTGAAGCAGAAAAGGATCAATTATTCAAAGAAAAGGGGGGAGGGTGAAACAGATCTTAAAATGTTATACTAACAAATCAAAATCTTTGGTGAAAAGTGGGGAAAAAAAGACGTGGCAGTGACATGTTTGTGTTTTTGAAGTTTAAAAGTAGCATTGGCATCTTTTGCTAGCACAAACTCTTATTTTGCTCTTCCTACTGTCTGTACTCATTTTTTCTCTTCATTGTCTCTTGAGATATCACTTCTTTTCTTGAAGTGACAACTAGTTCTCAAGGATTTGACCTACCAGTTCTAGTTTGCGCTGAGAACGTTTAGCCACCATGGTGTCTAGCAGAGGCCAAGTTAGCACTGCAGTGAAGCACCTCTGTTTATCAGTGACTGCTAGCCGCACGACGGTTACTGTGGAGTCGCTCCAAAGCTTAAAAGGGACTTTTTCAACTCACCAAAATAAAACTTATTTCATGGGGCTTTCCTTTATTAACCAGCAAGCTTTCCTCTTTCAGACATACTGGAAAAAACATTTCAAATCTCTGTTTGTAATGCTTGGCTACCTCATTGTACTTTATTTAATATTATTATTTCAGAATCTAGTCATTTATTGCAGCCTGTTTGTGTGGACGGGTTTTTAAAAGGAATTGTGTGCAGCATGATGGAAACCCCCTGTGGAGCACGAGTCCTGCAGCAGCTTTAAACCAGGACGAATTCAATTCCCACCGCCTGAAAAATGACCCTCACCCAATTTGATTATGTTGAACTTTAGTGTGTTCGTGTGCTTCTCTACATTACCACAACACATAAAGACTTTTATGGCATGTCATTTGGGCGTTTATCTGTTGTGGGTAGGACTGACTTTAGCAGGAGTTCATCTATGAGCTTTCTCCAAAGTGCCCCTTCTATGTACTTTGATTGATCAGTGTGTGACTGTGACTGCTGCCTGTGTGTAGCCTCTCCAAATGTTTCTGAATACAGCGTTCAAAGTGCAGGGAGGCGCAGGAGATGCAGATAACTTATCTGTGCTTTATTCGGCCGGGAATACTTCTGTCAGTTGGCCTGAAGCGCACGAGTGCAGGTGTATGTAGATTCTATCAGGTGAGTTGTGAGTACAGAGGCTTATCTGTGATTCACAGGATCCAACTACACTTGTTGAAGCTGAATTTGTGGAAGGAAAAGGTGGCAAACATTTTCGCCTAAAGTCAATTTCTTTACGTTAAAGAAATGCAAAGAATTTAAGTTTTGATGGAGTTCTGAATACCGGTATTTGTATGTTGATGTTGTTTTTATGAATACATCTCCACCATTGACTATAAATGAGAAGTGGACTGAGTGGCCCCTCCCCCCTGGCATTACAAACAGGACGGACCTCCTGGCTCCACGAAGCCAAAATCCCCACAGACTCCTTCAGAGAAATAAACAGTTATTACTCAGTCATTCTATTTGTCAGAAAGCCATTCTTACACTGATAACCTTTTTATTACGTTCTTGATAATCCTAAAGCTGCGTTCACAACAAATGCTATACCTCAGAGACATCTTTAGATTTGAGGGTCGAACGTGGCATGGCAGTCTAGTAGCAGCATGTTTTGGGTGTCACAGCAAAATTTGAGCATGGCGGCATGTCGTAAGTTAAAAAATCTTAACTTTGGAAATAAAATGTGTCACATCAACTATTTTGGGACTCAGAGATAGCATTTGTCTTGAAATTTTAACTCAGACCAACTCGGACTGATCACTGCTTACTGGCGTCGTCGGGTTCAATATCCTGACGTCCATACTGCAAAAAAAAGTTGGCTGAATTTACTTAATTACGTTTAAAGAAAAAAAAAATAAATCTGAGTGACGTCACAGTTGCTCGCTCCAAATGTCATATACAGTCGATGGTCTCCACATAAGAACCAATCTGGTTGCATTGAATTAACCAAGATTAACTCATACAAAGCACATGTGCTCCAAGGGAGGTTCACAGCAATAATTACTGAAAGCTCCCGGTTGCATATGCGTCATGCTTACTGGTTTCCAGCCAACATGTTCAGAAAACAACAGTCCCTCTCTCCTGGCACTGCTGCCGCTCACTTTTTTTGTTGCTTTTTTATCTCCATCTCCCTCTGCCTTTTTTTTATCACTTCCTCTGGACCCATCTGTCTCTCTTCACTTTCATTTCTTCATCCTCCGCATCTTCTTCCTCACATTTTTTTCTTAAATTTTCTCCTGAGCACTCTCTTTCACCCCTCCTACTCTGTTCCCACTCCTCCCCGCGTTCTCTCGTTCTTCTCTGCACCCGAGGCCATGTGGTCTAAGCGAGGTAGCAGGGTGACAGAAGCCGGACCCTTTGGTGTCACAAGTTCCTTGTCTCACTTACGAAGTGACAGCGTGCATGTGCATGGAGTGTGTGTGCGCGGGGAGGAGAGGCGCTGTTCTCGAGGGCACAGTAAGGTGTGAGAGGATGATGCACTTGATACACTGTGAGGAGAGGAGGAAGAAGTGCGGGAAAGGAGAGGAGGGAGAGACTTCCAGAGGGAAGGAGGGAGGGACAGTGGAGGCCAGAACGGAGCAGCTCGCATGGAGTACGCCGCCTACTGGACCTCTGGGTCCTCCAGAAGCATCAAAGAAGTAAAGGACTCAGATGGGGTCTATTCTTTTTTACGAGAAAACCTAATTTCAACCCGCGTACTGTTTACCTTCCTCATAAAAACTGATAGAACTAATTATTTTTAAATTAAATTCATCCTTTTGGCCAAACTCAAGTAAGCAAAAAAAATGAACTTCCACTATAGATACACTTTTAATATTGTTAAGTAAAACAAATCCAATTTAAAGTTTTTGACTTTCAAAGTAAACGTTTCAAAAAGTCTTGAAATTCAATAAATAAAAGCTCATTTGGTGGTGATTCTCCTTAAGGATGAACGCACAGCAAATTTTTGAAGCAATAGAATATGGTATTTTGGTGAAAGAGTCAAATTTGTTTGTGTTGAGGGACTCCAATTTTCTCAGTAATATGCTGGAGTTTTGAACAATTTTATTTTTTTATGTAAGCGTTCTGTTTAACAAAAGCGAAAGATTCCTTCATGTAACAAAGGTGAGAAAACAAACAAGCCTTTCTTTTCTTTCTTTTTAAGACCTCTTCAAAAGTCTATTATTTTCTATGTGATTCTTTTTTTATTTCTTTTTGCTGCAGACAAGAGAAAAAGAGAAGGAACTCTGCAGGTTTGCATTTGTTTCAATAGTTTCAAGCCTCCGTTAAAAAATATGGCAGACCGTAAAGTTTTTGGTTGCGTTATGTAAGTCTCTCTCTCTCTTCTCGGTCTCATCTGTTAACAGTTGAAAAAATAGCTTATAAATATATATATATATATGCATGTTTATATGTGTGTTAGTTCATGATGACTATGTTTAAGTTTAATTAAATGTAAGTAAACTAAAACAGATAAATAAAGTTCAACCTAAAAAAACATTAAAAAAACAGACAAATAAGATTAAAACTGTGAATGTGGACAACATGACAACAAAAGTGCTGAAGTAAATGGTAAAACTTAAACAATTATTTTGTATCTGAGAGCGTAATTAATGAAACAACTGACCAACTGACTGAAGCTGCTATAACTTTAACATAAAATGCACAAAATAAGAGAAATGAAACCAGACACAAGTTTAGCCACTAGCCAAGAGATTCTGAGTGTGCTTTCAAACTGGGTTTTTTGGTCCTCCTGTACAAAACACATTCAGTTTGCCAAATTTACAAAAATCTTTGTGATCAAATCTTTGTTTTCATTTTTTGATCCTGGACTTCTTTTTCTATGAAAGTTTGATCTTTTAGAGTTTAAATAAGAGATAAAAGTGTGAAAATGTTCATGTCTGTTTGAGAAAAGTGTAGAACGTGTGTAGTGAGGAGTTTTACAGTCTAAAAACATCTAGAGTAATCGTGAAAAATAGTAATTTTTAATTTGCAGATTTCCTCTATCACAGGTTTTTTTTAGAATAAAACTTTCACGATAATAGAAGGAAAAATGCATTATGTAAAAACAATGAAGATTTGCAGGAGGTCCTAGCATGAAAACACCCTGAAACAAAGAAAAGTAAAACACAAAAACAGAATTTACATGAGGGATTGTGACACTAGCACTCATTCATTCAGTCATATGCACCATCTTTATTGTTAGAGTTTAAACACTGTACATGAAATCATAGTTTAAGTGATTATAATTGAATGAAGTCCTTTGATTTTTATTAATTTGCTGTTTTGATACAAAAGTATTTAAAAAAATCAAATTAATACTCTGAACAATCTTGTGATTCTTAAAAATAATGCTAACCTTCCATTCTATATCATTATAAGAAGATCATGCTTTCTTCATCTTTAAGGAAATTCAAAAAAGTAGACGTGGTGACCATCAACAGAAAGAAAACATTCAAACCTCGAACAGTAAGAGCCGTTATGAGCGTCTTTGTTCGTGAAACCCTCGGCTCTTTGTTTTTAAATGCATTGTGTGGAACGGCCATGAACACTTTCGTCTACCCATTAGCTGCAATAATGGATTCTTGACTTTTCTTTAATCTGATGAGAAAATATAGTGCATGTTGTGATTGATAAGCTTTTTTCCTAAGCACTTGATGGAAGAAAATTGTATAGAACTTACATTCATATCTTTTTTTGCTTAAGTTTGCGGTTATTTTAGTCGTTTGAAGACAGAATCCTTTTTACTTCTTTTCTTATTTTTTTTTCCTATTTTTAGAGTGTGAAATTTTCAGACTTCTTTTCCAAATATTTAGGTCTTCTTAGCATATTGGGCCTCTGTTGTTGCCATCTTTGATGTGTACAGTTACTATGGTAACTGGCACAGCTTTCATCTTATGGAAGATTTAGCTTTGAGCGATTCTGAAAACAAGATAATCCAAATAAATGGATTATTGTCTCAGCATTCTTTTTCCTGTGCTGTTTGCTTCCTGCAAAAAATCTACTGATTTCCCCATGAAGTGATTTTTCACTCTTGACAGCACAAATGACAGATGAAAATAGTGTTTTTGGTGTTTTCAATGTGTTCTTGAGGTATTTTTCTGAAGATGGAGGACATACATGAAGACAATTAAGCTCAAAATTAAATTTCTAAGTTTTTTTTAATTTAAATTGATGTGAATTGGAAGCTGACAAAAAAATGCCGGATGAAAAAGATTGCATTTGTGAAGTAGTAAATATGATAGGCGAGTCACAGGGGGAGCCCTAAAAATTCTGCGTTTGACTCAACATAGGACTCTTTATGACATCTGTATGGATACAAAACTATCTGCAAGCACATTAGGGCACAATGCTTCCATATGCCTGTCCCAAGTCCGGGTAAATGTGGAGGGTTGGGTCAGGAAGGGCATTTGCTGCAAAGCTGAAGTGAATTCTGATAGCCACGTTATTGAACTATATTAATATTTTAAGAACACATATTTTAGAAAAGATCTTGTTCTTTTTATTCCCCTAAAACCATGACTCAAGGCAAAAAAAAAAAATCCTGATCTGGATAAGGAGAGGCTAACGCCTAGTTCACACTGGACACGGAAGCAACGGAAGCCTTATCCATTCAGTGCCCTTGTTAATCTATGGTGTAGTTCATACCAGACGTGAAGCGGAGCAGACCTCCGCGGCCGGCTCACATGGTGCAGCGGAGCGTTTCGGTGTCCGGGCTATTTTTTGCGTGAGGCGGAAGTTATACCAAGACACATGAGAAAATCAGGTGAATTTTCAAAATATAAACACATTTTCACAAGAAAAATTGCGATTGACAAATGCAATCATATTTTTGTATCTAAACAGACTGTAGAGATGAAAATAAACACACAAACACAACACACAAGAAACAAAAACATACAGACAGACACACCCCCCACACATACTTGCACTCACAGATCAATGTAGTGGGACGGCTACGGAGTTGGGGGAGGGGTTTGGATGTAAAAAAAACAATCACCAAGAGAGAGGCAGAGAGCAGTTAGCAGCAAGTCAAGATGGGTGACGTAAAACTAATTGCAGAAGTGGAGAAGTACAGGGAGTTGTACGATCCCCAGCACGTTTTGCAAGAACAACGTTAAAAAAGACAATTGTTAGGAGGCTGTAGTAAAAGCAATCGGATTAGCAAGTAAGTACAATCTATTTATATCAAGAGGTGTCTCACAAGTTCTGCACTAAATCAAGGGTCCACAGATTGGGAGATATTTTGTCTCTATGGATTAAATTGTGGGACTTGTCAACATTGTCATCATTGTTAACAAACCAAATCCAGGTACAATAGACAGCTGGGGCCACCATGTAGGGCCCCCCTTTTTTATGTATTTAATTTAATAACAATACATAACATCAAGGTTAGACAAATAAAATTAGCTATTAACTTACTCATTAAATTAAATATTAATTTACCCATAAGGGCAAAAAACAAAAAAACGTGCTCTGTCGACTGTCCTGGAAAAATACACATCAGGTGTGATTTGCAAGTGAGAGCGGATGCCATGTGGACAACGTTCCGCATCCACTGTGAACTTGGCGTTAGGGTGTATTCAGACACATTTGGTTCGCTTAAAGTAAACCAGAGTTTATTTCCACCATTAATCCAGAAGAAATGTTCAGTCTGAATACGTGGACGCGGACCCCGGTTTTGGACCAGGCTCTGCTTTCTGACCCATCTTTTGAAGTGGTCTTGGCTTGTTTCCAATCAGACTAGTCGGAGTTTCCTCAGTCTGAACAGGTTGCTTAATTGGAGCAGAACAACTGGACCAAAACTACCACCGTAGCCGGGCAATACGGGATGTAAACAGATTAGGAATAAAACTACAGATGAACGGTTGAGAAACGTGAAGCAAGGATGAGACACAGCAACTCGTTGAAACGTGTTGATGAATGCAGGCTCATTAACACAACTTTTAACATGATACACATTGCTTCTCACACAGTTTTCCAATCCCGAAAGGGATTGGAAAGCATATTATTTGTATTATTAGTTCTCTTGTTGCTTTACCTCACCCTTATAATTCCTGGCCAACAATGACAAGATCTTTAGTCACGTGGTTTTGTTTACAAGCTTTGGTTCAAAACAGAAACGACTATCTGAACACAGACCTAGCACAAGGTTCAGGAGTAGATCTGGACCAAATTAAGTTCACTCTTTCTGGACTAACTGACTGAAAAAGTGTGTTTTGACTCAACAAACCTTCTTCGTCTAACTTTTCTTATTCGGATGATGTTTTAAAAAACAAGCACAGAATTTTAAATTTAGAACGGCTCATAGGACTCTGTATGGCCATGATCTGATCTCAGAAACTAATGACGGTTGGTTAGTCCTTGAAAAGAAAACAACTACAACCGTGTTGAGGCACAGTGCTTCAATGTGCCTTTTCCAAGTCAGGGCAAATGCAGAGGATTGGTTCAGGAAGAGCATTTACAGTACAGCTGAAGCCAAATCTCATGTGGATTGTGACAGGGCATCAGCCATTATATTGAATTCTACCAATATTTATTTATTTTTTCTTTTCACAAAAAGCATGACACAAGGTCAGTAATGTAAAGAATCGTGATCTAAATAATGGTTCGTTTGGTTTTCTCTGAACAGAGAATGTCTGTGATCCTTGTTCACACACAGCCTGTGACATCTGCTCTGGTCTAATACAACAGACTGACTCTCTGCAGTGAATCGTGTTTGCATTTCCACACTGACTTTGAACAGAGCCCTTTGCTGTTATTGCGCCATTTCCCCTCACCTCGCTTAAGTACCAGCGTTGGCCCAGCTGCCTCAGGGGCAGAAATTACACATGTTCATTGTTGTCTTTTTAGGAGCAATATTTTCTAAAATGGGATCATTTTAATTTTAGCCAAAGGAGCTGTCAGAAAAGAAGTGTAATCAGTTAGGTTTTCTTGCAGATCCCCAAAGTCGAAGAATAAAACACATTTGAATTTGTGGCTAAAGTTTAATTTACTGTAAAGAACAAAAAGTCCTTATTCCTTTAATTCAAAGGCAGCATTTTACAGATAATCCCTCTTCTGCAGAGGCCCGGTAAGAGGCAGAGGTGTTCTACTGCCTCTCTGCAGCTTGTAGCTGACAGACAGAGCAGCATGGATTTGACTTTTGGACTGAAGCCCCTTTGTGTGTGGCACAGACGCCGAGCAGACATTGCACAGCCGTTGCGTGGACGTGGAGGCCTCGGGTCGCTGCTACACTGTTATTAAAAACAGTGTGATAGCATGTTGGCTGTTCCTGCTCCTCTGCCTGCTTCTTTTTTTTTTTTTATCTCCTTGAGGACCAGCTTTAACTCATCTTTTTTCTGTTTTTTGACCAGTGAGACTGCAGAATGTTTAGTTTCTGGTTTTTGTTATTTTTTTTTTTTAACATTAGCAGCTAAATAATAAGGAAATGTTTTAGAATAATGAAACAAATGTTACTTACAGTATTCTTTAAGAAAATGTGTCTTTTCTTTTTTTCTTGTCATATTATAAAACATGACAGTAATATAATAATAATAATAATAATATTATATATTATATATAAACACACACAAACACACACGTATATATATATATATATATATATATATATATATATATATATATATATATATATATATATATATATAGATATATAGATATTTAAAATAATATATATATATATATATATATATATATATATTTATAAATATATATATTTAAAATAATGTCTTAGCTAGAGTAGTTCCTGTTGGCATTCTATAGGTTCTTCTGTATGACCTCATACATATCATTCAGCGTGGGGTGTGCAGTTAGGAAGAAGTCAGTATGCGCACCTTACGAAACAACAACCGAGTTGTGGAAACGACATCCTACCACAGCAGCACCCTTATGTCAAATGTTCATTGTCTAAGTAACTTTTTAACCAACTATTAGCCACCCCTCTAATCCCATAATAATCCCACTTCTTTAAAAGTAAATTATGGTTAATAGTATTGAGTGTTTTCCGTAAATCGATGAAAATACCAATTGCATTTTCTCTTTCTTAATTTGCTGATGTTACATGTTCTATAAAATCCGTAACTGCTAGAGATGTGGACCTTTTGTTACGAAACCCATATTGTTGCTCACATAAAATTCAATATTTTTCTAGAAAGCTATCCAATTTTTTCTAATATTTTGGAAAATTGATAAAAAAGTGAAACTGGCCTGTTGTTGCTTACTAGTTGCTTACTATTTTTTTGTCTTTGTAGATTGGGAGCACCTTAGGGAGCACCTTAGCAACCTTCATTTTCTCAAGAAATGTTCCTGTTTCAAAAGATTTATTGCAAATATAAATGATAGGCTTAAGTATACAATTAATCACTGACATGTCAAGCGCTTTACAGTCACGGTCCCATTCACACACTGATGGTGGCTTCGCTGCCAAACACTGGCACCAACCTTCCATCAGAGGCAAGTGGGCTCAGTGTCTTGCCCAAGGACACTTTGACACATGGGCAGGCAAGGCAGAAATCGAACCTGCAATCCTTCGATCACAGGCCGACAGCTCTTTCCACTGCACCTCGGCCGCCCCGTAATTCTTAAATGAGAAATAAACAAGAATGAATGTCAAATCCATGTACATCTTAGTTTCCTAAAGTTTAGCGAACTGTTGTTTTTCCACATCAAAATAATATAAATGGAACATTATTAGAACTTTCTACCACACTGTATGGTCACATGTTTTAGCTGCATCTACTCTCCTCAGTCCTCTCAGTTCCACTTCTTCTTAGCTAGCCTCTAACTCTGTATAGACTTCTGTAGCTCCTCATTCCACCACCGGTTAAAATACTCCTAACTGGCGCAGCTTGAACACATCGTCAGTGAAGAACCCTGGATCATAAGATGTTTCGGGTCTTTAGTCTTCAGACACCTTCTTCTGGGCGATCCTACCAGGGTTGATCAGTCCCTGGTTTGATTTGAAGCAGCAAGCTACTCTACTCTTCCCCTCTCTTGATCCAGAGCCATCTAGAAACTTTTTCAGCTGCCTCAATGATGTTTCTACTGGCTCTTCTTTCAAGCAATCTGATGCTAAGGAGCCTGAATGCCTGTTGCATGGACTGTCCTAAGAATCCTCTGCAGCCTACTTCTATTGGCTTGCCCTCCATCCAGCCCTTCTGCAGTCTTCCACCAGTTTGAAATATTTGCCCTTCTTCTGCTCATGAGCCTCTTCTATTTGATCTTCCCAAGGCGCCTTCAATTCCAGTTGCACAAAGTGTTTTGTTGCATTGGAATTTAACACAGCATCTGGTCGCACTGATGTTTTCACTATGCACTCTGGGAACTTCAGCTCCCTACCAAGATCAACGTGCAACTGTCAGTCTTCGGCCGTGGCCTACAATCTTGTTGTGGTTGCCTGATGTAATGGAGGTTTTTCCCCTGCCTTAATGACGGTGATATGGTGCCTTGTTGAGCCTTGACTTTTGCTGTGAGGAATTCCTGTGCAGTGGGTGTCTGCTACTGCCTTCAGCTCCTGGTTATGGCGCCACATGTACCTCCCCTCTCCAAGTGATTTTGGACAGCAGCTCAGCATATGTTTCAGATAACCCCTTGCTAGGCACAGAGGGCATGCTGGTGTTTCTGCTAGGCCTCAGGTGAAAACATTAGGCTTGGGAGGACAGCATCCACTGATTGGATCAAGAACTTTAGACGAGCTTCTTCAGACTTTCATAGTTCTGTCCAAGTGATCTTCCGGGTCACTGCACCATCCCAGTTTATCCAGGCCCCTTGTTGCCGCAAGGCTAATGTCCTGCTCTGATGTTCCTCCTCTACCTCTGCACGAACCTCTCTCTGCATCATCAGGCTTTTTTCCCGTCCTCGAGTTTTGTCATAATGAGGCCTTGTGTGGCTACGTGCTGTGGAGAAACTAAAAACACTATGTTCCAGGTTGTCGATATAGGCCCTAATTGGTGGTTGCCGAGTGCCAGATTTTTGACAAAGGGCCTCCACATTCCACCTCTGCTGCCTTGACCAGCCTGCTCATAGCCAGGGAAAACAGAATCACTGATATAGTACATTCTGTGATGATGCCCTTCTCCAGATGGTTCCATGCAGATGTTGTGGCTCCAGAGGTGAATCTCAGACAAAAACTGTCATAATAGTCTTAGATGAGTTTGGTGATCTCTTCAGGGACATGATGAGACGTTAACGCTGTTGCAACTAACTTATGTGGAATGGAGCTGTAGGTATTGGCAAGATCGAACCAAAGAACTGTCAGATCTCCTCGATTTTATTTTGCCTCTCAAATCAATTGTGTGACCACTCCTGTATATTCTAAGCAGCCTGACATACCTGGGACACCACCTTTTTGAACCATGGTGTCAATATAGGAATTCCTCTGGAGGTAATCTGTCAGAAATCTGGCAGCCTATTGGCAAGAATCTTGAAAAAAGATCTTTCCTTCTACACTAAGCAAGGAGATAGTTCGAAACTGCGTAATGTCTCTTGAATTCTCCTCTTTAGGAATCCAAACACCCTCTGTGTGTCGCAACTGACTGGCCACTTTCCCACTCCGCCATACAACTTGGATGAGCTTCCACAGCCTTTGCAGGAGTCGCGGGCATTTCTTGTACACTTTGTATGGAACTCCACTCGGGCCAGGTTTGTGCTACTTGAACAATGCTCTTGACCTCTGCCAAAGTCGGCTGTGATGTTAAACTGAAAAGAGGGTTCTGGTGGTGTGGGTAGCTAATTACAGGTAGACAGATTTTCCTCGCTCCTGCTCTAACTGTATGTGCCATTTAGGTGTTGATTGATCTCCTTTTCTGGGCACATTAAGATTCCACTATGCTTCTGCCCCAGCAGCTGCTTAGTAAACCCAAAAGGATTGGCTACAAAAGCAGTACGCTTACGAACTCTCTCTCTTCCCCTTCTCCTGTGGCACTCTGCTCACCGAAGGGAAATTAGCTTCTGCCGTATAGTGTCCCAAAGTTCTGTCATTGGGGGTATTTTTACTTAGCTCGCCAGCCTGTGCTGATGGTTCAAGGCCTTCAAGTCTTTCCTAAGGCGGGTGATCCTGATCTCCCGTCGATTTGGCCTAGCATATGCTGAATCTTTGTTTGCTTGGTCCCAAACCTTTCTGCATCAACGATAATAATAAGCTTGCTCATTAGCAGGGGCTGGTCAACTCCCCCTCTACATATTCCTTCTAGAGCGGCATTCACATCCTCATCAAACTGGTGCCACTCAGACTCTTTATTTGCAGCATAAGACCCGGTGCCGTTGTGATGGTTTGCTTAGAGTCACATGTCTTGCATGGAGGTTCTGGGCACTGTGGGGGTACTCCTCCTCCGTCTCACCAAAGACATTGTTCACTGGTTCTGTGCGTTGCTCAACATGCTTTTTACATATGCAACCCATCTTGGCTTGGTGAATCCTCAAGCCTCTCAGGTTCTTACAAAGCTTGCCACAAAAACATTTGTCGTGGTAAATTCTTTGCGGATGTCTCTCTTGGATGTCCTCTTGGTGTGCTCCCCCCTCGGGCACCCCTGGGGGTATCTTACTCTAGAGCTGTCTGTAGCAAAACAGGGGTGCTCCCTCACGAGAGATGCAGCTCAAGGTACTAGCCTTTACTCCCCCTAATGCCGTCTTTCAGAGCTGTCCACTGTCTTTCTAGTCATTACCATACTTTTTGATAACCAACTACCATCTGTCCTTCTATGTTACTGTCCTGAATACGATACCTGCCCATCATCTCTGTTTCCTGCACAAACATGTCCAATGAAATCTGCATCAATGCCAACTTTCTCACTTCTAGGGATGCTCATCATCACTTCATCAAGGTCCAACCATAATTACTCCTTCTTCTTCAGCTCACGTCCTACTCACTAATGTAAGAGGTCCCATAGATAAGACTTGGTGCAAGGACCAGGACGATCAGCTGCAAGGGTGGAAAAAAAAGTTTATTGTTCGCTGGTCCAGTCTTTATCTTTTTTTTCTAAAAGAAAGTGTGCAACGGCTGTCAGTCCACTTTGGAGTGGACAGAAGAGTCTTTTGCTTCTGACACTTGGGAGTCAAAAGCATGTAACCCAACCCAGTCTGTTTAAAAAGGATAAAAACAGATAAAAGCCCAAGATAAAAAAGTTGAATAGTTAAAAATAATACATGCATGAAAATCAGTAAAAAGGGGTTCAAAAAACTTCTCAGGTGGCCCAGTCACACTAAGGGGAGGCAGAGAGGGCATTTATCTGGAAGAGGGCCGGGTGGTGAATATCAAGGGTCTTATTCGTATATTTTGTTTGGCAAAGATTTTACGTTAGATGCCCTTCCTGACACAACCCTCTGTATTTATCTGGGCTTGGGACCAGCACATTAAGATCCTGAATACAAATACCTGAAAATGCGTCTTTTTACAGCAATTATTATGTTTAAAATCATTGCAATTTAAATGGATAAATATTATAAATTATTTACAGATCAAAAATAATTTATCACAAAAAAAATAAAATCATAATCGCATGACAGCACTAATCACGGTGTGTCTGGCTGGAATTATTTGACACTAAGTCTTCCATATACTGGAATAGATCTGTGAAAGTAAAATTCTAGAAAAAGATTCACCAGATTTGCACCGCTTTGACATTTTACACCAAGACTCTCCCAACTGTAGATGGCTGACATGTATTGGTAAACAGTAGAAAAATAAGAAGATGCCTTTCCCTGCTCTTTTATTGTGAACACCGTGTCCTGTTCAAGAACCTTTTTGAATGCACATCACATGACCGGTGTGTCCCTAGATTTAGGGAGGCAAAAGTTGTCAAAACCATTTAAATGGAATGGTAATCCTCTCCCATTCTGCCTGCAGGTGAAAGGGACTTGTGCAGGAGGACTGTTCCATTTATGTGTCAGTGGCTTTTCCCATCCCAAATTTTCGGGACATTGACGGGAGTGGGAGTTTCAAATCAAAGTATTCAAAAGTCTCCAATACTTAGAAATCTAAAATCTAAAAGGACAAATTTGCTAATTTGGTAACATTTTAATTAATTTAAAAGACAGTAAATGATAACACTGCTTTCTATTAAAAAAGAAAAAAATTGAGTTAATGTGCAATTAATACACTAGAAATTTAGACGTATTAGGATTGAGATTGATTCTTGAGCACATACTGACGATTGGCTTTGATGCTCTTCAGTTGGCGTGGATGTTTTGTTGTCATTAAAGTTCTCCTTTGCTTTACTAGAGATTAATCATCGAAAGAACATTAAAATATATTAAATGTCTTTCCTTTACTATCTTGCTGATCACCAAAAAAAAAAAAATAACATAAATAAAGCAGGTTCAAATTGGTTACCTTTTCCAAACACAAAAAGGTATTACTGAAATAAAAGAATTTGACATTAAACAGACAAGTGTCTATTTTTTTCTTTTATGAAAAACAAAAATGTATAATTATTATATAATCAACCAAAATCAGCCTGTCTTTAAAATAAAAAATAACCTTATTCTTTGTCAAGTTTCTTATATGTACCATCATCATGGAACTGAAAGCTGTAACATTGCTGCGACAGCCATCAACCATCAGTGGGGGACATGCATAATGGCCTATTTCAACAGGAGAAAAATAGTAAAAAAAAAAAAACCTTGTTTCTCCCTCATTTCCCCCTAATTTCCCTGTTCCCTTTCTCAAGAGAGCGCAGTAAAATGGGTTCTATTACAATGCCCATCAGAAACCCTCTTTAAAAAGTGGATACAGATGCGCACAGCAGATATTCAGCAGCCAAAACATTCAAATTACAAAGACTTAACCGAAATGTGTGCATTCTACTGGAAAGACTCATATGCATAGGCAAATTGCATGCAAAAAAAGTCAAGTCATACGGATGAAGCCTTGTTTTTCAAGCAAACTGAATGTTTTTGTGTCACACAGACGCAAACACATACAGAGGAAAGAAAATGCAGAAGTTTCAACAGTTTTCCAAAGTTGATCATTGTCATTGGTCAATGAGATTCTGAAAAATACATTACATTATATATTAAATACATATTTACAGTCATGTTCTGATGAAGGAACAGGGTAGATTGGACTGTAGTAGTCATGAACACCCTTCAAAATGTGAACACAAATGTGAAAATCTATGAAAAAAGACCTGAATCTAATTCTGGGTCTCTATAGCATTTGAAACCAGGATAAGCCATACTATTAGAAGTGACTTTAGAGAATGCAGTAGAGTTTTAGCCAGACCTCCAAACCACCAAGGGGCAAAGGCGCAAGAGGTTATTTACATTCAAAGTCTCTGTAGAGACCATTGACTGTTCAGTCTTGTTTCAAACAAGAAATAACCATTGGTTCCAGCAAGCCAAAATTCCATACACTTCTATAGAGAAGTAAACAAGTATTTCTCAATCTGCTGTCAGAATAACCATTCCATCTCTCATATTGTTTTTAACATATTTATAGTGTTATTTATATGATGTTTTTTTCTGTATCCCAAGTTATTCAAGTTACAAACTGACCAATCAAACCAAAATCAGAAGCATTTGCAGTTATTAGAACAGTACCAGCACAGCACAACGAAATCGCTGATTTTGTAGATGGGAACTATAGGGGGAGGCAAATTGCAAAAGAAGATCAGCAGTGACAAAAAAACAAACAAATACACATCTATACTCAGCTCTTGAGGGTGCAGAATATAGGTAAAAAACAGACCCCGCTATACAAAAAAGTACAGAACGATTGGCTACAGCCAATCGGGGGCGCTGCTGGTTACAGACTGTGCACCAAAAGGGGGATGAATAGGTATGCTGAAGTCAAGAGCAGGCAAGATGCAGCAGATTTTGACCTTCACATTCAACTCACATTCATTCACTGAGGAAGCAGGTTTGTTTTGGGAAAGCCAAGGCCAAAGTGCTGAGTTCAGGAAGAGTCAGATTTGATAAAATACATTCGGGCACCAGCCGATCAACAATTTGTGTCTGCTGGTTGTGTCCGTGGCTGGGTCTAGCAGTCTTGAGGCGATTTTAAATGGTCCAAGTTGTGGGCAGTTTAGACGAATCTCCCTTCATTTTGAGCAGAAAGTCTCTCCAAGTAAGTATTCATTTTCCGCACAAGTTCAAGAGTTGCCAGCGCTCTGCCTATCTGGACAAGTGAGGCACAGTGCCTTTGATCAGTAGGTGAGAGTTCATTGCTGTGAGTCTCTGCAGCCCGTTGTATCCCTCCACACAGCTCCAACAGCTGGTCACGCAGTGTTTCCAGCTTCCAGACTGACCGGTAAATCAGAAATCCTCTGATCCAAATTGGGAATAATCCGATTAACAGAAATCCAAGTAGATTCACATCTTCAACATCTTCCACAGACAGCTGAGCCAGACACACCAGCCTCCACTTGCCCCATGGATTGTTGGTGTATCCAACCATGTGGGTCCTGTCAGGGAAGGAGAGGTCAGTTTTCCCGTTTCTTAGAGTGGAAAAAATGTTGTCGATCGAAGTCAAAGACCAGTTGATCAGATCCATTTATCAGAGAGCAAAATGCAGAATGGTGCTCAAGAATGAAAAAATGCAGGCTTAGAGGGAGGACAGGGCAAAAGCCTTGGGAGTGACACAGTAGGGGAAAGAAGAAAAGCGACAGACTTTAGCCTGCTGGCCCCCACGTTAAATGTTTGAACTGTTTGACATTTTATGTGTACCAAATGTCAAACCCGCCTTTAAGTGATAGGGATGTTGACTTCCAACAAGATCCCTCTTGACTGATGAGAATGGTTGCCATAGAAGCTTTGAGTCTGACCAATCACTGCTTGATGACAAAGTTTGGATCCAACATGGCGGTGCACGTGTTGTAGTCCAGTTCTCATGCACATGCAATAGTACACAGGGGAGTCAGACTTAAGGCCTTAAGGGCCGGCCTTCTGCTTCTCCGAGATCTTGCCCTATCTGCAACTGATTACCTTGATCAAGTGTGCTTTGGCAATAGGAAGCTACAATGGGAGGTCAGTTTGAAAAGATGTAGGACACTGCCCCTCGAGGCCTGAAGTCTGACATCCATGGCATACATGGTTAAACCATATATATATATATATATAATTTTAGAGACCAAGTATCAGACAAGCTTCGATATATAATCTGTTTAACAGCACATTAGGAAATGCCTCATATCACAGCCAACTTTTTCACATTGAATTGAATTGTTCTGCGATTACGTCTTTTATATTTATTTTAATGCTTTGTAATGTATGTATTTTTTTTCAAATGGTATTTTAAGTGATTGTCTATAATTGTATTAGTTGTATATCCTTTTTACTGATATTTTAAATTTGGTTCTTATTCCTCGATTTTTGCTTTTTAGGATGACAATTTTAAAATCTGTCCAGGGACAGCAGAGGAAAAATAGGAAGTGGGCTAATTTTGGCACATTGTATGCAATGCCCTTAATAGGCACTGTCCCTGAGAAATAAATAAAATGTACTTAAATTACCAGAAAAGAAATGTAGTAATGTCTTTACTACTATGGCCCCAAAGAAGAACCAAGAAGAAGGAATACTATCCACAAACAATTATCAGAATATGGACCTCTTTATTGCACAGCCATATAATCACCACAATAAATTTCCTAAATCAATTATGGAGGATTGTTAAAATGATTGATCTCTAATCAGCACTTCCTTTGGTTTCCCAAAATGGGACTACTAATTTTTTAAATGAAAAACATTCTATCATATTTTGAATCTTTGCTACGTTATCTATAACAGGTTATTATTGTTTTTGTCCACACGTGTTTTAAATTTTGAAAGTTGATTTATAGTATTGCTTTTTCTAATGAAAACATGGAAAAATCATCTGAACATATTTTTAAACTTAGATCCTTGATCTGCATATGCTATGATAAATTCTGAAATGATTTTATCTCCAGAGTCATGATCACTTTGTAGTTCATCTTGTCAAGTTGTCAAGTTTGTTTACACTCCCTTTCAAGCAATCTACAATTATCCAATGTTAGAGATGACTGTAGGGAATTAAAAACCTTTAAGCCATTTCAAATCAAATAATCAAACTAAAGTGAATGCTGAAATGACCTGGATCACTTTCTTTTTTAAACATGCTTCAAACATAGAGTCTTGACCTCTGTATTGTTTCATTAATATGTAAATGGCAGACTTGTTTGCATCATTCAACAAAAACTGAAAGCATGATTTTTAACTCAGACTTCACATTAACAGAAGGCTCTCTCTCACTTTTTCCCTCCTATCAACATCTTTCCATCTCTTGCTTCTTGTCCAATCACACTCTTCCTCCCCACTCTCTCCCTGGCTTCCTATTTCCTGTAGAAGGGTTATGTCAGATGTAAACAAAGCCCAGAGCCAGCCACTAATTAAATAGATGAGCAGTATTAACATAACCTGAAAGCCCAAGCCAATTGCAAGCCCCCCTCTTTCACTCACTCTCCTTTAATATCCATCCTTTCCTTCCCTCCATTTTTTCCCCTTGTTGTGATCCGAGCTCTGAGTGCCAATTGTGGGCAGTGTAATTACCATTAAGACAGAAAAGCCTAGCATGTCTTTGATATGTTAATGACGCCTCATGTACACCCTGAGCCCCGCGAAAGGAGCATGCACATCCCCTGTAACCCAACCCGACACGCACACACAAATAATCTCAGTCGTAAATATCAAGTAAGGCACCTCTCTGACACCTGAGGGTGACGGCTGCAGCCTCGCTCACTCCAAGGTGAAGGACAGGCAGAGATGGAGCGGTAAGGTAGACAGTTGATGGATGATGAATAAAGCAATGCAGGGCGAGGTTGGGGGCAGGGGGTTAGTGTGAACACAAGAGCCAAAATTACAGAGACAGACAGGAGGGAGGGGCCTGCGACACCGGCAGAGGATAAGCAAAGTGAAAAGATGGTAAATGGTGACAGAGAGAAAGGGAGGTGGAAGGGCAGAACTGTCAGTTGATCACGAGTCTTTGGTGACTATTAACCATGATCACTGAATCTCTACTCACATTGTACTAATAAAATATATTTTCTTTCAGAAAATCCTCGTCACCTTTAAATCCTATTCAGAGGTCCCCCTCCCCCACCTAACCCTTTTAAACTTGGTCGCTGCCCTCGCTTTCATGACTTCCCAACATCCCTTTATCTCCATCATTTCTGATTCTCTCTGTCCAGAGTCTGGCCCCATGCCCCCACATGGAAACGGAACAAACCGCCCGCCTGCCTCCCCGCCGCTTCCCTCTCATCCCTACTACACACGCGCCAACCCTCCAGTGCCTCCCTGCATCCAAATCCCGCAGCCTTTTCCCCTCAACACCGCGAAGCCCAGGCCAAACCCACAAAATAGCCATGGACCTGGATCCCATGAACAAGAGAGCTCGGCAGGTCTCACGGGGAGGCGGGGAGGCGCATGGTGTCAGATGCACGCGGCATCATGAGCATTTCGGCGCCTTGCGTCTGTGGCGGTGAAAATCAGATGCCATTGGCTTGGCAACTTGAAGCCTCTGCCAGCTAAGAAAAACATTGGATTGAATGCAAAAAATGACCCAGTTCTACATCAAAAAAACAACAAAAAACACAGCAGCAGTAACATGCATCATATGTAAAGCTGTAATGTACTAAAAGACCAACAACCGAAGAGAATTTTCACCAACTGATCAGTTTGATCAGATGTGTAAACTGCTGTTTTCGGTATACCTTTAGAATCTTTAAGTAAAAAACATATTTTACTCTTAACCCAATTTAACATTTGTATCATATTTGACACAGGCATGTCTGAGACCTATATATCAGTAGCATGATTCAAACTTTCCTTAAAAACCCACTGGAAAGAATGAAGTTTTTCTCTCCTGTAGCTCATCATCAGTCCACTAGGGGCAGTATAAGGGCTTTCCCTGCGCATTTCAAAATGGCTGCCTCCATGAAATCTCAAAAGCACTTTTGAAGGGAAAAATTTTGCTAATTTGTTTGAAACTTCATAGTGAGAATAACTCATTTATTTTTGTTCAGTCTTTTAAGTGACGACTTGTTGTATTGGAAAACAAAGAAAAATATGAATTATTTAATTATATTACAGTTAGATTATGCTCAAATTCGAGACACTGGGTAAATAAAGTATTCTTTTCCTTAACATTGATGTCAATATTTTGCTTAAGCTAACAGTGTTGTGATCAAAAACGTAACAAATAAACCAAGGCTCCTAAATGATACCGTGCAGATCTTATAGAAATAGTAATTGCACTTTTTTTTCTGGAGATTACATCTGAAGCAACGGACACATTGCGCATGTGACGTGAATGTGCTAAATGCGGGTTCTTGAGCACAGCTTTAGCTAATGGTGTTCACATTGGATAAGCAGGGAGGGGCTTCTTCTTATTTAACCATTTACTAAGGCATGTCTCCCACCTACAGTTGTAAGAGAGTTAGTTCATATTATCGAGAGATAATCTAATGAAGATTTCATAAATCTTGCTCCAGACCTTTTCTTTCACAGCTCTATTCTGATTTATAAAAGACGTGCTGTCATAGAATTCCGGCTGGGCACAACCTGCAATTATTAATCTCTTATTCATGATTGATTTTCAAATGGTTGGTACTTCCATGAATTACAAGGGGAGCTGTCACTACCAAGTCAAAGTCCCTGATTGGTCTAAGTTTGACAAAGTTGAACTTTCAACCTATGGATTGCGTACTATGTACATAGCTCCCTAAAAAAGGTTGAACACTTACAGTTGCTGGGTTGTAGAGACATGCGTAGCTACAAGCGAACGCAAGAGTTTTGACCATGGAAGCCCGAAACACACATTTAAATGAACTTTTAGAAGTGGTCGTCTAAATATGTGTTCCTGAAGCGGTGTCAACGTAGCCATCCATCCATTTTCTAAACCTGATTTGTCCCTCTTGAGGTCACGGCGCTGCCATAGCCTAACCCGGCCACTGGGCGAAGGCAGAGTACACCCTGGACATGTCGCCAGTCTGTCACAGTCAATGAAGGGTTTGAAAGACCTTATATGTATAAAAAAATTGAAACATGGTGTTAAATGCTTTCATGAAAACTCTATAAAAGTGAGACATTATCTTTTAAAGTCGTGCATTTTCTGCTCTCAAAAAAACAAAGCAAAGCGTGGATTATAGTGGAGTCGATGAGGTTGACGGGAGGTGGTATTGCAGTCCTTGCGACTGCCTCTTTCCCTCAATGAGCCGACTCCCCAGTGGGCTTCAGAGCAGCAGAGGGAGCCCCGGTCGATCAGAGGGGAGCCCAGATGGACTGAGACGCACACATGCAAGCACACACTCACTCGGTCGCTCACATGTCATATGTTATCCCATCTGCACCGTCACCACGCTGCCTGTAACCCCAGGGTCCTGTGTGTGTGTGTGTGTGTGTGTGTGGGGGGGGGGGGGGGGGGGGGGGGGGGGGGGGGGGGGGGGGGGGGGGGGGGGGGGGGGGGGGGACTACATGCATGTAGTATGGACAACACATAAACAGTCACACAACAGTTGGAAGACGCACCTACACAAAGAACAGAGGTGATCAGGTGGAGATAACTGTAGCTTTAATTTGCACATGAGCTGTAAAACCCACACATGTTCAAGACTCTAACAGATATGGACTTTTCATGTGACAAATGCAGAATACAGGAGAGCAAAAAACACATTTCTGACTGGCAAACAAAGCTAACTTTAAGCTTCAACTATTTTAAAAAGAATAAGCGAAATAAAAAAAAAATGTTTCACAAACACAATTAAACAAGTTTATTGGAAAATCCTCTCTTTACCAACTATAAACATCAATCCACTGAAAGACAATGTTTTGACAAATTAAATAATTTGAGTTCTGTTATTTGTGTTCACTGCCTTTCAAATGCCCTGTGACAGACTGGGGACCTCTTCAGGGTGTACTCCGCCTTTGCCCAAAAGTAAATGGGATAGGCTCCAGCATCCAAATGACTCTCAACAAAAATTTAGTGGGATCAGACAACGGATGGGTGGTTGGATGGATGGCTTTTAAATAAGTACACACGTGTTAACTTGATCTTCAACAGATCAATGCTAACACAGATAATTAAAAACTTTAAACTTTCTCAGTCTGAAAAAAGCATTGACGCTCCTTATGTTTGCTCAAAGTGTACGTACCAGTTTGTGTGATGATATTCAAGTTTGGTCTCTGGAGAGCCGCATAAATTTAAAGCTCAGGTACAAAAGATGTGTGTTCTGAAATAAATGTCTTCCTTTATAAGATACATTTCAAATCATTCATATTCAGGACATAAAAACATGTCAAACCAGTTGTAGAGGTGAACTCCTCCATCATGTTACTTACATGCTCACTTTGGAGTTTGCTTGAGTGAGAAAGGATGTGGGAGGGGCTACAGGCTGCAAAACCCGCTGTTGAAATAACAGAGAACACATAACATAGACTTGACACTACAGTCTCCATTGTTAGAAAGGGTTAAAAAGAAAAAAACTTCCTAAAAGTACGCTGGTTGGTATAACAACCTTTGAGTGGATGGGCAGAAACCAGTGATAAGATGGCCTACAGGTTCAGTACAAACTAGTACTATTTGATCAATTAAAGAACCGTAGAACTGGACTGGGAGAGTGTGACGTCACCCATGGAAAATCGCTTACTTCCGGATCCAACAAAAGAAAGTCAATTTGCCATTTTTTCATGATATGCACACCGCAATGTAAGAACCAGAAATTGACAGTAAGCGGTGATTGGTCCGAGTTGGTCTGTGTCAACGTTCCTAAGGCAACCAGTCAACCAGTCTCTCCACAGTCAGGAGTGAGTTGTTGGAAGTCCACACCCCTTCCTATTGAAAGTGGGCTTTGATGTTGGACATGATGGCCATGGGTACCACATACCTGTATTAAGGAATCTGATTGGTCAGTTTATAATTTTATAACTTCCGCTACAGAAAAAAAAATCATGATGAAAAATTAAGATTAGGATGAAAAGTTGTGGCGGTTTGGCTTCAGCGGTACCTGTTTGGAACCCCAGGGGAGGGGTCATTCAGTCCAGCTCTCTTATTACTTACTTTTTTACTGGATATGTCTTCATTTTTTCCATCCTTTTTTTTTTTTTTTATACTTTTATATAATTTTTATGTTTATGGGACGATGCCATTAGGTTACTGTGCACCACACTTGACTGAATACTTTTCATAGTCCAAACATGCAAAGTTTTTGGAAATATTCTAAAATTTGAAAAAAAAGGTCAATCAGCAGCTGTAGGTGCACATTTATATAAAAAATAAATGTCTCATAAGTTGGAAAATCACGTGAATCACATGTTTTCATATATCTCCTGATGTAACAGGTCAAACATTCATTACTGTCCAGAAAGACTCAACACTTTAAAACTATCTGCTCACATGCACTCTGAGCTGTTTTCTTGAAATCACACAGGAAATAAAGTCAGCGAGTTCCACGTCTGAAACAACCAATCGCCGCCCAGATGCCTTTGTCTAACAGAATGAAACCAGTAATTTCTCCTCCACTTATGCTAAATGTGTCAGCTAAATGGGAAGTGAAAAGTCAAATATGAAATGTCACATTCAGTTTACCTCCCCGCCTGCTCCTGCTGTTCTTCCCCTTCCCCACCCCCCATTTCTGTCTTTCCTGCCCCTTTACCCCATGGTTTTGTTTTGCACATTTTTATATTTGATTGCATCGTCTTCTTCCTTCTGTACACAAACAGCTCCCATCTGGATGATGCTTGCATATCAGCATGTAGAGTAAATTGATTTTATAGAGTACAAGAAGAGTTTAATCAGAATTGAGTAAGAGGTTTTTAAGGAACTGTCAAACACAGAGAGAAGAGGAAATGAGTTTATCATGGTCTCTGCACTAGGTCTAAATGTAATCTTTAACTTACCCACCCAAAGAATAGACAAACTGAGGTCTCATTACAAAAAAACACATGTATCTCTCATGTTTATAAGCGTATTTGTGGAATTCAAAAATGCTTATTTAGAATTATACAACTGATCAAACATTTCAAAATAACCACAATTTCTGTGTCATTTTTAAAAGAAAATAATGTCATTCAGGTTCACTAAACAACCTTTACTTATTTATGAAGACATGGTAGGAAATGGCAGAGAAAATGTTTGATTTTCATTTTTAACATTACAACATTACTAAACATTTTGATGTATTTTGGTTCACAAATAAAACCTACACTGTAATTGTTTCTTTTTTGCTTTTAGTTCTTTCAACTTATTTTTGTGTGTCAGGTTAACTAAAATTTTCCAAAAGTGGAGACAGCTAGAAATAATAATCTTTGATGATTTCAAGTTTGAATTAGGCCAACTTGTAAATTAGTGTGATAGGTTTTGCACATGCTCAGTACACTGCCCCTGCACAGTGTCCTTGGTCAACCTGTGGCAGCACGGCTGCATGAAATAAGATCACATACGTCCATTTTCGTCTCATGTTGAATCTCCATTTGGCGGACTAAGGAGTATATTTTTCTTTACAAAAACTGAATTATGTAGAACTTCAAGGAGATTAAAGGCAAGTTCATTTTTTAACATATAAGGATCAAACATATAGAGAGTGGCTGCCTTGTGCAATGCAGACTTGCTAGCCTAGTTTAGCTATCTGAAATGGCATACTTCCATCAAAAACTTCCTCATCTGACTTCATGGTGCAGTAACTAGTTAATGAATGATTATGAAATGGATCAAAACTAGCCTACTGCTGTACGTTTGTTTGCTGGCTAGCTGCTGGCAAGTGACTTGTTTGATGCAGGCAGGAAGACATGGACTGCATTTCATTAGTGAATGCAGAAAAATCAGTGTAGTTTGCAGTTTTAAGCTGCTTTCACATCGCACTTTGATTTGGCGGTAAATCCATGTCTTTAACGGCAGGTTAAAGTGCAGTGAACTTTTGAAAATCTGCGTGTTTTTCGGACCTAACAGTATCAGCAAATTCGGTAGACAGCTCATCACTTCTTGAAGATTCAGGTGTTTCCAATGACCATAAAACCACAAAACAGTTTTGGAAGTTGGAGTGGTGGTGGAGGACCCATAATGCAGGAGGCCAGGCTTGATGGCGGAAGTAAAGCATTTAATAAATCAACTTAAACATGACAAAGATGATGGGAACAACAAAAAGGTGACAGATGAGCAGATGATCTGACAAAGAGTAACTGAAAACCAGAAACTTATATAAGCTGAGGATAATCAACTGAAATGTGAAAAGCTGTGGATCCTGAACCTTAAAACTGGTGTGACTGAGAAATAATTCAAAACAGAACATGACTAAAACCCAAGCACAGACTCGTCACACAGTGGCACTTTTTTAATGTATCAAAACAGTCCAACATTGAGGGACCGTGCTGTCTGCTGTTGATGAGCAGTGGGTCTTACCTCACACCGCATGCGGTCCTGCTCCAGTGTGGCTGCAGGGCGGTCTAGATACGGTTGGTAACTCACACTGACTACAGAATGTGGATTGAGACCATCTTCACTGAGTTTTGCAGGAGAAACACTTCATGGAGGCATTGTGTCTTGCCTTGCATCCATAGTGAATGTTTCCACTTTTAACACACAAGTCACTCTTACAAATCTGAGGGCATGTTTGTGTCTTTTGGATGCTCAAAAGGTGTTTTTTTTCCTTATTTTAGCAAAATTCTCAAAATACTGATTGTAACAGACAAGGCATAATTTATCATTGAATGGGGTCTATGTAGCTCGAGGCTAGTTTTCCTTGCTAGTACTTGGAGCACCTCAGATTCAATAAACTTAACAAGAAACCTTCTGCTGACCAAGTGTTGCTGAACCAGAAAATCTGAACAACTATTACCTACGTCTCCTTACCACATTCAAGGAAGACTCTTGGTCTCACTCTGGGTTTTTCTACTACATTAAGGCCTGTATTTATAATTTTTTGTATTGTTTGTTTGTAGAGCTTTGAGATATCAACAAGCATGAAGTTTTGGACTGTTTCTGACATCAGTCAGTTTATGATGATTATGAAGATGATGATCATCAGCCTGTTGTGATATTAACTGTTTTGTTTGTAGATCTCCCTCAACATTGAACTTCCAAAAGCCTTGGAGAGGATAGAGAATATCTGCAGGATAAAGTCAAGAAGAAGCCAGACTGTAATCTTGATTCACTGGTGGGTCAGACCTTTGCGCTCCGCAGAAAGAAAATAGTTGAGATTGAGATTCAAAGCAGATGGCCAGCTTTGTTTTCAGAAACACAGATAAGTTCCAACATTATCCACATGCTCATTCTTCTTAACAGTTCAAATCATTTTTACTAAACTTATTTTAATCAGTATTGAAAAAACACACATTTAAAAGGAAAATGTGGTATTTCTGACATCTATCCATATTTGTAGCATGTCAAAATGTTGTCATAGCAATGCCTCATTATGCAATTAAAATATTGTTTGTTTTCTTTTTTAACATTTAACATGTTACTCATCCAAGAATGCATGTTTTTTTTTTTTTTTTTGTCTCTTGTTCACTCCTTAAAGATTGGTGTCGAGTTCACAGGTCTGAACTGACATACGTCTGAGTATCTGCTGACCTTCTGAAGTCTTTCTTGAGTGGACTTGGCCAGTATTTGCTGAAGTTGATCAACTTGCATGAAGCACATAAGTAATGGGAAACAAACTTGGGACATTAAGCTCCAAAGACTTCTCGATTCTGCAGTAAGTAAACACAATGAAATGCTCAGTATGACAATCAGTTTAAAAGAAATAAAACATTTTGTGGCCATTGCATTATCTGTTTAAAATCAGCTATTTTACTTCTTTCAGCTCTATGTAACCAGCAAGAAGTAGAATAAGGAGATCTGGAAAACAAGCAATATCTCAGTCTTCAAGGCCTGGGGTCCATTTCAAGAAGCAGGTTTTGTTAAAACTCTGAGTTTGTTAACCGTGAGTTAAGGAAAACTCAGAGTTTCTGGTTTCAGAAAAGGAGGCAACTTAAACCTGTGAAAGTGGGTTAAACCAGACCCGTTTCACGAAGCGGGGTAAGCTGAACTCGGAGTTAATCACTATGGCAACGGACACTGAATCTAACCTGGTCTGGAGCAGGTTTCCTTCAGGAAACTCAGAGTTTCCTGCGGTCTCCGCCCCTTTTTTAAGTGAAAGATGTTCAAAAAGTAATTCCTCGTTTAAATTTTGAGAACATTCACGTTAGAGACTGCACGTTTCCGTTTCTGTTAAAGATTTGAATTCTAGCATTGACTAAACATCGCTGAACTGAGTTCATCAGTGCAGCTGAAGTTGTAGGAGCCTCATCCTGCTGTTCTTCCACACTCTGGAACAGAGGAGGCATGATACTGTCAGTGTACCTGGACATGAATGTACATCCTTTAGCAACTTCACACAGAAAATTAGATATCTGAGTGTGTAGATCATTTCATGTGTATACAGTGTATAATTGCTTCCTCTGTTGATCTCTCTGTGGCTGACATCATTTCAATATCATTACAGACCTATGTAGACCAGCATTTAGTTAGAATTCACTTTATAGTACTACCTGTCATAATTTCACCATTCTGTAATGGGATACTCACTGAGGTTCTGCTGTGACAGGAGGCTCCAAAATGCACATTTTACCACCAGATTCTGTTAAAAATCTCTCTCTCTCTCTCTCTCTCTCTATATATATATATATATATCAGTGTTAGATACATTTTAGAAAAATCTTTTAATGAAAATCTGCAATTCATGCAATTACTGAGCTTACTCATTAAATTATTAAAGATCAAAAACCATTACTTACTTAACAAGTGACATAATGACGACATTACTGACATTATTTAATACTTCTACTGAATTGAAATGATTCAAATGTAAACGTACGCATGAACTCTGGCAGCTTTTTTTTCCTACGCCAACTCTCTGGTTTTTGCCGCTGCAGCTGTGTTGCTCTTTTTGCGGAAAATGTGCTCGTAGTCGGCATATGCTTGTAAGAGTACATCAGTTTCTGTCAGCATGAAGTATGAAGCTCTATTGGTGTTTGGTCCCGTTGCCATGGTGAATCGTAATGTCTTTGCTCCATTGTTCAGGACTTTTTATGGTCATGATGCTCGCACCTGACTCTGAGTCAACCTGCTCAGAATTGATTGAACCAACTCTTTTCAGCTCTTCTGAAACTAAAAGCTCTGAGTTTGCCAACTCTGAGTGCAGGTTTGAACTCTGAGTTTGTCAAACCTGCTTCTTGGAACGGCCCCCTGGAGTCTGACACCTCTGGTTTAGACTGTTTTTCAGGCACTGGGTTTAACTGTCAGGATAGTCTATCCAGGTATCCAGGAATAGTCCATCCCAATAGTGCTTGGAAAACTGAGTATAAATAGATGATAGTGACCTCAAATCATGATGTGTAAGTCGTCTTTGCTATAGACATGGCTTAATATAATTCATGCAAAGCATCTTTTAACTGTGACTACATTCTCTAGTATCAAGTAGCAACAGTCCAGCATAAATAATGTATGCTAAAAGTGTGTTAAAGAACCTGTGTTGAAAGCATTCTTCAACCAGCATCACATGCCTGGTGTGTACATCGCATAACATGAATATTGTGTTATTGTATTGTTTGTAGATAAATGAAACAAACACATTCATTGCTTACATCTGACACCCAAATCATAACTCAACAAATGGCATCATCTATTGCACAACTCAATTAAGGAAAGTCATCAGTTTCAGCAATGATTCAACGATGAACATCCTGATCATGCTGAACATGACCTGCTAACTGTTGTAACATTCAATCAACAGATGTCTTGTGTTTTCTGCTTTTCTTTTTTTCTTCTGCTTATAACCAAACCTCAAACAGTCCAATTTTCTCCAAACAAGACACAAACACAGCAGGTTACCGAGCGAACAGAGCAGATCAAATAAACTGATAATTAATCAGGTCAATGTGACAGCACCACAGGAAACGTCAGACTCCATAAGGTTTGGTTTAGAAGCTAGAAGGCTGCGCTTCTCCACGCATCCCTGCAATTGCCTTCAATGTGGCTGGTTATGTAATTCACCTTTTTGCAGGTGTAAAAATCACTGCAGTGAATTGAAAATTCCCTCTGGATACTCGAGCCAACTGAAAATTGCGGTAAAGAGTTTAATTGTAGAATCAAGAACACCAGGAGGTACAAATTCTTTCGCTGGCACTCTGGAGAGCATGTTCTTTGTTCTTGTCAGTGGGAGATATAACAATTCCTCCCACTTTTAACTACCTGCCTGCCAGCCGACTGGGTTTTGTTGTGTTTTATTGTGTTTTGTTGTTGCTAATAGGCTTAATTGGCCGTAGCCCAGGAACGGAGAAATAGTTTGTGCGCATATGAGGGGGCGGAGATTACCTGTTCTGCATCTTTATCTCTCCTTCACCTCTGTTCTTCATCTCGCTTGAGGAGTGAAAATCCCACAGAGGTAGATTGAAGGAGTGGAAAAAACAAACAAAAAAAAAGAAAAAAGCAAAAGCTTGCAGAAAAAAAGTGGCCAGAAGCACACAGGCTACACATGCAAACGCTGTGGTGAGAAAAAGAAAGGAAGTCTGTGAAGTTTCCAAAAGAGCGCAGAACAAAGCCAGGTAATGTTTATGGATGATGATATCTAAAGGCCGGCCGTTCGTCAAGCAGGCGCTTTGATACTAAAAAGACCCTTGATTATCACTGGGTCAGCTTCGGAAATGTCTGTGCTTGATGTGTAATTGATGTGCTTGTTTGGTGATGGTTTGACACGTCACGCTCTCATTTTGATCTCCATGCCATACCATGCCATATGGCTGCAAGCCATTGATGTGGGATACATTTGTTGTGTGACGAGCAGATATATTTGATGTGTGCATCAATTGTTCCTGCTTCTGTTTTTCTAGATTACTAACCAGGAGCTGAAACGTTTTAGTAAAGCTCTTGAATGTTCTCCCCAGCAGTAGATGAAGGTAGAGGAGAGTCTGATGGAATAATAGGGAAGAGTGAGTCAGTGGGCAGATTGTTTGCATGTGTGTGTGTGTGTGCCTGTGTGTGTGTGTGTGTGTGTTAGCTTGTGTTTGGAGCAATGGGACCTAAATGAACACCGCAAGGACAATCTGTTGCCTCTCCGTCTGGGCCCTGGGTGACAGATGATGTCCCACTGCTGAGCTTAGAGCATGTATGCATACATGTGTTTGTGTGTGCACAAATATGTTGTTTTTGGTGTGTGTTGTGTTGTTCTGCTTGAGAGGAGGTTGACTGCATGGAGTCAACTTGCAACTACTACAATAGGTTCATTTAAATTGACAAGCCTGAGCAGTGGGCAGAACACTAACTTCTGGAATGAAGTACACCAAAAAATGAAAGGAGCTACAACCAGGTGAAGTCTACTAAGTAGATTTCAGGGACTTTTTTTTTTTTTTTTTTTTACCAGGCTAGTCTATATCATTGACTGTATATGAGAAATGGATTGAGTGACCCCTCCCCCATGATGTTCCAAAACGGCAGTACTCGCTGGCTCCAAGAAGCCAAAATCCCATAGACTTCCATAGAGAAATAAACAGCTTTTACTCCACTATTACTTATTCATTCTTTTTGACAGAATGACAATGCTCTGGTAAAATTTTCTTGATTAATTTCCGATATATATTTTATAGTGCAAGTTATTCAAGTTATAAACTGACCATTCAGATGCCTCAATAAAAGTAAGTGGTGTCACACCAAACATTTGAAACATCTGATTGACAGATTAACCCGAGGCTGCTTTAAAGTGGTTGGAGTGCAGACTTCCAACACGATCATACCTGATCAGAGAGAGTGGTTGCCATAGAAATGTTGACTCAGATCAACTCTGCTTTGCTGACGTCGTCTGGCTCCAACATGACGATGTCTGTATGGCAAAAAAAGGAAAATCTAGACAGACTTAATTTGATTGAAACCTGAAACAAGTCATTTTCCATGGCTGGCATGACACTTGCTCCGTCCAGTTCTGTTATACAGTCAATGGTCTACAGTTATCATCTACATTCTGTTTCTTTTCTAAACCTGCTTTAACACTTTTGGACTTGTCCCAGCTACAGTTGGGCAATGGCGGAGTGCACCTTGGAGGCTTTGTCAGCAAGGCACTCTTCATTCACTCTGATCTTTAATTGCTTGACGTTACATTACATTCAAACACACGGTGGCTTCACAGTGGTAGAAGTTGGTGCTTTTGCTTCATAGCAGGAAGGCCCTGGTTTGAATCCCAGCAGGGATCTTTCATTTACATTTTCTCCCTGTGCATATGTGGGTGTTCACCAGGCACTCCGGCTTCCTCCCACCATCCACAGATCTTAATATATCATTTGTCCTCAGTGTATTTAAGTGTCTGGTTTACAGTTTTTCATTTTCATGATATTTGTTTTGTCACCTTTTTAGTTATCCAGGAGTTTTTAATGCTTTAGGTTGATTTATTAAGATTTTAGGTTTCTGATACCAAGCCTGGTCTCCTGCATGTTGGGTCCTACACTTACAGCTCCTGACAGTGTAATCTGAGTACCCTGGACCCAGCAGGAGAATTTTTGCTTCAGCTGTGAGTTTTTTGACACTGCAGTCCATATCACACCATGTCAGATGAGTTTTCCTGCAGCCATTTTCGAGTCACTCCATGCCATATCCATATTTCTGTTCTGGAGAGGGATTGTTGGGACCACAACGTGTCCTGTCCTTGAGAAGCATTGCTGGGGCTGTTCACCTTCATGTTTCCAGTTTCTAGGGAGAGTCAGCGGGAGTGACCTTCTATCTGCCTGTGCCGAGCAAAGGTTTGTCTAAGACACCCCTTCCATCTGTTTGGCTGCAGGAACTCGAAGTTTTTCATTTGTTCTCCTCCAGGTCCCCTCATTCACATGTTAGGGCATCTGGAATCTGCTCTTATGGGGAGGGGTACTGTGAGGATTGAGAGCTTTGAATGTTTTTTTTTTTTTTTTTTTTTTTTTTTTTTTTGTGCTCTTGGTTTTGGTTATGTCCCATTTCCTGTTTCCCACTGTCAGTCACACCCGGTTTAGGTTACCAATCATCCACAGCTGTCTTAGTTAATTGTCCTCAGTGTATTTAAGTGTCTGGTTTTCAGTTCTTCCTGGTCAGATCATCTGCTTTGTCATCTTTTGGTTTCTCTGTTTTGTCATGGTTTTAGATTTAAATGTTTAAGCTTCTGCCACTAAGCCTGGTCTCCTGCGTTTTGGGTCCGAGACCTTCAGTTCTTGACACTTTTCCTAATAACTAATTACTTTTCTGAAAGAGTAATTCAGTTACAAACTTAGTTCATTTTTATTTAAATAGTAACAATAACTAATCTCGTTCGAAAAGTCATGCTCCCAAAAGACTAATTGAATGTTTTAGCAAGAAGACTTGTTGAGGATTGTTGCATCGCCAACACTGAACTCTAATGACTAACAGGGTGAAGGCAAAAATGTTCTTCAGCTTGTTTGTGATCCGTATTTGTAACAAAACAGAAAAAAAAAAAAAAAAAAAGCTAAAACATTTCAGTTGAGATGTTTAAAGCCAAGAAGACCTGGCTGAAGACATCAATGGCAAGACATGGAAGTTCAAGTTATTGCTTGAAAAATCTTTAATTTAACTGGTGACCTAAACATTACAGTTTATTTTCCTGTTTTAAGATTTATCAAAACTATTTTTGAATGACACACAGAAAGATGAAGTTATTTTTAGTTTTTTTTTCTTTCAATAAAACACTCACATGTGGTTGTTTCAGATCAAAAGAATATAATTGTGTCAGGAGTCAGAGCTCTGTCAGAGCCCCATCATATGCACACAAACTATTTCTGCCAGCACGACCCTGCCTTATCTTCACAACTTGTGCCTGACTCCTGCCAATCTATCTGTATAAAAAACCATGCACCCTTGGATCCAGCCGTCTGCCTGCCTGTTTGTGACAAAAGCAGCTACAAGTCTGTTTAAAATTGACATTGGTAATTTTTGATCAACATAGACGTCAACGTTTCTGACAGTAAAGATTGAAAAGAACTGAAAAAAACCAGGAAGTGAGAAAATGCTACTGGGATTCTAATGTGAGCAATTGACCAAATTCTCTAAATGCACAGAAAAGTTCATATTGTTAAAGTAAAAAGTCCTCAAAATGTTTATTATTACAGATACCAAATATAATGTCACATTTATGACCAAAGGGAAGTACTTGTGTTTAATGTATAAAGCAGAATTAGACTTTTTGTTTCAACCTCTTACAGCTGCTGCTGTTTTGCACGTTTTATTTTAGTATTTCATAACATTTATTCTTCTTCTGTAAATGCAGCTGATAACAGATTTCCCCAAAGGCGGGTTACATCCTGGACGGATCACCAACACAGAGCAGCAAACCACTCTCTCTTACATTCACACCTGAATGGCAATTTAGTCATTAACTAATTTATGAAACATGTTTTGGACCAAGGGAGAAAGCTGGAAGGCTGCACGTTGGTGTAGTGGCTAGCACTCTCACCTCCCAGTGAGAGGGCCATGGTTCAAAACCCTGCTGGATTCTTTCTGTGTTCTGTTTGCATGTTCTCTTCATGCATGAATGGATTTTCTCCAGGGACTCTGGCGTTCTCACACAGCCCAAAAACATGCTTCATAGGTTAATTCTTGATTGTGAGTGTGTTTTGGTTTGACTTGATGTAGTCTTTTTAGAAAACAATTTGTGACTTTTTCTGTGAAAATAAAGAAATAAAGTTACCCTGCAACGGGCTGGCAACATGTTCAAGGTGCACTCCACCTTCACACAACTGTAGGTAGGATAGGCTCCAGCAATCCAATGACGTTCTTGATCTATTCCTAATGTCCTCCAAACAACGTATCCATCTTGAGCTTTTTGTTTTATTCTAAGAAACCCAGTAATGTTTTTTTATGAACCACAATGCTCTCTCTCCTTTGCAGGCCTCCTCTATCCTAGTGGCCCTCTGTGGTTTCAGTTCGTATTACTCAGCACTGTATTAACAAGTGACGTATACACATGGCAGAGTGGAAGGGGCATCCGTGTGTTGGACGTGCAGTTTGGACAGTCGTTTGTCTCTGAAACTCAAACAAAGAAGTGAATGTCCTCCATCATGGCTTTATCTGTTTATGCCATCAGAGCCTTAGTGTCCACGTGCCTGTAAACACGCAGCCCGCCCGCTCTGAGTCACACAATTGTTTGAAAAAGTCAGCAAGCAGGTGGAAACCGGCGCCTTGCATCTTCTGCAACTTGTGATTTCAGAGACAGTCATATTAGGCATGTGGCGTAAGCAGTCTGAACGACCTATTTCAGACAGTGTGAGATCACTAAGGGCAATTACCACTTTGATGCAGGACAACGTGCTTCTACACTAAGAGATTTAGGTAAACAACTGAAAAGTGTTCTTTTAAATGATCAAATTTAAACCGACAAGAACGTTTTGTAGAATGAAGACATGAAAGAAGGGATTGAAAGGTGGGAACAAGCATATTTTTTATTCAAATAAATCCAGAGAGACAGATCTTAAACAAAACCTTCAAGCATAATTGCAATAGTCCAGAAATGTGTAGAGGTGCCGTTCTTTTTTCTTTTTGTCTTTTTTTTTTGAGTGCATCAGCATCCTTTTATAACCATAGTAGATACATATTGGACCGAGGAAGAATGTAAAATGTAAAGCGGTTCAGCATGACTCCAAAAACAAAAGGAAATCTGACTACAGCATTTATTTTAATGTTTAACATTTCTGCTGTGAATATGATTTGTCTCTGTTTTTTTCCCCGGGTTAACTTACTGTCAAAAATATGTCACAGGCATTTTTGACAGTAAGTTAGCAGGAGATATTCTGTATTTAAGACAAAGAAAAGTAAATGTAAAACTAAATGTTTCACATTTATGTATATACATACATATATATATATATATATATATATATATATATATGTAAGTGAGTAATATTTTGCAAAGTTGTGGTAAATACTTTGTTTGCACTCAAGTACACATCTCATGACATATGACCCATTAAAAGAATTAAATAAAAATTTAAAAAAATAAATAAAAAAGCACACAAAGAAGAGCAGCAATTATTAAAGAAGGACTAAGACCCCAGAGAAAGGAGGATAGTTCTTTACTAAAACACAATCTCACAAAGCACAGGAAATTAAGAAAAAAAATCCTTATGCAGGAATTCCATGAATTCTGTAAAGTGTTTGCTGGATTTCTATCAGGAAACAACCAAGATCCCAGGATCACGTTCCCACCCAGATCCCATATAACTGAGTGGTGGAAATGTCAAAATTATCTGTGGCCACTTTGTGATTGCGCTGAGCTGGCTGTACGCTCACAAAATATAAGGCTAACAGATAATTCACCGTCCCATTCAGTTAAATTCAGCTAGTGGTTAGCCGCTTAGCTAGCGTGAGCTTTCACAGAGCTTAGCGGTCTTTGTAGCTTCAAGAGTTGGATGAAGTTGGTTGTTGTTGAGTTTCTGTCGGTAATCTTTTTATCTGCATATTCTGCAGACTGCAAACTCTTTTTTGTTGACAACTTCATAACTTTTATACTGGAACATAAAAACACAAGCAAACAAGAAACCAAGCTTTCAACTGAGCTGTGTTTTTCTCCAATTTGATTGGTTGTATTGTCATATCAAGTCCCTGTGGTTCTAATTTGATTGGATGTTGACATCACACACAGATGTAAACAAACAGAGAGACCATGGCGTGGGCTTTGTCAATATACTTTTTAATCTTTGGATTTTGGGAAAAATAGCAAGTCTTTCAGAGTCAGAGGGCCAAAGTCCGAGTCAGGTATTGAGTTAAATTCCTAGTCAAGTCAAGAGCTGAAGTCCAAGTGAAGTCTAAAGTCGTCAAATTCATGTCTCATAGTCTGACTCGAGTCTAAGTCGGTGACTCAAGTCCACACATCTGCCACACACCCACTCTGTGGGTTCCCTTAACAGAGAGGGAGGCTTCAGACACCATTTGTATCCTGTTTATCGTGCTGACCTTTCAATGGTTTCAAAAAAGACCAAAACTACAGCGTGACCACATCCAATGACTCTGTGATGGGGCTCGAACAGGCGTCACCAAACCTTTTCCACGAGGGCCTTGTTTCAGTAGATGCTGATTAGCTGGACTGAATCAGCCCAGTTTCGGATTGACTGAACACACCTGAGCCAGGTGAGCAATAAATACTGAGGCAGGGTTAGCTGCAAAACAAACAGGACAGCAGCCTTTGAGGAACAGGATTGGTGACCCAAGAGAGACTACAAGAAGAGAGGTGTTTACTCTGGTTTCCTTTATTTCCCCTAATGAACCATTCAATTGCAAGAATGTGGGTGTCCCCTCTGGAGGATAAAATATTGACTGAATCCTGTACCATTCAGACTATTGAAGCCACTTGGATGAGCAGCAAAACATTTCAAGGAAGAAGATTTTGAGTCCAGTTGCTATGACTCAACTTCAAGGCAATGCCATCTGGATGAATGAGAACCTTCTCTGACATTCAAACCAGGAACAATTTTGATTCACCAGTTACCTATGCAGCATGTTTTTGGACTGTGGGAGGAAACTACAGTGCTTGGAGAAAACCCGTGGGGAGAACATGCAACCACACAGAAAGAACTCAGCTGGGATTTGAACCAGAGCTTAAATAAACATATTTTCTTTTTTATTTACGCTTTCTTTGTTCTTTGTAGTCAGCACTCATCACAGGCAACACCACCATCCAAACCAATAGCTTGTTTAACTCACATTACAGGTGGTTTGCTCCAAATCAGATGAAAATGTGGTATTTTTACCCCAAAACAATCAAGTCCACAGACTGGCCTGAAGTAAAAACAGAATTGGAATCAACAAATTGCTCTCTAACTAAGCTTTTTACGCTAACTTTGTAAATCTTTCCTATTAACCAGTCTACCAACTTTTCAGTGCTGACCCAGAAGTTGCAAAAGGAAACCGCCGCAAGAGGTGACCCAGCGCTGGGGCCACTGACCCCATTATCAGGTCTTCAATAGTATCCCAGTTTTTCTCTGCTAACTTTAAAGTCAACCGGACTTGATGGAAACTGGATCAAAACCAAGAGCTCCATTCTGAGACTTCCCGCTTGGCCTTTTTCCCTGGACAGAGCAGAGAAGCAAAACCCATATGTCAGACAATATCATGCCATGTGAAGCATACCACTGATGAGCTATCTGACAGAAAAGAAAAGGAACCACGCACACACACACACACTAACCAGGGTCGGACTTAAGCATAGGAACAGGGCTTTCTGGATGGCTGCTCTGGCAGACGAAGAGACAACTGTTTAAAAAACTGTCTTTTTCAGCTTAAAGTGTGTGCATCCCTGGTCATGTGGTTACACAGATACAACATTCTGTAACCTGTATTCAGTTTGTTTGTGCTCACACACTTTCCTGCCTGTGTGCCTCAGTCGTCCGCAGAGTGAGGTCGCGGCTGCTGTAGAAAGGCCCAGCATTGTTAGTGGGATCCACTGACCTCTCAATCCCTGTCAGATGCACTCAAACACTCCACTCGAGCTATTGCCGGCTCTTTGTCCCTCGTCCAGATGGCATGCTGGACTCTCCACTCCTCATAGTCCCTCAGTGCTGGGATGGGATGGCAGAAGCCATATGTCCAAACTAATCTGACCCAACTTGCACTTCACAATTTTAGTCATCCGTCCAGCTACTTCTCATCTTTTCTTATGTTATGTGTCATTAACATTTAAGTTTACTATTGTGCTCATTTCTCTGTCTGACCACATAATACAAAGATTTCTTGCCCTTACGAATTGCTGCGTCCCAATATTAAGATTAAAGCTACGTTCACACCACCCCCGGCAGCTCACATTCAAGAGGCCATTTCTAAAGTCTATGTAGATGCATGTTTAAACATTCAAAACTCTTGTCCTCGTTTAAAACTTTTTATGTTTTTGGACTCTACGTACAAAACGCACTGTCATTGAATGCATGTTGCCAGTCAAACTAGGTTGAACTTTGACCAATCACAGACTTAGATTTGGTAGCAACATATGGATTTGGTTTATCTGGAAAAACCTCAACAAGGTGGCAAGCCTTACGATGTCTTTGTTTTTCAAATAAAGATGAACCATGGCCCCTCTGGTGACAAAATGGTAATCCATTTCTGCCATTGTAAGGATGCTAGCAAAGAACTGAACCGATTTAAATGTCTAAATCACGAGATTTGCACCATTTTAATATTCTGCACCAAGCTTCTGCCAATGGTATGTGGCGGAATACATGTGTTGGTAAACAGAGTTTAAAAAGAAGAAGAAGCCCCTCCCTGCTTTTTCGGTATGAAGACCATGGGCCATATGCGCATTCTAGAAGGCATATCAAACACCCAGTTTGTATGGAGCTTTAGTCGCATGCACCCAAATGGGAAGTTGAGCCATACAGGTGCTGCAGGTTTTTGGGTTGTTCGGCAAGTGGAGGGTTGTAGATAGGAGCAGCAGCATCTTAAGTGGAGGGCAGCTGTTGTTATTTCCTTGAAATTCATTTGGACACCTCAAGGGATGTTATGAAAATGGAAAGTACAATTGTTGTGCATGTGGTAAGTGTATGAGGAAGTATTTGTATAGGTAATGTAAGTTACAAGCACTTATCACATGTATTGTTGCATAGTGTCCGTGAGCTGTTCCAGAGTCATCAGTGAAGTGTCATTACTAGCTCCGTACTGACCACATGCAAATGCTGCACGCATGGGTGTACAGGTGAAACATAAGTGTCTGTAGAATTCCCACTGCGCACACAAAGCTTGCGCTCATCAATGAAATCAATAAAGATCTCCATGCACACAATAATTTTCTTTGTGTGTGTGGAGGTGGGGGGGTGTTCTGATCACTACGGGTAGTTGCTCGCAGCATGTACATGGAATAAATGTGCACAAACCGAGGGGTCCATGACCTTTTTTTTCCTGTGTGCCCCATACAGGTTTGGCCAATTTTCACCTGCAGACAGATGTGTCCACCCATAAGGGCAATTGTGACTAAAACTTAGGACTTTTTCTGACAAAATAATTCATCATATTAGACAAAACAGAGCAAAAGTTCTGATACTGTTTGCTTCCATATTAATAATCACTTTCATACAGAGAAGATATCACTCATGGGAATGCTCTTTTTTGTATTACTTCTTTGGTTGATTGAGAACAGAAAACACCTCCAGGACCCATTAAGTTTAAGAAAAGCTGTGTATAGCATTTCCAAAATCAAAGTAGGATCAAGTCAAAATTAATCTAAAGTGTTTCTTACAACTCAAAATGGAGAAAAAGTACAAGAGGTAAAAAGGTGTATGTTATTTTATATTTTTATCAAACCGCAGATTAACTTTCAAAAACCATTTTTCCCTCAAATTTTCAGGTTTCTCCTGTTCAATATAGAGGGAGCAATAAGCATTTCTATAAACTTAAATTCTTAAACCCTGTTTTCTCCACTGTGGAGAGTGAACAGTAGATCCTTGTAAATAAACAAATCTGATTATTTTTAGAATTTTTCTCTCCTCACAAACTTTTTGCTAAAACATACGTCTTTACAGGACACACATAATTGGATAACATTTGTAAAAATAAAATACCAATAAAACTTGGCTGCATGGTGGCGCAGTGGTTAGCACTCTTGCCTCAGAGCAAGAGGGCTGCTGATTCAACTCCCGGCTGGGGAATTTGAAACAGTGTCACCAGTGGGAGACCTTTCTGTGTGGAGTTTGCATGTTCTCCTCGTGCCTGCGTGGGTTTTCTCCGGAGACTCAGACTTCCTCCCATCGTCCAAAAACATGCCTCATAGGCTAACTGGTCAATCTTAAGTGTCCCTAGGTGTGGATGGGTGTGTGATTGTGGCTCCTGCGACAGACTGGCGAGCTGTTCAGGGGTATTCCTGGCAAAAATGTGCTATTGAAATACAGGTCCTGATTGGAGTGGCCTTTAAGTACACAAAAATAATCTGTTCATCATTTAAATCAATCTGAAAACTGATTGAAAGTTATTTGATGGTACTTTTATTTATTTATTTTTTGCTGAGTTTGGGTTAATTTTTTTTTATATACCAATGACCTCATGCGGTTTGTTTTAAATTGTCTTTACTGTTTGGATGTAAGTTTGTTTCGGTTTCCTTTAAAGACACTGCAGTTTTGTTTAAAAAAAGTAGAATTTCTTGTCCGTTTGCTTTTCTGCTCTTCTGCAGTTGGTATTTTCCTGGTATTTAAGGACAGAGCTTTCTGGAACTTCCTCTTTTTTTTTTTTTTTAACTTCTGCTGCTTTTTCCCATGACGAATAAAAGATGAGTAAATGTTAACCACATATACTGCATTCCTAATTTAACACATTCTTTGAATTTGTACATCCTCTACCTAGTAGCACATTTATTTGTGTAAAGACACTGCTAAGTTTAAATATTTTGTTTCCTGGTAAAAGTCTTTTTGTCCTAAAAAAGATGATGTTATGCCTTTGTGCTAATCTTTTTTGTTCTTACAATGACACACAAACACTAAAGCCGGTTTACATGCCTACAAATATCAGATAACTCCCAGTTATCCAATTCAGGCAAACCAACAAAAGAAATACGATCATTTGAAAACCCCTATGTTGTTCAACTGCTGCATTTGATTAAGGACTAAAAACATAATTTCGACATAACTCTCACCGTTTCTTCTGATGGTCAAAGAGCAAGCTTTGCTTGAGTAGGTTTTTCTGTGTCGTTTAAACAACACATTGTTGTTGTTTTCCTTTTTTTCTGAAAGAAAAAACTACCCCTAAAGTCTAAAGTGGCTTACCATTTATCTTTCAATTGTGGCCTCTTTCTGAAAGACACCTGTTTCCAATGAACGCCGGGTCAAACTGGTTTGTTACTGTGTATATACTGGTTTCTAATAGTGGACGGGCTCCTTTAAGATTCCAACCCTCCGGGATGTGGACAGTTGTGTTCACAGTTTACATCGTTGTGAATCAGGAGAAGATACAAAACATTATATTTGAAAAAGATTGTATTTATGACACAGAAAATGCACTGAGCGGGTCACACGCTCCCTGCTCCGCTCCATTCTTATGCATCCACTTACAGACAAATAGATCCATGTATGTCTTTGTTTTGCTCGTCTGAGCTGGAATCTGGATCAAAACTGTACCACTGGATGACTCTGACATTGCGCGCCATTTTTGTTGCAGCACCGGGGGTGTGATAAGTTGAAAGCTGAACGCTAGCGGGAAAGAGTGTAAGAAAGAGCTCTAAACAATGTGGATGGAAGGGTGGCTGGGACAACAGTCCCTCCCGCAACTCAGAGATGAATTTCTTGTGAACTCCTGCCTCTCTGCAGAAACTATTTCCTAGAAAATCACCTTTTTTAAATTTTTGCTAAAAACTATATTATCATAATTAAAAGACCACTGGGACTGACACGAGATCAAACTATGATTAGAGCGGGACTTTATGAAATCAGATCGGTTATGGATTTTAGCTAGCCTTATCAATGGGTTAATTTAACCTAATGACCCCACCCCCATGTCAAAATGCAAATTTAATTCTTATTAGCTGTCAGCCAGTCTATGTGAGCTAACCTGTTAGCAGCTAAGTTTAGAAGCAAAAAAAAAAAAAATCTGAATTTTACCAAGACTCAATACTGAGTGAGACGCATCATTGTGAAAATACAAACTATTTCTTTTAAAAAAAATGTATAACACGTTGGATAATGTGGAACAATGAGACATAAAATAGAATCTGACGTAAAAGTGTCCCTAGAGAAGTGACTCAAAGCGACTGCCCATCAGAAACCTGGATAAAGAGAAAACAACCAAATGATCTACGTTTAAAAAGGTAGTCAGGCTGAGAACAACAACAAAAACACCTACATATAAAATCCCTGAAGAGACACTAAGAACCAGTACAGTACACGACTGTACTCTACAGAAGCTGTGAACAGGTCATAACCACAGAACTCGACATAGTCAATTAATCGTTTTGAACATTTAACGTGATTGGTCAGTTAATAACTTGGAAATTGAACTACATAAAGAATATCATGAAAAAAAAGGGTGTACCCTGCCTTCACCCAACGTAGGGGATAAAACGGGTTTAGAAAATAGATGGATGGATTGACAGAAGTTCAGGGCGGCTGTAGTTCCTTCATAAGCAGAGCTAATGCTACATCTGCAACAATTTTTAAGACGAACTGACAGATGTAGAGGCTTTGATAGTGACAGGAAGTTTGAAAGTTATATCATTACATAAAGACGAATTACTAATTGACTTCCATATAGATCACAATTTAGCAATGATTCAATTAGGGCGGCCATGGTGAAGAGGTAGAACGGTTGAGTTCTGGTCAGAAGATCACAAGTTTGGCTTCCACCTTGCCCACTCAAGTGTCGAAATGTCCCTGAGCAAGACACAGAGCCCCGCATTGTCAGCGGAGCCGCCATCAGTGTGTGAATGTATATCTGAATGGATGAATAGAACTGACTGTAAAACGCTTTATAAGTATACGCCATTTACCATTCATATTCAACTTTAAGTACTCAAGTACTTCTTATATTTTACATTTTCATATGCACAAATTACTGTACAAACTATATATTAATCAAGTTAAATGACATAAAGGTGTTTGATTTACTGATTAAGCACTTGGAGATATTCTATCTCAAACAAAAGGTTTGAGTAAAAATAAAAATGTGCTCAGGACTTTATGGCTTCACTGCAAACAGCAGCCCAGTTCAGATGCCAGGACAAAAAGTCAGTCATTGTGCGAAAAACAAAGAGATTCCCCCCCGCTGTCTTTGTCATGTCCAGTCACCAAACCGCACTCTCCTCTCATTTTGACCCAACACTTGAAAACTGGCCATTAGACATACACACACTCACACACACACACACAAATACTTCCATTTATTGCTCTTTAAAAAGGTCAGTGTTTTCTCTGGCTAAAGCACCCTGTACTATTGATAATTTTATGCATAAACAAATGGCAAATTTGCGCTACATAAATATGTATTAGCAATTAATAATGGCAGCGTGTGTGGAGATGCCAGGTGCATGCCGAATGACGCTGGCTCTTAGTAAAGGCAAGCTGGACTGGTGGCTTTATACTGCTAGCTGGTGTCCCTCTCCTCCAAAGGCCCAGCACAATAGTCTACCCACAATGACCAGAAAGTGAATGTATACCCACGATTAAAAGACGTGCATTTGTGTGTTTATTGATAAAACGAAGACGTAAGTTGCGTAGTTTTACACCTGGGCACAGTTTATTATTCACTCTAAAATGCTTGCACTAGAAATTCAGTACTGCACACATAAGTAGACATCACACTTGAACAGAGCAGTGTTTGTGCACAAACGCCTAAGGGAGGCTGTACACAGCAGGCCTTAATGTCCTCTCATTCGCTTCCACCTGGAAAACAATGCATCCATTATTGTAATTCTCTGACCCTGCTGAGAGCAGGCAGCAGATCCCTTGGACGTTAGTGCAGCATATCAGTAAATTAATGGGGGATGAGACAAGCGATTTGGCAAACTGATTTTTTTTCACGTGTTTCATATGTGCCTGTGTCTATTCCTAAAAAAAGTGATATTTAAAAGTGTCAAAAGCTTTTGGCTTATAAATTGGCTCAATATGTAGCTTCTTGCTTATTTGGCTGCTGACCATGACATCAAATTTACCCAGCTCGAAGCTTTTCTGACACAACATCCCCTAAACTCCTTATCTCACATAAAGCAATACTATTTGTTTTCTTTGATTCAAAATGATTAGTCAGTCTTAATGTTTTGAATTTGAGCTAGCAATACTGTCCTACTTCAAACTAGCATAGAAAAAAGGCTAGTACAGGGCACTAGGTTTGCTAAAGTGCTTTGACCCCGGTGTCATGAAAACTGTGGAAGGAATTTCTATTACTAATGGCTTAGTCACCACTGGCCTTATGACTTGATACAGGCTGTCTGCAGGAGATTAAATGAGCAAACTTGCAGGTGTCCCACATGAAATAGCAAGCCAGTAGCCTGCTTGATTAGCTTGTAGAATGAAAATGTTCACACACATTTTCTACAGATATGCTGTGAGCAACAGGAAGTAGCAATTCTTACAAAATATGTGAGACGTATGGATGGACTTGTTGAAGCGCAGTTATCTTATGGATTGTTTTTAAAATCCCACAGACCTACACTGGAGTGACAGATCCTTAATTTGATTTTTTAGCTCGATTGTTGAGATACCAAAGCTATGACTGGCTTCTTGATAAAAAATTGGTCAATTTTAGAGCATGATCCCACCCTTTTGGGTGGCAAAAGCACCTTTGAAAGATAAGACAAGACAAGATAGCCCTTTATTTGTGGGGAAATTTCAATTTGACTAAGTCCTTTGGCTTTCCCCTCCTTACATGCAGTCCCATTCTTCTTTCAGGTCTAGTGATGCTTAAATTCACTTTGACTGTGTCTAAACTGTTACGATAAATTTCATTTTATTACATCTCTCTCACCCTGCAGTGTATACTGCACACTGTAAGGAGTACTGCAGTCTCATGTAATGAAGCATTATAGTCACATTCTCTGAAGTTCTCTCCTTCATCCTGTCATACTGCTTAATCACACTGAAATGTTTTTTTTCCCCTTTATGTTGAAGCACCCGTTCAAGCCCCATTCAGGGGCTACACTGTCTGGGGCCTCAGCCCCTCGTAGGGTCAATCATGGCAGACAGGTCCTGGGTGACGAGCCAGACATAGAGTGGTTCAGAACCCCCTTCATGAGAAGAACAATCACAGATTCAGTTATGTTGCTCGGATTGGCGTCACCGGGGCCCCGACTCTGAGTTAGGCCTGGAGTTGGGGCTCGTAGTCGAGTGCCTGGTGGGCGGAGCTCATCTCATGGGCCATGGTTGGGTAAAGCCCGAAGGAATGATGATGTGGGGTCAGCACCGATAAGTCTGAGCCCATGGTTCTTGACCAGAGAAAGATATTTTTCTCTCTCTGGTTGGGTGGAGTGCGTTTAAGTATCCTGGGGTCTTGTTCGCGAGTGAGGGAAGATTGAAGCACAAGATCAACAGGAGGATTGGTGCAGCGTCTGCCGTTATGCAGTAGCTGTACTGGACCGCTGCGGTGAAGAGAGAGCTAAGCCAGAAAGCAAAGCTCTCAACCGGTCAATCCTCGCTCCAATACTTGTGACCAGGACAAGGTCCTGGAGAAAGTGTCGGAGAGGGGCCGCTGTTCCTCCTCACTGAGAGGAACCAGTTGAGGTGGCTTGAGCATCTGATTTGGATGCCTCGTGGACGCTGTCCTGGAGAGGTTTTCCGGGCATGTCACATTGGGCAGAGGCCCCGGGGAAGACCCAGGACCCGCTAGAGCGACTTTGTCTCTCGGCTGGCCTGGGAAAGTCTTGGGTTCCCCTCAGAGGAGCAGGGGGAAGTGGCTGAAGAGAGGGAGGTCTGGGTATCTTTGTTTAAACTACTCGCGGATGAGCGGAAGAAGATGGATGGAGTAATGGATGGAATGTTGACTGGTACCTTTAAAAACAAGTATTTCTTAATTTACCAAAACAAAAAGCCATGACTTGACTGATAGTCCCCAGCGTGGTATACTAAGCCGACATGACACTACTGTGATTTCAAGTTCTGAATGTCTTCATCTTTAGTATTATGTTATTCTGTCTTAATTAAAGTTGGCACAAAAAAAATCACTGATGTAGCAACAGCAATCTCATAGACAAATTAAGCATGTTGTTGCATCATCAAAGAAATATGACTGGAAAATAAACGTGTTGTGAAAAGCTGTCATTCACTTAGTTGAACTGTGTTTTTGGAGGGTGCGTAGGTGGGGTTTCATGCAGAGTTTCGCTGCAGGCTTTGGCATCTACAGAATGCATCTGTGATATTGACTCAATCTCACTGCACCTGTCCCGCACTCAATTTGCCCCTGGGGATACTTGGGTTTCCTCAGAGAAGCACGGGGAACCAAGTGCTTGTACTGAATGTAATGAACAGAGACTGACAGAATATGTTTAAGCATCTTTTTTCCAAATAATATTTATCATATTGAAATAAACTGTAGTCTGTTAATGACAAATGGTTAGCTCTACTTGTTATGAGCCGAAAAAAAATGCAAACTGCTATTCGAACAGTCAGGCTTTGTTCTCATGTCTAGATTTCAAATTTTTTTAAACTGATTAGGTATCATCACAGTCTAGCAAGATGGAACTGACCACAGGAAACAACATATGCCTTCAAAGTGTATCAATCTACACCAGAAGGCGCCATTCAATGGACTGTTTTTACAGTCATTACTGCCCAGTAATGAACTGGCTGGCTATTCAGGTTGTACTCTACCTTCGTCCGGCTGTGAACTAGCTGTGATAGGCCCCAGCAACTCATTGACCCTGAAATGGAACAAGCTTGTTTAGAAAATGGCAAATATTGAACGATTGTATTTTTATAAAGCTTTTATACAGCTTCGAATTAGAGCTTTTTATCTACTTTTTGTTAATATTAAAAAAGAATTCCATGTTTTTTACTCATAATCTTATTGTCTAAGACTTGGGGCTTGCAGCAGATGCAAAGGTATTCCATGGGATCAACTGCATTGGTCAGAAGTTGAGTTCTGGTGTCAAGTAACCAAAGTAAGTGTGTGTAAGTGTATGTATCCAGGGAACGCCTCTGCATGTGATCACAGAACCCAGGATTAAAAATAGACTCAACTTAGCTTGCTTCGTCTTTGCAAATTCATTCTAAAATAAAAATCTGTAATTTGTTTTTCCTAAACATGATTTTTTTAAATTGATTTTCGTGTAATTTTGTCTGTATTTCTTTTTTTATATTATCATAAATGGGGCCTAAGCCTGAACGTGTGTGTTATACCTCTACACTCTTTGGACAACAAACATATTTTCTAATATGATGAACATTATTTGTTATTGACCTTGTGAGGAACCATTCTAGATTTCTTGTCAATTTTTTTTTAATCAAAGGTTAGGAAAGAAACAATGTGCTAAATTGTGCCTGGCTATATTTCTGTCTTTTTTAAAGGGCTTCAATTCAGAAGTCAAAGTGTTTTGTGTATTAGTCAAAGCAGCCTGTATGAGTTGCATGCTGGTCGTTAAATTCTTTTCTTTCAGAGTCCTTTCAAAATATACCTAAACTTAATGGACTGACTGGTGTGATTAGCAATATTTATGTAGGGCTCTTCAAAATAAATAAAACTGATCTCCAAACATTATTTGTGTGTTCATGCATTCTAAATGAGATAAAGACCCTGCTCCATGTAGCGATCAGGCTAAAAGCATTTGGCTGTGGCTCCTCCCACACATGTCAGGAGTGTCAAGTTTATGATGACATTTTTGGACAGGGGTGGAGCAGCAAATTCTCTGTGCGTCCAACTAGAGGCTGCTGGCGCAAATTGTACTCACGAATCACGTTTGGTGTGAACGCATAATTACAACCAAAGGTCTCCTGATGGATCACGGTGCTGCTGTTTAGGAGCTAACGTCAATATGAGATTAGACTGCTTTAATAATGTAATCTCTAATCCAATCTAATATGAAAGTAACACACAAACATGGATGAGGGAGAATATAGGTGAAGTTGTATGTTGGTGTTCATTGGTAAACATATATGTTATGATTAACAGCACAGAACTGCTGACTCCCAATGGGTTGGATTACATATAAAACCTAAAGTTTTATTTTATTCGAATGTCTATATTTACCACAGGCTTTTTAAAAAGTTATGTGGGATGGTTTTTCCTTTGCAGAGCATGCTAGTCAAGGAATGTTCTTTTAGAGGAAATCTGGAGTATAAGGAAAACAGAACCAGCAGTGGTATTTGTCATTTTCTGTGCAGGAGTTGTTGCTGCATGCACGTGTGCGTGTCTTTCTGACTCTATGCGTGTGCCATGCTGTCCGTCTGTTGTGGTGAGGGCAGGCCGGGTCCCCTGTAGAGCACAATCACTCTGCTTGGCTAAACACAATCACACAGCCTCAACCCCGCTCACATGGCCCAGCGAGGCAAACAGAACGAGGAGGGCGCCTATACGGACATGCAAGCATGTGTGTGTGTGTTTGTGTGTGTGTGTTGCAGGACAAAAGGCAGCCCCATCTGTTCCATTGTCACAGGGTTTTTAAAACAGATCAGATAAACATGACATTTGTCATGAGCGACCAAGCTCACGTTTTAAACCCTGACACGAGAGCCCTGCTCACCGCTCACCTAAGTATGTGTGAGTTCAAAAAGCCTCCCAATTAAACCTAGAGAGCCGCTCACATTTACCTGCATGTGGCTCTGTGAGAGCTGTTTCCACTCCTAACAGATCCACCATCTGTGATTACCTGTGTGCGCTCGCATACCCCGTTTCCGCACTCTCAGATTCAGAGTGGAAGCTGTGGAGGTTGTGGGAGGATTAGCGGCCCATTGGCCTAATCAGCCTAGGTAATCAGACTATATTCTGTCCTGACAACAATCAGTCAAGAGAGACACACATCTGCCTATTGAGCTCAGCACTAATTCTATAATAGTCATGAAACATCTGGTCATTTGGGGCTCAATGCAATCAAGGAGAGGGATTGGGAGAGCTGCAGATGGCAAACCATTAACTGTTTCAGGCAGCAGGAAACCACACAGAGGGATATGCACATCGGGCAGGGTCACAGGCCGCTCCGCCTCACTACATGGGAGTCTGAATAAGCTTCTACAGAGAAAATTACTTCTTTTTGACCTTTCAGGTCTTCAAAAAAGCAAGCACAAGTTGTTGTGATGTAGTATATTCCTTGTTATGTTTCTCTTCAGTTATTAGTTTTGTTTTGTGTTTTTCATTTGGAAAACTTTGGATTCAGAGGAAATGGGGAACCATCTTGCTTGGAATTGCTTGATTTGAAGAGAAACTCATTAAACTTTCCACACTCAAAGAAAAACCTAAACGTGCAAAAAAAGAAAAAAAAACTTTTATTGACTTTTTTTTTTTACCTCAGGAGCAACATCTCGTCATCTCAGCTGACAATTCAATTCAGTGAGGAAAAAAAAGAAAGAAGTTGTAACAGAAATAGCCCAGTAGAAGCTGAAATTTGCTTCAAAATATTGGTCATTTTCATGCGAATTGAATCTTTAAAAATAAGAATAACTTCTTTCCTGATTTCTTACATCATTTAAGCCATAAGGCTTTTTAAAAATACATTCACCACTGTAAGTTTTTTTTTTAAATATCTACAAGTGAGAGCATGAGCTATTCAATTTAATAGACATTTCCTACAATTTTACAAACTTATAACATTTACAGGAACTTTTTATCGATGATTAAAATACAGAAAGAATATTGATGTTCTGTTGTACATGGAGCTGCTTTTACAACCCAGAATATTATCTAATTTAAGATTAAGTACTTTCAGTTATCATATGCTTGACTTTGACTGACGCCCTAAAGAAGCAGCATTTACTCACCAAACCCTCAGTGGGATGTTTAGTTTGATCCCATCAGAAAATTGCTAATTTGGAGCTCAGAGTTCAGTTTTGTGGCTCTCGTTTTGGCTGATTTTGACTTCTGACCCTTTAACAGGGAAAAATAGTTGCATCAAATTAGCCTGGCAGATGTCCGAACATTATTAGCGTCACCTAACGACTATGGAAATGACATTTTTCAATCAAATAACCCATTTTTAGAAAAAAAACACATTTCAGTCAAAAACACCAAGGCAACTGATGGCCACAAAGCTGAAAAACTGGATTTAGGGCTCATTAACCCTTTAACACAGAAGATCTCAAAGACCAAAAATGTTTTTGACCATTTACACGACAAACATGAATCAGCTGATTCAGACACTGAGAAAAGCATCTTTTCATATAATCTTTGGAGTGATATGGGACACTTTACGTTAGTGGTTATGTTAGCAGTACAAAGTCACTACAATAAAGTGTTGGTTTTCTTCGCCTCAGAATCTGTGTGAATTTTGCAGAAATTGCAGAAATAGTTTAAAGGTTCTGGTAGTCAAAAGACTTTCAACACTCTAGCTAAAGCTCCTGTGTTAAGGGTTAAATCAAAGGATGGTGTTGCACGCTCATTCTAGACTAACGTATACTTGTAATGTATCGTTTTTTTCGCACTATAAGGCACTCAATAAATGGTCTACTTTCAAACATATGCCATATTGAGCGAACTGTCAGTCAGTCAGACTTTAACTGCATTCACAGAAAGTAGAAGTTGTTTGTAACACGCTCCATGCTAGTCCCATCAAAAGCCTTAGCTAAGTTAGTTTCAGTCATTATTCACAATACCTGTAACTTGCAACACATTAAAAACAGACTGATACCACTAAAACATGTAATACTATGACTACGCTAACTCCCAACCTTGTTAGCAACACAAAAACACTTTTGATACAGATACACGTTAGCAGCAATAGCACATTTATAATCCTATCCGCCCTTGTTTGCAACTCATAAAAAACAGACTATAAAATTGCTTTGACATTCGTAAACATAACTAGAATTAATCTATATATTTGCACTTTTTTTGAAGAACTATTCAGACTTTTGAGTGTGCCTTATGCATAACATGTATATTTACATAATACTTTTCTCCTTTAAGGCCCCAAGTGCTTTACAGTCAGTCCCATTCACCCGTCAGCACACACCAATGAAGGCCCCACTGTCTTCTACTGGCGTCAATGACTAGGAGCAATGCGGAGTTCATTGCCTACGGAGACTTCGACACATAGACAGACAAGGCGGGAATTGAACCTCCCTGCCTCTGCACCATGGTTGGCTCGTATTAATTGTGAAATAATAAAAAATAAAATGTCTTTTCACCTGCAGCAATGAGCATGACGACAAAAATAAACCTGTTCTACTGTCTTCTTTTAATACGTGGAATGTGGGGGGTTGATTAACCAATTGCAGCACATGTTGTTTGCAGAAAAGAGTGCAGCATACATTACAACCTCTAACATTCCCTATCACTTGTAGTGAGTCATTTTTGAAAGGGTCTGTGGGGTTTATTTTTGAATCAAAGACAGGAACACCTTTGCTGTCATGGTGTTTTTCAAATCTAGACTTGATTCTGTTTGACACTTGTGTCACTGTTTACGTTCTAAGAAGTATTAATCCAGAATTTGATGCATACTGCAAAAGGAGGCATAAATGGCCTCTGGTTGCACACATGTGAAACTATCTCTTTGCAGTTTAAAGTAACAAATCAAAAAAAGCTCTTTATGCATTAAACCAATAGTATAGAGCTCTTCATGTCATTGACCAATCAGTGGAGCCCTTTAATGCTAGATGCTCAACTTCTACATGGTGCGGGAGGATGAAAAAAAGAAAAACTACTTTTTTCCCTTGACATGTGACTGAACAAGACTTGCGATGGCTGAGAGGAGCACCTCGAAGGATGTGCTGATGTTGAAAAAAAGCACGTCGGGCAGGGGTTTAACAGGTTGGCTCACTCGCCATGGTTCGGCACACACGTGTCCTGTGGAGCCCCCACCCCACACCCCCTGGTGCACATCATCTAAATCAATTTTCTGATTAAACAGCACGCAATTCGCACATCAAATTCACGTCCACCGTCTATAATTTAGCGTGCGTCAAAGTTGCTGCATGATGCATGTTGGAAAGTGTGTCTAAAAAACTGCACTCTCCCGCAATGTGTGGGAGGGGTTTAACTCAAAAGAGGCGGCTGATGAGAGATCAGGTTTATTTATTTTGCAGAGTTCTACATAAAAAAAAAAAATCGGTAAACACAATTCCACATCTGGATTTTTGAGGCTATCCAAAGATTTTACTGGTATGTCTCTGTCCTGCGGAAAAAAAAAACAAAAAACTGGCTATTGCGTGTGCTCAGCGAGGGGGGATGGAGAGGGAGTTTGCAGCAGCAGGAGAAACTGAAGAATTTCAAGTAGTAAATCAAAAAATCCATCCATCCAAAGATGCAGCGCCCAATAATAAACTCTTTTTTATAAATTTTGTATTTTTTTATATAGGAATTTCATGATATCGAGGATGTTCTTAGTGTTTTGTTTTATAAATAAGCCTCAATGAGCACATTTTTGATGTAAAAAATGTGTGTTTGTGTTTTAAAATACTTTTTATATGTTTTATTAAAAATATATGTGGTAAAACAATATTTTTAGCTTAATCTAGTAACTTGTCATTTTTTTCCCCATTTGTTACTGATCCGAAAAATGATCCGAACTGTTACTCAGTTTTGTGATCTGCTACAACCCTAATGTTGGTTATTTGGAGATACTTTGGTTTCGGGCCAGGCAACATTCTCCAAACACAGCTACTATGCACAATATCATGAGAATCGTCAATTATTTAAATAAAACTGTCACAGTCAAATGAAAATGTATTAGTATTTTTGTTTCGCTATTTGTCCATTTATCGCAGTTTCAAACACAGGTATCGCACATGGCAGATTTTCTTCATTTTGTGCAGACCTATTCCTGACATTTCAAACAAAGTCCAGACAAACATGCCAAAACACTGCATGCTGTGAACCAAAGTGACTGAAACTACATACTAACCCAAAAGACACACGCAGGAAACATGTGTGTATCTAATATAACTTAGACCTGACCTCACTGGACACTCCAAGGATTTACCAAATGAATGCATGAATGTCTGCGTGTTTCCCAATAGACTGTGTGTGGCAGTAGAGACACAGAGTCAACTGTTCTGGTGGAATAAAAGAGCCATTGTTCACCAAGGTGGTCCCAGCAGGACCTCCAATCCTACCCTCACACACACACACACACACACACACACCCACACACACACAGGCACACACATGTATGTACAGTATCCACACACACACAGTTTGGAAGCCATCAGACAAACACAATGACGCACTCTCCTTTTGTCTAATCATACCTTTTTGTAAGAGGGCTGCAGTTGCAAGGAAGTAAACATTTGGTTGTGGGATGTAAACGCTGGTCTACCTAGAATCAGACACACACAGTCATGGAAGTCTGAGTAATTCAGACATTGTTACTTCCTTCCTGTGGGGTGATGATGTTTAGTCTCCCCACACCACAATCTGATTGGTGCTTTTGATCTCATCCACTTCCTGCTTTGGGGCACTCTGACCCCTGTGGTCTCCGATCTAGGATCGGCATTCGTCAGGCACACTCACTTGCTGCACTTGTAGGAGGCTTGATAACTGCTCTGATATCAGGTCTCATTGCTGAGTGCCTGATGATTCATTCCGACTGCCTGCATGAAAGAACAGTAAACAGTTTGTTCGTTTGAAACTTTCATGAAAGCAACAAAGTCTTACCCGTGTTTGTTTTCCTGTCTTTAACACTACAAAAACTCAAATAAATATGATCTCAATAGTAGCATTGAAGATGACCTATTAGAAGTTTAAATGTAACTAATTTTTCACATCTAAAACACTTTTTCTTGTTGTGCATTCTCACACGCATTGGTTGAGGGAATGAATCATGTCTCAGCTAATAACTGACATTCTGTAAGATCTTCCACTGTACAGTCAACTCAATAAAGAAAGCAGGAAATGACTACGCAGCACTATTTCTGTCGTCCACAGAGCCACTTACCATCATAGACACTGCACATCCTAGAGCATTTTCATAAACCCAGCGAAGGGAGGTGTGTAAAGTAAACACTGTCACTTCCTGCCTAATTCCTCCTTAAGTTTAAGCAGCAGCTGAAGGATTTCAGTTAAATTCTGTTTAGCGTGTCCCCTTTTTACCAACAAAACAAAATAAATAGCATTCATTTCACTACTTTTGAAAATTCAGATTGTTTGTTACATTTGGACAAGATGCAACACCTTTAAAGGAGCATCTTGGTCGATGTGAGGTCATCACTACTTGCAGTGTGCTCAAAGGACAGAACTGGGACATTACTTTCACTTCCTTTATTTAATAAGATATTTAAAGGAACTGTGACCTTATCTTTATTTACATTTTTGTGGGGAATTTAACAATATGAAGTAAATTCAAATTTACCCTTTAGGTCACCATTTAGTGGGTTGATCGAGAACAAAATCTATTTGTTGTTTATCTGGAGTTAGAAATTGATGAAGTGGATCTTGATATATTCTATAAACTACTTTTTGTCTCTTTTTCATGTCACTGACTGGAGTTGCACTTTTTTCTTTCAGGAGGAAAACACTATTCCCGTGTTCTGTTAACCCTTTAACACCTGGGATGTCACTAAATACCACATTCTTTGACATACTGTAGTCTACTATCGTTTACATGATCAATCAGCTGACTCATTTTAACCATGTTTAGGAGTAAATAAAACTTTAAAAACTAAACCAAATAACTTTTAACTTGAGATTACTGCAAACATATTTAGTGTTTTCCTAATTTTGCACAACACCAACAGTAAAAATCCTTCCAAAAACGTCTATGTTTTCATAAATAAATGATCTACTGCTTATTTATTAATATCTGAAAAATTGCAGCTGCTTCACTGCCTTCATCAATGTTTGTCCTATCATTGCAGCTTTCTGTAAGATACAAACACTAAAGAAACAACAAACTTAAAAAGATATATGGAAAAAAGACGTGTAATAAAAATCTCAATAATGTATCAATAGTTTATAAAGAATGACATTATTAGCATACCTTTGGAAAACTAGAGACACGCGACGCGATGAAACAGTTTATTAGGCATTGCGCAATTAACGCTGCGCTCGTGCACCGTTTCACCTCACAGTCTGCGGTGTAGTAAAGAAAAGACACAAAAATACAATGATTTTGAGGCAAAAAATTATTAAAAGTTATTTCTATAAATGATATGTAGAGATCAGATGACTGGACACATCTTTATTTTATTATTAGTTCCTCACGACGGCAAGGATAGTTTACATGTGAGTCTCTGGCTTACCTGCTTCTCTTGAGCACTCGTGTATTTCAATAAGGAACCACCAACCCGAACCCAAACCCGCCCATATTATGTCCACCAGCCCAAAGCTATACTTTGTGTTTGACACCTGTGGTTTAAAGGACAGTCATTCATTTATTACACATTAGACTTGTATTGATTCTCAGCTTAAAAAGGTCAAAGTGGAAACGCACCAAGTTAAGTGATTTGCACAAAAAAAAAAATACAATTTATTTCATGTTTACTTCTGATATCTCCATCAGTCATAAATGACCAATTATCTTTCTTTTAGTTGACTTTTACAGAAATACAGTCTTACACTACAGAGGGTGAAAGGGAGACTTCCTGTATGAGGCGGATTCAAAAGCGAAGGTAACTAGAATCCAGGTAGTATAAACACCATATAAACATATAAAACATGATAAACACACAAAGACATAAACCACAGGTGTCAAACATTAGGCCTTGGGGGCCAGTGTCCAACATGTTGTTCAACTAACCTGTCATTGTAGCTTCTTCTTGGCAAAACACACCTGATCCAGGTAATCAGCAGCAGGTAGGGGATGGGGTTTTGAAAAATCCGCAGGACGAACATAAACAAAAAACGTCTCCATTTCACTTTAATGTAGAACAAGTCAACTTTGTTTTTAACTTGTCCTGTCCTACAGCTGAGCAAACAGATCAGAGCTGAAGGGCTCTTCTGTTAAACAGATTGCACTTTTACAATAGGGGGTTATGAATCTTCTGACGCACAAGGTGTATATTTGGATAAACCTCTTTTGTATTTGAGGCTAAACTTTTTTATGGTAACTTCTTTGTTCTTTTGTTATAAGACACACAAACGTTCTGTCTTCATCAGAGTCGATGAAGCACTGGGCGAACAGCGGGGGGCGGAGTCATCTGTCCAACCTAATCCACCGGAAAGCCCCCCAGGCCCAGACAAGCAACCCACCACCACCTGGGAGTCTTGAGCATTCCCCCATCCCAAGCTCAGACACAAACAAATCTACTTTACTCCAAAGAAACGCACTTATAATGTGGTTTCAAAAGTTCATCTTTCTTCTGTAGTTTAATAGTCTAGAACTACACTCTGCAATGAAGGTCAAATTAGCCCCATTATTTAATGTTGTGTCCAGACATTTGACAGGTGATCATCAAATCTTTGACTAATGAGCATGTTTATCAGACTTTTTTTTTCTGTTCTTTTGCCAATGTTTGGCGTTATTAAATTGAACAAAAAGGTGCCAAAATCTAATTGAAAAAATTGCCTCAAAACAGTTTAAGACAAACTGGATGTGATCTCAAGATGTGTCCATCCAATAGAATTTAAATAAAAAGCAAGAGACAAAATGGCTCAGAATTAGTACTTCTTACCTTTAAAGAGCCACTTAAATGAAAATGGTGTTTTGGTTTTATTTACATGTTCTTGTAGAATTTTTCTGATAATGGGGGACAAATACTGTAAAGGTTGTTAATTATTGCTTTGTTTTAATAATTTTTATTAATAAAGAATCAATTCACAACTAAACTCATAGTAAGAATTAATAAATTGAGCAAGCTGAAGCTAAAAAAATAAATAATAAGCAAGCTAAAAAAGCAAAGTCTGAGTTAATCAGTCTTGTGTTTATGTTTACATTTTTGGCATAAATTGATCTAAACTGGTCTTGAGACTGAATTTTTTCAACTTTATTCATGACAAATATTTAACAAAGAAGAGAGTGCTGGGGAAGATGCACAAAGCATGATTTTATACTTTTTCACATAGGTTATCAATAATATAGTATATAACATGTCTTTTGGGATCGTACTGCCAATCTAAAGATGAAAACAACTAAACATTTTAGTTGCAAAATGCCCAAACAAAAGCTTTTCTGTGAACAAACACCAACAACTGATGCTTTTTGCTCTTGAAAAAGGGAACTAAAATCACATGAAAGTATATGGACAAAGCTGATTTTGCTTTTATTTGGGACATAATAGCTATTTGTTTACGAGGGCATTCAACCTCACAAATATGTATTAATATTGTTCTCACTGCTTTTGATTGTTTTGGTATACATGTTTTACATGTTTCCCTTCTTCAACACTGTGAAGCGCTTTGTGACGCTATGTCTATGAAAATCGCTTTACAAATAAAGTTTACTTACTTACTTGCATAAGGGGGCGGAAAATATTTAGATTTCACACTAAATTCAGGAATGTGTGAAAGTGATTTCTTTAAAGGCTCACATGTAACTCCCCCCTTAACTAGAAAAGCCAACAAGATCAGAAGATGATGGAAACGTGGAGTCAAATGACAAAAACTAAATAAACTACTTCTCCCTCCTGTTTTTTTTTATTTAACTTTTTGGTCAAAGTATTTACATTTTGCAGAAAAACTTGGAGATGTCTTTGTACATGTAGATTTTCTGTGGTTAGACTTACAGATATAAACATCTGCATACAGTGAAGTAGTTAAAAAGTAAATAACTAATACTCCTCCACCCCATCGATAGTCTCTGGGCTGCTTATTTTTTTTCAATTTTACTAAAAGATGTTGACAAAGAGAGATCGCTTTTAGAAAAAAAACAGAAGCTGAACGTGACAAAGAGGAGCGCTCCAAAGAAGAGGAAGGAATATTAAGTCAAGACACGCAGCTCTGCTAAAGTTATGCTTCTGAGAAATGGCTGAGAATGTGACAGAAACTATAGGTCACACTCACACATGCGGTCTAACGAAACTTTTCTCAAGTTGAAATTAACGACAACGCATAAACGTTTGTGTCAAAGTTAGAATTTTGTATCAGATTTAAATACAAAACACTTCAAAAAGGAGCTTTTATGCATCTGAATAGTTTGTACTTTACGTACCATATTTTGATCACTACAAGGAGCACTTAAAAGGCCTAATTTTCTTCATAAAATGACAGTGTGTCCTCTTTATAGAGGAATTCTGGTTGTGTTTACTGATGTTGAAGTGATTTTAAGATTTGCACAGTTCTCTGTCACATGTTTGGTTGGATGTCATTGTAAACATGCTAACGTGACTAACGTGCAGTGGTGTTGAACTACCTGTTTTTTATTTACGTTGCTAATAAAGTTGGGAGTTAACGCAGTCAGCTGTTTGTTTTAGTGGTATCAGTCACTTTTTTTCATATGTTGCAAAGTTGAAAGTTACGGGTATTTTGAATTCACTTATGTGGCTAATGTGTGGGGGTGTTGGACGGTGTTAGCATAGTCACATTTTTAAGTTGTTTTAGAGATAAGCTTATGCTTCTACGTGGCTAACATGTAGCATGTTACAAACAAGTTCTAGAGTTACTGTGAACACAGTTAATAAAGTCTGACTGACTGATAGACTTGTCTCTGACTCTTTTGTCTCACTTAACGCAGCTCATTGTTTGATGAGCCTTTTATATGACATAAGTTTAAAAATATTCCATTCATTTGCATCGAGCCTTATAATCTGGTGCACCTGTGATGTGAAAAATACAATAATATAGAAGAACCAATTTGAGCACCCTTTAAATAATAATAATACTAAAAAAAACAAACCTCAAATAAGCTTTTCTATCAGTGATTCTAATGGAAATTAGATCATTTTCCTTTAATCAGCTAACAAACTGGGTCAAGCAACAACCGTTATGAAACTCCATCAAGCAACAATATAAGGTTTTGTGAGCAAACAGGAATATGAAGCTTATGCACAACACATGCCTCTGTGCGTCACGTGTGTGAACACAAACTCACATGTATGCAACTTTCACAGTCTGCCGTAATCGTAAAAAGCTGAACAAAAGCATTATACATGTCCTTTTAACAGCTGAATGGTGGCACAATAAAGTCCCCACAAGAGATGGCTGAAATCTGTGTGTGATACGAGCGAGAAACTGGAGGAGGGATGCAGCGGTGGGAAACACTTCTTTGTACTGGCTAGACGTTATTGTGTGCATCTGATTTTGCTCTTGTAAAGTGACTCACTGGAGAGTTCAGGAAGAGAGTTATGGATTAGAGCATGACCTATGGATTTGTGTAGGCCTGGTCTCTGTGCAGCTTTGTCTTGAGTGGCAAAACATTTTTTTTTTTCTTTGCAAGATTTTCAACCTGGAAACTTGTATATTTACCAAAAAAAAACGTTATTATCCAGTCCCAAAAACAGATCACAGGGGCCTACAGACAAACCTATGCTTAGTAAACAAACTTATTGTCTAATTAGTTGGGACTTCATTTCAAAAATGGTGACTGACCCCTCACTTCCCACAGTGTCATAACAGAGTGTCAAAATATTTGCACCAGGCATTACAAACTCAGCCAAGCTGGTTTGATCCAAACCATCTCGTTGCCGTGGAGCTCCACTCACTGGTGAGTCAGTGCATGGTTGCTGCTCAGTTCCGGTGCTAACTTCAATACTTCCTCATAATGAGTCTATTCAAAGGCCTTGCAAGCTTTAGACAGCAGAATAATGTGGCTGCTCTCTTTTTAAAGCAAGCGTGCCAAATTGCCTGTCTTGCACTGTGTTTGTAAAGGTTTTACTAGATAATAGGTTAACTGCATGCACATGTCAGTATATTGCAAGAAACACTCCTATCTCATAAATATTGAGAAAAAAATCAATGCACTTAGCATTTTTTTCATTGAAAAAAAATTGATTGTAAAAAAATATATTTCTTTCCTTTTTTTTTCCTTTTATACAGATCACAGCACAATCCTACAAGAGAAAAGGTATTTAGATGCAGAGCTTCAAATTAATTTTTTTTGGTTACTAACAGCGGTGGTCAGTAACATCCAAAGTCTACCAGCCAAATCTGGACTCTACTAGCCAAACATTTCTCAGAAAGAAATATTTTTCGTTTTTCAAAATAAAACAGTTATTATCTTTATTTATAAAGTTTCAGTCAATGATTATTCTCTTGCAAATACAAAACACTAATAATAATTAAGAGTGTAGTCTCGTGTCAGGTTACATTACATTACAACATTACATAAAGGCATTGCTATTTTAATAAAAGACACTTCTGATTTCTGAACTTTTTTATGAACACAAAAACCTTGCTTTGAAGTATCACCTTTATCTACAAACATTACTTCGCGTTGGGGAAGTAATAAATATTCACTTGATATTTTCCAAGATTTTTTTTAATGATTTTTATTTTTAAAAATGTTATGGAAGCCAATTGTCATTTAATTAAAAAAGACCACCCTTTTTTAATTTAATGCAGAATGTTTCCATGAGAATTAAAACTAGTGATAAACAGTAAAGTAATTTAAAATTTTTTGTTTAAATGTCGTGAATAGAAAAAAAACATTCATATAATGAAAAATGTGCAATGCTTTGCCTTATTTTCTGTGTTCTTAGAGATCAGTGTGTTGTACTTGTGGCTCAAAGTCCTTTCAAAAAGTAACAATGACATGGAGCAACAAGGGAGTGTGTAGCTCCCCCTGGCCTATGCTAGGCTCTGACCCTGTCACAAAGTCTAAGTTCCGCCCTCCGTCACAAAGTCCAGGCTCCACCCAGTCGAATATGCTAAGCTCCGCCCCAGCACATAAGCTAGGCTCCACCCTCGTCATATATGCTTGGCTCCTCCCCAGTCACAAAGCTCAGGCACCGCACCCCATCACATATACTAGGCTCCGCCCATGTCACAAAGTCCGGGCTCCGCCTCTGTCACAAAGTCCATTCTCCACCCCCGTCACATAAGCTAGGCTCCACCCCCGTCACATATGCTGGGCTCCACCCCGTCACAAAGTCAAGGCTCCGCCCCGGTCACAAAGTCCAGTCTATGCCCTGTCACATAAGCTACACTCTGCCCTGTCACAAAGTCCAGGCTTCGCCCCCATCACAAAGTCCATGCTCCGCCCCTGTCACATATACAAGGCTCTGCCCCCATCACAGAGCCTAAACTCCGTCCCCATCACAAAGTCCATGCTTCGCCCCCATCACAAAGTCCATGCTCCGCCCCTGTCACATATACAAGGCTCTGCCCCCATCACAGAGCCTAAACTCCGTCCCCATCACAAAGTCCAGGCTTCGCCCCCATCACAAAGTCCATGCTCCGCCCCTGTCACATATACAAGGCTCTGCCCCATCACAGAGCCTAAACTCCGCCCCCATCACAAAGTCCATGCTCCGCCCCTGTCACAAAGTCCAGGCTTCGCCCCCATCACAAAGTCCATGCTCCGCCCCTGTCACATATACAAGGCTCTGCCCCCATCACAGAGCCTAAACTCCGCCCCCGTCACAAAGTCCAGGCTTCGCCCCCGTCACATATGCTAGGCTTCCGCCCCTGTGTTGGGTAAAAATTCATATCATTTTACAACATACATTTTTAATAATGTACTTCAAAACACGCTGCAATTAACCCCCCTCACTAAGCACACACAGCAGCCTTTTTTGTTTTCCACAGGACAGAGACATACCAGGAAAATCTTTGGATAGCCTCCAAAAACCAGACATGTTTTTTTGTAGAATTCTGCAAAATAAATAAACCTGATCTCTCATCAGCCGCATCTTATGAGTTAAACTCCTCCCACACATGTGGGAGAGTGCGGGGTTTTTAGACATACTTTCCAACATGCATCAGGCAGGAAGTTAAAATCTAGACGCTGGACGTGAATTTGTTGCGTGAATTGCATGCTGTTTGATTGGAAAAAATAATGCGCGTCAGGAGGTGGGGGAGTAGGGAATCCACAGGACACCTGTGTGCCGAATTGTGGTGAGTGTTTCAAACCGTTAAATCCTGCCCAACATGCTATTTCTTTGCCACAAGTACATCCTCTGAGATGCTGCTCTCATCCATGTCAATTTTTGTTTAGTCACATGTCAAGGAAAAAAAGTAGTTTTTCTTTTTTTTCATAATCCTGCACCATGTGGAAGGCGAGCATCTGTCATTAAAGGGCTCCACTGATTGGTCAATGACATGAAGAGCTCCATACCAATTTGTTAATGCATAAAGAGCTTTATTTGATTTGTTACTTTAAACTATAGAGATAGTTTAACACGTGCGTCAGGAGACCACTTACTGCCACTTATGCCTACTTTTGCAGTATGTATACCGCACTGGCCTGATACCGCGATGACGATCAATTTTTGGTTTTTCATTGCAGGCCTAAAAACTGGCAAGTGTTTCCTTTCTCCAGCTCTAGCCCAACTCAAAAAGCCTTGTTGCACGTAAGGGCAGTTTGATCAACTAGTCCACATTTCTTTCATTTCAATAGTTTGTCCATTTGTGAGTTAGACTGATAACCTTTAGGAAATACACAATAACATTTGTAATGTGCAATGTTCACATAACAGTTTCAAGATGCTTTTAGACAGGATGTAATCATAATAAATCCAAATACTGTAAAAATGTTATTTAACATGGACTTTAGTTTTCAGAGATCATACCAGCGGGATTTCAAGTCTTTCTGAGCTGGAGAACTACTCTGCTAGATCATGGCAAAAGGTTCATATGCATGCAGTTTTTATTGGTTCTTTTGATCACAGGCGTTGAACACAGCATCAGTTGACTGCTTTCTTACAGCTAAATGATTTAATAGATCAAATGAAGTTACAAGAAGCTTTGCTATTGAGGACCAACATGAGAAATAGCTTCAAGAGCACTCCAAGTCTTCGTTCAGCCAACACGAGTGAGGACTTTCATTTTTTCTGAATAAATGTGATTGAAAGCATTAAAATAGTACAGTATGAATGAGAAGAACTACTAAACTGGACATGGGGGAAAAACAAACAGGTAGCAAATGAGGTGGTTGAAAACTGAAACCAGCTGTTAAAGAAGCACAGCACAGCAGCAGAACCAACCAAAGCAAGCAAATCCATATTTATCTATATCTTAATGTAAAATAATCTAATACCAGTTTCACTTTTTCACTGCACAAAGAAACTTTCCAAAGATGTTTATTTTCTTTCAATTTTGCTAGCTTGAGGGTTTCAATTTAAACTATTGTCCTTTTCTAACATCAACATTCTTAAACAAAGTGCTTTTTACCTGATTGTCACATGTTCTACCAAAGTCGTACTAAAACATTTAGACAGATTTTTGAGCACTCTGTTCCAGTTCAGTAAGCACAGCGAGAATTGACATGAGAATTTATGCAGTTTAGGCAATTTAAGCAATTTAAATATAAGGCACTCTTGTAATGTTTGAGAAAATCAAAGGATTTTAGTCTGACAGTCCAAAAACTACGATACTTACAACTGACCATTCATATCGACCCATCCCCTGTTGCACTCAAAAATACTTTTTTGCCATTCAAGTCTAAGCGCAGTTACCATGTACTTAGTGCTTTAAGTGGGTAACAAGAAGTGGCGGTACTCTCTTTGATGGAAGTCAAAACATAAAATGCAGAGAATCTTGAATGTAAATATTGATCAATAAGCAGAAGTCCTTTTTTCTATGAATCACAATATGAAAAAAGAAAGAGGGAGCTCTGATCAAATCTATAAATAAATGTAGTCATTCAAGTAAAATAATTTCTAATGTTACCATTATCTATAACCATTTATATAAACAGACATTTTGTTTATTTTTCTGTAATGATTTACTATTGACGGAAAGAGTTACACACAGATGTCTTTTATTGAGCTCCAGCCATTTCTGACCAGCATCACTTATATATCGATTATTTAAGAACTGTCAGGACACAGTTTTCCACTGTGCATTGTTTTGTAGTCATCCAGCTTTGCTCGCCTAAGTAGCCACCTTGCATCCGCCACTTTCACGGGATATTTTATGATTGATATGTGAAGTTGGAGCGAAAAAACTAACTACCATATACCGCACCAATCAATCTGTACAGTGCTGCGTCCGCGGTCAATACGTGTTTTAACTGATTACTCAGTTGGACACGATGGTTGATGCCTGACGCTGCGAGCAAGTGGGTGTGGATTAACCTGAAGTGTTAATTAAACTACGTCTTTCTTATCTTGGAAAAATACTAATCGTAATTACGTTTTCAAGAGGAGTGTTCATGCAGGTGCAGGTCCTGAGTACCAGGGGTACTTCTGGCGTGGGGAAGTGGTGGTACTCAAAATAGCTATTTTTATAAGAGTATCGAGTACTGTAGAGTACCGGCCAACCTAAAGCACTGCATGTACTCAGTTTAGTGGGCGCTACTGTTTACTTCCTCTATCAGCAGCATCATGGCTTTCATACATCACCAAAGAGCAATCTATCTAAGTTTAGTACTCAACCAATGTCATCATGTTCCAGACTGTTTTTGACACTATTCGAATGGTCTAATATTCTGTAATATGGACTGAAGTTGTAGTATACATCGGGCATTTGATCGTTATAACATACTCTCCAATGTTAAGCCCTGACTGTCGACTATTGATGATGTCATCAAGGGTTAGTGATAGTCATGTTTGAGATCACCCAGGTGGACGCAGCGCAGATTGCTGGGATTGCGATGCATGCTGGTTAGTCTTTTAGTCGATTTAACTGCTGCTGATTTAACTGCGGGGTTGAAACGCAGACACGCTGCCAGCTCTTAAGTTGACGTCATGAATTGGGTGGCACTCACCTGAAGCAAAATTTGGTGCCTCAGAGATCAAGGCATCTTACTACCAAATGGCAAAAGAACTTGTGAAAAAAAAACTCATCTTTTATTTTAAAAAATTGTTCTAGTTTGCCAAAGATAATACTGTATCATAAATATGCATATAGTTTACTCTGAAAGGCTTAATAATAGCATGTTATAGGGACTTTAAGCAAGCAAAGGGTTACGAAGGGGAATGACTAGAAATGGGAACACACCAAAATGGTTCAAATGGTATGTTTTTGAATACACCATCTACATGATCAAAAAATCAAGCAAAGGGTTTTGGGGGGACTTAAACAAATGTCATCCTAACAAACGAGGTTATGAAGAGATGGTTATGGAGAGATGAAACCACACACTTTCCCATGTTCAACTGTTACCATTGAGGAAAACAGATGAGATAAAACACTTTGAGCTGTCTTGGACTTGACAGGGTGAGTAAAACACAGAGAGCGCAGATCACTCCTCCGTCCACACAAACACACACTCTAACCAATGTCTCTATTCATTTAAACTGTCACACTAACACACCCCCAAGAGATCTCACTTCCTCTGTCAGCCTGTTAAATTACAGATCTCCATCTCCCTGCCTGTGTCTGTTTTTCCTTCTTGTTGCTCTCACCTCCGCCTCAGATGAGCAGAAAGAGTCAGACCGCCATTCCTGTCGATTATTCCAAAAACTGTCCGAGGACGCCAAACATACCAGATGTGTTGCGTAATGTCTTAATGTGATTGGTTGTTCCAACTTCATTAGGGAGAGAAATATCATTAACAAAGGGACGATCAGGTCAGTGTCCTGGTCTGCTCTACGAGGACAAACCCAGACTGTGTTCTGGTTCTATGAGTGCTGTTTGTGGGCAATCAGACCAGAAACACATGACACAGCAAAGGATTAATTCACATGTTATCATTTCAGTCACTTCATAGATTTCTCAGAATAAAGCTTTTACTTAGAAAGTATTTTTATACATTGACCGGTGGCAATAACCGCTGAGCAGAGAGGCCAGAGTGGATTAGTTTGGGTTAAATATATGCTAGGGAAAATGGGTTGTGTAACACCAAAGTTTTTTGGGAATGATTTGCTCTCACAGTTGTGTTCCCATCACATTGTTCTTTTGCACTCAGTAGGTGGTACTGCCAGTGCTGTCCTCAACCTTTAGCAGAACCCAATCCATTTTCTCCAGCGGCTTTACCTGCTCTCAGGGCGACCCCAGAAGAGCTTTGTGTGTCTTTATCCATTGTTTAGGGGTCTTTGTAAAGACTGTTAATGTTTCAGGTTTTTGTTTATTCACATTTAAGTCTATCTTTTACTTAAGTTTAACTTTTTACCATGTAATTTTCTGCCATTAAATTGGTCATGGAGAGGTTACTGGGACGTTTCTCCTTTGTAGATTACAGGTTTCACCAGGACGCTCCTCTTCTGTTTCTCTATTTCTAAAGCGGTGTACCTGGGACATTTCTGCTTGCCTGTTTGCAATCTTTTTTATCTTCCCCTTGACTCCAGTTTTTTTGCGATTTTGTCTGGTCATGTGATTTTTGTTTTCGATCAAGTTTATCAAATAGTGTTTTCCTCACAAGTCTTCCGTCTGCATTTGTGCTCTCTTAACCATGATTAATTAAAATTAATGCAATTGAATTATTTCTTGAAACTTTTTGATTGATGCTGTTTTTTTCCTAATTTATTTTATTTTATTTTTCCTCTTGTTCTTTTTTTAAAATAGCAGGACAACTGTAAAACTCTCAAGTGTGTTGTCATTGTTAAACAGAAGTAAACAATGTCGTTTTATGCTGCTTATCTTACAATGTTTTTTTTCCTTAACTTTTGAGAACATTTGGAACAGATCCATTAACACTTTTATTTTCTTAGGTAAGCCCTCCCTTTAACTTGCTTTAGTTTTTTTTTTTTTTTTTAACTGATTCCTTTAATTTACACTTTTTAGTATTTCTCAAATAAGATATTAAATTGTTTCCAACATAAAAAAGATAAATTAAAAACACCAGCAGTTTAGCTTCAGGTTAAGACATACAAGTACACAGGAAAAATAAACCAACTATGGTAAACTTGTTGGATGTGGTTAATACAGATTTTATTTTCACTTAATGTGCGTATTGAAACACAAATGTTTCAATTTTCAGAAGTTTCAGCTATTTATTTTACATACTTTTTGTTTGTTTGTTTTTTTTAGCAAAAACAAGCAGAATTCCGGGAAGAATTGTACCTCAAAGTAAATGTCCAAAAGAAATTAACTCAACAAGAAGATTATTCAAGTAGGATAAAGATGGTATTCTAAGGATGAGGTCCAAACGGCTAATATTTAAAGGACAGCTGCTTTTTTGTTTCACGTCTTATCTAATTACTAGGTCACAAAAGTCCTGAATCAGACTTTTATTAATGAAAACATTTCATCTTTTCTCCGTGAGGCTTTTCTGATTGAGAAACATTTTGAGGAAGACAAGTAAAACATATGTTTAGTTAGTAGTTTTTTGTGGTAAAACTTTGATCAACCAAGTTTTTAAACGTTGAGCTTTTAATGCAAGTTCTCACATTTACTTTGATTGAGAACATTTTCTCTGTATTTTAACTTGAAGTCTATGTATTTTATGTTAAATTGGTTTGTTTAAAAAGAGTAGAAATGTACTTATTTCTAAAATAAGTACATGTTTTCGTATTTATCTATTATCTTTAAAAAATGATAAGAAAGAAGAAAAAAGGTCTTTCATCTCTAAAATCTATACTTTTATAAAATAATTTAGGTAATGTCATTGCCTCTTGCAGACTATGACTTTTTATACAATTTTGTTTATATAATTAGCAGTTTTTCTAAAATAAAAATGTTACAACTCAGCATCTTTTTAAAAATATTGATGGCTTTGAACCAGCTTAATGGCCTTGTGGTACACTGTCCACCCTGAGACTGGAAGGTTCTGAGTTCAAAACCAGGTTAAGCCTTGCCCAATGCCTCCCTGCCCTGATTCACCGAATGGTTCCTGTAACTGCAGCTCACCACTCTCTTAGGGGATGGGTCAAATGCAGGAAACAAAATTCACACACCTAGTTTTGTGACAGCTAATGGAAATCTATATTTACTAGATTAGCAACTGCTGGTTATTATTGAGCCCACTCTATTGATGGAGGGCATATATAAAGATTTAAACTGCATATTTCAATACAAAAATATGAATCAGGAGGAGACAAAAAATAGCTGTTTGAAAAAGATCTTTGTTTTGTAGAAAATACGCTGGTCGGGCCTCAAGCTTACTGCTCCAAGCTCCCAGTAACAGGTAGGGGATTGTTCTGGGGGTGGGATTGTTTTGCAGAAACTATGTCCTTGAAAACAACACAGGGTTTTTTTTCAATTTGACCAAAAACTGCAAAATCGTGGTTGAAAGATTACTAGAAACACTGAAAACAGATCAAGAGATGATCTTTTGGTTGATAGACAGACAGACAGACCACATGAACCATAAAATTGGAGCAGCCAACATCCCAGGGTAAAGAATACACAAAGCAAAATATAATATAAAACACGTCATTATGCATAAAAAAGATATGTGCAAATATAAAAAAAATGTCTGATGTGCAAAGAAAGCACAGGGGTTGGAAGTCTTGACTTTAGGGGTATGACAGATTTACACAGGATAAATACTTGTTAAATAAACAGATTTACATATGCATGTTTACATATACATATATGTAGACAAATACATTGGCATGTGCTATTGCTATTAGTTCTGATCCCTCTGTAGTGCCTCCCAGAGGGCAATAGGTTGAACAAGTCCGAGCCGCGGTGTGAACTGTCCTTGATGATGTTTTCAGCCCTGCCGAGGCAGCGAGGGGAGTAGGTGTCAGTCAGGGGGGGAGAGAGAGACTTAAAAAGGTAGAGTTCTTTATTTCATCACTTCCGGTAATTTAAATGGTTGTTGGCACCAAAAGCTCTAATGCAGAGTCCAACAGGGCTACCTCACAAACAGTTTTCAAAAATGGCATTTAGGTCTGACTTTAGAAAACACAAACCTTCACAGAAACACAAGGTGGCAGGATGATTGGACCAACTGAGCGCGCTCTTTTCCTCCTGCCTGCACAGAAGTGCCAGCGCCGCCTAATCATTGTCATTACAGCTGTTTGAGAAACTGTTTCCAAACAGGCAATCAAAGCCTGTCTCAATAATTAGTGAAGGGAAGACGTCTTTGTGAGCAAATGGCTCCTCTTCCTCCTCTCAGCACCACCAATCAGAGAACACCAAAGCCAATCTGTCTTATTGGAGACACAAGAAAGGAAATCTGTATGTTTAGGACTCTCCGTGTATGTGTGCAGTTGTGCACAAGTTCCACTCATTGTTGGAGTGACTGGAGTCACTGTAGCTTGACTGAAAACAAACTGACAAAAACATTTGAAGCAGAAAAAACCACACACGCACACACACACAACAACCTGTCAGGAGCAAAATGCCTCTAATTTTTCTGTCATCTGCCAGCCGTTTAACAAGAAAAGAGCGCTCTGCCCCCACTCTCCTCCTCTGAGCCACATGAGATGGAGAGAGGAAGAGGAGGGAATACGCAGAAGGGAGGGAAAAAAAACTCAAGGCAGGAAAGTATCTGATATGTCTTTTTCCTGTCTGAAATCATTCAAGTCACTTAACCTTCCTTCCACTTCAGGTTGTGACACCCCCCCCCCCCCCCCCCCCCCCCCCCCCCCCCCCCCCCCCCCCCCATCCGCCTCTTCTTACTTACATCAGATAGAGGAAGAACAAAGTGTGTATTTATAAGTGTCAGGGGAGGCGGGCTAATAATCACTTAGCAACTCTAGCCCAGTCCCTCTCAGACCAGACCTCTGCTCTCTGCCTCTGGCTATAGTAAAGCTTCTGTTCCCTTTTCTGTGGTCCGTTCCTATGAGAGCGCCAGAGTCAGCCCGTAGTATGGGCAGTAGAGCCAAATGCTTCGGGCACTGCGCATGTAGGGGGCGCCACAAAGGGATGATGAAAAAAAAAGTGAGTTCTGCAATTCTTTAAAACAAGTTGATCATGAATATGCCTTAACAAGAGAAGAATAAGTCCAAATTAGTTTATCAAGATAACAAATCAGGTGTAGCTGCCTTCTTGTTAAGATTCACTCAATCAAAATGTCAAACCATCCAAAACTTCCTGGTGTGCAGAGAAGGAAAGAAAGAAAAGAAGAGGAGAAAAGACACGACAGTGACTGAGATAAAGTAAACATGATGTCTGTCAGTCGATTATCTTATTTTGCTGCTGCAGAATTATTGGTAATATTGTTAGCCGTTAGCATAACATCAAAAAGTATGTGGCGCCAGCAGGCTGTTAGTTTTAATGTTAGTTCATGTTACCAGACGTCCTTTTGTTATGATAACTAGTTATGTAACAACCTCTACATTACCTTCCTCAGACAAAAGTATGAGATCAAGTGTTATGATGTTAATTGCATTGATGTGGTTTCCTCACGTTTTCCCAGCTTGAAACAGTCAATCAAAATGCCATTGTTTTCCCCCCAGTTATAAGCGTATTGCTGTTTGTGTTACAGTTGATATTGTCTGCAGATCATTTATCATGTATTTTTTCAACAGTTGTGAAGTCATTATGTCGTTCACATGCATTATTTTACTGCAGTTAGGTGAGTCTTTGCTCAGCATTTCACTGTAATTACAATAACATTGAAATTATTACTAATATATCAATGACTTTTTTAATCTGCATTCCAGAAAAAAAATGTTGAATATTATACAGACAGAGTTTACACTGCACATGTATCTCCAGGTTTTTTCTTTATATCATTTCATTGTATTTTATTTTTGAAATCATGTGTCTGTTAGACTAGTGTCCCAGTCTCCTCCTCTGTCCTCAGACGCGCTGCATACGTTTCTTAGTCCGTCCTCTGCAAATCCTCCAGTCGCTTGTACACATAAACATCACAACCCAGCACTGATGCAGCAGCCAGCACTGCTCCAGCCATCCCACATCATAGCAGCCAGCTGGACATTGATTGCAGAGAACTTGCAAAGAAAATGCAGAATTTCCCACCATTGCTATCAAAAACATGGCAAACATGGAACTTTTGACCTTTCTGAGAAGAATCTGGAAGAAATTGACCTCAACATGTGGGTTGCTTTGAGAATCTCTCCCACTCTTCCTGTTACAGTTCCTGCTGCTGAAAGAAGCTTCTCTAAACATAAATTGATTCAAACTTTTGAGATCTACTTATATAGATAGTTTGTGTTTTCTTTCCGAAAGCTTCTGGCTCCTGGTTTAATTCGCCACATTCTTTTGGGGATTTGTTTTTTTTTCTTGAGCTGAACATAATGATAGGATTTATGAACCCATTAATTTTGGTCATTTCTATTGGCTTTGAGAATGGACGCCAATGGAAACTAAAGGACGTATTTGTGCTTAAAACAACCACCCTGTAGCGGAGATAACTTGGGTTTGGCGGGCTGTAGGCACTGGAACGTGTTTGCCACCGTTACTACCCTGGAGTGTCGGCCAGAACACCACTTCACGGCCCGGTGGATATCCGCAGATTACACAGCCGGTTAATTGAGTCGGGGTGGGGCTATGTGGAGGTAGTGAGGAGGTGGAGGTGGATTGTAGAGGCAATGAAGAGGCATAGAACAGTACGGGGCCTTTTGTACAGCCGCCCCCAAATGTACGAAGTACATTTGAACAAACAAAAGGCTAACAAATCACACATAACCCATCAACTTAAGACAACTGTCCATGTTCTTCAGCTGGAAGAGCTGGCAAAATGACCAGTCTCGCAACTGGTCGTGTAAAGGTCCTGTCGTTTACCCTGACGTCTGCTGACCTGATGCATCCATCCTGACTGGGGTGGACCCTGGTGATCCGCCCAATAAGCCAGGAAGCCCGAGGCAACTGTGGGTCCGCAATCATTGCGACTGAACCTTCAGTGACATCCACTGAGGTTGACTGCCACTTCTGGCGGGACTGCAGACTTGGCAGGTACAGACGGATGAACCGGGACCAGAAGTGATCCGCGAGCACCTGGGAGTGCTTCCACCTACGACGGGTCAATAGCTCCTCTTTATGATAAACCACCTGGGGTAGTGATCCATCCGGCCGCCCCATCAACAGGCAATTTGGGGTCACAGGGTCAGGATCACAGATATCAGATGGCACATATCCTAGTGGTTTGGAATTAAGAATAGCTTCCACTTCAAGGAGAACGGTGCGAAGAACTTCCTCTTGGAGGGGTTGGGCCCCGGCTGTGGTGTAGAGAGCCGTCTTGACCGATCTGATCTCCCGTTCCCACACTCCTCCAAAATGAGGAGCAGCCGGGGGGTTGAAGTGGAAGAGAATCTTCTGCGGGGCTAGAAGCCTCTGCAGCTCTGAGTTCATTGATGAGAACGCTTCTCTAATTTCTCTTTCGCCGCCCCTAAAGTTTGTCCCTTGATCAGAGTACAGCTCGGCGGGAGTTCCTCTTCTAGCAATGAATCTCCGGAGCGCCATCAGGAAGGAGTCAGTATCCATCGAGGTTAGAACATCCAGATGGACCGCTCTGACGGTAAGGCACTTAAACATTATGCCCCACCTCTTCTCCACCCGCCGTCCTATTTTGACCTCAAAGGGTCCAAAGCAGTCCATGCCTGTAGAATAAAATGCGGGCTTAAAAAGGCGGAGCCGGGCAATCGGCAGGTCAGCCATTTTTGGAACTCTAGGTTGACATCTCCATCGTTGACATTCAGGGCAGGTCCTTTGGAAGCGGCGAACGGCTTCCCGACCTCTCAGTATCCAATATGCACGCCGGATCTCTGCGAAGACTCTCTCAGGCCCCGGATGCCGCAACCTACTGTCATAGTCCTGGATGAGCAGACGAGTGGTTGGGTGTGCCGGGTCTAAAACTAAAGGATGGAGGTTATTGTAGTCTAAATCTTCGGTACGACGGAGACGACCACCCACTCTGATGACTTTGTTCGTTTTGTCGAACTCTGGAGATAAGGCTAAGAGACGACTGCAGCGAGGGATAGGCTTATCAGCCTCAAGAAGACGGTACTCTTCGGGGAAACTGTCCTGCTGAGCTCTTCTCAGCACAATAGTCTCTGCCTGCAGGTAGTCCTCTGCTGATGGTGTTCTACCTCCAGCGTCCACTTCATGTACCTGTTGAAGCGGGCTGCTGTAAAGGCATTATTCACACTATACTTCCGCTTTGGGTTTGCCTTTGGGGAGATGACAAATGAAACACATGAGCCATGAAGAGTCTGCACATCCTGCCTTATGGTGCGTAGGGGAAGAGTTTCTGGAGAGCCTTGAAGGTGGAGCTCGTTGGCAGCAGTGGGCAGCAGCATGGTCCTCTCTGACCCGTCATCTAACACTGCATAAGTGTCTAATGTCCTGCCATCACAGTGAAGAGTCACCGGAGCAACCTTTAACAACACTCTGCCACTCTCTGTCGCCCGATCCAGGTACAAGACACCAGTAGTGTTCCCCACATTTTCTTGTGGAACAGGGGCTGATCTGGGTCCAACTGGAACCCGGTTGTTTACATCATGGAGAACCTGAAGGTGGCGGCCTTGACACAGATTACAGGGTTTCTTGAGGTTACACTGGGCTGCTTGGTGGGAGCGGGCACAACGCCAGCATCTCTTGTTGGTCTTTATCCAGTCAGTTAGTTGATCTCTGTTGAGTTGGGTGATAGCTGGACACTGGCTTAGGTGGTGAGCTCTGTTATCACAGAAAGCACAGTAAGGTTGCTGCTTAACGTTGGTCGGTGCACTGCTTTGGGATCTTATTGTGCTCTCTGCTCCATGGAGTACAGTGGTGGAGCGCCTGCTCAGTTTGACTTCAGGCCTTTCTTTCGTACCCCTAGGGGTCAGCAGACCATCTGAATCCTGGCACCAAGACTCATACTTTAACCAGGAGGCAAGGTCATTCAAGGAGTAGGTGCTGCTTTGGCGATTGTACATACACCTGCGAAACTCAGCTCGCAGTTCTGGGGGTAGTTTACACAACAGTCTGGAAACATGGGACCCGCACTGCAGTTCAACCTCTCCATCAGGCCCCAAGGTCTTCAGCATGCCCACAAGTGACTGTATCTGGAGGGCAAACCTATCAAATGCCACCACATCCCCTCTCCGAATATCTGGTGCCTCCATAACTGTGGCTATTCTGTTTAGAGCAAGCTGATGTGGCTGGCCAAGTTTGTCGTTCAAAGCATTCATAGTGTCTGTGAATGGGGTGCTGGAATGCAGATATGCTTCAGCAATTAATCTGGCCTCCTCTGAATGTAGGTGATCTAACAGGACTTGATATTTGAATAGCTCGGTACTCTCGGGGGGGAGTAAGCTCTCCAGTGCAATCTTGAGGCGAGCAAATTCCCCAGGATCACGCCGTGTTAAGTTTGGAATGCTTGGCCGAGGTCCCCTGTAGGTCATTTCTGGAGCTGCTACTTGCATAGAAGGCATTTGGTCAGGTGTCGCCAATCTGGGTGCATGGCGAGGTGACTGGGAAATGGGGGATCGTGCCCCTGGCTTGCTGTCCAGCACATGGGTTTGGACTTGAGTGCTGTAAGGTGTTGCTGTCGCTCTCAGCTGAGTTTCTCTGAAGGCTGGTCGGGGCTTGAACTCATTAAGTGGTTTTGGTGACTCACTCTGCTGAGCAGCTAAAGTGTCTCTCTTTAAGATCTGGATCTCGCTCATCATGGTCTCCAGTCGCTCTAGTACTAGACTCTGGCTGGAGTTTGTTTCCTTCTTAATCTCAGGTGGCCAGGGGGGAGGTGGAGGCCAGTCCTCTTCTTCTGTTGTGTAGCTCGGCTCATGGTGATCTTTGGAGACCTCTGGGGGTGGAGGTAGCTGTAGACTCTGGGTACGACTCACCAGCTGCAGCATGTCTGCATGAATAGTCTGAAGGTCAGCCATTTGAGCAGCCATGTGCTGTTGAGCCCGTTGAAGTTGCAGTCTTTCATGCTGAATACTCTCTAATTCAGCTTTTAGGGGTGTTACATGATCCGGGTGGTAGTATGGGCTTTGATCTGTCGGAACACCATACTGTGGCTGCCTAGCAGGTTGTTCATACACAAGATGGTGAGGGGAATAGCTAGCACCTGCTGCTGGTGTACTTGCTCTTTGTTCCTCAAAACTCTGAATGTTAAGTTCTGGGAAATTAGTCTCATAGTCCTCATAGCGGCGAGGGGGACGAACATGGCGTCGAGGGCGTGCACCGAGAGCTGTGAAATCTGGGTTATCCGCCATTCTTACTGGGGTAGAAACAGCTTTAATCCGGCTCGAAGGACCATTTAATGTAGCGGAGATAACTTGGGTTTGGCGGGCTGTAGGCACTGGAACGTGTTTGCCACCGTTACTACCCTGGAGCGGCGGCCAGAACACCACTTCATGGCCCGGTGGATATCCGCAGATTACACAGCCGGTTAATTGAGTCGGGGTGGGGCTATGTGGAGGTAGTGAGGAGGTGGAGGTGGATTGTAGAGGCAATGAAGAGGCATAGAACAGTACGGGGCCTTTTGTACACACCCCTATCATCTCTTGATCTATGAGAAGTGATATTTGTGCCAACACATTAAAAACACAGTTTTGAGATAAAAAAAAATGTCCTAAATTGCAAACAAAATGTTCAGTTTAAAAAAATGTTTTTCTTTCAAGATCTTCTTCTTTGCTGTCAAAATATATTTTTGAGTTAGTGACACAAACGTTTTCAGAAGCCTTGTTTCTCCAACCACCAAATTTAGCTACAGCTCGTCTTAGTAAATGCAAATTTCACTCATGTAAACGCTGCTGTTGGAGGACAGAGGTGTCCATCTTGCCCCACTCCACTAATTTTTTGGTTATGATTTTCTCATGCTTTGTTCTTGCAGAATACCTGTGCCAGCTCTTTTTACCCCTCCCTCTGGTTTCTCTCTGAGTCTGTCACAGCTGGCTCCAATCACTAATTAGTGTGTTCTGTATTTAAGGTGTCCTTCTATGTTCTGCACCAGTGTGTCTTATGTGTTCTGTTCAGAGCTAGGCCCTCTTTGTTCATTAAACTTTCTAGAACCACTTTGGCCATGTCAGAGTGTTTCTTGCATCTGGGTTTCAACCTGTTTGCCTGACCGTAACAATAATAGAGGACCTATATAAAATAAAGTATGCTTAAAACTGCGTTTCTGAGTATTTCCTAATGCAAATCACTTTGGATCAAAAACTGAATGCTAAGAAAAATTGCTGAAATGGACGTGCATAAGTCTCTCTTGCCAACCCGCTCCTCCGTGCCCTTGTGCACATTCATTTTACTCGTTAGACCTGGCCTCTGGATCAAAACTCTACGGTTGGATTAATCCAATATTGCTCACCATCATTTTTGCACTGCTTATGCTAGCTTGGGGCTATTCGCTCAAGCATCAGTGCGCAGTCCGAGCTCTCAGCGACGGGGAGAGGGTGGTGATTCTCCAAGACCAACAGTTCCGTCCTCAAACCCGATTGTATTTTTGTATTTTAAATATTGTATTTTAATCATATTTGTCTTAAAAAAAAAAAAAAAAAAAAAAAAGCTTTTTGATTTTGGCTAAAAATTTTACAGTCATAATTAAATTAAAAGACTACTGACTTCACTGTGACTACTGACTACTTTATGTCATTTCCTGTTTTATTTTGTTGTGCTTCCTGTGTTCACTATTGCCTTTTAGGTCACTTGACACATCCCTCCCAGTGTGTGTTCCCTCCCTCTTCTTGGCACACCTGTGTGTAGTTACCACATCCTCTCTTCCTGTTATAAGTCCTCGTCTCCCTTGCACGGGTTGTCGGGTGGTTCTGTTCCTTCAAGGAATGTTCTACTGTTTTTTTCGAGTGAATAAATGAAAGAGTTTTCATTTAAAAGTGCCGTCTGCATGTGTGTCCGCACGTCAACCCTGACACTTTCCTCATCTGAGATGGAATCTGGATCAAAGGTTTACACCTGGATTGCTACGATTTTTGTTGCATCACTAATGTGGTGCGGTGAGGGGCTGTAGGCTAACCGGAGAGAATGTAATGGCAGGCTTACTGAGTTCCAACAGTCCCGCCCACAACTGCTGCTCTGCAGAAACTATGTGCAAGACAGTTTTTTGATTTGGGCTAAAAATTGGATAATTATAATTAAAAGACAACTGGGAACACTTTCAAGAAAAGTAAGAAAAATGCTTGGAGTGGGTCTGTAATGAGACAAAAAATTCTTGAAAAAAAAGGTGCTAAAGGTGTGGAGCAAAGGAAGGTTAAAGGAAACTTAAACTGTCGAATTTCTGCTAAAATAAATATTTGCGTGCTGCACGGTGGTGCAGTGGTTAGCGCCCCCCGTTCAATTCCTCCAGTTCAAGTCCCAGCTGGGAGACCTGAAACAGTGTCACCAATGGGAGACCTTTCTGTGTGGAGTTTGCATTTACTCTCCGTGCATGCATGGGTTCTCTACGGGGACTCCGGCTTCCTCCCACCATCCAAAACAGGCTTCATAGGTCAATTGGTCGTCTAAGTTTTCCTTAGGAGTATGAGTGTGTGATTGTGACCATGCAACACACTGGCAACCTGTCCAGGATTTATCCTGCCTTCACCCACAAGTGGCCAGGTTACACTCCAGCACCCCCATGACCCCGAAAGGGACAAAGTGGGTCTAGAAAATGAATGAATTCATAAATATTTGAAGTAACAAATAATTTGGAATTTACTTTGTTCACAAGCTGACAAACACATAGTTCCCTGATAAGCACACAGCTTCTTAATTTGGTATCAATCTGTTGTTCAGTGGTTACCTCCTAAATAACCTCAGCTTTTCCAAGTGTTGCTTGTTTTTTATTTTTCTTGAGTTTATTCGTCTCAAATGTTTTCATCCTTCATAGTGAACCCTTCAGCATTAGTTCAGGTTAGCGGGTTAAGCAGGAACACACACGCGTGACACTACAAACTGGGAGTTAAACCTGAAGGTGGCTCGCTAAGCCTCAAATCTGGCTCCATAGTAAACCACTCCGAATATGTGAATGTAAGCAAAACACAGGAAATCATGATTGAGGTAAGTAATCTGACAGCTGTCACTGGAACCTAGTTCAGCTCAAGTACACACAGCAAAAACCAACACACACACATACATACACACACGTCAATTAAAGCTGAGCGGCAGTGAGCTGATTGGGTCACATGTTTACTCCCCGCAGCCACTGTCAGAAGCAAATCAACAAAAAGAGTGGACATCACCTGGCACTGCTGGAGACATGCACAAAGACACACAAACCAACGAAAACTGTGCAATCAGGTCAGGGAGAAATTTAAACAAAGCAGCTGAACACCATGACCAAGTTAGGTGTGATCTAAAGAAACGATTGAACGTTTTCACTTAAAGAGTTTTTTTATTAAACATTTTCTTTTTATTTTTTTTTATCTTTAATTTTCTGGGATGCATTTTTATTTTACTTTAAAAAGGAAATCTGTTCTCAAGATTTCTTAAAAAAAAAAACAAAAAAAAAACAACTTTCACCATTCTCACTAGTACACCCACAGTAAGTAAACCACATTATACTAGAAATATGAAGTCAAACTTCTTTTGTTTAGCACTTTTCCAACTCGTATTACGTAAAGTGCTTCACATAGAATACAAAATAAAATTTTAAAAACAAAAAATACCAAGACATTAACACCCCCCTCCACCCCACCACCACCACACACACACACACACACACACACACATACACACCATGGTAACGCTTAGTGATTTACTAAAACAATGCAAAGTAGAAATCAGTTTTTGTTCTAAAGTGGGCGTAGAGTTTGGATCAAGTCCTGCCAGGCTCAAGTTATCTATATTAAGGCTGTCAACGTTTTTAACACATCAATGCACAGGATAAATTTAAAAAAATGAACACGTTATTATGCATTAATGCTAAGGAATTACAGCCCATGAAGCAACCGTCTTCTGCCGTTTCAGGCTTTGCGGCGTGTATCGATTTCTGAAAAAGACTTAATCGGGTAGTATCCCACTGATAGTAGATTGCCTTTTCTATGCTTTTAGATCGCCTTTTCACAAAAGGAAGACTATTTGATACGTACTACGGCCCGTTAACAAGGTAACAAGTCAATGCGTCGCTGTGCTGGCAGCGACCTTGACTTACAGTGGCAGAGGAAACTGATCAGGAATATGCTGATTGTCATGATAGGTTAAATAAAGCATCAGGTCAGAGAGAAAGTTAACCTGTTACCTTGTTTTTGTCCAGGTCATGAAGGAGAAGTTTCTTTTCAAGAAGCATGCACAAATAGAACATTGTGACCAGAACCTTTTCCGGAACACCCAGCAGCCAATCAGATTTGAGTATTTACCCGGATCATTTAAAGAGCAGAAACATAATGTTTGATTCTTATGACTGTATATCAGAATCTTTGTTTTCTTGAAGTAATACTACAGACATTAGTGGTCTCCACTGTTCTGCTTATCTTACTGATTATCTTACTTGATGTGCTTTGTGAACACATATTAAACTTCTGAGTTAACACATTTAAAAATGTAAAACAATAAAAATGAAGGAAATATGATCCATCTGGCCTTTTTGCAAAATACTAGAATTTAACTTGTAAAGCAATGTGATGAATCGTGATTAATCACAACCTAAAGTGTGATTAATCTTGTTCATTTATTAAACTATGTCATCAAGCACTATAATATTAAATATATATGAAAACGCCCCTCTCACCCTCTGTTGGTGGTACCTCACCCCAAGCTCGGGTCCTCTACCAGAGGCCTGGCAGCTTGAGGGTCCTGCAGTATCTTAGGTGTTTCTAGCACTGTGATTTTCTGGACTGAGAAGTCTGAGGTCTTTCTAGCCACTCCTCCAGTTTGGGGGTTACAGCCCAGAGTGCTGCAATTACCACGAGCACCACTGTGACCTTCACCTTCCAAGCTTTCTCCAGTTCTTCTCTGAGTCCCGGGTATTTCTCCAGTTTTTTCTTCTTTTTATCATCTCTTGGTACTGTCACATCCACCCCATTGGTTTTTGTCTGTTCTTTTTTTGACCACTACAATGTCTGGTTGGTTACCTCTTCAAATGGCTGCTCAAAGCCAGGAGCCTTTGTTTGCATTTTCCAGCGCTTCAGGTATGAGCATCTGGATGTATCTCTTAGGTTCTTGCTTCTTCATTGCACCTCTTTGGTCTTCTTTCATCTGACTCACTTCTCTCTAAGCTGTCTTGATCTTAGTCTCCAAATTTTGCTCCCATGGTGGGCATTGTTTTCTCCAATGGTTGCTCTTAAAGTCAAGCATTTCAAGGATCAATCAAAACGTGTAGTCAAGGAGAGAGTAAAAGTTGCTTATAGATTTTAAACTCAGTACAAGCAAAAAGTAGTAAAAAAACATCCTGAAGTACTTTACAATTCCGGGATTCAACATCTTTCCATGTGATTACATTACAAATGTAAGCAGCCAGATGTCCAAGTATAGCTTTATTAATAAAATTGTACCAGTGAGTTGACCGCCTGTGGACAGAGAGAGCCATCCCACTGTTAGGTGTATAATGTTGAGTAAGTTCTTAAGCTGGGTCACAAGAGATGGAAATACTGCTGAAACCGCAATCACTCAGATGCAGCTCCTGCAGTAGATGAACCTCACTGTACTGGGAGAGACTCATGAACCCAGACATTGAGACATTAACAGTGATTTTGTAGAACTCCTCAATTTAAATAAATCTGATCTCTACACACAATCTTTGTCTTTCATGCAAATGAGATGTACAGTCAAAGGTACCATGTCGCAATGAGGCTAAACTAACTATAACTAATCTTTATGAACAAATCTTTGGACAAACGTCCAGCAGCAAATTTGACTTAAATTGCGATTGGAGTGAATGTTGCATTAGCACAAAACTCCCATGACTGACGAAGGAACACTGTATTTGTGATCAAAACAAAATTGTTTGTCACTATAGTTAAGAATAAGTCATTCTTTCCGGTGCCTCCTCAGCTGGGTCCTCTCCCTCTGGGTCGGCTGCTGTTCAGCCACTGCTGACCTATGAAGATTGGTTGATGCTGGGTCCCCGCCTGTGATGCTGCACTGGGCTGGCTATCCAGCTACCTCCAGAGGAAGAGGTCTCAACTATTAGAGTTTCACCGTTCTCAGCCAGTCATGTTTATCTCCATCAGTTCAGGGTGTGAAGGGTTTGGGGGTTGTGTGTGGGGAGGGCCATTATTTTTATATCGTCATGCTTGTTTTATTTTGGTGCAAAGCTCTTTGTGTTATGTTTCATATGAAAGGTGCTATATAAATGACGATTGATTGATTCAACCCCTCTGAATCAGAGTGATATCACAGATCAGAGGCTGAAGGACAGATGAGAAGGAAGGACCAGCAAAGAAAAAATGAAACAGCAAAAAGGAAGGCTTGTGTGAACAATCAAACAAAAGAACAGAAGACTTTAGGAGCGACCAAGTGATAAAAAGTGCCCGCCCGCACGTGTGTCTTCATTACGAGATGCTTCTGATTGCCTTGGCGTCTTATCAGGTGGCATCAAACCCATTGGCAATCTGGAAGAGGAAGTACAAAGTGGATTCTGGGCCCTGAAGAAAGAAGCCTTTTTGATCGCACTAATTAAAAGCCATTTTGTTTAAAACAAACAGACACAAGTCTAATTGGCTCTTTTCCATAAGAAAGGGAAGGATGTTGAAAGTAGAAGAACATGGGCAGCAAGGTGGGAGGAAGTGAGTGTGTGTGAGGCAGAGTCGGACCAGAGGGAAACCGTGCTCAGGCTGGCATGCGCTCTTGGAAGCACACACACATTTACCAGGAGCTGCTGTTGGGAATTTGTTGAATACACAAATGAAGTGAGAACACTTGAAGATGTGCCCCCCCCCAGAAAACCACATTTTAGTGTTGTACATCAAAAACCAGGTTTTCCTTGAAAGCATTTTTTCTTTATTTTTTCTTTTTGTCCTCTAAAGTTTGGAGATGTGCATGATGACATATGTTTATGATGAGCTATGATCCAGGTTGCGGTGTACAGCATGATGTGGTCTTTAAACTCGCTTCCCTTGCACCAAAGTGGACCCACTGAAAGCAGAACCTCTGTGGGTTCTCATGTTTTATGTTTGAGTCTCATTGTTCACTTTAAGAGAGTGGTACGTAGAATTGGCACGATGGTATAGTGCTTAGAACTTTTACCTCACAGAGAGAATTTTCTGGTTCAAATCACACATTGGACTTTTCTGTGTGGAGTTCCTATGCTCCCCTTGTGCTAATGTGGTTTTTCTCTGGACACTGATTTCTTCCAACAGTCCAAAAACGTGCTTGTGTGGCCTGGTGACACACTACCAAACCATCCAGAATGTACCCCTAACCCTATCAGTAGCTGGGATAGCCTCCTGCAACACAGAGATCCCAAAGGGATTTATGCATATGAAAATGAATGTTTGCACTGAAGGTTTGACTACAATCTTTAAAGTAAATATCATCTTTATATTACCGTATAAATAAAAATAAATAAATATCATAGGATCACTGCAATGATTTGCATTTATCACGTGCATGAGTGTCTAAACAAGCCTACAAATAGAGTACATTATACTGCTTTATAATACAGATATATTCCATTCAGTTTTAAATTATTTTCCCTTCAGCTCTTTAGAAAAATTCCCTAGAGGATTGACAGGAAAATGTTAAATAAAATATAGGTGATAAAATGCATAACAAATGTTTGGTAAAAAAAAAACTCTGTAATCTGAACTTCAGGGCAGTTCAGTGATTTGTATTTTCTCAGTCAAGAAAAGGAAATTTCTTTTGTTAAGGTCCAGGGTAAATATGGGAAAGGGGAAGTTTTACTTGACAAAGGGAATTAATATAATCGGGTTTTATCTTTTTCTGTGGTTGAGAGTTGTTGGTGTAAGCTGTACGGCCTCATGACAGATTGCGCAAAACTGTACAGTAGGTTGAATGCATGTCTAATCAGCGCATATGCTGAAAATGCAGCACTTTAGTTTATTTTTTAGTAGACATGTTTCATACATGTCCTCCACTTTCCATTCCGTGGTGCAGCGGTAGGATGGTCGACCTCTGATCAGGAGATTGCAAGTTCAATTCCCACTCTGCCCACCCATGTGTCGAAGTGTCCTTGGGCAAGACACTGAACCCCACATTGCCTCTGATGGAAGGTTGGCACCAGTGTTCAGCAGCGGAGCCACCATCAGTGTTTGAATGTGTGGGTGAATGGGACCGTGACTGTAAAGCGCTTTGGGCTTTCAAGGAAGGTCGAAAAGCACTATATAAGTATATGCCATTTATTAGTTCATGTAATTGATGTTTGTTTAACGTTAATTTAGTGTTCAAATCTGACATAAAGCTGCTGCTAAAAATAGATTGTTATGTTGCCACATAAATATCAGCATGCGCAGCAAACAGTATGAAAAATCCCACTTTATATAAAAAAAACATCTCCAAACAGCACAATGAACATTCAGCTTGTAAAAACTTTTTTTTCCAACCATGAAAGGGACTGTTTGAATGACAGCTACAACAGGGAGGCAGTTTAACAATGCGCTGAATGCACTGCATTACAGCAGCGCTTCTCTGTCTAGCCTCAAGACAAACAAGCACTTATCCATATGATAATAGGAGAGCTCAACAACACAAGAAAAGAGAAGGAAGCACAATGCAATGCTGCGCCTGTAGACAGTGATCTGAGATGTAATCTGCAGTGAGCAGAACAAGAGTGAAAGGAGAGAAAATGATGAGGCAGACAGCTTTATGGGATTTGGACAGATTGACATTGAAGCTGTAAACAAGTGAAGACACCAAACAGTGTCGTTGGAGGAGCTACTGATGGTGCAAAAAAGATGAGACACAGGAAACATTGTTTTGCAGGAAGTACTGACAGCACTGACAACTGCAGCTGGTGAATGTAGGTGGAGTGTGACTGTAGACTTGATAGAGTATGGATGATCTGTAAGATGTTCTCTGATCTGCAGTGGGGATTTGAAGAAGAGGCATCTACTTTACAAAAGAATGATAAATTGTGCTTTTTAACTTGTTTTTGTCGCATTTTTCTCCTGATGGAGGACAAGAAAATTCAGCTTAAAATTGCATTTCTGAGTATTTTTCAATCAAATCACTGTGAATCGGGAGCAGACAAAGAAATGCTGTTTGAAAAAGTTTTGTGACGCAGAAAATTCGCTGGTCGGGCCACAAGCTCCCTGTGATGCATCTACTTTTGACCCTAATACTTTGCACAGAGCAAGGCTGCTTAAGAGAAAGGTGGGACAGCATCTGATGACTGTGCACTGGGGCTGCTGGGAGGTGTAGAGTTAATACGCTGGAGACAGCTCCCGCCGGTAACCAGAGGGAGAGACAGAGTTCTGACTCCTGACAGAGACGGGACAGTGGGTCAGTCTTCGCGTTCTTGGACCCTGAGGTGTGTTCCGGTTCTTGACTTTCTTCCGGCAGATGATTTTCAGCAGCCATCTTGTCTGCAACTAAGTCCCCCTTGAGTTCATCATAGACTGCCATCAAGGCGCAGAGTCACTGGCAGTGTGAAGGTGAGTGTGGGTTCACTGACTCTCCAGAAAGCAGTGAAGGACGATTCGGGCAGGTGTTGCAGATGTGGCCAAGATCACAGCAGTAGAAGCAACGGTTCTTCCGGAAATGTCTCAGCCTCTCCTCTGGAGAGAACTGGGTAGAGTCGAGATGCACGTGCATGTAGTCAGGACCTGAGGCCCTGGGGAGTAACGGCGGGTAAGATGGGCGCTGAAGCTGGGTTCCACGGCCGCCGGGTTCTCAGCAGGTTACCAAGTCTGCTGGTGAGAGGGATGAGCTGATCCAAAGTCAAGTCGTCGAGGCATGCCAGCTCCCACTGTAGCTTTGCTTTGACCCACCCCCCCACCCGATAGGCAGTGCTGGAAGACCAGTCATTGCGCACTGCCAGGGTCTGGAACCAGAGTGAGTTGGCATCTGCTGCCCCTGCTTCATGCCACATAATAGCTCACAGGGTTATTTGAAGGGAGAAGGGAGATTAAACTCAGCATGAGCTGTACTTGCATTCACTCAGTCCAATTTATGAATGTGTCTGCGCTGCTTAGAAGGAAAAACACCACATTCTAGAATGTATCAAGATGCTCAAAAGGGTGTTTTGGGCTGTACAAGACAACAAAGTCACTTTTTTTATTGTAAGGGATGTTTCTACCAGAAAGCAGTGGATGCAATTTATTTTTGAAAACAAGCTGTGGAAGTTTAGCTTCGACATATTTCAGGTAAAACAACTTTGTAAAAAAAATTCTATAGATTTTCCACATAACTGAATATCAAATGTATTAGTGTTTGAACTGGACAAAAGTCTGCTGAATTATGCTTACGTCTTGACTAAGAAACACTGAGCTAGAATTGAATACGTATTCGCTAAGTTTCCTCTGAATTAAATGTTCTGTTTTAGGTTGATGGTTCAAATTCAAACATAAGGTGCACCATATCATGAGGAGCAGTGTACATTTTTCAGAAAATGTTGGATTTTAAGTTGATCTTACATAGTCCAAAAACATGGTAGTTCTATTAGCTTATTAAATTAGAATGCTAACCTCAGTGGATGATATTTTAAGCACAGCTAAAACCCATTCAAGTACCACAGGATTTCAGAGCTTCGTGTTCCTGGTACTGCAGCTTTGACCTCTTGGCAGTAGTCAGAATAATTCTTAAAAGAGTTCCATCCTTCGCTGAGTAAAGGGCTGAGTGATGTGTCTCAAGATTAGACAAGTGGGAGCAACAACTGCATGCAGCGGCTGAATCAAACATCAAGCTGTGCAAGGACACTCTGGGATTTGTGAGCAAACTGGAGGCAAACATGTTAACACTTTGAGGACATTAACTCCCACTTGTTAAACACCTTCTGCGCTTCAGCTGGGAAGCTGACACTTCAAACTCAATCAGACAGAAGGATTTTTTTTCAGTAAAGTCAGTTTGGTATAAAAAAAAAAGAACAAACAATATGGTGACTTCTAGAATCCTTAAAGACATCTTTGGATAGATTTATGCCAGCGCAGGTTATTTTATAATATTTGTTGATCATAATATCAGGAGGTCATCCAGATTTCAGTTAGTTTGTTGCAATGGTTATAACTCATTTTAAATAAAAAGAAAACAATCCTTTATGATTACAACATGAGCAATCCATGACTAAAGACTACTTTTCCATTTCATTTACAAAAAGACAATTTCATTTCTACTATTAAAAATAAATAATTTTGTAATCACTAAAAACAATTTTTTAAAAATTGCACGGAATTCTTTTTGAAAAAAACAACCAACAAACCAATGAAAACAATAGTTTTTATACAACAAAAAAAAGTACTTTAATTCATATATTCCTTTACTCCAAACATTTTGAGAGGCACCTAGTTGAGACGAGCTATTTCTTTTATAAATGTCCTACCTAACTGTATTTTCTTTTCTCTCTTAGATTGTTCACAAATCAAAATAGTAATTTGAATAATCCTTCGATATTTTAGGTCCCATTGAAAATATCAAAAATATTTGAACAGATATTCTAACAGTTTTTTATTTTGCCTGATGTCATTCATACGTATTTTAAGTTTGACCAAGAACAAAACTGATGGAAAGACATTTTGGCCACATGTAATACGTGCAAAGATGTAGATTGATGCACGTTCGCAGTCATTTTAATTGCGGCCAATAATAAATGGAGTTGTTGTTTTAAGGGTATTTGTTGTTATACAGGGTATTTTAAAGGGCCTGTTTCTGCCTGTTCTCCTGGTTCTTCAGAAAGCATTGTTCATCTTACCACCATTGGTGTCTGGGCTCTGGGGGTTTCTTCACTACATCCAAAGTCATCACTAGCTTGCAGGATCGACTCCGGCCCACAGCCCAACTGACAAAGAATCTGACTGTCCAATGCATGACTCCAATGCATAATTTCTTATAAACGCAAGATCTCTTCTCATTGAAATGACGATCATTGAAGTACTTGATACAGGATTACTGGCATTTGTGCTTTAATTTGTAGAATGAAGAGACAGTAAAAAGCATCAAATCAAGTATACTTATTGTTACGGAGGAAATTTATCTTGGACTCACAGTGCCAATGGCTGCATAACTACATTCGCGCGCACACACAACTCTGTACAAGTTCAAGTACGACGGTAAACAACGTAAACATGAGTGCATAAAAACAGACGTTATTAGATGTGCTGTGCTGGAGTTACTCTCCTCTAAGTTGTTTGCACAGTAATTTGATGTCAGAAAAAACATTAAAATAATAAAACAAAATACAGTTGGGTTGAGCATTTATAGAAATAAATATCAAATATTGCTTTACAATTGGTAAGGTTACCTTTTGTTGTTTACATAGAATAGTGTTTAAGTTCAGTTGTCAGCTTTGCCAGTCTAAACATGCAAACCGGAAGTAACAATTTACACAGTTTCATCGATATCACCATTTTGTCTGAGGTGAAGTGAAAAGGGTTTATGGTGCTAACATTTTAGTTAGTTGCGCATGAAATTGCTGAGGTCAGCTTTTTTTTTTCCCCAAATGGCCTCTTAGCCAATCCAGAAACAATAGACAAAGAAGAGAAAGTGGGTAAAATCACAAAGAAATTACATTTTGTTTTGGGTCAGTTGTTTTTTTTTTTAATCCAAATTTGAACGGACCCCCTTCCTATTTATTTATTTCAGTTATGTGTGTGTTTCTGGAGGGGATGGGGGGGGGGCTTCATCACATTGAGCAAATTAATGAGGTAAACGTAATGATCTGAGATGATCAAAAGATATCAGCGTCGGGCAGAGTATAGCCACCAATTAGTAGAACAAGCACAGGAAAGGGACTAAAATATGCACCAACACGCCTGATGAAAAGACAGGGTCATACAGAATGGACTAATTTCACAAATGAAACAAAATGAACCAAAGATGGGCCTGTGGGTGTGTGTGTGTGTGTGGGTGTGTGGATGTGTGTGTGTGTGTGTGGGTGTGTGGTGGTTGTTAGGGGTATGCGGGTCGTCTTTAGATTCCCCGTGGGTCTGCGAGAGAGGTCCCATAAGAGCAGCAGGAGAGGAGCTGGCTTTACTTTGATAACAATAATAAGGTAGTGCTTTCCCTCCTCACTGTCTCTTTTTTTATCCTACTTTGGCACAACTAGCACTGTGGTGCTTGTTTGATCCATGAAAGATGCTTGTTATGTGTTTCCTTTTTTTGTTTTTTAAAGAGTTTGATGCACAAAGGAACATGAAGGAAACAAAAAGTTTGGAATGAAAAGGCCTCCGTCCAACTTGGACTTTGGTTCATTAAGAAAGCCTCAAGGGTGAACTGTTCTCTGCTTTTTGCTCTGTGATTTCTTTTTCTTTTTTTAGAAACTTTCTCTTAAGTGCTGCTTGACCCAGTAATTAAGTTTTATTAAAACTATTAAAAATACATTGCTCTACACTCACCCGGCATTTTATTGGGTACACCTGTTCATCTGCTAGTTAATGCAAATTTCTAATCAGTCAATCACATGGCAGCAACCCACAATGCATTCAGGACATGGTCAAGATGATCTGCTGCAGTTCAAAGTGAACGTCAGAATGGGGAAGAAAAGGGATCTAACTGCCCCTTAGTTGACCATTGTTACAAGACCACAGCCAACCCGAGTATCGTTGCTGACCATGTCCAGCCCTTTATGACCACAGTGTATCATCTTCTGATGCTGCTTCCAGCAGGATAAGGCGCCATGTCATAAAGCTGGAATCATCTCAGACTGGCTTCTTGAACATGACAATGAGTTCACTGGACTCAAATGACCTCCAGTGTCGCCAGACTGCAACCCAATGGATCACCTTTGGGATGTGGTGGAACCAGAGATTGGCATCATGGATGTACAGAGGACAAATCTGGAGCAACTGCGTAATGTTTTCATGTCAATATCGACTAAACACTCTGAGAAATGTGTCCAGAACCTCATTGATTCTATGCTATCAAGGATTAAGGCAGTTCTGAAGGCAAAAGGTGTCCATGCCCGGTACTAGCATGGTGGACTTAAGGTGCGCAGTGGCTGGTGATTGTAATTTCACATCTCATCTAAGGACAGCTGTCTTTCGATTGGTTCCCTGTTCAAAGGTTGGGCCCAAAGTTTGTTTTTTTTTAAATACACAGGAATGTATCTATTGTGCAGAGATCTGGATCCATTCTGGGATGTCCCCTAGAGTTTGTCATGAACAGTCCTCTTCATCCTCCTCCTCCTCTGCTTCACTCCATGAGTGCACTGAGGAGCTCCTTCAGTGAGAGACTTTTGCAGGTCTTTCTTCCTGTTAGCTAATAGAATCTACAATGCCTCCGTTGGCCCCACAGTACGGGTGCGGGGGGTCCAAGGTCGCCGCCGCTTCGGTGGGGGTCTTGGTGTAGGGATGGCCGGGTGCTCTCCCTCCTTTTTATTATTATTTTTTTACATTCCATAATCCACCTCAGCTTAATGTAAACATTCACCTGAGCACAGGTGTCACCTGACCTTTGCATAATTTGATAACATAATGAAACGCTTTACATGTGCTGGTTTGTATGCATGAGTGTGCGTGTTAACTGTATGTTGAGAAGTTTGTGAAGACTCTTCAGCCAGCAGGTATGTTTGTAACAGCTGAGTATGTGGACAGGCCCCGCCCATTTTACATAAACATTCATACTTGACTGTAATGATTATAAACTTCCAGCATCTTGTTTTCTGTTGTTTTATGATTCCATAATCCCTCCCCTGTAGTCATCCTCCAACTTCTGTAACTCACCCTTTTCCCCTGTTTTTTGTGCCCCCCCTGACATCCCTCTCTCTTCTTTCCCCTCTTTCTTTTCTGTCCAGTCCAACAAAAAGAATGACACAAACATAATTAATCTAAATAAAGTTTAGTTTAAATTACTAAAGAAGGTTACATGAATATACACCATCTGTGTCCAATGATTTATAACCCCTGATTCTAACACAAGAAGCTCTCAGCTCATATCTGTTTGCTCAGCTGCTGAACATGACAAGTGAATAAAAATAAAGATAAAAAAATAATTAGTAGAGCTATGTGGGATTAGATTTTTTTCTTAATTTTCCCTAATTATTAATAAGAATCATTTTCATCCAGGATATTTCCTATTGCAGAAAATGTTTAAAAAGGTGATCTGAAGTTAGGTTTTCTCTGCTAAATAGTTTTAGAAGGTTCTCATTCATCCAGGTGAAGTTGAGTGGAGCAACTGGACCTAAATTCTTCTTCCTTTAAATCTTTTGCCGCTTATCCAAGTGATTGACTGATAAAGCCACTTTAATGTGTGGTCATACGTTTACATTTTAGAGGTTTTGCTTCTTAACCAAGAACCTTTTTTAATTCTGAATTGAGTAATTAATCAAAATGAAGAAGCCACTTGGATTAATAGGGGTTGTAGTGTTGAGCACTCTCGCCTCTGACCAAGCAGGCCCAGGTTCAAACATCGACTGGGCTCTTTCTGTGTGACCTTTGCTTCTCCCTGTGCATTCTTTCAGCTTTCTCTAGGAAATCCAGTCTACTTCCACAGTCCAAATGCCTGCTTCATAGTGTGATTAGTGATTCTAAATAGTCCCTTAGTGTACAGATTGTACAACAACAGTTTGCAATTGGATGAGGAGCAAAAACAAAGAATCCGTTCAAACCAAGGCCAGTACTACATTTCAAGGGTCTAAAGACTTAACAAGACTGTCAGTAGCGTAACATTTAACATTAGAATTAACTGCGATGCATATTTGTCTCAGTTTGATAGTTTTTACTGATAATTGTTACCGCTGTGCTCATCATTATGCCATAAAATGTGGGGAAACTAATTTTGTTAGTTCCATTCGGCTGATTTTACGTGAAAAATCTAATGGCTGAGCAGATTGTAGATTGTTGGGAATAATTACAGTAAAAATCTGTTTACTTTTCCAAGTAGGTTTATTTTTATTTTATAGCTGCCGTTTTAGTGACCATATTCAGTCAGTCCTCTTTTACCGTACAGTTTATGTGTCTGAATGTGATTGTGAGTGTGCATTTTTCTGGTTGTTTCTGTTGTTTCTTGTTTGTGAAAGTGAGGCAGAAAGCGAACATCATCAGTCGCATTGGAAAAATGAAGTTCAGAGACTGACAGATGTCGCTCTGTATCTAACGCTAACCTGCATCTGACAATGTCTGCAGCTCCTTGAGCCTCAGGGCATCCTTACACTCCCTCCAATACACACATCCACTCACACAATAAAGTAACAAGCCTGTGTGATTTTCCTCTTTTTTGAGAACATTTTTACGTTTTCATCACAATCTAAAAATGAGCAAAAATCAATCCCTGATGCTATAGACTGATAATGAAATCCACTGTTGCCAAGTTTCCATAATACCAAACAGCTAATGATACTGTACAACGACAAACGGCACGCACACACTTTAACAAAGAGCATCACTCAACAATGGTTTTGAAGCTTGCAAAAAGCACACCAAAAATGACAGTAATTCTTAATTTCCCATTTGTTTTAGCATCCCAGAACTGTTTGAATCATGACATCATGATTACGATTGAATAATGTATGGTTATGGTTATGGTATGGCACGGTACGGCACGGGTATGGTTTGTTATGGAATGGACTTACCAGATATGTGTTGTTGGCTTTGCGTTGCCATTGTTTGGTTCCACCTCTCTAACCTCACTTCCCTTCACAAGTGCACATCCATAAACACAAAGATACAAGCTTAAACAATGTTTTTTCGTCACACAAACCCACAGCTATTCCAGACTTCAGTGTTTCTGCCACACAAGATGCTCTTGGTTATAACTTCCTAAACCAACACATTAACTTCATTGTGATAAAGATTCATTTGCATTCCCAGAATGAATCATTAACGTTTTTCTCTGATAATATATGGATACGCAGTTGAACAGTCATACTGGTCAGATCTAATTTGGCAAAAAGAAGTGAAACATAGTGGGCGATGTGTCCCCTGCAGCAACATGCAGCTGTAGACTGTCAAAAAATATCACTTTTCATGTGCCACTTTCACTTGTCATGCATGTCAACTCAAAGCTTTATTATCCATTTGAAAAAGCTTTTTGAACAAAAAGAGCTTTCAGGGGGGTTGCCATGCACCCTTAATTCTACTTGGAGATACTTAAAGTTGGGAGTCCGTCTGTAGAACCACTAACTTCGCAGAGCTAGAATTCAAACCTGTGAATAGTCTTTTTAACACAAACCAGATCCTGGTAATCAAAGTCAATACCTTCCACCCAAGTTCAGTCATTTTCAGATCTGGAATTATCTTATCCAGTTTTTCAGGATTAAAGAATATCCAACAGGATACCCACAGAAGTAACAAAGTGGTAGATCTAAAGCTGCACCTGCACCTAACGTCATCACATGTCAAATTCCGCCAGAGGGGAAAAATACAAACAAGAATTAAACTAGAGAAGCTTTTTCTTCTGGTCTCAATCAAGAAAAAAAAAAAATCACATGGTTTTAGCAAGCCCTTGCAGGTTACCTCCCCATCCTTCAGTGACTCTTTTTGCCGGCCAGCCAGCCAACTAGTTCCGCCACCTGACGTAGGGAGTTCTGCTGCTCCAGCAAAGCAAGCAAGCAATCTCTGCTGTCTGTCATAGTGAGCTCTGCCGCCCACCCAGCGTAGCAGGTGTGATCCCTCCAGCCCCATGGGCCCAATGACAGGATGGCCACTTGTCCAGGGTATATCCCGCCTTCACCCAACAGTAGCTGAGACAGTGTCCGGCAACCCAGCAGCCCCAGCGGGTTAAGAAAATGGATTTAAAGCTCAGGACAAGAATCCCAGCATCAATTAGGGTTGGATGTGTTTGCTACCTGCTAGTCGAGTCACTGAAAATGTCATGAGCCCAAAGCTGAGACCCTGATTCGCTAAAGTTTGAATGTTTTGAACTCTTGACGCGTCTGACGTCCAAATTGCAGCACTCAAATTACGCGCCGCATTTGATGCTTAAATTGTGCTGCAGGGCATCAGACCCCGTCTTTACAGTGACTCAGCATTGAAACTCGATGCCACTGACACGAGAATTGCGTCTGGTGTGAATGCAAAGGGGTCAGGATAGTTGCACATGGTTGCTGTCAGCTTTAACTTCAAAGTAAAAGTTTAAAAAGTGCCGTTCTTAAATACAGTATAACAGCTTTGGCTCAATGATTGGATTTATTATCCATGACATCAGCAGAAGTGTATTAATCCAATTATTTATGATCGATGATAGACGGAGTCCCAGAGGAAATTTAAAAGTGGCCATCTATGGATAATTATAAAAACACACATAGAAAAAACACAATGAAAGCAATAAAAGTCAAGGCATAAAAAATAAATAAATTTCATAAATAAAAACATGTCAATGGATTCAATAAATTAAAAATCAATGGATTATTTGAATAAAAAAAAACTGCTTCTTTAGATGCTTGGTCATAGAGTTGCATTGCCTGAGTGTAGTCCTGTTGATGAATGCCTCAAACAGGGATATGAGGGATTCCTCATGATGTCCCTGAACATGGTCGGAGTCCTCAGCTCTGCTGCCTCTTCCACAGCGGCCGGCTTCATTCTCACCACAGAGCTCGCCCTCTTGATGGTCTTGTTAGGTCGGCAGATGTTCTTCTTGCTGGTGCTGGTATTTTACGATATAGATAATTTCTCAACAAGTGATCATTAGCGGGAATGACAATGAAGCTGAAACCCAAACCAGTGAAGACCGTCAAAACGCCATCTACTTTCATGTAGTCGTTGCCTTTACCTCACGTTGGTCACACGTTTTTGTACATTTTCTGCAACATCACTACTCCTCTTAGTGATTCACCGCTCACCTCAGCCACTGCACCTCCCTCTTGTTGTTGGTCCAGTAATGTTTTTACTCGTTTCTAATGTGTGTTCAGCTGCCCACTGTACCTTGTAAATGCCACAGTAGGTCTGCGCAGAGGAGACCAAGGGCTCAGGGGCAATCAGCAAAGTGGGGGGCAGAGCAGACGCAGTTCAGATGCTGTCAAAACTGTATAACATGGTTGATCCCTGTCCTATTGACTTTCACACTTCAGTAGTCACTGTTTGTTAAAGTAAAACAAAGGCACTCATTGGATTCTCCTCCTTCTAAAGTTAGCGCACACAAGACTTTTGTCTTTGTGTGTGTGTGTGTGTGCGTGTGGGTGTGTGTGTGTGTGTGTGTGTGGGTGTGTGTGCGTGCGTGTGTGTGCAGGAGGTTGAGGCGGCGGTCAAATGAGGGAAAGTTTAAACAGAGTGACCGCATAGGTCAGCTTTGACACACTTCATTATTCATTCACTGTCCGTCCACAGCTGCGCTGAGCTCATCAAGACACGCATATGCACACACAAGTACACACGCATAGATTCAGCCTCCCCTAGGTGCGGCTTTTACTGCACATATGGGCCTGAACGATGCACAAATGTCAAGAGCAATAACTGGCATGTCACTCCGCATTCATTCTCCTCTCTTCAGTGTTTAGCAGTTAGGTAGCTGAGGGAGCAGAGTCCTCGCTCTGGCGGCGTGTGTGTGTTCACGTGCAGTCACTGTGAGTCTGCCTTTGCAACTCTGAGGCTTATCCTGGAAATGTTTCCACTCAGTTTAAGTGAGTGCAGTTTCATAAAGAGACTTCAATTTTCAAGAAAGAATAGCAAAATAGAAAAAAATAAATCAATGTGGCCAAGTTCAGTGAGTACCCACTTAAATGTGTTTACCATTGTATTTGGTGGAATATGGTAAAAAAAAAGTAGATTTACTTTTTAACCAGGGTAAAGTCCAAGCACAGCTTCCAGGTTAACTTTTTTTTTTTTTATCTTTCCATAATTTCCGGACTATAAGGTACAATCAAAATGGCTTAACTCTTCAAAAATCAACAGCGTGTCTCATTATCCAGGGCGCCTTACATGTGGATACATTCTGATGTGTTTACTGATCAAATTTGAAAGATAAACAGCACTCTGTCAAAATGCCAGTCTGCTTTTTACGAGTTCCAAACAAGGTTGGGTGTTATTGTGAATAAACTAAGGAGGCTAATGTGTAGCTGTGTCGGACTGTTGATGTGTTACTAACATGGTTGGCAGTTAAGTGTATTCACATGAACGTTTGTTTCAGTGGTATCAGTTTGTTTTTTTTAATGAGTTGCAAACATTGTGAGAGTCACAGGTATTGTGAATAAGCTTATGCAGCTAACATGTAGTGTGTTACAAACAAGTTATAGAGCCTGACAGACTGATGGACTATCAGTATACTTTCAAGTTGTTTTTTCATGACATTTTAAGGGTGTTGTGATGAAGCAGCATCACAAGTTGCAGGACAGCACCTGAATAACAGACAGATTTTTTTCTGTCATCTCTCAGTCCATCAGCAGTCTCTATAGTTCACGCAGGACACACCCACTTCTCACATGCACTCACTCATGCACACAAATCACTCACATTTCTCCACAACAGAACAGTCAATCTTGTTTGAGTCTAAGAGTGCTCACCTGTTTTTTTTATAGAATTGTTCTCACCACCACATATCAGGAGCATTTTACACAACGACATACACATCCAATTATATCCAGATCAGGAAATGACATCACATGTCAGAAGGGCTTTTTTTAATCTAAATGATTTGCTTCTAACTTATTTCTGTATCTCAAAATTTAAAATCCTGCTTATAATATTTTATTTTTGTTTTATGTGTGCAATTTTTCTGAATTGTGAGGTAAGAATTTTATTTTGAAGAAACATTTGGTTATTTGGCCTGCGGGAGGGGCTAAATGGGGTGTGGGGGTGGGGTCTTTATTTTTCACTGTCAGGTCAGGTTTTTGCGTCAAAAACAGAGACTTCTTCATAGCCTTTCATCTTTGGACTGAGAGCTACTGATTATTTGGATGTGCCCCTCTTTGGATCCCTGTCATTTTTTACAAGTTTAAAGTTACTGCTGCTTTGAGATGTCTTGAGATGGAGTGGCTGGAATAGGCTCCAGCAACCCCTTGACCTCTAAAGGGATTTAGCAGGTATGGGAGATAGAAGTATGTCTGTCTGGATGGATGAATGAATGTTTTAGAATGTCAAACAATATTCATAACTGTTCAAAATGGTTCATTCAAACGGAAAACAAGCATTTTTTATAGAATGACTGCATTTATCTCCTTCGGAGAAGCACAAATTGTGTCAAATTCATCCGAGCACTTCCATCAAAAGACAAAAAAAGACCTTTCAGCAGGTCTTTGATATTATCGACAGGAGCCAAAGCCCAGGCGAGTGCTCATGTCTCCTTTCCCTTGCATTAAGTCACTTGTAGTGCAGCTACCTTCTCAGGATTTGGCAGCGTCTGCCAGATCCCCAGGGGCTTGGAGCTTAAGAGCTGGGCCAAATGACACCCTGCTGCGGCGACAAGGATGGGTCTTTGCACAACTGTACACCAGGGGACCTCTCCAAAATAAAACAAAAAATAAAATTGAAGCCAAAAGGAAATAAGACTCACCTGTGAATCTGTTCTAAAAAGGATCAGTTCCAGGATCAGTTGCATCACTGAAATATTCAGTAAGATTACAGCCTCTTTTTTATGTGAATACAACTGCACTATAATTTTACTACAAATTTACACCCCAAACTTTATCTTTTGGATTAAAATTTACAACTGTTTAAAACTGGTTTAAAACTTCTACAGTACAAAGTGTTTGAAATAGCAAAAACGTCAATTTATAACTCCAGAAATGAATCTTTGAGTTAGACCAGAAATGACATTAAAGTTGTATAAATAGATTCCACTTGACCTGTATCTAAATAAAAATCTCACCAATTGATAAAGCAAGTTTACCTGTTGATGAGCTCTGCAGGACATTCCCACTCACATTGCTCAGACTTAACCTCCCTCTAGTGTCTGCAAACTGAAATTACACTCCCAGTCTTCCCACATAGAGGAAACCGCTCTTCCATCAGCTGCTATTTCTGCACATGCGCTCAGCCAGACAAATAGATCATGATACAGCCATGCGCCAGCGGGGCTATTCCAACCCTGAGAAATACAAGAGAAATGCAGGAAGTTGTTGGAACATAAACAAGGCAAATGGAGGAAGCTAGGGTCAAGGCGGCACTTCCTGTTCCAGAAGCACCTCTGTGAGACTGCAAACGCACAGCAGGCAGACACAGCTCAGCAGGACCTGAACTGAAGAACAAGCAAATGTTTGAATAAATGTCTGTGCGATCAAAAGTTTTTAGAATTGTATTCAGTTACAAATTAACATTTTATTTATTTATATATTTGAATCCCTCATTAGTTGTTATTTGATAAACAACTTAACTGACCTTATTTTCCACACTATGGGGCACACCATCAATGAAAGATCTGTTTTCAATCTATTGGCATATGTAAGACACACCAAACTACAAGGCGCATGATGTGAGACAACAGAAATAAGTCCATCTGTCAGTCAAACTTTAATCATTGCAGTTCTAGAATTTGCTACATGTTAGCCATGTTTGAAGCTTGAGCATTTTCACAACACCTGTAACTCTAAACTTTATTCTATAAAGTAAGCACGGCCAAAATTAATCCAGGTAAGAGGCGCTCCGGATTATTTTTGTGAAAAATAATTGGGGCTTTTAAGTGTGCCTTTTACTGTATAATCTAGATATGTTAAACATTTTTTTGTAGGTTACTATTTGTTTTTTGTTGATAAAATGTATTTTTTGTACAAAGCTGCAAACTTACATCAGTCAACTGATTAATTTAATTTGACTAACAATTATTTTAAATTATTTTTGGCTCCTCTGTTTCTGTTTGATTCCAGCCACTTCCTGTGGTTTGTTTTTTTCTGTTTTGTTTTTCACTATATCATTTCAACCACCGAAATGGGTTCAAAGTCATTTCAGGATTAGGAAAACCTCCATTGTGGCAGGCCCAGCTTGGATTAGGTGGACATCCTGGCCTGACAAAACCACAGCATCTGGCCAGCATTATCGGATTTTATAATCTGGTATTATTTGGTATTATTCTCCAACTCAATTACAGTAATAGGAGCGTAATGACTTCAAAGGTTTTACAGCATTCTCACAGAATTATCTCAGAGAAACCCTTCCCTGTCTCACCTTTGATTTTTGTTTTAAATAGCATACAGCAAAAATAATTCAATATTCAAGCAATCATTCCAGCAGATTCCTGTCTTGGACCATATTTTGAGAGAAAAAATGTTACAGAAACATATGGTCCTGTGACGAATCCTCGCAGCAGACTTTTGTTGTGTGTGCACAGTAGCATCAGTATCTTAATAGTCTATCAGAGCTTGTGAAGAGAGAAAATGAAAGCTCTGAGGGATTTGGGGAGAAAAAGATGAGATGCATTTATGTCCCATCAGGCAGCTTGCTGGATCCAGGGGAATGCCTAATATATCTCAGTATTTGGTCGCCAGCTTACATCTGTCTGCTTATGGATTTATGACTTCCAAACTATTTGGGAGGGGGTGAAAAAAAAAGGATTCTCTCCACAGAGCCACTGACTAATAACTAAAGCCGACAGGGATGGGAGGCAAACACTGACGGGCGCGCGGATAGACATGACAGCAAGCACGGCGACGGCGAACAAAGAAGTGGAAATCTGACGCATTCTGTCTGACAGTAAGAGAAAACTCACTCACCCCTCCAGCCACATGCACAATTTATGTCTTTCCGTGTCGCACACAGTTTGGTTCGTTCCAACAGAAACAGTCACATTAAACCTTTAGGAGCTTCATACAAACATGCAGGTAAATGACACCTTTGTCTGCAACCAAACTGCTTGGTTAGCAGCAAAAAGCTAAAGGAATAAAGGTTTAATTTTCTCTAGTTTGTTAAAGTTAAGTGTTTTATGTATTTTATTACTAAGGCGTTCCCTCCAGCTGCACTGAACAGAAATTTTGATGTCTTGAACTGAAGAACTAGATTGTTTCTTTCTTTCTGTGCAATTGAGTCAAAATGTCACCCTCGCCACATACTCAAAAACTCACCAAAATTTGCACGTGCCTAGTACACAGTGAAAATAAATCTTGGGCATATTAAATGACCTGACCACCCTGGAACAAAATGATGACATTGCAGCAGGAAAAATAAGAAAAAAAATGAATGGAGTTGAAAATAATATTTAAAAATCTACAAGCAAAGTCAATACACGTGTTGGGGATTTCCAAAGGAAATGTTGAGCTTATTATGGGCCGGCTACAGGACATATGGCTTGGCTGCGATTTTGTTGCAAAATGTGAAATTTGCAGACCTTTCACATTTTTGCAAAGCATGGGAAAAATTTCCACAAAATTTCACAGGCATGCCACTGGGTTAAGTCTACAACCACAACCACATAATTTTTGGTCTAAATTTAACTCCTTCTAAGAATCTATCACTTAACTCTTAGAAGCATCATTGGGAAGCAACTTGGGAAAAATGCTAAAAATAAACTTAGATTTTAAATGCGTTAACCCTGGTGAGCTCATGAAAGTGGCATTTCCTTGTTGCTTAAGGATTTTCTACTGGAATATTGATTACATTTAAAACATGAACTGTTGGCTGTAGCTGAAGGAAACGATGTGATACAAGACAAAAATACTTAGAACGTGGTTAACAAGTAATCCAAACATTTCCTTTTGCCAATTCTTTTCAAAATGAAATACACCTGTTCATCACCGGCAGGCAGCCAAAAAGAAATAACATGGTTGTTATGAGATAAAACCTAATCAAAAGCCACCATTTTGAATGAAGTTTTTTTTTTTTTTTTTTTTTTTTTTTTTTTTTTTTTTTTATCAAGTGCAATTCTGACCAGGTTGGAAGGGGCAGAGTGAGTGAGGGGCATGTAGCAGCCACTCAGCCAGTGAGGGCAGGTCAAAAGGTGGCCAGTAGTCCAAAGCTATCTTGCAAATCTTCCCAAGATGAGGTTTTTCAGCAGTTTACTGTCCATAAATTTGCAATTTTTACATTTATTTGTAGTTTCAATCAAAAAGTTGTTTTTTTATGAGGGTCATTTGAAAAAAATGTGTTACGTTTTAACTCATAAGCTATAAAGCCACTACTCACGAACAATAGGTTGGGACTCAAGAGCCATAGGTCAAGACTCACGAATATAAGGTCACAACTCACGAACCAAAGGGACGAACTCAAGAACTATATTCCTCGACTCAAGATCGACGTACAAGCCCCGGGTCGCGACTCACGAGCCACAAGTTCCAGGAAGTAGGTCAATGATGTCTGCAACGCCAGCCCATACTGGGACACCTCTGTTCAGGCATAGGATTTTGCTCTTTATTCCAGCACTCTTTTAACACACATCATACCAATTATTTATACCTCCATCTGTCAATCCATCCATCCTTCCATCCATATATTCATCTATCGATCCATGTTCAGAACCTGCTGAATCCCTTTTGGGGTCCATGGGTTGCTGAAGCCAGCTCTTTTCCTGTTGGACTAAGACTGGGTACAGGCTGAACATGTCACCAGTCTTTTGCATTGCCTGAGATGAAGTAGGATACACTCTGCCTTTTCAATCCCAGAGGGATTGAGCTCTCTATTTTCACATGCACAGTTGCTTACCTCCCACTTTTGAAAAAATGCGAAAGGAAAAGCATCTCTGCACTAACTACTCTTTAACATTTCTTTCAGCTTCAGCTGTTATTTTCCCACAGTGCTTATTTTACACATTGACGGTGATTGAATAATTTCTTGTTTTGTACCTCATTTGTGAGGTGTTCTGCTGAATGACTGAACAAAATCAAACAATACGTCTTTTTGTTGTTTGTCGCATACTTGCGTCTTTCACTATTTTGGAACAAACTTGTGTTTTTTGTTTTTTTTTACACTTTGGGCGCCAATACCTTGTTAATCTATCATCACTTGTTCCATTTTAAGGTGGAGGATTTATTGTCAGCTCAGACGTGGAGGTGAGGTCAGGGCATATCGGAGCACTGTGGTCGGCAACAATAGCCATTGTGTCTATGACCAACAGGAAGTGCCTGCACGGGACTTCCTGTATCAGATAGTGTACCTCCGGGGAGTAAAATTGTGTGTTGGTTCATTGGTGTGCCATTATTTTCACTCATTTGTCAACCCTGGTGCTTTAGCTCAAATGTTGACATACTTTTGAATACAATAACTTTTTAACCATTTTACGCAATTTGCGTAATTCCAACGGATTCTGAAGCAGCCTTGTGCTGATATGCAACACTTTACAGTAGTATAATATATACACAATCAGCGTAAATCAGATGATCTATGTTAATTATGTAAACGATTGTTACAATTTATCAAAGTGGCTGTGATACTTTTGTGTCACCAGTATCATCTCCAGTATTAAATAAAGGGTTAAAAAAGTTAAAAGTTAAAGTTAAAGTTAAAAAAGACGGTCGTCAAGTCTGCTCCTTTAATGCGTCTGTACCTCTGGAGGGTCGTCGGGGTCGCTCCCCTTTACGTGTCTGTCCTAAAAACCCCAGTAACCTCTCAATGCTGCTGGGCTGTGTGAACCTTAACTGTTTTTTTGTTCCACCTCTAGGTCCTTTCCTTCTAAGGGACTTGTCTGATAAGAATTCTGGAATCTCCCCTTTTTGGGACGGGTACCATAGGGATTGAACAGTTTAGCTTTTTTTGTGAATTTTTTTAATCATGTATTGAGTCAATCAATACAGGTTCATATTAACAATCACCCACAGCTGTTGTCATTTCTGTTGATGGTCCTCTGGCTGTTATTTTCAGTTTGCTATTGTTGGGTCACCAATTTTGTTTCTCCTTGGGGTTTCATCTTGTTTGGGCTCATTAAATGTTTACATTTTTGCCAACAAGCCCAGTCTCCTGCATTTTGAAAGAATGCCTTAAAAGACTTATCAAACAAAAGCCCAATGATCAACCAGATGGACACATGTATGACATTACAATAAAGGACATGAATAAAACAACCAGTCTTTTTGAGAGTGGTAGACTTTGGTTACACAAACTGGAACAAGTTCAAATATATAAAATAGAGTAGTTGATATTATTCTGAATGGGAAAAGTCACTAAATATTTTTGAAAGGTTTTCTGAAAGAAAAAAAAAACTATTGACAACTCAACAAAATTGCCACTTAACAGCTACAATATCAGAGTGTTGGATTCGGCCTGGTACGACAATGGGCCCTTCTGCACCTGCTTCTTTCTTAGTACCTCTCCCTTGAAAATTACAGGCACAATCAATTTTGATAATACAAGGGAGCAGTGGTATCCTGTAGAAGAAATAACCTTGATTATTCCACCGAAAGGAGAACATTTTCTTCACTCTTTCTTTTGGCTTTCCAAGGTAATGGTAATAATTTTCTCTTGTCAGTCTCGCTGGAGGCCTCCATCTCTAACTCAATAGAGAAACGCAGAGCCGTTGCAACCCCCTCAACCCCCTTATAGACACACACACATACACACCTCCCTGTCTTCTGCAGCAATGCTGAAAGCCTTTTGACCCACAAAGTAGGGTTTTGTTGACAGATTGATGCTTTCACACAGTGACATTAGCTGAATCACTGACGTTCAGGGGCCTGCAGTGCCACTCTGGAACAAATGCCCTGGAATTTTCCCAAATAATCCCCCTGTGTGCTTGTCCATGTGTGGCACGGAGTTGATCTCAAGGGAAAATAGAAAGCATCTATTCTCTGTCTGACTGTCTGCCTGGCTGCCTTTTGCTAATAGTTGTCTTTATCAAAGAGGGAGGAGGAATGGAACCGTGGTAACCTTTGATGTAAAGGGGTTGGAGAGGAGCAGAGGAAGGAAACGTGGGATTTTGTGATGACAGCGGAGGTATTAACACTTGGTGACACTGGTGCAACCTGGTATTACATCCTGACAGAAGCTAGAAAAAAGGATTGGGGGAGAAATTATGAAAAGGAGAAGACATGGAATAAATGTGAGTAAACATTTTAAAAGCTTTGTATGGGCTGCCACTTACACCGCATACAACATTCTACCAAGACTATATTTACCTTTTCAGGTATTTCGTGGAAGGATGATTTCACAGAAACTTGATTTAAATCAAATATTTATTTGTCCAATCTCATTCTGATTCATAAAATCAATTATCCTTTACTTTATTTGTATCAAATCAAAGAAAAAAATGTTGATGTTTGTTTCCGATGCAAGCATTACCAATATTAATGATGCTGTTTCCACCTTTGCATAGCAATAAAGCAAAAAAATATTTTTTCAGAATTTGCAAGTAGAAAAAAGTAAAAATTATTCAATTTAACCTTAATGTATTTTATGCAATAAGAACCATTTTTTTCATTAGATGAAGTGGAATATATATCACAAACCAATTGGAATAAAACTCAATTCACAACAAAACAATCAGTTGTATTAGATTTAATGTATCAGTAAATTCGTGATTTTCAATCTTTCACTCATCGAAAAAGAGATTCCCAGACTTTCTTAGTAAGTCTTTTACACATAAAATGTGTGTTCTTCCATATAATATCATGGTTGTAATCCATTAGTGACCATTTATATATATTCTACAATGTGTAACACCCAATTAATGCCTGAAAATTTGTAAAGAATTGATTTAGTTTAGTCAAAACATGTGAGGTTGTTTCCTTCAAATGGTGATGGAATAATTCATTAACAAGGGAGAACCTTTTTTTAAATAGCCCAGGTAAAAGCATTCATGTTGAATTGAGATTTTGGGCCCGTTCTGTTTACCCTCGAAAGTCCACAACTCATTTCCGTTTTGAAAAAATAAAGTCGAAAAAACAAGAAACATTTTAAAGCACTTAAATAAAATAGTCATTAAAGAAAATAGTAATTAAGACAAGTAATAGAATATTATGTTTCTGTTCTGATTTAAAATGGTCGGTGCATAACACATATAAGTGAGATAGAACTGTCTAACCAGTGAATGTATAAGACAACTGGACTGAGCGGCAGGACATCATCCATAGAAAATGTCTTACCTCCAGCTTCAACATAATAAAGCTAATTCAGTTCATAACTTGCAGTGAAGGAATAACATCATGAAAGAACTATCAAGATGATGTTAACAGCAGTATCAAAGCAAGAATAGTTATTCTGACAACTAGAATGTCAGAATAACAACTGTTCATTAGGAACCAGCGGGTACTTTCTTGTTTGGAATTTGAGGGGAGGCGGGGTCATCCATCATCAACTAGGTTTCGTGCGTCACCATCGGTCTTCCTAAAACTTTGAAAAACAAAGAATTTAACAAAGGATTTAACACATTTACAAAGTTTTCATCACAGCCTGAAACAATTTCAAACATTTAAGGATTCGAATTTAAGACTCACTGTGGCGGCTGGGAATCTATGAAACTAAACTACTACTGATAAGCAACAGAAAAAGAAATCCATCAACGTTAAACGTCAAATTAATCCATTGGGTTTTAGTTTGTTCTAAACAAAAAAGTTTTCGTGTACATAGTTTATTTGTCTTCTCCCTTCTTATTTTCACACAAAAAAGTTCCAATTAAAATACTGATAAGATATCAGATCGATAAACAGTGTTGATAAGAGGAGTAGTATCAATAAATTCTTAATGATACCCATATATATATATATATATATATATATATATATATATATATATATTCACGTGTCTGTGTCAGGGCTGCAGTCTGGGCTGGGCTTTTTTTGTAGCAGTCAGGGGAATGGGGGTTGGCTGGCTTTGTTTGAGTTAACAAACAAAGTTAAAGTTGAGAAACAGATAAGTTATATTGTACTTGCAGAATGTTGTGTTTCAATTAATTTTACCTTGTTAGTCAGGTAATATATTATTATTGAGTTACGTGAAGAATTTATTGAGTTAAGAGTTAAGGTTGTCACTGGAGTGTCATCACTGGAGGTAAAGTACCAGTGTAAAAGGGTAAAAAGTGTGGCATACAAGGTAAGTCTTTCAGTCTAGAAGGTTCTGATCTGTGATATTGAATAATATAAATAAGTAAAAAATAAAAGTAAAAAATACAAAAACCTAAAACAGATTACATCTTTGCATCTCAGTGAAAAACAGGGATGCTCCTATACCTATATATATAAATGGCACTTTTAAACCCAATGAGACATGCCTCGCTGGCACAGTGCAATTGACTTTAAGTATGACCATTTAAGTATAACAACTTAAAGGGCAAACTTTAAACCCAAATCTATCTGATTTTAACCACTTGTTTAAGCAAAACCCTTTCATTTTTGTAGGGTGTTTCAAATAAGTATTCGTCACAACTTCTATTGGCTGTGAAAACTCAACTAAAAGTTCCTTGTGTGAGCCTTTTGCAGAAGAGAAGAACATTAGCATTCAGCTGAAGTTGTTTTTGTGTCCTTTTGAAAAAAGAAACACCTTGTTGTCTTTGCGTTTGCCTTTATTTATAGGCAACACTTGTCATTGGCTCAATTCACCACTTTGCGCCTAAGCTAGCAGTTAGCTAAGCTGAGCCACCTTGTTTTTTTTATTTAATTATTTTTTCTGAAGGATCTCACATTTTCTTTGAAAAAGGCACAAATGAATGAAAAGAAAATCAACCTGATACCAAAAAAAAAAAAAAAAAAAAACTCCTGGAATGCAACAAAAACCCCACTTAAACTGACCGGGGGCAACAAACATGCACTCAACTTGCTAACAGCCCCACCACTGTGTCGATAAATGCAAGTCTGTGTGAAAATAGACTTCTCTCTTAAGCTTTTTGATTCTGTCTCGGGCAGGCTGAGAAATGTCTTTATACACATACAAAGTATTGTCGGGCTTTGCTAGCAGTGGGTCAACAGTTGAGGGGGGTTCAGAGAGTCAGAGACCTGAACTGGCAACCCCCCTTAGCCTAAACACACACACACATGCAGCGACTTGTCAAAGAACTCTTTGTGCGCTGTTGTTTTTTCAGGAGAAATACTCTCTTTATTCCTCTATGGGGAATACATAGAGCATTGATCACCTAATCACCAGTGCTCCATACACAAAAACACAGTAAAAATTACAGAAAATACAATGAGCCTGTAAAACTTTAGCAACACTATTTTCCGCGCTGTAAGGCACACTTAAAAGTGTCTTGTAATCCAAAGCACCGTATCTGAATTAATTCTAGTTGAGTTAGCTAATGTCAAAGCCATTTTAAGAGGACCACTGTGCTCTGTCAAAATGTTTGGTTGGTTGTTGTTGAAAATATGGTAGTGCGGCTATTATCTAGCAGTGTCAGACTGTGTTTTAATGTGTTACAAGGTCGGTAGGTAGCGTAGACACAGTACCGTTTGTTTTAGCGTTATCAGTCTGTTTTTGATGTGTTACAAACAAGGTTGAGAGTTGCAGGTATTGTAAATATGCTAATGTAAAAAGTGCAGCATGTCACCAACAATTCTAGGTCACAAACAATTTCAGGTTTTTGCGTTCAGAATTTTAGTGTTCATGCTTAGCTATGCAACCATGACCATTTTCCATGACTACAAGCAAAATGCGCAACCATTGACCTAGTGTGGCAAGTTAAACTAGTTTGAACTTTGACCAATTAGGGACTCGGATTCTGTAGTGATGCATGGATGGTATCCCTTTTGGTTCACGGTAGTGCCAACTGTTTGAAAATTGATCATGGAGGAGAAATTAATAATTAGAGTTTGTGCTCTGTTGGGCAAGATTTGCATTGCTTTGACATTTCACACCAAGCCCCTTCCAACTGTAGATGGAGATTATGCACTAGTATTTGGTAGCCAAAGACCAGTGTGAATACCATTGGCTACAAATGCTTTTAAGAACACGTGTTTAGCGTCTCATGCTGTTATAAAAACAAAAATAATCAACTCTTGAAATGGAATTAGTGGATAACGTTTGAAAACTCTTTAGGAGAAACTATTTCAAAAGAAAGACAAACAGCTACTAGAAGCTGTAAGACTGAGTACTAATGAGTTTGTTTCTTCATAAAAAAAGAGGGGTCACATTTATGCAATCGCTTTTGGATTAACAGAAGAGGTTGTATACGACTCCTCTGAAGGAACGTGTGAGTGCACCAGCTAAGTGCTGTGCTCTCCCATGGGAGCACAAGCACAGCTGAGAGTAAATGGCAATTACCGTGTTTAACTGTTTCATCCGCGCTCTGAGGCAGCCATACATTGCAGATTCCGCACGGCATCATTAAAACGCACGTTGCCTAAGCTCGCACTCCCACATTGTCACGTCTGGTGGGTTGTTCATGCCTGTCATATCGCCATTTACTCAACCATGATGGAGTGATACAAACACCAGCCGACATATTTCAATAATCTGCCGGAGCAAACTATGATATCTGATTAGCAAATGATGGAAGATGACGTGATGATCGCGCAGACACACACACAGCAGCCCCACATCACAAAAACACACATGCCTGGGGTTCATTGCAGCTCTCGCAGCTGATGGATAGACCCATCGCTTAAGTGTTATGATGTGCTCATTTGCTGTGATGATTCGGGATGCCTGGGCACATTTGTTTGTGTCCATCTTTGTTAGTGATTCTGGTTTTTACTGAGGCATTAGAGCTCAACGCAAATGACAGCTCAACATTTTCATGAAAAAATTAAAAAAGACTCATAATTGTACACAACAAAGCTCCTATAAAATTAGAATGTGAGTAAACTGCTGCGAGGGATGGTCTCTCTTGTAGGCTACACAAATGTCAAACACGTGAAACTGTCTTATGTGTGACAGGATGTGTGTTTCACAACGTTCATCCATGCCAATGTTACTTTTCTATGCCTTTTTTAAAAATACTTCTTTAAAGTCCCTCTCTCATCTTCTGATCTACTGTAAAAGTGCAGCATTTTTTTTAATAATTATTATGCAGATGCCGTTTTTAGCCAAGTGAAAAAAACACTATGCTTTTATAGGAGATAGTTTCTCCAGAGCAGCAGGAGTTTATTTAAAAAAATTACCTCTGAATTGTGAGGGTATCCTTCATGAGGAACAATCCCACCATACCTGCCCGTCATACATTGGTTTACGTGCTGTCCCTCACAGACCCAACCTAACATTATCGCTGCATTAAAAATGGCAAGCAATATAAGACCTATCCGGCCGTACAGATTCCGGCTCAGACGAAGAAAAGACAAGACACAAATACCATCTTTTTCAAACATTATGTCGTCTGCTCCTGATGCACAATTTTATTTAAAGAAACACAAAAAAGCAATTTGACTACTATTTGTCATTATATTTGTCCTCCATCATCCGAACAATGCCACAAGATGGTGACATGTGACAACATCAAAGACAATTCTCTTTCAAAAAAATAATGATGCTTTCCACCTTTGTGGAACACAAGGAGGGTCTAAGGGCAGGTTAGCCCATTTTAGCTTAGTCTGTTTAGTTTAGTTTAGTAACCAGCTGTTGTTTATATTTTAAGGCCGATTTTATGTTCTTTTGTATAAACAACGGTGTGAAGCCCATTGAGACAACTGTATTGTGATATTGTGCTGTATAATTAACATTTAACTGAATTATTCTACTGTAAAATAATCAAATAAAATGTATTTTAAACTAATATGTAAGAAATAATGATTGTAAAAATAAAATTTAATTTACATTGAATCAAATAACTGTACTGTGAATCAAACTGGAATAATTTATTCTGTAAATTAGCTATATTACATCCTTCACTCAATCAAAGAAATTGTTTGACTTTTTGCAAAATAGTAGCAGTTAACAAATAAATTAAATGTTATTTACATTACACAGGGCTACCAGAGCCTAACCTGACCACTCGTGGCAGGATACACCCTGGATAGGTCGCGAGTCTGTCACAATCACACACATACACACTCACATTCTCACATTCACACCTAGGGACTATTTAGAGTAACCAATTAACCTATTAAACATGTTATTGGACGGTGGGAGGAAGCCGGAGTCCCCGGAGAAAACCCAGACATACACGGGGAGAACATGTAAACTCCACATAGAATGGTCCCCCATTGGTGGTACTGTCTGCAACAGACTGGTGACTTGTCCAGGGTGTATTCTGCCCCGTCCACGAGTGGCCGGGTCGGGCTCCAGCAGCCCCGTGAACCGGAAAGGGACCAAATGGGTTCAGAAAATTAATTGGTGGATGGGTGGTGATGCTGATACAGGTCCCCCAGCCAGGGTTTAAAAAGGGTGCCAACCACCGCACCACCACGCAGCCCTTTTTTTATGAAGCCAAAAAGTATGTAGAGAACAGATGTAAACGTTTCAAACTGACAAAAATGCCACTTTATATTCATGGAAGAGGGATTCATAAATGTTTAAAGAAAGGTAGGATTTGTCCACTTTAGCAAGAGCTGGTTTTTGACAGTGACTCATTTGAGTAATGTCAGTGAATAACTTTATGTATTTCTAAATGTGTGTGAGCAAATCTGCTGCTGTGGTTTGCGCTGCTCCATGAACAGACAAACAGGCCGTCATTGGCCTGCTGGCTGCTGCGGTCGCTTGACTGGCACGCTGAGGTGGTCAGCACGAAACGTACATGTATGTTTGTGTGAGTGAGGAGAGCATGTGTGCGTTTGACTCACTCTCACCGGCAGGGAGATGATGGAGCAGCGCCAGCCGCCGGTCCTGAAGAACATTACTCACCATCAGGACCCACGTCTGCATTTCATTCACACGCACTCACAGGCAGGCACACGTACATGCAGGCAGAGCTACTTCCAACAGGAATCAAGCACCCATCGATGTAAGAAGAAATGTAAAAGAGCACCCTTCATTTGCTGTAAATGACCAAGACATACAAATTTCCCCTGTGTTCACATTTACTTTGTACACAGTCAGTGTAAAAATGTCACAGAAATAAAAAGTTTTATAAAAAAAAATGCATGTATTCTTACAGCTTAGACCCTTCTCTGAAGATGGGGGAGTTTTCTGCAAAATCAGCTCCCTAGAAATTAGTCAGAAAGTCTTAAAATAAAAACATCTTTAAATAATCACAAAATCTGCCAGTGGGGTAAAAGAAATTGTCTTGCCAAGATTTCTTATTTTAGGAAAAAAATTCCAGATAATAAAACATATTTCCTTAAACTAAGATTATTTTCTATTTTGTCTTAATCAGATTATTTTTCTTGCATGACAAAAACCAATAAATTTTTTCTTGAAACAAGGATCTTTCTTATGATTTAGTTCTTGTAGTTTAAAAACAATTAAGGAAACTTGAAGTAAAATAAGACGTTTTTAGTCACACATTGGCTGTCAGCCTAGAGTAGCCTGGACAGGCCCCCATAACCCCAAAAGGGATTTAGCAGGTTTAGAAAATGGATGGATGGACATAATTATTGATTGAAAAGTAGAAATTTATAAGAAAAAATAGCATTTTTACAAGAATAATCTCATAAAATTCTGACAAAGTAGTAATTCAACAAGGAAAAAGCCTTGCTTTTGGAACACAGTTGACTGTGTAACTCTTTACACATTACATTTTGAATAAATCTATCAGAGCAGTCTAAGGCATTTGGGCCTGTGAAACTATTCAGCTGATGATGTAAATGGAGCATCCACCAGAAATCCACTTCTTGTGGGTTAAGAACCTTCTTCTGAAGAGGCCAGACATTCTGTAAATTCTTTTAAAAGTTAGTAAAGTAAACTTAGTAATAAAACAATGTTTCCTCAATGACTATTGCCTTATTGGTGAAACAAATGCTGAAGGAATTGCTTACAATGCGCTCTACGTCGCTCACACTCAAACACAATATTGTTTCTTTTTTTTTTTATTATTTACATTTTTTAGGAAACAGACTATTGTTTCATAAATGTAAAATCTTGTCAATTCTCAACTCATAACTTGTGAAATTATGACTTTATTATATTAAAAATATTTACTCTTTTACTCATTACTCTACAAGTTTAAATTAAACATACAACTTTTTTTAATTGTTGTTTTTATTTGTTCTCATAAATTTAGATGTGTTTCTAATAAATGAAAAACTTTTTTTCTATTAAAATTAGGACTTTTTTGCATTACTTTATTTTGGTGAAAGTATTTATTATGTAAATATTAGCCGTAAATATTCATGCAATTTAAAAAAAAAGAAATATTTGGATTACCTTCAAGTGAAACTGAAATGGCTTTTTAGAGATTTTCTTTGCAGTCATGCAAAAAAATGCACCAAACAGATGAAACAAATTTCACAGGTACTGTTTGTCTTTCTTTTATGGTTTCCAACCATTCGATGTGAGTGTTTCTGTCAAACTATAAAAAGATTTTGGGATCAGTGGGGCGTCTTCCTGATCGGTCAGAGGAACTGGATTTTTTTTCTTAGCACAAGTGCTGTCTGACATTTTGGTGCATCTCTATTAAAGGACTGGTGAGAACTAAAACTGCTTTTTTTTTTTTTTTACCACAAAGCACATCAGGCTTTGCAGCTGAAGCCCTGTGAGTGACACTGATCTCCTGGTGTGTGTGTGCGTGTGTGGGTGTGTGTGTGTGTGTGTGTGTGTGGGTGTGTGTCTGATCTTCATCCGTCCAACTACCCATCCATCCATTTACTCTAAGCTGTAAAGCAGTGCTGCTGTTGAAAAAGTCTCCTAAAACTCTAAGCCAAGAGCGAAAACATGAGCAGCAGGAGGATAACGCTGATGTAAAGTCAAACACACACAACTGACACACAGTGTTACTATCGTGTTAACAAAACCCATCACTGTCCAACTGAAGGCGCACTAATCTGAGCTTAATCGCGAGCTCTTATTTACCAAAAAAAAATCATTTTTTAAGGCATTAAAGATGAAGATGGGGGTGATGGTGACAGTGGTGATGGGGATGATGATGTTGTGATTAAACGATGCCTCCGTTGTGTTGATGGATTAAAATGACCGTAGAAATAGATTCGTTCTGCAGCGGTTTCTCATCATGACTGGCAGCTCTCCAAAGACTCACTTTCCCTGAGTTTTTTTGCCCTCCGTGGAGCTGGGCCCCCTGCAAAGGCGTGTCATTTGCAGGTGGGCAGTACCACCACCTGGTAAAGAGAGGAACTGCATTTCTGCTCAGCTGTGAAGCTGCTAAAGCCAGGCTTCATTCAAACACATTTACAATGTTGAAGAAACTACAGATTTAGTTACTTGATTACTGGCAACTTGTTAAAATATCAACAGAAATTGATGTAATAGTGCAAAGTAATACACCATATTACTTTAGAAAGGAAGGAAAATCCAAACTTCTAAAAGCATCAATTTACTATACGAGTCAGCACCTCAACAAGGCATTTCTGTCCATCGAACTGCATTGAACTGGATATTTTCTCTTTTTCTTACTATTCTCTATAAACCCTAGAGATGGTTCTGGGTGAAAATCCTGCTGTGAAAATCACTTCAGTCACATTTCTTCGCCATTCTGACTCCCAGTACATGCCTAAATGCACTAGGTTGCTGGCATGTGATTGGCTGATTAGAAATTTGAGGTAACGGGCAGTTGGACAGGTGTGGCTAAGAAAATGATCAGTAAGTGAATCAATCCGTTCGTCCATCCATCTATCTATCCATCTATCTATTCATCTATCCATCTATCTATCCGTCTGTCTGTCTGTCTGTCTGTCTGTCTGTCTGTCTGTCTGTCTGTCTGTCTGTCTGTCTGTCTGTCTGTCTGTCTGTCTATCTATCTATCTATCTATCTATCTATCTATCTATCTATCTATCTATCTATCTATCTATCTATCTATCTATCTATCTATCTATCTATCTATCTATCTATCTATCTAGCCCTAAGTTGTTTTTTTTTTATTATTTTAGAAGATGTTTTTTCATCATGTTTGTATTAGTGCATCTAGTTTTGTATTTATTTAATTTATAGTACTTTGTTTGTGAATGTTTCTAGGAAAGTAACATTTTAAAAGCATTCTTGGTTCAGTACATCATTCACACTTTTTCAAAACAATAACTTACAGTGATAAAATATATGCCTAAAAAGGTACATAAAAAGTCCATCTTTCATTAAAAACAAGGACAAAAAATAATGAAGAGTCCTAAAATAAATATATATTATACCTAAAAAGGAAAACATCACATGACTACAGTACAGTACAGCAATTTCTTTCTTAGAGGTGAAACGACTAAAAGCAGAAGTTGTAGAAAGACAAACAGACTACTGTAAGGCCCTCAGCGTCAACAATCAACAATTGCTCCTCATTTGCCTCCTAATTAAAATGACGAGACAAACAAAACCAAGCTAAAGTGCCACAAATGCTGATCTGCCTTGCTTCAGGACAATCTCCCCAGAGCGAACTGCTGCCTACTGACACCACCCAGATTAAAGGAGATGGAGGGTGAGGGAAGGAGGAAGGGGACAGGAAAGACAAATAGAAGACAAAGTGGCCAGAAAAGGGAGAGGAGGAGGAGAAGACCAAGTACACAACAACAACAGAAACACAAAGTGGTGCAGAGTTCATTAATTAGAATTTCAAATTGGACAAACTCAAGATGACAGCGGCGCGCTTGTCAAATCAGATCATGCCCCAACCGGGTGAGACAGGGCGATGGAAGAGAAGGAGGCACACCGCTCTGAGCCAAACAGCACTCTTAGTGGCTGAATGGCTGCCATATTTATCTCTTTTCTCTTCCCTCGCTCTTTCTCTCCATTTCCCTTGATTATGCCCACCGCCTTCCCTCTGTCGCTGCTTGAATGTCAAGGCTTTTTAACAAGAAGTGACAATTAAAACATCATTTGTTTCTTCAGGGCTGAATAGGAGTGGTCTGCCGGGCTCTGTGGGTTTCATCAGGGTGGTGTTGAAGGTTTTTTGTTTGTGTGTGTCTGTGTGGGGGGGGGTCTTAACTGATCGCGTTGGAAGTTCAACCAGTTGAACTTTTGACTGCTAAATTGCAAAACGGCTAAATTTTCACCAATCATGGCCTTGAACTTGGGCATGTAACCTAAACTTACACCACAGGTTTGAATTTGTTTATCTATTTGTAATGTGTCTCACCTCTCCTTCCTTTACTCAAATGGCAAAATGGTGGCCAAGGCCTTCACTTCCTGTTTGACGGTTAGGCATAAGGAAGTAAAGGTGGAAGAGGTTTGGATTTGTTTAATTGCCATTTGGTTTTTTTTGGACATAGACTTTGTCCAGGGGTTGTTTCGTCTTGTGGCACACCTGACATGCTGGTGGAATTTAGGCAGAGCTGTCTTCCAATCTGCATGGTTAAAATCCCCAGGAATTATCTGCACGGCTTCAGGATATTTGCTCTCCATGTTGCTAATGCTAACATGGAAAAGTTCAATAGCTTAGCTAACATTAGCATCAGGTGGAACGTACACAGCTGTAACCATCACTGCAGTAAACTCGCTTGGGAGGTAGAAGGTCCCACATTTAACAGTCATATTCAATGTCCAGTGAACATCGACTGTCTACAGTCACTGTGTTGGTACACCAGCTGTTGTTGACGTATACACAGAGCCCGCCTCTCCTCTTGCCGGAATCAGCTGTTCGGTCACGGCGCTGCGGTGTGTAGCCTGCTAGCTCGATAGCTGAGTCCAGAATGGAGTGTTGCAGCCAGGTCTCTATGAAGAGTAGAACACACCTTACATGAGACACAACAGTTTCTGGCTGTGACAGAGAAAACATCCTCCCCCTGGCTTGAGTGGCACCAGGCAGTAAGTCCATTACACAGTCATAGGACTGATGAGGAGGGAGCCTTGAAGCGTGTTGTTTTTTGAAGGATTCGTGCAGATCTGAATATTTAGAGGGCAAAAACTCATACTTATTGACCGAGTCAAGCATGGTGAATTCGGTCAAGGCTGTCTGACTTGTCAGAGGACATTGAAAGTGAAGCTCTGTTGTCCATTGTTCTGAAGACACCAAAGTTGGCAAAAGGCAGACTTGAACATAAGTTCCTTTGCCGACCAGATGATAATGGGGTCATGGGTCTCGAGCCAGGGAAAACCCAAGAATGTGACACAATGAGGAGAATCTTTGGCAAAAAGATGAATGGTTTCTTCGTGGCTAGTCAGGGTGTTGAGTTGGATGTCCGAAGTGAGGAACTTCATCCGGCCTGAACCCAGGTGACAACCATCTAGGGAAGAAACTCCCACCCACAAAGGAAAGCAGAGGAGTCATATTAGCACAGGCAAAAGTCAAATCAATGAAATTTGCCAGCTACCCCTGAATCAATTATGCTCTTGGTTGTTATTTGCCTTTCATCTATTCACAAAATGACTGATGTTTCAAGTGTATTTTAGTTTAGTTTAGCTTAGCAACCTGCTACTGTTCATATTTTTTGACTGACTTTTTTTCTGTACAAATAACAGTGTTAAGCCCATTGAAACAACTGTGTCGTAATAGTGGACTATATAAATAAAATGGAATTGAATTGAGTTAACCACCACCTTAACATGGTAAGGGGATTGAGTGCTAAAGTGATCTATGGAGCAAAGCTATCTGGGGCTTTCACCCCTTGTAGAGTCTCCCATGGCAGACAGGTCCCTGGTGACAAGCCAAACAAAGAGCGGTTCACAACACCCTTTATGGGAAGAACAATAACAGATTCAAATAAATTGCCCAGATTGGCCTTACCGGGGCCCCAACCTGGAGCCAGACCTGTGGTTGGGGCTCGCAAGTGAGCGCCTGGTGGCCAGGGCTCCTCCCATGGGCCCCGGTCAGGTAAAACCCAAAGGTTTGACATGGGATCACTCTCCAGTGGGCCCACCACCTGCAGGAGAGCTCAGAAGGGGCTGGTGCAATGTGGTTTGGGTGGCAGTCGAAGGCGAGTGTTGCAGCGGTCTAAGCCCTGGTTATAGAAATATGCTTTTGGGAGAACTCTCCCTCTGACCTTGTGGTAGTGTCAGGTCTAGACAGTTCGCTGTTCCTTGACTTCATCCTTCACTCTCTTGTTTCTTTATGGTATTTTTTTTTTATTTTTGGTGTCCAGAATGAGGCAGGGCATCCTGGCATACTCATCACCCCTGCAGCATTTAAGACCGGTTCCTCCAGCTTTTTCTTGCCAGTCCGACCATGACAGCATGAGGTTTAGAGGTACAGGCCAGATATAGTTGGGCTCACCTATATGCATAGTCTGGGCTCTGAAACTCAGACCCTCGAGAGGGGTTGGGCTCTCTACCATTCTGAGGTTGCACATGGGGTGGGGTTGGCTGGGGTGGGCTTACTTGTGAGCCCCCAGCTCAGCTGCCAAGTGTTGGAGCTTATCCCGGTGGACGAGAGATTTTCGTCACCTTCGGGTGGGGGACAGGTCTTTGACTGTGGTTTCAGCTTACGGGCCAAACAGCAGTTTGGAGAACCTAGCTTTCTTGGTGTCTCTCGAAGGTGTACTGGAAAGTGCCCCAACGGGGAACTCCATTGTCCTCCTGGGAACTTCAATGCCTATGTAAGCAACGACAGTAGCACCTGGAGGGGTGTGATTGGTAGGAACGGCTTCTCTGATCTGAACCAGAGCTCTACTCCGAGTTCTCTATGAGTGACCTTAAACAAGCCAAATTATTGATAGTAATGTACAAAATTGCTAATTGGTTGCATGAGTCCCATTTGACACTAAATTTAGAAAAAAAAACATTAACAGTGTTTTTCTTAATAAAAAAAAAACAATAAAACATACCCTCCAGTTATGATTAAGGGTGAAATTATTAAAAGCGTAAATGAATTCAGATACCTTGGCATAATTTTGGATTTAACATTAACTTAAAGGAGCCATATAAAAAAGGTCTGTCACATGCTAAAATAAGTCTTTGAATTTGATTGACACATTTTTTTCCACTCTAAGGAAAAAGAAAACTGACCTCTCCTGCCCAGATGAGACCCACTTGGTTGGATACACCAACTATCCATGGGGCAAGTGGAGGCTGGTGTGTCTGGCCCAGTTGTCTGTGGAGGATATTGAATATATGCATCTATTGGGTTTCTGAAAATCGGATTCTTCACAATTTGGATCTGAGGATTTCTGATTATCGGTCAGTCTGGAAGCCGGAAAAAGTGTGTGGTGAACTATTGGAGCTGTGTGGAGGGATACAACGGGCTGCAAAAACTTACAGCAATGAACTCACACAAATCGATCAAAGGCACTGTGCCTCACTTGTCCAGATAGGCAGAGCGCTGGCGACTCTTGAACTTGTGTGGAACTTGGAGAGACTTTCTCCTGAAAATGAAGGGAGACTGGTCTAAATTGCCCAAAACTCTGACCTTGGACAACTTTGGTTGGTTGTGAAGGTTGACATCTGCTGCATCTTGCCTGCTTAGGCTTATCTTGACTTCAGCAAACCTACTCATCCCCCTCTGGTGCACAGTCTGAAGCCAGCAGTACCCCCGATTGGCTGCAGCCCCCGGGGCGCTGGTGGTACTCCCCCTCCCTCATACCCTGTACTAATAGCTCAGATCACATGTACAGTTCTCGTTGTGTGCTTTTTCTTGTGTACATTATTGCAGAAAGTTGTCTGTTATAGTTTTTCATAGTCGACAATATATTTGAAATCAATTCAAGCTCTAAAAAGGCAAATGGAAGTTTTTACAGCATCAATTTAAGGTTCTGCAGCACATTTCTGTTCAAATGAAAATATTGCATAAACATTGTTTCATTATTACTGAGTGCTTACTGGGTTTGTTGCATAATGGTGTCTTTCTGGAGGCATGCTAAAGACTTTATGCTTCTTTAGCAGGAAAGTCTAGTTGCAAGGCAAGCGGTCAAACTGTAATACGGTTAGAAAGCGTTTTATCTTTGGTCCTATGGGGACCAAGTTTAAAGAAAGAAAAAAAATAATTTCATAATGTCTCGGCATAAAACTTTTCTCACTTATCGGCTTAATTGAGAGCAAAACACAAATCAAAAAACTTAGTTCAAATATCCGTAAGCAAATCTGCAAACTCTTCCGCTAGTTGAACGCAACACAACAGAGAAAAAAAGCCAAAATATAATAAAAATCAAAACAAAATGCTTCCCAATCCGTGACAGCCGCAGTGACAAATCCAATTATTTGTGTCTCATGTTGCAAATTTGTTCTAATGGTTGAAGTGAGAAAGTAAATAAACGCCTGCGAAGGGGAAACAAAAGGATGTGATTTCTAATTAACTTGAAAGTGGAACAGCAGGGCAACTCAGTAAACCCATCTTTCATCTTCTGCCTCAGACCACTCATTTGTTTGTTGCACAATGTTGTCTTCAGGAGGGGTGGGAGGAGGAGAGCATGGTGGTGGCAGCTGGGGGTGGGCTGCTTCCCTCCAAATGAAATGTCAACAGATTTACCAGCGCTGTGGAAGAAACGCAGCATTTTTCAGCGTTTTGTCAATTTTATTGTTCATTAAGCTTTGCGGCTTTCCCTAATTCCCCCTCAAATCTTCTTCCTCCTCTTCTCCCACTTGTTCAAGACTTCACTTGCTGCTTCTTGGCTTTGAAGATCACAAAAGGCTGAGGCATTAATTGGGTTTGTGCAATTACAACAAGCTTAATAAGAGATTCAAGAATATTTTTCCAGCTCTGTGCTCCAACTTTTTCTAGTTTAAGTCCAACATCTGCAGCTGTCAGTCTCCCCAGATTACTCACTGCAGCACTTTTGACAATTAAAGATTTACCATATTTAAAGAGTTAACCATTCAAGCAGAATTATATCGTATGCAAAGTTGTAGTCCTACATATACTGTCGGTTGCCTACTTGCTTTTTTTTGCTTGCATATTTTACTGCTACATGTGTTATTTTTTTTTTATTTCTTTAATCAATGAAGTGTTTTAATGGATAGATTGTATTTTTCTAATTTGTTTAAGTTTGAATATAGTGATGTCATTTGTGTGCCTTTATCCGCCATTTTGAGACCCAAGCACACATTGTTTTTATACACTCCATGGGTAAAATCAATGTCCAGAAATAGCCACCAAATCTCATCATAGTTCACGTGTTGCTGTTGGTTTTTCACAACATATAAACTTGAAATACAATCGTCTCATTTGACCAATTTCCGCAAGATGAAGGCCAAAAATAATGATGTGTCAGGTCGACCTGTGGTTACACATAATATTTGCCTTAAAAGAAATACATATTTATGGACGGGTACCATTTGGGTTTTATCCAGCACCGGTGCCAATCAGTTACTTTTGAAATGGTGCCCATACCTAAAAAGTCCGGTAACTGGTACTTTTTTTGTTTTTAATGATAATTGAATAAGGTAAAACACGCAAACTTTTCCAAAAAAAACATGTAAATGTGAGGAAGCAGCATCACAGGTACCTGCAGTGCCTCAATGTTCCTAAGCTGTTTGTTTTTGTCGGTCTCTGTTATTCTCATCTGCACCATGTGGATGATCAATTATTATTGCTATTATAATGCTATAGATGCTCATTGCATTGTTGCTCATTGCATTGTTGTCACTAACTTGGGGGTGAAACTTGACGCTGCTTTGAAACTGGACCTCCAAATAAATGCTGTGACCAGATCTTGCTTTTTTCAAATGCAACGTCTGGCTAGGATTAACTCTTTTATTTCAAAAAAGAACCTGGAAATAGTCACCAATGCCTTTGTGCTGTACAGACTAAATTATTGTAGTTCTTTGTGTGCTGGGTTACCCAAGGCCTCAATAGCCAGACTGCAGCTGGTCCAAAATGCAGCAGCCAGATTTATTTGCGGGCAAAAAAGTTTGACCACATAACCCCAATCTTGGCCTCTTTGAATTGGCTGCCGGTGCAGTACCTGATTTTTATGAAAATTCTTATTTTTACTTTTAAGGCCCTGGCAGGTACTGCACCTTCTTACCTCTCCAGCCTGCTTGTAAAATATTCCCCCCCACAGTCCTTATGCTCTGCAGACAAGTGCGTGTTACTGGTTCCTAGAACTAAACGGAAATTTCGGGGGGACCGTGCTTTTGCTGTGCTGGCTCCTAAACTTTGGAATCAGTTGCCACCAGCAATTAGAGAGGTCAAGCATTTGGAGAGTTTTAGAAAACAGTTATTCCTGCACTACAGCATTTTAGCATCAACCTAGCCCTTTTATTGTCCTGGTTTTTTAGTTGTACATTGTTTTACAATGGTTTTATTCTTTTAATGCTTTTATTCTCTTTGTTTAATTATTTTAATTCTATGTTTCCCTGTGTACAGCACTTTGGGCTTCCTTGGCTGGTGGTGGAAGGTGCTCAATAAATAAATAAATGAAATGAAATGAAATGAAAACATGAAAGCTTTATGTATTTTGATATGTGGTCCAATGCTCAAAACATTTCTTAAATCAGAAATAGTAGAGGTGTGATCTTCAAACAAGCAGACTCCTGATTGGCTGGAGTGGTTGTAATAAAAACAATGACTCTCACCGACTCAGACCAATCACTTCTTGTTGACATTGTCTGGCTTCAACATGGGCATGATGGGCAACATGGTGACTGAATTAACTTAATTTCGATGGAAGCGTAACTGAAGCATTTTCTGGGGTGACATTACACTTACTCAGACCAGTTCTCACAGTCAGCCGAATACATTTTCATTTCACCGTGACAGTTTTATTTAAATAATTTTTAGTTTTCAGGATGTTTTGCATAGTGCCTGTGTTTGGAGAATGTTGCATGTCCTGAAACCAAAGTATCTCCAAATAACCGACATTAGGAGTGTAGCAGATCACAAAACCCACTATTCGGATTGTGTAAAGGTTTTAGTGTCACGGTTCGAGTCATTTTTCAAATGAGGGGGAAAAAAAAGAAAAAAAAGACACAAAAACCAACTAGATTAAAGCTATAAATGTATTTTTTGAATCATTTTACAACATATATTTTAAAAATAAAACATATAAAGTGCTTTAAAACACAAGCACACACACATATAATACATAAAAAATGCGCTTATCTAAAAACAAAAAACTAATAACATCTTTGATCTCATGAAATTCCTTTGTACAAAAAATACTAGATATGTTCATTTAAACACAAGTGCATCATTATGCGCTGCATCTTTAAAATAAATAGGATGGATGGAAGAATTTCCATTTTCTGAACCGCTTAAGCCCTTTCGGGGTCACGGGGCTGCCGGAGCCTTTATTTTATTTTTTCTTCGGGGCTCATCAGTTTACTTTGGACATGCATCCTTAAAGCAGTTGAGTCAAAGTCCCACATCATCTGAGCCCAACATTTTTTTGATTTTTTTTTTTTTTTTTTTTACATTTTTTTAAAGTTATCCCCCGTGCAGAAGTGAAAGTGAAGGTGATAGTGTCCCACACCAATCCTCCCAACAGTTTGTTATTTAACTTTGTTAAGCTGGAACTCTGTCAAAGAGGACTAACAAACACAAACAGTAAAGTGCAAAGAGAAGAAACAAGAAGGTAGTGTTGGCTGTTGTGTGTTATTGATTATTCAGTGATGTGTGTGTGTGTGTGTAGTGTAGTGTGGATGACAGCATGTTGTTGTGTTGGATGTAACACCCCAAGATGACCAGGAGCTGAGAGATTCAGAGTTAAGGAACCACAGCAAGCAGTGATGTTGACCTTCCACACCAGCTGGACAGCTGCTCATGATAACAATCACATTTCAGGCTGGATCACCGCTGGTGCCGGTGTGTTGGGTCGGTGCAGTGCAGCAGCCCTCCCCAAGTGTTTGAATCCCCCCCCCCAGTAACCATATACCTGTCCAGCTCCAGCAGGTAACAGGACGCGCGGCCGAAGGCCACCGACGTCACCCATGATGGCAGAGCGAGAAAGCAGCTCAGGAGCCACGGGGGCCACCAGTCGGCCGGACCTATACATACCAGCAGCACAGAGAGTCAGTAATGGGTAGGGCCGGAGACCCCTCCACCCCAATCATCCTCCCCACCACTCAGTCCGGGGAGAGGGACGCGCCCCACCTCACCCCGACAGCAGGAGGCCGAGCGGAGGAGACAGACCCGCAGGATGGCGTCTAGGGCCACCCCGCACAGGCCCCCCAGCAGCCCGGGTCACCATCCCTCCCAGAGGGAGAGCCCCGAGAGGCCAAGCTGGCAGAAGCCCCCCAGGCCATTCGCCACACCGCCCCCTTCAGCCCACCGCCCCCCAAAACCAGCCCCAACGAGCCCCTGGGTCGAGCCCCAGCAGCCCCCTCCAACCAGATCTGGGCTCTGCCGGGCGGGCAAGACAGGGGAACGCTGTTTTACCCATGGCAGCCCCAGATGTCATTGCTGCCCCCTCCCAGGCCAGCTAGTGCCAGATCCTTGGTCCTACACCCTACCCCTGTGTGACAGTGATTTAGGTTTAGGCTGTGTTCCGAGTCCCAGATCGGAACACAGTGAGTGTGTGCTACCAAACCTGTGCATGTAAACTAAGTGCCGATAAGATGTGCTAAGGTGCATTAAAAGAACGAGTGCATTAAAAGGAGGGCATGAGTTGGGGGTGGTATGGCACTCCTGCCCCGCCGCCTCTCATCCCTTATGTGCCCCCAACCAAGCTCGGCACCTCCGGTCCTGTGTGTGAATGTGGTGAGGTGATAAGTGTCTCTATGTGGTTGTGCTCATGTCCAGTGATGTGTATTTAAAAAAGGATTGGCAGGAGCTTAGCCTGGGAAGAGGAAGGAGGGAGTTGTTAGTACTCCTCCCCCCTGTCCCACTGGTAAGACAAGGGCAGAGCCCCATGCAGCCACAGGGGCCGCAGCCCAGGGACCCACAGGACAGTCTGGGGGACAGCAGTCCAGGCAGAGAGCCGCGACGGCCACCAGAAGGTCAACCCCGCCGGTCCCAGCCCCCAGCTCGTGACCACCGCTCGTCAGGAAGTCCACCCTCCCTAAGGAGCAGAGGCGTTTGGGCAATCCTTTCAGAAATGACCCCGCCAAAAGCAGTAAAGGCACTCATGTGCTGTCATCCATCCCCTCCGCTCCAAAAGAGAAAGACGATCACGCCCGGGCTGCATAGGCTCCTCCGCCGCTGACTGGGATGCCAGACAGTCCGCCGGAGCCAAAGAAAAAAAAGCCCACTGGAACTCACCATTCACCTTTGTTTTCTTCGGTTCTGGGAAGAAAACAAAGGTAAGTGGTGGGTCCTGTGGTCGCTGGACCCATCTCTTGGATGAAGGACCCCCTCCCGTCAACTCTGCTTGCGATCCTGCAGCCGGTTGTCGATTCGGATGGTCAGGGCCATGAGGCCTCCAAGGACGGGGGCAAGTCCAGGGGAGCTTGATGATTCTTCAGTCCTATGCCAGGCCCTCCAGATAGGCATCAGTGAGCGCTACCGGGTTCCAGTCGCTCTCTGGAGTGAGGGTCTGGAACTTGATGGCCTAATCGCCAGTTCGCGACTCGCCAGTTCAGGTGTCACAACGGCATGAGGGCCCGGGCCGCCTTTCTTCCGGGCTTCGTATGCTGGAATAAATGGGTGAAGGCCGCGAAAAAAGCTGAAAGGGAGGGGCAGACAGCAGCGGTGTCAAATGCCCTCATTCCCTTGTTTTTAGACAATCACGGATTAGTTTTCTTGGTTTTTACCGTGTTTATGTTGACCTTTTAACACCGGAGATGTTGCCGGCAGCACCTAAATGACACACAGTCTTTGACCTATGGCAACTATTTGACCGTTTACTCGAGAGACATGAATCAGCTGATTCTGGTGCAGCAAATATTCACTTTTCATAACGGCTTTGCATCACTTTACGGTAGTAAACATCTGGTGCAAGGTTGCTCTTATATCTGCTTAAGAATCCGCTAGAATCATGTTTTTTGCAGTCGAATTAACACCGAGGCTAAAGCTTTGTTGTTTAAGGATTAAATCATCATTTCCTGCTTCAAATTGAATCATCTGCCTGTGTGTTCTTTCAAACAAAAAACTACATGTTAGAATAAAGGTAAAAACTAGAAATGTCATTCAAAATACTCTGCTCTGGATGCAGCAGTAGACATTTCGACATATAGACTAAACATAATTACTAGGAAATGCCCAAGTCATATGGAATAAAAGGTAATAATTCTGTGTTTTGCATTGTTCTTCTTCCTCTAAAGTACTGTTACCTAAACGACGTTAAACAGATTTTTATTTTTTATGTTCATCTCCATATGCAGTTTGTTGCTAGACATCTGGTCTAGCTTGGAAAAAAAAGGCAACAAGTTTATATTCACTCAAAACACAGGAGGAGAAATACCCTCATTTATCAAACCAAAAGCTACAGGACTCTTTCCCAACAACATACATGAGAAATCTAATAATTTTTTAAATTTAAAGAAATAGCACAATTATTCCTGTTTGTGGGCTCACTAAATGCAACAGAACAACAACCCCAAAAAACAGCAATATGGTTAACACTCAAGCCTTCAGCAAAAAAGTTATGAAGTTTCCTCATTCGCTGCTGAGTAGACTATAATCACGACACTGGAGCCTGCTTTGTATCAACTCATTACTCACTTCCTAATAAGATATCTCACTAATTACATAATTTGAGGAAATTGATGCACGCTCACATTTAAAGATTAAATGTGAGCTAAATTGGGGTTTCTTCGTAACATAACAACTCCATAATTTCATCTCACTGAGTTACATAATAAGCACTCAGATAATGCAATTATGGGCATACAGGATGAAGCGTGTGGAGGGGCATTTGTAAGTGTCACTTTCCATCAAATGTATTTGTCGTCCTTTTAATTGACATTAACTTCTTATAAACATCAGAATAAATAATAGCATGTATTGTTTGCCTATGTGCTCTATTACTGTACATCCATGAGACATAATGATTATTATTTTTGTGAGAAAAACTTTTAGTTCTTATTATGAAAGGTGAAAAGAGACAAAACTACTTTGTTTGTTTCTGTTAATCTTCCAAATTAAATTAATTACTGAGTGTTGAAAATTATCGATGCTCATTATGCAAATTGAAAAATTTGCCTAAAGGCTCTGACAAGCTTTTAAGGAGGAATTCAATGTTCAGGTGTGGCCACAAGAAGCTGTAAGGATTATTAATCAAAAGAACAAACATTTTGGAGATAGAGAAACAGTTTAGGCATTTAGTATTGAAAGTAGAGCCTTTATTGTAATATGGCTAAAAAAGGAAATGCATTCGTAATGTCTTACTTGGAGCATTTGTTGACAAATGTATTACAGTCATTTAAAGAAAATGTCTTAGTTTGAGTGTTTTTAGATAAATCTCCTGCCGGGATTTTAAATATTTTTGACAAACATTTTCCAAAAAACTAAATTCTTTTCAAGTATACTTCCTAGTATGACTTAGTAGCAGTTTTGTTTCGTCTAAAAGTCCATAAAACCCCTAAGGCTTTGAAACTATTTTCACACCAGTGCTGGCAACTGGTATTCGAACGCCGCTTTCAATGTAAAGTCAACGTAAACACTTGTATTTACGCATTTGTGGCTTCCGTGTTCAAAACTCTCGTGTTCATGCATCACAACACAAGTTATTAAGTCTGTTTTGGGGTTTGCGTAAAAATGTTATTCTCTCTAGAGCAGCCCTGGAATGTTCCATGCAGAGACATACTGAGGCCATAGTGACTTTTTATCTTATTTTCATTCATATATTCATTTTTCAATTCTTATATTTCATTTATTACTGTTTATTTTTTGTTAAATCAATTATTACCCCCACCATGCCCCCTGGATTGGAGGAGCTGGGATTCCCCAAGTCCAAGAGGGAGAAGGTAGAATTGGGAATTTTCTTTGTATTGGGTGTATGTTTTGTTGTTTTAATTTTAATGCTTGAAGAAGTCTCATGACAAAACAAAACAAATGGTAGTGAGACTCACTCAGACAAAGCTAGTCACACCCATCCAAAAAAGAACACGGTCCACTGAAATACCACACATCACACACATAAGCGCCAAAAACACAACGCAGGGGTACAAACCAATTCTCTCCCACAGGCAAATCAGCACAAATATGCCTGTGATCACGACAAAGTATGGTATACAAGTATGTCTTCTCAACAAAACAATAATAATGGTAACTATCCCATTTACCGCTCTAAATGAATCAAGGAGTATCCTGAAGGGGTACGGAGGTCAGCACTACGGAAGAAGCTATCACTGGTATCTTCAGAACATTTTGTTACTTCTAGCTGAACAGGTGGCAAACATGACCCAGAGGCATTGTTTGGTTTGTATGGGACCTAGACCACTGGGCCCCCTGGCTCAGGACTGTATTGTTGATTTAATCCACAGAATCCACAGAACCCCAACTCCACCAGATGGGACAGAGTGTGGTTCTGGCCATGAAAAGAAAATCTATGTTTGATAGACGTGGGTTCTGGCAATTTCTCTTGTGTTAACATTTCCACAGGCGGAGCTCATAAATTAGAACAGGTGGATCAATCTCGGTGTTCTAATGTTGTGCATGGATGAAAACAAAAGTTAAAATAACGTTGTCAACTAATATATATATATACAAATGATATACAAACATCAACCTGATTTTTAAATCAAGCCGACAAGGTTCCCACTGGAATGTGTGGAAACATTTGAATTTAGCAAAGACGTGACCTTAGTGTGGTAGAATGTTCTTGTAATGTTCCCTTTGGATTATTTTGATGTGGAAAAACAACAGTGGGCTGAACTTAAGGAAATTAAAATGTGAGTTAATTTGACATTCATTCTTGTGTACTTGTTTGTTTGTTTGTTTGTTTGTAGACGGATTTAATTTACACTTGATTGTCTTGCACGAAATACAAGGAATTTAGAAAACTTCACCTGCACTGTTCAGAACCAGGTATTTACTGTATCACACGGGTTGAAGTTTTGGAACAAGATGTCCTGAATCTATTTCAGGTCAGTGAATCAAATTCAATCGGATCGTTCAAAAATGAACCAATATCGACTATGAATCATATCAGTGACCAAAGTGACCACAATGTAGATTTAAAACATGAACTTTACAGTCTTGTTAACAATATTCAGTCATTTCAATCAATGTGAATACGAATCAAAGAAACACAAAGAAAAAAGTCATTCATGAACTTTCATATATCTGAATGCACTTGTGAAATATAGAGCTGATATTCTAGCAATGGTAAATGTTTTTTAGACCAACCAAAGGCAAAGCACAACACACCAGACCATCTCTCACAGCACACTGTTTGAAAAACGCTGGCCTTCAGGATGCTCTGCAGTGACTCTTGGGAGAAGGATGCCATCCAGTGGGGAAGGGCCAGCTCTTCCTCTGATAAATGCAAACCTTTATATATATTTTTTAAGTAAACAAGAATTAAGAAATTATTTTTGACTGTGTAAAAATTAGAGATTTAAAGACCAACTCCAATGAAAATTGTGTTTTGGTGTTTTTAACATGTTCCTGTAGCAATTTTCTGATGATAGAGGACATATATAAAGAAAATTAGGATTATGATTGCAGTATTTTTTCTTCAAATCATTGTGAGTCAAAACCAAACAAAAAAATAAATGCAGTTGGAAAAAGTTTGTATTTGTTTTTTAGAAACTACAACCGGCAGGTCACAAGCTCCCTTCTCTGCTTCATTCTGACCCATCCACTTACAGGCAAATAGACATCTTTGTTTTTATCGTCTGAGCTGGAATATGGATCAAAACTGTACAGCTGGGTAGCTCTGATATTGCTTGCTATTTTTGTTGCACCGCTAATGCAAGGTTAGGGTCGTGATGGGTTGTAAGCTAACGGGAGAGCATGTGAACAGATTGGTGAGTGGAAGTGGGGACAGGCTTTCTCTGCAACAATGTCTTGCCCACAACTCAGAAATGAACTTTTAATGAACTCCTGCCACTCTGCAGAAACGTTGTCCAAGAAAAACAAAACATGTTCTACTGTCAGTTTTTTTAATCCACAAATTCCTCCCAACTTTTGAGTTTCTATACATAAAAATGCCTGTTGGTCCTACCTCTGAACAGTAAGCATGTAGGGGGGGTGACTTTGTTCTTTTTAATAAAATTAACCAATCAGAAGTGGCCTGGCCTCTCCTCAAACGGGACAACAAAAACAGATGTGAATATTTAAGGGCTGGAGGGAAATTTGTCAAAAGTTTATTCTGGCACACAATGGATACTTAAAAATATTAAACATTAAATAGTATTAAACCAATGTACCTAAATGTACTGGAAAACTGGAAATGAATAAAATTGTGACTATCATTTTTTTGGCAGGCTTTGGTTTTTTTTGTCTGCATGTTTGCCTTTTGTCTCCGCCCTTTTGCTGCATAAGATTGCCGTACTGTAATCCCAGATTACAGTCGTCTAGCACTGCTGGGGAATCAGACAGATCAGTCCAACTTTTTTTTTTAGCTTTTTAAAACTTGTGGCAATGAAGAAAACACACTTCTTATCTTCAGGACATGAAACTTTATTCACGCCTATGCCAACCACTAAAAAGGCGGTAAAGTCCACTTTATATAGCAACAGACAAAACCACGCCCCCTGCAACCGTGAAGCCTGCTGGGTGTGTAGTCTAAAGGTACATGGGTAGCACCACAAACTCAGTATTTCTGTTTTATTGTATTATATTTTTATTTTAAATAAAGTGATCATATAAAAAAACCTCAACATTTCCCACTTCTTAAATAATAATGAAGCAGTTCAGACAGTCGTGAGCATTTCTTGTAATTACCCATAATCCTTCACTGTTATGGTACAAAAACAGCACAGCCAGAGTTTGACTTGGATTACACGGCTATAAATATGATCTTGGGTGAAAAAATAGGATGAAACAAGGGATTAGTTTGTCTCGTTTGTGTTAATTACTCTCTGATTAACTATCCAAAATAAGTTTTAAAGATTAAAATTCTTTAACTTCTTTTTTTTTTTTACCTTTTCTGTCTATCATCTGAATAAACAGATCAGAGCTGAAGCCCTCTCCTGTTGGACAGATTTAACTGTTACAATCAAGGGTCATGAATCTTCTTACACACAAGGTGTATATTTGTATAAACCTCTTTTGTATTTGAGGCTAAACTTTATTTATACTGATTACTTTTGATGCACACTCAATTGTTACGAACATACGTCTTGGCTCCAAAAATCTTCATTTACAAACATGTCAACATGTAAACAATACAACTACAGCTCACACGCATGCTAATGCATCCATACGAACACATGTAAAGCATTTCGTTATGTGCAAAGGTAAGTTGACACCTATGCTCAGGTGTTTATGTTCTACTGAGGTGGATGAAGAAATATAAAAAAAAAGAAAAGTGCCTGATCAGCTCCACACCAAGACCCACTCTGAAGCAGCAGCGGCAGCCAGGGCCCCCCTGATACCCGAGGGGGATTGCAGATAGAGGGTGTCCCCCTGCCGGGCTATCCTGTCAGCCACCCAGACCAGGGCCAGCGGTACCGCCCCCAAAACCAGAGAGCAGGGAGGCACAGAAGCACAGAACGTGTAAGCGTCAGCCCAGTCAGATGAAAAAAAAAAATCTTTACATTTTTGACATTTTTCAAAACAGCATGGCCTACCTAATTTTTAGTACCACTTAGTTTTAGTTTTAAACCACAAAATCATGCAGAAAAACAACTTTTTCCAACATTGATCACCTTTTGAGCTTTTGTGGTCTTTTAATTATGATTATGCTGTTTTTTAGCCAAAATTTAAAAAAAAAGGGTTGTGTTCTAGAACATAGTTTCTGTAGAGCGGCAAGAGTTGACACGAAATTCACCATGGGACTGGTGGCACAGAATTAGCCCTCCCCCTTCCTGTCACCTATCTGTTTGCACACTCTCCTGTTAACTTACAGCCCCTCACAACCCCAACCTAGAGGTGCAACAAAGATGGTGAGCAATATTGTAGCTATCCAGCTGTATAGTTTTTGATTTCCTAGATCAGATGAGGAAAGCAAAGACAAATATGGATCTATTTGTCTGTTAGTGAATGCATCAGAAGCTGGGAGCTTATGCCCAACGTCTCTTCTACTACACAAATACAATCTTTTTCCAACTGAATTTTTTGTATGCTCCTGATTCACAACAATTTTAATTTTAAAATACTCAGAAATGCAGTTTTAAGCTAAATGTATGTCCTCCATCATCAGAAAAATGCCGCAAGAACATGTTAAAGACATCAAATTTACTTCGGAGAGGGTATTTAAAGCTATATGATGCAGATAAACTGGATTTCATGATTTCTTTTCTTTGCACAAGAAATGAAGAGACATGTAGCATGCAAACAGAAGCCAGCACCGTCCAACGAGTGAGTTAGTGCGGCTGCACATGTCCTCTCTAATCTCCATCTGAGCCTGCTGTCTACTGCTCAGACAATCAGGGTCAGAAAACAGGCAAAGCTCCAGCTACTTAGTGTGAGCTGGGAAAGTGGATTGTGCTGAGCAGGTTGCACCGGAGCAGGAGGAGGACAAGTGGAAGACTGCACACCACGTGCTCACACCCAGCCGTCCAGCTGACAAACAGACGCCAGAATGGACATGTTGGTGCTGCAGATGGAGCTCAGAAAGAAATAGAACTCTCAAAGGATGTGTGGCAACAAGTGGACCTCACCAAGACCTGCCTTTACTTCAGATTAGCTTTTCACCTGTTTGTTATCACAGTAACTGGACTGTTGGCAGAGGCCCTTGAGGCCCTCAACATGAGCACCCCAACAGCTCCCATTTGGATCAACAGGGGGCATTTCTGAGTGTCGAGGAGCCATCGAATAATCAAAATGCTACACCTGGAGAAGCTTTGGAGGGTAAGAGAACAGCTTTGGATGACACGGTGAACTACTCAAACTCACCTCAAAGCTATCTATGTTCTAGTCCACCATGGAGGACTTGAATTCGATTGACAGGCTAGTTTGAATGACTCAGAGAAAGAAAAAGAAGTCCCTCCAGACGTGTGACTCAACTTTTTTGGGTTGCATTTCCAGTACATTTTAAAGGAACGTCTTCAAAATCAGAATTTCCTTTTTTGCCAATGTATGCGCTGTGAAAATGATGATGTTCTCATATTGTTTTTAAAAGTCAGGGTTGGAAATAGAAATAAATAGTAAATATAAACTATAAAGTTCTTAAAGTAAAGAATATGGGTTCAGTCATTGGAAACGTTTTAAATTCAAACGTTTTGAATAATGTTAGCTTTTTAAAGATTTTTTTAAATGATCATAAAAAACAGTTGATCTAAAAAAATTGACTTTAGTTCAAATATTTTAAGGTTAAAATGTACAAATGAATGAGCGCATGCGACTTAAGTAATTTAAGCAGCGCCTTGTAAATAAAGAAAGAGTAGCAGACTGATCTGAGGATAAAGTGAACATGGCAGCGTGTGAACGTGCTTTAGGTTAAACTGCTTACTGCTTTGAAATGGTTTTTTTTTGCCGTAAAAAACAGACTATCATTTATTCTACTTGTTTGAAAGCTAAGCTATAGCAGTAAGTTTTACACCATAATAGGTCAAATAAAACACAAAACAGCACTTATCGCCTATAACTGAGAGCTCTCTGGTCACACTCTCTCCCAGTAGCTTACAGCCCCTCACACCCCCAACCTAACATTGATGGGGTAACAAAAATTACAAGCAATATCAGAACTATCCAGCAGTAAAGGTTCGATCCAGATTCCAGCTCAGACAAGAAAAAACAAAGACGTACATGGATCTATTTGTCTGTAAGTGGATGCATCAAAATGGGGCGGAGCAGTGAGCTCAGCATATTTTTTACGTCACATGTTTTCTGCATTATAACAGGAACTTAAAAGCCTTATTAAAAAAAAAAAAAAAAAAAAAAAAAAAAACAACAACTTTGTGCCTTATACTTTGGAGAACCTTATATATGGATTAATTTTGCTGCAAAACTTTTGCCTTGATTGTGTTTCTGCTAACGTGTAGAATTGGGTTCTGTGTTACAAGCAAGTTTGGGAGTTAGCGTAATCACAGTAACATTTGTTTTAGCGGAATCAGTCTGTTGTTTTATGTGTGGCAACAAGGTTGGAAATCACAGGTGTTGTAACTCTAAATGCAGCTAACACTTCTAAAAAGGCTAAAGTGTAGCGTTTTACAAACAGGTCCTAGAATACTATCAACGCGGTTAAGAAAGTCTGACTGACTGATGCTGACTGAGATTAAAGTCAGAATCCAGAGATTCAGAATGTCAGGTCAGAATTTCTCCTTGCCCTTTTCTTAAAAAAAATATTTCTGACTGACTATTGCTGGCTTTTGTCTTACTTAATGTGCCTTTTATGTGGCATAATTTTTGAAACAGACCATTTTTTATTGACTGCACTTTATTCCTAGTGCACCTGTTGACATATGGAGACAGTCAAAATGAGTGTGCCCTATTGTGCAGAGAAAAAGGCAAAATATTTTCCAAAGTGCATTTTTTTTATATCTGTTCCTGATTCACACCGATTTTTATGAAGAAATATTCATAAATGCAGTTTTAATCTTAGTTGCCACTGTTAAAAACACCGCAAACCGCATTTTCGTCGGAGTGGGTCTTTCACTGTCTAACCACGGGGAGGCAGTGTTGTCCCATTTTTGGAAGGTCTTTCAGATTTTAAATCAAATCACCCGCGCGTGCTCGACGCTCGCGCTCTACTACTGAAAATTGGGTCAAACATTTGGCGGCGGATTTTTGCTCTCCCAGAGTTAAAAGGTTGAAAAAGAGAACAAAAAAGCTGGATTTTCTGCGCTTTCACGGCTCTTTCCACGGTGGTCAGGTGTTTCCATCTGTAGGTAATTGTGTTTGTTGTGAAGCACCAGCGTGTTGCTTGATGTTATGACTTTATGTTATGAAGTACCACGTTAAAGTTCCTCTTTTGACCGTTAAATGTCTTGTGTTTTATGATGGTTTTTCATGTTTTTATTAGTTTTAGACAGAATTGAAATTAAATTTACGGTTTCTTGAAATATTGCCATAGTTTTAGGGTTATGTTTTCCCCTTCTTCTTGATTTATGGTTACTAAAGTTGGAATGTGGTTGGAATTTAAGTGGAAATATAAACTGAATGTTATATCAGTCTGGAGAGGTTAAAGATTCCATTCCAGAAGACATTTAGGGACAAAGAGAAATTAAAAAGAAAAAAAAAAAGGGCGAAAGGAAATTATGACCTGAGATTCTGATTCTCAGGATTCTGACTTTAATCTCAGGATTCTGAAACTTTTCATAGAATTCTGACTTTAATTTTAGAATTCTGGCTTTAATCTCAGGATTCTGATTTTAATCTCAGGGTTCTGACTTAAATCTCAGAATTCTGACTTTTATCTCAGGATTCTGATTTTAATCTCAGGGTTCTGACTTTAATCTAAGGATTCTGGCTTTAATCTCAGGGTTTTGGGTTTAAATTTGGATCTCGGAGTCCGGAGTGAAACAAACGAAACTGCCGTTTCTAAGTGTCTTTTTGCTGTTTGAGTTTACCAGAGGAGGTAATTTCGCTTCTAAAAGAACATCAGGTGAGTAAAACAATAGATTTTTTATATTCTGAGTTTGTAAATAAAAAGGGTTCCTGGCTATGCTAGCATATTGTTACTTGTATATAGAAATAAAACAGATGTGAAGTCATTTTTTGAAATGTGAAAGATACCGTTGAGTTATCAAATTAAATATTTGTGCTTGACAAGCTAGTTTTACTGACTTTCAAATTGTCGTACCTTATTAATGTACATTATGCCCGTTTTACTGTCACAATCGAAGACTGTTTTTTTGTTTTGCATCATTCAACATGCTCATTGTGCCTGTTTTTAAAGAGAGAGAAAAAATAGCTTATCATCTCCTTTCTTATCATCCTTCAGTTAATACTTTACGGCATGTGTCCACTTTTTATCAGACAGATTTGTCATGTTTTATAACAATGCATGATATCCAGCGGTCTATTTAGACTCAGTCTATGACAGTAACATTCAGTTATTATAAACCTTCTTGTCAGGTGACACATTCCGTCTTTTTAATTTCTTATTGCCAACACTCACTTTTCATACGACCGTGCCCCGTTATTGAATCATCCGCTCTCATATTTGTTAATAAAATACCAGCAGACTTTGTTATTTTGTATCTGCGCAAGTTTAAATAAAGCTCAGAAAGTAGAAGTCACGTGACATGTTGGAGTAGCGTTGTGTATCCAACATGGAACAGAGAACAGCATCAATGTGTTGATTATTTTGAAAACATATTATTGCCCACTTTATCAAAATTAACGTCATGTCTATCAAAGTTTAGTCAACATGACGTAACAGAGAGCTTGAAAGTTGCGTCATTTGATGCATCAGCTATGCAAAGAGAAAAAAAGTGAAAGACATCAACTAAATTAAATAAAAAATATGTTGTTTCTATTTAATTAATTAATTTAACTATACATATTTATTTAAATGTATTTTAATTTTAAGACTGAAGGAAAAAAATGATAAAAACCCCCACAACCAGATCAGACGATCACTTTACCACATTGAGAGCAGTGCTGGACAATAATGATGGATACACAAAATATTGACACTAACCATTTTCAGTTGGGGGTGGGGTTGCCAGGTGTTTGGCTATTAATGCTTGTATTGGGATTTACTTTAAAGGAAAAATACACTGCTAAATTTAGATTAAATTTACACTGCTATAAGATATACACTTACTAGTTTTTATTGTGTCAAAGTGTCATTTGCTCAGTGTTATCCCATGAAAAGATGTAAAAAAAATATCTACAAAAATGTGGAGGGTGAACTTACTTTTGTTAGATACAGTATTAATAATAATGTCTATGAGGCATTGTAGAGTCCAGGATCTAACGGTAAGAAAGATCTGTGAAAGCGCTCCTTCCTGCAGAGAAATGTTGCAGGCTTCATAAAACTGGATGAAGTGTCAGAGCTGCAACTTCCTCCAAAGGTCAGTCACGTGCGGCTTGAAGGCAAAAAACGGCAAGAGAGGATTTGCGGCAATAATTAATAAATAAAAATGAGCAGCTGTGCTGTGTCCTCAACTAATGGGGGAGAAAGTAAAATTCTTGTGTCTTCTGCTGCAGATGGACATATATCCATTACTTTTAACCAGTGCACTGTTCCCTTGTTTTTTGTGGAGATTATGTTTTAAAAATAACTCGTGAAGGTGAAATCTGTGTATTAGGATTACAGATGTTTAACTCCTCACTACACGCTTTACACTTTTCTCAGACAGTTGAACATTTTCACACTTTTGTCTCTTGTTTAAACTCTCAAAGTTCAAACCTTTGTAAAATAATAATTCCAGGATTACAGAATGAAGACAAAGATCTGATCACAGTCAAAGATTTATGGAGATCTTGAGAGCTGCGCGTTCCTGCACAAGAGACACAGCATGGAGATTGATTGACAAGGTCTCCAGCTAATCAGGACACAGAACAGGGTATAGTGTTTAAAGAAAAAGCAGCGGCATTATCGCTCCGACAGAGAAAGATGAACTGCTGTATGGAAAGAGAACACTGTATTCGAACAGGGATTTGGGAAATGTTCAGATAGAGGCAAAGACTTTGGAAGTGTTTGATCCTTGATCTTGCGACCAGATTGAAGGTCATGGGGCTGGGCAAAATGTGGAGGTGTGCTGAAACCGGCCCGTGGGCCGTAGTCTTGGGACCCCTGCACTACGGTAACACAACTAATGGTGCTTACGTAGTGGACGCGATTCGTGCGGCAGAGACGGCCAGTTTCAATGTTAAGTCAGTAGTTTAGACGCGATCTGAGGTTCTGCAGCATGAATTGAGCGGCGGGCCAGAGTGAAAAAATCTAAACTCTGGTGAGATTGCCACATTGTGTTAACAATCAGGGACTCAACTTTGGGCACATTACGTTTTCAGTGACAGCAGGTAGAAGACACATCTAATATGGTAGATCGAATTTCCTGAACTTCCATTCATTTGCTTATCCTACTGTATCCCTTTCGAGGGAGCGGGCTTTCCTGAACCCAACCTACTGTTGGGCCCACTGTCGCAGGGCCCATGGAGCTGGAGCAGTCACGCTTGCCATACCAGCTACCAGGACACGAGCTGGCGGCCAGACAGAGATCCGCTGCGGGATAGAGAGACAGCCGGCTCGGCCTCCTGAACTTATTCTTATTCCCCCCTTATTTTATTCTTTTTATTTTTGCTCTCTCGGGCTAATGCGCGACAGCAATATTTAATGTGTCATATTTCATCAAAAGAACCTTGGGTTTAAATCCCTCACTCGGCTTTGGTAGTTTGTTGAATCTTTATTCCTTTTTTTTTTTTGCTAAATTACTCAACCGATGTATTACAAGCTGATGACAAACCACTGTCGCTACAAGAGCAGTTTTTGCTGTTTGATGACAGAATTTTTCTTTTATTTTTTGTGGGTAGATGGTTTATGTACTTGGTGATTTATTTTTGATGGCCTGTGATGGAGACATGATCGTAAATGTTTAAGAAGAGCTCTTTGAAAAAAAACAAACAAGAAAACTCTAAACATCATCCGTGTCTTCCATGCAAATAAGATAAACACAGACACCACTTCATTTAGTGATTAGGCTAAAAACATTTGCTGGAAGCTCCTCCCACACGCGGCCAGGGAGGCGAGCTTCGGAACACATTTTTGGCCACATGGCGAGCAGCAAATTCACCGGGAAAGAGGGACAGGACATGCGAATTGACTGCTCGAATCATTTTTGATGTGAATCCAGCATTAGACTATATCAGATTTCCTGGTAACACCACTTGGACAAACTATGTTTGGACAATTTGCTGTACGGTCGGCTCGAGCAGATCTCGTCACCAAGGCCATGTTCGGAATTCCTTCACTACTCAAAATATAGTGCGTCGGTCCAAAAACAAAACCCAATGTGTATCGATGCTTACTTGGTTGGGAGGTATGACCCTCACTGCATTGCGTTTGAACAAATTTGAACAATTGAAAAATGTATTTGAATGTATTTTTTTCATTAAACCTTAATTTTTTTTCATCATCATACACAGTGAACTCAAGTGGAAGAAATGGTCTTGGTGAAATGCTTGTATTGATTAAGTTTTCACTTCGTAAATTTGCTGACGTCATATTCGCTGTTGTAAAAGTAGTGAGCATGGTGTCTGAATTGCTTTTAAAATCTGCACTATATCGTTTTTAGCAGTTAAGGAGTAGGGAGGAAATTCTAACACAGCCTTAGTGTTGATCTGCTTGAGCCGACTGTACAGTAATTTGTTCAATCGCAATCTTACATGTCATCAGTTCACTGTATAGCCAGTCAAATATTGCAAAGTCATCACCTGCAACAAGCCCATGTACCAACCTGACGGGCTGAGCACATGTGATACCTACACCGAAGTTCCAAAAGGACCTGTATTTGCCCTCTTACTTTTTATTCTGTTCGTAAATTATATCTGAAAAGTTTCTAAAATAATTTAGTATCTATTGTTTGCAGACAATGCATCAATTATAAAAATCTGGAAAATATTTACCTGAACTAATGATAACATTAAAAGAAATATCTAAGGGGAAAAATGAGTTTTATGAAAATAAATTAGTTCTGAATGGTGAAAAAACAAAGATTAGGATTTTTAGTAATTAACAAACATTAAATACAATTTAGCATTAAATATTGATTTAGGTAACATTTGCAAAGTGAGGGAAATAACATTTTTTAGGTTATTTTGGATCAAAAGTTAAAATGAAAATTTCACACATATTTAAAAAATAATATTAGTACAAATCCTTAGTACAAATTAGTACGAATCCTTTTTAGAGTAAAATGACTTATTTAATAGTCAATCCTTAGGTATGTTATATTGTTCTTTTATGTTACCATATTTTATTCACTACCTTGAAGTTTAGGGGAAAAGCGTATTCTGTCCATACAAAGCCTTGTTTCACCGAATAATCAACAAAAAAGGCAGCAGAGGACACACAAAGAATCTCTTTCCTGAATCCTTACTGATGAAGTTTTCTGATTTAGTTAATTTAAAAACTTTATGTTAAAAGCCAAATTAAAAACTCTTTTAAACATAATTCAATGTTTTATATTGTTTCAGAAGACAATAGCAACAGGAGGAGATATTACTATATATTTCAAAGTCTAATTTGAACGCACAACTTTGAGAGACAAAAATCAGTTTATGGAGTCAATCTATGGAACTCACTGGATACTACACTGAAAAACACTAATAACGTAGTTACATTCCAAAAAATGTTTAAAGATGGAATATTGGATAAATGCAAGCAGAGAAAAGAACTAGAATGTACACAAATGTAAGCTGGAGATGGGTTAGAAAGGGGAAAGAAATGTATGGATGTAAAGTTTTGAAAGATCTGTTGTTAATGTGGCAATTGCGCTTATGTAAAAGGAGCAGATAAATAGGAATACAAGATTTTTATTCATTCTGTTCCACTTGTTCAAGCTTAAAAATGGCTAATATTTGTTTCCTTGTAAAACGACATGAAAAAGAAGCCATAAGTTAATGAGAAAAAAGACTCATAACTCTGTTATGTTAATGTGGAAAATTACAAAATGTTCCTTAAATCAGATGGTTTTTCTAAAGGGGTTGTACTTATCAGATTATAGCTCAGTTGGTGAGTTGAACAAGTTAAAAAACCCACGGGAGCAGATTACAGTTGCAGTTCACACATTCAAAAAAAGCTGTTTTAAAAAAAAAGATGCTTCTGCCGTTTGGTTCTTCTAAAGCAGCTACTTCACATGGAACAAGTCCAAATTAAGTTTATTCATTATTGGGTAATTTAATTCTAACCGTTTTATAAGGGGGTGGGTAATTTTATAAAGCCAAGCATATGAAAATATCAGGGTTAAAAGGCACACACAGGCTCCATTTTAACACTAATTCAAAAAATGTTATGTTTTCAGTCAAACCTTTAAACATTCATGCTGTTAACCCATTTTCATTCAGCATTAAAATATTTAAGACAGTTCATTTAATTAACAGAATTGATCATTTAATACAGAAGATAAAATCCTAAATAAGCATGGCATCTATGCGTAACTGTTTTGTTTTGCTAACACAGAAGGGTCGTTTTGGATAACCACAGATCAGTGGTCCCGAACCCTTTTCAGGACACAGACCAGTTTAATTCACATGTTTTCACAGACTGGCCTGATGGAGGCTTAAGCGGATGTCCTGACTTTTTAAATTGTGTTTATATTTTTAGATTCTAGTTTCCCTTAACTTTTAAGGGTATAGTTGATCTTTAGCCTCTGTAAAATATCTGCAGCTGGTTCAAAGTTTATTTGTTTGCTAGATTTCTTGTAGCAACCATTAAAATGTGAAATTTTATGGAGGACATGTTAGCTAAAAGTCATGTTAGGTGATCCAAAGCATCACTTGAGAGGGAAAGTTCACATATGAACATAGAAACAAGCCTGATGAACTTTGGAAACAAATTCTATGGACCAACGAGGTTAAAATTGTGCTTTTTGGCTGCAATGAGCAAAGCTAAGTTTGGAGAAATGAAGGGAACAGAGTTTAATGAGAAGAACTTCTGTCCAACTGTTAAGCATGGATGTGGATCAATCATGCTTTGGGCTTGTATTGCAGCACAGGAAACATTTCATGAGTAGAATGAAGAATCTATTCCACAAAATTTCAAGAGGACCTGATGGTGGCTGAAAATTATTAGTTGGAAGCGAAACTTGCCAAACTTCAGACGAGTGTCAACCTTTGACCACAGTTAACTTCAACTCTCTACTACGCGATCAACGTGAATCAACTCATTCTGTCGCAAAAAAAAGCACCTTTGCACCTCGTAACACTTTATATTAGTAAAATGTTGCATATCGGTAAAAAGACGTTTTAAAGTATTGCTTTACCAGCGCAAAGCCACTTTCTCTGCAGATGGCAGATGGCTCTTTCACGTTGATCGCGTTGGGAGTTACGGTATGTCAAAGAGAGTTGCATGTTTTGACAGACGCCTCCGGTGTTAAAGGTTCAAAGCTTAAAATGCAAAAAAAAAAAACTCTGCAAGGATCCACGTTTATATAATGCAATGATAATTACCTGGGGTGCTCAAACTTTCCATCCTCACTGTATTTTTAGATATTTTAGATCTTAGCAAACCTTTTCAGCTGAAGTCGTGAGGATGGATGATCCATCAATATTTTCTGCTCCTCTTTTAGACTGCAGCCTCTGCTCCATCACGGGTCGATCCCCAGCACCATGGACTGCTGCACACCTCAGCCACTGCGCCGTCACAACCCTGTGGACAGCATCTGCCGAAAACTGCAGACCATTCAGTGGCGCGGTGACAGAGAACCCAACTCGCCCTTCCAGATTCCTAAGCTGTCCTCCAGCAGCTACGACAGCCCACAGTGTAGCCTGAGGAGCAACCTGGAGGCCATCCTGAAGAAAGGGGCCTTCCACAGCGACGACGGGGAGCACGGGAACGGGAAAAGGATGGGGATGCCCAGCTCCATGGCCTCCCAGAGGAGTGCCACTGGTCACCACACCCCCACGTGCAACCCCTCCACTTCCGCTAATGTCACGTACACCATCACCAGCACTCTAGGGGAGAGACAACGGGGGGAAGGGAGTGATTTAAGGCAAACAAGGACTTGGCAGAGGTACCACTCTACACCCTCCACCCAGCCTAGGGATTCACCTTACTTCACCTTCACTAGAGGACCCCAGTCGGGACAGTTTGAGAGCAACGGACCAACATCAAGCCCACATTTGTCTCGTACTTTCACACCAAGTCGCAGCAATTTCTCCTACAACCTCAACTTCTGCTGTGCAGGTGGGGCAGATGCAGCTGAGAGTGAGCTGCCCTACCCTGCTCTGGTGGTGAAGAGGCTTTCCATGGGAGATGGAGGTAGGACTCATGCAAAAAAATGTTCATGTTTTTGCATACCATATATCTTCCAATAGTGGCTGATAGACTGCTGAACTCAATAAACATCGATTTTTAACAGGTGTTTGTTACCTTAGACACCAGTCTCCAATAGTGGCCGGGCTCCTTTAAGATCTTCCCATCTTCCCCCAAGTCATGCACAGTTGTGCAGACATCAAGTGTCTATGGTATTTCTGTTGTGAGCCAGTGTAACGATGGCCAAGAAACACTCATCCAATTTAGCATTTTAAATTTGCATACGCCAAAGAACATTCTAGTGAGAATCTGCACCACATTTTAGGGTGGTTCCTAAACGTATCAGAGAATGGTGCAGCCAGATGTTGATGTGGTGAAGACGGCTAAAAAAAAAAGAGAAAAAATTAGATTGATGATGCTTCAAAGAGAAAAGAAAAGTTCGCAGCCATTGCCGATCAGGACAGAACACAATGTTGTCATCATTTCAAATAAATCCTGAAATGTTCATCTGCTGTTGTTTGCATTTTGTGACTAATTTCACCACTAAATGAACCAATAAGCCATCACTTTTCTGTCTATGATGGAATAAACACCGGTCTTCGATAGACGCCTGTCTCTAATAAACGGCTGACTTTTTAGATTAAACGCTGCGACTACTATTGGAGGATATGTGGTAAACCTTTCTATTCCTAAAACCTTTTTGCAATCGACTGCTTAACTGAACATAACTACTATTTTCTTGTCCTAATAAAATGACCTTTATTCTATATATGGATGAATGAACATGTAAGGATCACAGTATCTGGTTCTTGTCATTTATGGAGCTTCAAAAGCAGAAAACATGAAGATCTGAGCATCTCTGTTAAAGATATAGTTTGCCTTGATTCATCCAACATCTATCCCTTCATCCATCCAGCCATCCAACCATACTACCCTCCATCCATCTATTCCTGCATCAGTCTATCTGTCCCTTGATCCATCCAACCATCCAGTACCTGGACAAATTCAAATTGATCTAATTGATTTGCAAGAGTAAAATAAAATTTAACGAAAGAAAAAAAGCAGTTTTTCAAAACAGCATTAATATTTTTATGTGTGATCATGTTTCAAATCTGTTTAATGATTTCTCATTTCTTTCTTTTGTGCTCAAATGTTTGACTAACGTTTTTTCATTTTTTTATCATCACATACATTTTGTTTCTCTTATTAAACTAAAAGAGATTTCCCTACTTCATTTTTTTCTGCTAATTTTTCATGAATTGTTAGCAATCTGTTAGCAGACGGTAAAAGAATGAGTGATTAGTTGTTTCTGTGGACCAATAGTGGCATTGATTTGGATTTCACATCTTGAGGATTCGGTCATCACCCTGTTCATTACTGCTGTCCCTAAAGCTGAGTCATGTGCCCACTCTGCTGCACAGTTCAGTACTTTGTGTTTGTGCTGCGTTCTCGCACCTTCAGGAACTTCCGTCGCCTCTGAAAATGGAACCGCCATGGCAGAAATCAGTCTCATCTGTGAGGAGAATCTGCTTGACACCATTTTTCACGCTTGTGACACCCAACGCAGAGGTACGCACTCAGCTGCACTTCCAAAGGTTTAGAATCCTTCTGATCTTCTTGTTTCATACATCTTCTCTGTCTGCGTGATTCAGGGCAGACTTTAGTTCAGCTAATTATTTGTTGGTAGGAAGTTCATTTTTTTTCTGAAGTTGGGAACAGAAACAAGTGTTGTCAAAGAAGCAGCTGTAAACTGCGGAGGTGTTATTCTAAATGAAACTGTAGAACAAGTCCCACTACTCAGACAAATTCTATTCACAAATAATCTTAGCTGGGGGTTTAGTGTTTACCCCTAGTCTTATATAAGTTTTACTAAGAGTTCAAGCATTAAACACTAACAGGTTGTAATTGAGTGATTTCCTGTCTCAGGTAAAGTGTACGTGTCTCATATTGTGGATTATTTACGGCACACGACCAGCCGCAGCTCCGAGGACAGCGGGCTGGAGGAACTTTGTAACATGCTCGATCCAGAACACAAAGATGTCTCTATTGATCTGGACACGTACCACGCTGTCATGAGGGAATGGATCGACGACTGCCGCAACAACGGGTACTTGGGCTATTCATTCACACTGATGTTTTTCTGTTGATTAACTCCCAGATATGGTTTCATTTCCTGATTCATTCAGCCAAATATGGTTTATTCAGATGGTGGAAGAACACTCTAAACTTTTCTTTTTTTCTTTTTTTATAAGACTTTTGATCAATATTTTTGAGCCTCCAGAGCTTAAGTGCTTTTCTGGTCTCTATTTTTACTATTTAAAAAATAGCCTTCCTTCTGAGTCATTTACAGAATCTGTATGTTTTTGTTGCCTGCGGTAATTTGTGGGAGTCTCCACTGCTTTGGACATAGAAACCTATTCATGTTGAGCTTAACCATATCCACCTTTTTATATATATATATATATATATATATATATATATATATCTATATATATATATATATATAAATTCCTAACATTTTTTTTCAGAACAGAAAAAGTATTGTTTGGTTGAATTTAGAAGCTTCTGTTGAAGGAAGTTGTAGGTTTTAAGATTTAAAGAGCCGATAACATGCTATTCTAAATCTTTCAGAGTAAACTTTATCAATATAAATATGATCATAAATTACCTTTGGCACTCTAAAGAACAAATTATTTGTGAAATATGAGTTATTTTTGGGACCTCTTTTCCTTCTCTAAAGTAAGAGGGCTCCATCCCTGCGGCATCATGTTTCTTTTCTTGTGAGTGCCCCCCAATTCATGAAATCATCCTGGAACCGGCTTCTGCAGTGTGTCTGTGTTTTGCCCATGAAAACAAACAAAATAGGAACTTTTGCAAAGATGGATGATGCTGTGGTGCATTTAAAATGAAAACATTTTACCCATCACTGCTAGCTTTGCAGATAAAGTGTGTGTGTGTGTTAGCCTGGGGGCGGTGCTGGCAGAAAGGGGTTGTTCTTACTTGTCTACATCATAATGTGGGGACCTGCTCGTTTTTTGTCAGTTGAGAGGGGCTGGTGCTCAGAGAACAGGGCTTTAGAAGAATGCTCAGAGACGTGTGAACGGATCAAAATACCAAATGTGGGGCGTTTTTCACAAGGAATGAACATTCTAATACACTTAAAGATTAAAAAGTTGAATTTGCATGATATGGGCTCTTCCGTTTTCTGAAAGTCAACTTGTTCCCACCATTTTCAATTTGCAAGAAAACTCTGCTCTTTTCCTAAATAAATAATTAAGTTTCAGTATATATTAATTAGTTGAACCCGACAGTTAAGTCTCTGCAGCTCTGCAAGTCTGACAAGGATCTCAAAAAGGTGTGAAGAAACTTTTGTTGTGAAAGAGGCTTTTGTGGCTACATGTTAATATTTGACCTGTGGAGCTAACTAAGCACTGACACAGTTTTCCCTTTTTCACTGGTCTGCCTTTGGTCAATTACCATACAGAGGACAGATAACTGGATTGGACTGATCCAAGCTTCTTGTTAAGAATCTAGCAAACTCTTTTGACAGAATCTCAAAGTATTAGATTATCCCAAATGCTATTAAAAAGACCAAAATAGTCTTTAAAATGATGTGCTTTTTTTTTTTTTTTTTATTTCAGTGAGGAGGAATCTGAGGATATTACCCAAGAAGACTCAGTGAAAGTCAGAGATGGTGTGCCAGGTAATTTTTCATATCAATGTTGAGATCTATTTAAAGGCCAGAAGGGAAATAAATACTCACTGACATGACCTGCTGCAATAACATAACCTGGACTTCTGAAATCTTCTTCCTTTAAACGTTTCACCGCTCATCCAAGTGGCTCATCAAGTTTCTGTTAATTTGATTTCAGCCAAGATACATTTCCACTTAAATTTATCCTTTTAGAGTTTCTTCTTCTGGTCTTCTCTGTTTTTATTTTATTTTAAGATTTGGACTCCACTGCTTGATAACACCTGGATCATTCATCCTTTACCTGAGAGGATACTGAAACCTGTAGAAAACAGGATGTGTCCTCCTGCCCCTGATTTAGTAACCAAGGCAACTGCAACTGAGATGGTTACCCCAATTTGTGGAAATTATTTTTAAAAAAGACAGAAAACCCATTTAAAATGAGTTTATTCCAGCTATTGGAATTCATTATATGATTTAGTGTTAATCCAGATTACAGCTAAATCTGAGTATGCTCACTGAGAATCAGTTGTAGGTCGGGTAAAACATCGAATAACTTTCTCACTGGTCTAGTTTTTTACTGCATCAATATCAAAAATGTAAATGTTTTGATAAGCATTTAAGCACTAAAATCCCATTGGAATGTCAAACATGTATTTTATATCCAATATTTTTGCTTGAGAAAAACATTAAATTTATTAAATATGCTCATTTATTGATCACTTGCTTTCTAGTGGGAACAAATGAGGATCTTCTGTCTTTTTTTTATTCTTCATGTTTTACTTAAGAAGGCAAAAGAAAGAAATACCCAAATGAAGGAATAAAGCAGTCTACCCATTTGGTATCACAAAAAAAACATTTTGAAGTTAGCATTTTCTTCCTCTTTCTTTGCCTTTCCTCGCCTTCTGTCTTTTTTGTTATTCTTGACGTTTTTATTTTCTTTTTGAGTTTTTGCTTCTGGGACACATGAAACATGAAATAACAGACTTCCATTGAACTTTTTATCCATTCCATTGAACCTGTTCTTGATAATATAACATTTCCGAGTATTAGTAAAGCATTAAGAACTAAATCAAATATAATCTTAAATTACTCCAAAGAGTGTTTGTTGTTGGAAATTTTGTGTAACAATAAAATCCTTCCAGAAACATATATATGTATTCATAAAACAAATGGTGAATTGTTTTTATGTTAATATCTTAAAAAACATAGTTGTTTACCTGCCTTCCTCATTCTTTAGCGCAGCTTCATGTCAGAACGTGGAAGAAACAACAGACAAACAAAACATACTTTACCGATCAAATGGAACAGAAGGACATGTAATAAACATGTCAAGAACATAAAAAAAACGTATTAGCATGCGTTGACTAAACCTAACAGAAAATTGAACCCGTTTCACATGGGATTGCGTAATCTCTCGTGCGGCGTACTTTGCATCCTGTCTAGAAATTGAACTGGAAATACTTAAAATACATCTATTTTTGGGGATAAAAATATTTGGAACCTAATTTTTAAATTGAATTTATGAAACACATATGGAGCATGGACACATTAATTTTTTTATCAGTAGGCTCTACATCTCATGATGGCAGGTGAGGAGGAGGATGATGATGAGTAAGGCGTAACCTGTCTCCCCCAACCACATATCACTGGTTGAAATGTATTTAAACAAGGAACTAAAAGCTGCTGAATCGATCCCAAACTATTAAACCCAAATTATGTCCAACCACCTAAAACAATTTTTACCTGCAAATTCAGAATAAGAACAACACCTATTGAACTGGAAACTCCCCAACACTGCCTCTGCTCTCTAACTCTGGTCTCTCGACTTGCTGTTGACTGGAATGGATCATTGCTGAAGAGGGAGAACGAAACACTCATGTGATCAGTCCATGCCATTTCAATGATTTTGGGTGGTTTTTTGTGACAGAGTTTAGTAATAATTGGTGTGAACTTAGGGCCCCAAAGTGTTGGGGGGTCCCAGGCGATTGCTTACCTTGCCTAATGGAGAGTCAGGCTTCTGCTCACAGTAGCTGCATTTACATGTGCAAAATGTCTTTGATCGGATCAAAGATTGGATTAGAATAGAAGTGTTTGCATGGGCCCTGAAAAAAATATATATGATTGTAGTAGAGTGATAAATGGCCAGCCAATTCCCTCAATTTGGTCCTGAAACACTATTAGGTTACAAGTCTATTTGTTACAGTTCTATAATATACACACGTGGACAAAATTGTTGGTACCCCTCAGTTAAAGAAGGAAAAACCCACAATTCTCACTGAAATCACTTGAAACTTACAAAAGCAACAATAAATAAAAATTTATTGAAAATTAAATAATCAAAATCAGCCATCACTTTTGAATTGCTGATTAACATAATTATAAAAAAAAAAAAAAAACTAATGAAACAGGCCTGGACAAAAATGATGGTACCCATAACTTAATATTTTGTTGCACAACCTTTTGAGGCAATCACTGCAATGAAGCGATTTCTGTATTTGTCAATGAGCGTTCTGCAGCTGTCAACAGGTATTTTGGCCCACTCCTCATGAGCAAACTGCTCCAGTTGTCTCAGGTTTGATGGGTGTCTTCTCCAAATGGCATGTTTCAGCTCCTTCCACAGATGTTCAATGGGATTCAGATCTGGGCTCATGGAAGGCCACTTTAGAATAGTCCAACGCTTTTCTCTCAGCCATTCTTGGGTGTTTTTGGCTGTGTTTTGAATCGTTGTCCTGTTGGAAGACCCATGACCTGCGACTGAGACCAAGCTTTCTGACACAAGGCAGCACATTTCTCTCCAGAATGCCTTGATAGTCTACAGATTTCATTGTACCTTGCACACATTCAAGACATCCTGTGCCAGATGCAGCAAAGCAGCCCCAAAACATGACTGAGCCTCCTCCATGTTTCACCGTAGGGACAGTGTTCTTTTCTTCATATGCTTGGTTTTTGAGTCTATGAACATAGAGTTGATGTGCCTTACCAAAAAGCTCCAGCTTGGTCTCATCTGTCCAAAGGACATTCTCCCAGAAGCTTTGGGGCTTGTCAACATGCATTTTTTGCAAATTCCAGTCTGGCTTTTTTAGGATTGTTTTTCAGCAGTGGTGTCCTCCTTGGTCGTCTCCCATGAAGTCCACTTTGGCTCAAACAACGACGAATGGTCCGATCTGACACTGATGTACCTTGGCCTTGGAGTTGACCTTTAATTTCCTTGGAGGTTGTTCTGGGCTCTTTGGATACAATTCAAACGATCCGTCTCTTCAATTTGTCATCAATTTTCCTCTTGCGGCCACGTCCAGAGAGGTTGGCTACTGTCCCGTGGGTCTTGAACTTCTGAATAATATGAGCCACTGTTGTCACAGGAAGTTCAAGCTGTTTAGAGATGGTCTTATAGCCTTTACCTTTAAGATGTTTATCTATCATTTTTTTTCGGATGTCCTGGGACAATTCTCTCCTTGGCTTTCTGTTGTCCATGTTCAGTGTGGTTCACACCTTTTCACCAAACAGCAGAGTGACTACTTGTCTCCCTTTAAATAGGCAGGCTGACTGATTATGAGTTTGGTAACACCTGTGATGTCAATCAAAGGACACACCTGAGTTAATCATGTCAGTCTGGTCAAATAGTTTTCAATCTTTTATAGAGGTACCATCATTTTTGTCCAGGCCTGTTTCATTAGTTTGTTTTTTTTATTTTTTTATAATTATGTCAATCAGCAATGCAAAAGTGATGGTTGATTTTGATTATTTAATTTTCAATACATTTTTATTTATTGTTACTTTTGTAAGTTTCAAGTGATTTCAGTGAGAATTGTGGGTTTTTCCTTCTTTAACTGAGGGTTACCAACAACTTTGTCCACGTGTGTATATGTGGTTTTCCTCTTATAAGTACTGAATGATTTAGTAATCAATGTAACTGAATGTTCTGTTGCATTAAATGTGGTTGTGTTTAGCCAGTAGAGAGCAGTGTTGCGTAAGTCATCGCTGGACATTTACTTTGAAAAACCGTGAGGCAGTCATCTTCCTGTCAAACCTTTTTGACTCCATTGTGAATTCACTGGCGTGAAGGAAATACTTTCCGTGAAGTTGTGCGGTAATTTACACAGCACATGTAAAACACGTATTTTGCTATAACTTTGTTGGAGTTAATTGTTTGCACTTAAGAATGATGATTTATATTTGCATGGATTGCACAGAGGACAGGAATGTGAGTCGTTGTAGCGAGGAAGTCATGACAGTTGTGTAACGTATAAGAAAAAGGCGCCGTTTCCAGTGTTCCTGAGTGTGTAATTCAACTAAAACTGTGAGTTTTTGTTTGATTATTTATTTGTAGCTTTTCCAATGGTTACTTAATATTTAGTAATTATGATTTTTCTGTTCACTTCTCTGTGGTCAGAGTCCACTGCCACTTTTTATTTTGCTATTTTCAATATTTTTTATGGTCAAATCTTTTCCAAATTACATCAATCAGTCGCCAAAGGACAACCTATGGGTTTTGTTTTGTTTGACCTTCTGAAAACAAACATTTTTGGTTTGTTTCAAAAAACAATAAATTGCTGTGTAAAAACCCCTGTTATTGTGTCCTGTGAGGCAACATCACTTCTCTAGGCTACATGGTTCGAAGAACTGTTTACATGAGCCACACTTTTGATCTGATTCATTTTGACTTGCGCAGAACAATCTAAAAATACTGGAAACAGCCAAAGAAGAAGAAATGGTAAGTTGCATTGTTAACAAACAAAGCTACGGCATAGAGCGAGATGATCTTCTATGCTTACTTTTATTATTATTTTCAAGCATATAATTTTCTAAATCTGTGCGACCAGTGGTTTATTCTTGGCCGGACAGAAGAAGAGTTAGGCTTTGGTTAATGCGTACCAACAACAACATCCTTGGATGCACTTAAAATCTTTGCGGTCAATGCAGCAAAATGCATCTCAGCCAAACGTACATATGCGACAATAAGATCCTTTTTTATTTTGTATGGATACGATTGGAAACACAAATTCACATGATTGTTTGCACAGTTTTTCTGGACAGTGCAGAAGGGCATTTCCGTATTCAAAAGCCGCCTTCGCCAACTCACACACCTTTTTGAAGTCAGCCAAAGATACAGTTGACCTATCTTGATCGGAGAGAATTTTTGATCTGAATGAGTCTGATCGGGCCAGGGAATTCCGAATGCCATGTTTAACGCATTTTTAATCGGATCAGGCTTTTATTCCGATTAATTGTCCATCTAAACACAGCTTATGCTCAAAAAGAAAATTCTCATAAAATATAATGAAAATATGATGCCTGTGAAACTGTCATGTTAACCTCTTTAATTTTCATCTCTTTTTTTATCATCTCCGTTTTGTTTTTCTATAATCCACCCTCTCCCCTCTTGACTCCATCCTCATTCTCTTACCTGAGTTTTTGTTACTTCTTCCCCTGAATCTTCCTCAATTTTTCTGTCATATCCAATTTAAAATGTGGGGTGTATCCAGACTGGAAAAATCGGTTGGTCTGGACAGAGTCCACTTAATTTAGTCTGGACTGAGTCCTGAACCTTGTATTTGGCCTTTAGTCAGATTGCCGTCTACCAGATATTTCTGTTTTGAACCAAAACCACAGGACTAAAGATCTCCTTGGTCATTGCTCAGGGATTACAAGGGCGGGGCAAAGCAACCAGGGAAAGACATGCTAAGCTTTGCCATCCTTGTCGGGATAGTTCACTTATTCAGACTTTATATTTATATATTATTATAATATATTTATATTATATTTTGAACATCTCAAGGTCAGGTACAATACTTGCACTTGCACACACAAATCATCTGAGATGCAATGTGTATCACGTTAAAAATTGTTTTAATGATCCTGCATTCATCCAACCACATTACAAAGAGTTTCTGTGTCTCATCGTTGCTCTGCTACTCTGTTTATGTTGTCCTAACGGTGGTCGTTAGGTCCACTTGTTCTGCACCAAGCACAGAGCCTATTCAAACTGAGCAAACTTAAGTTCATTCCTATTGAAAACAAATTGAAGCCACCTAAGAAGATGTATCAGAGAGAAGTTCCTGGTCCCGGACTAGAGCCAAGCTTGGGTGTATTCAGACTGATAATGTTTTCCGTATTGTTGAGGGAAACGAATTCTGGTTTCACTTTTATTATTTCAAATGTGTCCAGTCTGAAAACACCATGATATAGTAAAGGAATAATTCATAAAAATAACAATTTTTTCATCTGTTTTTCAGACAGGAAGTCCATGCTGCTAAACATGACCTCAGGAAGCTTGGAGGCCTTTGGAGGGGAGGCGTCCAAAGCAGAATTGTAGGTTCCTCGTGCTTGTCCGAATTCCTCTACAAACATTGGGCTTGCTTTTGACATTTTTTGTGAAGGGCTTTAACATGAGCTTGGTTGTAAATTGCTGAGCGTTTTGCATAAAAGCAATTTCTTCCTTCAGTGAAACTTCAGAATTGGTGTATTGTGTTGCTGATCTCCAAATGAGCAACCAGAAGCTCCAAGAGGAGGTCCGGAAGCTGAAGCAGGTGGTGGAGGGAATGGAAGAGAGCAACCAGAAGCTCGCAGAGGAAAATGAGGAGCTGCGCACTCAGGCTAGGATGTAAGAAGCTTTTAGCCTACCACATCTCTTTAAGCAGTGCTACCACTCATTGATACAGTTTCTTCTGTGGTGCAGAAACCAGCAGATGGCTCAGAAAGAGAAGCTGCTGAAGGAGGAGGTGGAGGAGATGAAGGCCACTCTGAGCTGCACAGAAGAAGGCAGAGCTCGGGCCTCTGCCCACAGCAAACATGTGGTCAGTCATCTCTTGACTTGCAACCTTAAACTCACAATTGTATTTAGTTCACTTTCACTGTTTTAGGATTTTTAAACAAGAGACATGTATTTTCAACGATTTTAATATAAGCTTTCTCATTTTTTAAATAATGTTTTACATGTATGAAAACAATGCAAAATGCAGAATACTATGACTTTAGATTGTCCACAAGACTGGTAAACCTCATGCTCTTTATCTTCATGCAGTTGCACACTTTGTAGCTTTAAATGGGCTAAAAGCAAGGCTGCAACACCCTCTTCTAATAAGGCACAAACTTTCGCTCCATCCGCACTCATCAGTGTTTTTTCATTACTTTTCTATGCAGATTTTGCAACTATGTAAAAAAACACTTGTGAATAAAACAACCTGGATGGACCATGAAGCCTGAAGCTGAAAACAGTGGAGTTTTCAAGATAAAGCACATCAATGTTTTAAATGGGAGCTAATTTTGAAAGCTGGTTCCATCATTGTGTAGCATAACTTCTGAAGGCAGTTTCACTTTGTTCAGTTCAGACCATTCAATATACTGTATTTGAGAACTGGACTGAGTGACCGCTTCCACCCAGGCTCCAAACAGGATGTACCTGCCGGATCAAAGGCCAACATTATAAAATCTAAATTTAAAAATGTTCATATTTTTGTTCTTGAAAACACTGACTTATGAGAAGCACATTTTTAAAGTGAATCAGACAATTATTTCGACTTAAATTGATAAATATAGATAACAACATGATTAAAATTCCTTTTTTTTCCCTCCAACAGCTTGTTGAATTGGAGCCATGTTTTCGTAGTTGTCATGTTAACGACGCAGAAGGTTGTGCAAACAGCAGAAATGTTCCGTGTGCGTTCTAGGTTCTTTTTGAATGACCGACCTCAGGCCAGTTGAGCAAAGGGCTCCATAGCAGCCACATCCATGGTTAAGAGTCTGACACTGAACGCTCACACCTTTACAAAGTTTAAACAGGTGTCAAACTCCATGCCTCCAGGGCCAGTGTCCAACATGTTTTCCAACCAACCTGCCATTAAAGCTCCTTATTGGCTAAACCCACCTCATCAAGGTAATCGGCAGCAAATTCAGCCTGATTTCTGGAAAACCAGCAAGCTGGCCCTTGAGGACTTGAAGGAAAGAAGAAAAACTTCTTATCTGCTTGCGAAGCAGAGCGCTCAGTTTATATGTCACGCACATGTAGTGGCGTATACTATGTAACAGAGGATGTTTGATAGGTTATTCTGAATGTCTAGCGACACACTTGATGACGAGGGTGATGATTGGCGGACGAACATTTTTTTTTTTAATGTGTTGTTAGAATTTTATTTTACATTTATTTTTGATGGTCTGCAATCTACCTATACTTCCCTACTAGGGCTGGGCGATGGTGAATTTTTTTATATATAAGCTTTCAAGTTTCAAAAGAGAAACTACTGCGAATGTCTGAAATTTGTTGTTTTTGCTGGAGAATTATTGTTCTTTATTATTATTCAGTGATTAAAAAAGACTGGTGGTACTTCAAGTTTTAGACGAAACATGCCTTCTGCACAATTTGCAGTGCACATTACTCTGTTTTTTGTTTGACTTTAAACAACTAAAATACTTCCACACAGGGGCAGAAATTAAATTTTTGAAACATGGGCCAAGTTGGCCGGTTGGTAAAAGAAATCTACTGGCCAAACATATATTTTATCAGCCAAATTCTAACACTATTTTACACAGACATACCTTTCTGAAAAGACATTTTACTTTTTTTTTTTTTTTTTTTTTTTTTTTTTAGGAAAATGAAATTTTATCAAAGTAATTTCTCAATAGTATGTCTTTATTGTCATCTAACTGTAAACTCAAATTCAAACATACTGAGAAAACAAGGACAGATTTAGTAGAGATCTTCTGATTCCACCTTCAGATGATCACATTTTGTTACAAATCATAACAAAAACACCTGAAAACAGTAGAACATTTTGGGTTATTGCCATCATATATTATTATTGAAATTAAAGCTGCAGCTTTAAGGAGGCGGGAGGATTGAGCACAACATCTTACAGGTCACAGTTTTCAGTGTAACACAGACTCTGTTATGCTACAAAGACATTGCTAAAACAGTGGATTCAATTCTGTTAATATTTAGAAAATACAGTTTTTATTAATGTTCCATGAATAAATCTTGTATTTATCCACTGCGTCTTAAAGGCCGGTCCGTGAAAATACCGTCCAACTTTAAATGGGTCAGTAATCACACAGGACACACAGAACAGCTAGTTAGCACCTCAGCATTAGTGTCTAACAGCACTTTAACCAAAACAACACATTTTAGTATCCGTTTTGTTGCTGCTTTAACTGAAGCAGCTTTATCCTTCAGTTCTGACTGGATCTTGTTATCAATCACCACATATTTTGCTGCTTCATCAGCCAAACTAAACACCGCACAGGTGAAGTGACTTTGGGGATGGGTGTTGTCTCGCTGCATGTGTTTTGTTTACCTTGCGTGCAGACAGTAGAGTAAAAGAGAACTAAAGAAATTCACCAAAAGAAGAGCTAATAAACAAGACTACGTTTACACAAACATTTACTCGCTATGTAGTGATTAACCCTCTAACTTTCTCACTAAATAAGAGAAATTGCTCGCGACTGGCAAGTGTTAATTTTAGACCCTTCTAAATAAATAGGCTTATTTTGCTATCGAGAAAAAGTACTATTGTGATATCGATCTATCATTTTTTGTCCAGCCTTACTTCCTACTACGACTTATTTGGCACCCCTGGTCTATGCTCTCAACAATGGCAAAGTGAAGAAAACAGCTTGTGGTCAATGAGTCACATACTTGTGTAAAGCTATCATCTGTGTAAGTGATGTTAAAAGTGGTCCAAGAATTTAACCCTGGGGTACACCACCCGACATGTTAGTGGATTCTGTTTATTTTTAAAGCTCCAGGGTTCTCTCAAGACACAAAAAATACAAGAATAATCAAACCAAACAAAAATACAATTAAAAATGAATTTAAAAATGTTCAAGATATATCTTTTATTTGAATGTTACATTGCAGAAGCATAAATTCTCTATTATTTTCTTTCAGGAACGAGAAAACCAGAGTCTGATTGCAAAGATTTTATCTCTTGAGGATGAGGTATTTCCCTGACTTTTACTGGAGCTGTTAAAGCCATGAGATGACTTCCTACAACAGTCCAGTCAATGATTTCTGCCAGAGCAAATATTTAGTTTAGGTTTTTATTTCTCCCCTCTGACTTCCCCTCAGAACTTCAAGATCACCATGGAGACAGACGAGCTTCAGAAAAGGATAAAGGAGCTGTGTGATATTAATGCCGACCTTCAGGTTTTTTATTGTTCCTTTGTTTTTTTTGTTTGTTTTTTTTTTACTTTAATCCACAGTTCACACCTTACCTGTATTTTTCCCATTACACATCTGTGAAGTTTATAGTCACAACATTGTTTATTACTAAAGTGGCTCTTTTTTCCTTTCAGATACAGATTCAAGCCATTGATGCTATTCTTAATGAAAAGGAATCTGTCATTCTAGAAGTGAGTGTCTTTCTTGTTTACGGTCCATAATCACAAGCTAGTTGAATGTATGTAGAATTGGTTATTTCAACTCTTCCTAGAGATCAAAGCCCTTAGTTTTCTGGTGCAGAATATCAGAACAAGTGTTCCTCTAAGCGCCTTTAGAAACATTTGTGGTGTTCAAATTGGATCTCTGTGATGAACAATTTGAATTGGTTTATTTCAAGTAATCAAAACAAAAAAACAAAAGAAGACAATTCAGATGTTCTTGATTACCGTACTTTTCGGTATACAAGTTGTGTTTTTTTTTTTTTTTCTTTTGCATAGCTTGGTGGGGGGTGTGATTTCTACACTGGTGTGACTTTAAGTCCAAAACTTGCAGTTATTGCTTGAAGGGCATGGATGGAGCGAACTCTCATAATTCCCCCCTTTTAGTTTTTACTAGTACTGTCAATTGGTTAAAAAAATAATCAGATGAATCACATTTTTAGGTTGTTTAACTAGGTAAATTTTATATAACAATATCAGGCTTTTGAACAAGAAAAAGCCAGAGAACATTTTTACTTCATTTTTTTCGTCTAAAATGTTTTAATTTTCAAAGTGTTCACTCAGATATCCCAGAAATGTAATTGGTGTCTACTAAATACATCAACAGTAAGATAGGCAGAACTCTAAAGAACTGTAAAGACTTTTATGTCTGCAGTATTACCCCAAGAAAACAAAGATACTGATATACAGTCATAAGAAACTAACATTGTGTTTCTGCTCTTTAAGTGGTCCAGGTGAATACTCTATTCTGATTGGCTGCTGGGTGTGGATTCACACCTAAAAAAGAAGTCCAGTCACAATGCCCAAATGTTCTATATCACTGCGCCAGGCTTCTTTTAAACAAGTTTTGCTTGATCTTCTGGACAAACACAAGTAAATGGCGTATATTTTTATAGCTCTTTTCTATCTTCCTGAAAGGCCCAAAGCGCTTCACAGTCAGTCCCATTCACACTCTGATGGTGGCTCCGCTGCCAACCTCCCACCAGAGGCAATGTGAGGTTCAGTGTTTTGCCCAAAGACACTTTGACAAATGGGTGGGCAAGGCGGGAATCAAATCTGCAATTTTCCGATCAGAGGTCACCGCCCTACTGTTGCACCATGGCTCCCCTACAAGTGATGAGATGAACTGTCTTTCTGAACTGATGCTTCATTGAACCTACAGTGACAATCGGTATATATATTTGGAGTGTAGGGAAAAATCGATTCTGCCATACATCCCAATATTTTGTTTGGCAGTAATTGGATCAATTTAAAATGCTGACAAGATGATATTTATTTAATTATTTCTGAGCATCCTTCAGCGTCTTGATTTGTTTTCCACCTAAACCCCCGACTGCTAGGTGGAAGCACTGCACACTGAGCCTCTTTGAGCAGCTCTACAATGCAACAAAAACAAAATCTGACGAGAATCAGCTTGTGTTAAACGTTCAGTCAGTCTCATGGTTTTGGTTGTTATGAGACACGTACTACCTAATTTTAACATGGGATGGGTACTGAACCTAAACCCTATGCCACTTTGTATTATATAAAAGTATTATATAAAAAGGCTGGTTGCAGGTCGTCATAGCCTCAGTCAAAATGCAGGTACATACATCATGAGGGGCATGCTTGAATTTTTGTTAAAGATGTTATGGAACCGTTTTAGGTCAGTAAATCATTTGGATCATTCAAAATGAATCAATATAGATCATGAATTGGATTGGCCACCACAAGTTTGGCCATGAATCAAACTGTTCTTAAAAATGAATCATTTACTGATTGAATAATAAATGAAGTTTGATGTGTTTAAAGTGGTTTTACCTCCTTTGGAGAACCTGCTGCCATTTTTCCAATTTTTTTCTTTTTTTTCCATTTTTTTTTTTTTAATTCAAACATAAATCTGTGTTTCTTCCTACAGAGGGACAGACAGGTGGATGAGCTGAAAGCGGCAATAGAGGAGTACTCAGCCATTACAGAGGTCAGTGTGTGCGTCAGCATCCCACTGCTCTCTCATTACTTTATCTTTTTTTCTTTAAGCCAATGACAAAACTGCATTTTAGTTTTACTCCTTACTAATGGTAAAACACTGCAGCTCACCTTTTTAATAAAAAATTCAGAAAAATTGAGCAAGAAGTTCCACAATGCTTTTTTTATGTTACTGATGTGACGCGGCTTATTATTATTACAAAAAATGAAGATTATATTCTGTTTTAGTATGCTTAGATAAAGAGATCGCTCTCATGTGTCCTGGGATCGTCCTAAAACTGGACTTTATTTGAGTCCTGCTGTAATCTAGCAGTAAAGTATTTGCAACAACATTGGTAGAAAGCAGATCCACCAACGCACCATGAAGGCCATAAATATGTGGGAGAAAAATGTAGATCTGTTGACTAAGCAGATAAGGACTTGACATGAATTATGTCAAAAAAGGGAGGAAATGTACTTTTTGTAATCCAACAGCAACAGTTTTACAATGAAAATCACGACTTCAAACTTTTCTTTTACGTCTGTTTTTTTTTTTTTTGTCTGTGTGTGTTCCTTGCTCTTAGAAAAAAACATTTAAACTGTTTAGGTCAGCAGCAGAGTGAGGTTTAACACTGAGAGACAAATCACTTGCTGCTTTATTGCCAAAGTCCTAATAGGAAGAAGTTTGTCTGTAGATCTCCTGCATATTGAGTGACTGCTGTTTGGGTTGTGTTTTGTCGCCTCCAGCTGCTGAGGATGGAAAAGAGCAAACTGGAGAACCAGATGCATATGATCCTTCCAGACTTTGCAGGGTAAGGTCTGAGAAAAACATAGGCGGATACTTTATTTAAAAAAACTATTTGTAGAAGGACATTTTGAAGTTTTTATTATTTTAAGAGCAATAACTTGTTTGAAAACCTTGCTATTTATTAATACGTATTTCTATTAAAGTTCTTTGTTTTTGTCCCTGTTTAATCCCATTTGCTCTCAGCTCCAGCCTGTCTCTGTGTGGAGCTTACAGGCTGAATCAGAGCAGTTCAGGATCCCTGCAGACAGAGCTGGCATTGGCACAGTCACCACTGGAGGTCAGCACTTTACTGCCTAGTCATTATTCCTCACCATCTTCTCCCAGGAGTTCTCATTTCCTTTTCTTGTCTGTTCCAATGAAAATGCTCCCCTGTGAGTAAACGGGGGTAATTGCCATTGATGTAGCGCACAAATGTCTGTATGCTTAAAGATGATTTATTTAAGGGTACGTCCTCATTTTTTATTTGTTTTTGCGTCAACCTGAGAGGCTAAAGCACTGCTTAAAGGGATGTTAAACATTTTGTACAACACAGTGAACATTCATTAAAGCGTTCTACAAAGCATCACAGCAGTCAAAGACGTTTGAATGATTATAGCTTTGGCAATGATCCTTCACCTTGATGCTGGTGGGACTCCAGAAACACCAGCAGATTCAAATACAGTGGGGATGGAAAGTTTGGGCACCCCAGGTAAAATGTTATATTATTGTGTATTAAGAACTGAAGGAAAGACTGAAAAATCTTCTAAAGGCATCAATTTACAGATGGGACCTCCTTTCTTTCTGTAAAAAAAGGCTTTATTTCCATCATTTATCCTTTCAAAATAACAGAAAACAAAATAATGGTGTGTGCAAAAGTTTGGGAACCCTTCAGAGTTAGCACCTTGTACTTCCCCCCTTTTCAAGTATCACAGCTTATAAACACGTTTTGTAGCGTGAATGGGAAGATCTCTGTGAAACCTTCAGTTTCTGCGTCTTAATGTAAGACGGCGTGGATTCCGAGGTGTGTTTAGGATCTTATCCATTTGGAGAAGTCATCCTCTCTCCAACTTTTTCACAGATGGCATCAAGTTGGTGTCCAAAATTTGCTGAAAAAAACTCGTGAAATGTTTTCTGTGCCGCTGGCTGCAATAAAATCTCAAAGCATGATTGATCCACCCCCATGCTTAACAGTTGGACAGAGGTTCTTTTCATTAAACTCTGTACCCTTTCTTCTCCAAATGTTAATTGCAGACAAAAAGCTTAATTTTAACCTTGTTGGTCAACCGAATTTGTTTCTAAAAAGCATCAGACTTGTTTCTTTGTGATTTGTGAGCTTCAAAGGTTGAATTTTGTGTTGAGGACGTAGAAGAGGTTTTGTCCTGATGACTCTTCCATGAAGATCATATTTGTACAAGTATCTGTTGACAGAACAGTGAAGCACAACTCCAGAGTCTGCAGGTCTTTCTGGAGGGATGGTTCAGTCAAACGTGTGTTTGGATTTGCTTTTCTCACAATCTTGTGAGCTACTCTGTCGGAGATTTTTCTTGGTCTTCCAGATTCTGCTTTAACTTCCACTGTTCCTGTTGATTGTCATTTCTTAATGACATTCTGAACAGAGGATATCGAAAATACTTTGCTATCTTCTTCTAGCCTTCTCCTGCTTTGTGAGCATCAACAATTTTCAGTTTCATTGTTCTGGAAAATCTCTTGAAGAACCCATGATGCTGATTGTTGGGGTAACGTCACATGACTCAGATTATTTCTAATCCTTGAGATTGAAATAGACTGGTCTTTACAAATGATCATTATGTACAATCCATGACACTGTCAGGTATCACCTTTTCCAAATCCAGGGGTACATACTATGAAATTCTGCAGGGTGCTCAAGCTTTTCCACATGCCATTATATTGTTTTCTATTATTTGGAAAGTTAAGTTGTGGAAATGAAGCCAATTGTTTTACTTACTGTTATCTGTTATCTTTTGAAGGGTTTTCCATCTTTCCATGGCTTCATCATTCCCAAACTTTCCCCACTGTACAGTGCATCTCTTCTCATTCCTTGCTCCATCGGGTTTCAGTCATGTCTTTGGTTTTTAACACGCTGTTTGCAATACCAATTTGTTGGAGTTGTTATCCCAAACAAACCTCTGATGGTTCAAATTAGAGCTGCAGCTGGATGAGTTAAGTCCTGCTGTTCTAAAATGAGGAAAAGAGAGAATGAGGATGGGGAAAATGCCAAACAATCGGCAGTCAGTGCCAAAAAGTCAAGTATTCTACATTCAGACCGAGTGAAGGAGGAGAAACATTTGTTTGAACTTTTAGGAATCCTCCAGCTTTAAAATATCAAGAGCGACTTTAAGAAAGGACAGATTAAATTTATATATATATATATATATGTATATATATATATGTATATGTATATGTTTAAACAAGCAGGTGATTCCAAACCAGAAAAATGCCACCAAATCTGCAGAGGAAGAATGTGGTACTACCAATGTGTGAAGTTTTTCAAAGGTCCTTGATTATTAAAACATTTTAACATCACAACAAGAGGCAGGTAACCAGTGAACGCCAAGGGTGATCATATTAGCCACCAGAATAAACCTGAAGACTCAAACACACCTCTGTGTACTTTAAATACATCTTCAGCAAACGGAACTTCCCCTGATTTAGTTGTTTAGTTGTTAGTTTTCTATGCTTTCGTTCTCAAAAGATTCCTTCCATCAGCACTGAACCTCCCCCTGTCTCATTCAAACATCACAAAGGACTCTGTTATTCGTTAATGAAAGGCTATTTGAAAGAATAGTGTTTCCCTGATGCCAAACTCCTGCTCTGCTTATCCAGGCTCCTCATGGAGTTGACCATCTGTCGGTGGTGATGAGTCAGGCCTCTCCTCTGGACGAGACGCTGGACAGGGAGGTGCTGCTGCTGCTGCAGGGACCCGACCCCGAGCACATGGCTCTGGAGTTCAGAAAGCTCCTCAACAAACTGGTAACACTCACAGATTAGTTCAACATTGAAGCTTTGAGCTCAAAATGATGTTTGCAAGTAGTTGGAGGGATTGAAGTCAGAAAACTGAACAGCAGATCAGGACTTTTCATTGAAGTCTTCAAGCTACGTACACACCGAACATGTGTCGTGTGTTCAAGAACACGCTGATTGTTGAATTTGCTCTTAGCATATGATGTTTGTACTGGACTGTTGCTACCTGATCCTAGCACATGTACTCATGTTTGGAAGTGGCTTAGTGTGAAATGTTAAAGCAGTGCAAATATGGTGAGGCTTGCTCCAGGCTTTCTCTTTCACAACTCTGATATCAGTGGAGTAAAAAGAAATTAATCAGCCGCCCATTGTGTAAGTTCTCCCACTTAAAACGAACAGAGAGATCTGTAATTTTCATCAACTGTTTACCTCAACTATGAGAGACTAAGTGAGAAAAGAAATCCAGAAAAGCACGTTGTCTGATTTTAAAAGCATTTTTTTGCAAATGAAGGTCAGATGAAAATAAGTATTCATTCAATAACAATAGTTTAACACAATACTTTTTATACAGAGCCCATGACCTGACATGGATAAAAGTTAAAAACGTTTTTATTTTTTTAACATATTGTTTAAGCCAAATACAATTTGTGCACTGAATTTATGCTCTTTTTTTGATGCACATCAAATTTGCTGCTGGGTGTTTGTCCAAAACGTAACTCTCCAGACGTGTGTGGGAGGATCTACTGTTCAATATTTTTAGACTTATCGCTAGATGGAAAGATTGATTGTATATCTCATTTTACAACACGTGGAAGACACAGATGATGTTAAGAGATCAGATTTATTTATCTTAAAGAGCTCTACAAAAGTGTGTAATCCCATCTTCATGTCTGGATTAATGAGATCATTCAGTCTCTTCCAGTACAATGAGCTTCACCATGTACTGCAGGAGCTGCGTTTGAATCATGGCGCCTTCAGCGGTACTTCCGTCTGTCTGTTACCCAGTTTGATAACTTGCTGTCCTGTATTAATCCGAGGAGGGGAAAATACAAATATGAATAAAAATAGAAAACTTGTTCTTATTGTCTTGATGCAAATAGAAAAATATCTTAAAAAATCAGATTCTCTTGGATGTTGGGTTTGGACTCCACCTGCTGATTACATCATAAACAAGTCACAAGATGAGTCAAAGCTGAGTTCCTGATTGGCTGACTTTATTATTCACCAAAGTTCAGATACAGTATTTGAACTGTTGAAACATTGAGCCAGGAAAGCGCTTTACTGCCAGACTGCCACGCCTGATGCCAAAAATCGTGCCACAGAACTTCTGATTATGTCCTTACATTGACTTAACGTTGAAACTAGACGACATGCTGCACATATTGCGTTAGGTGTGAATGCAGTCCCACTTCAACCATATGTTTTACTTTTATAAAATCGTTCCAAGTTGTCTTTTAATTACAACTGAGCAGTTTTTATCTAAAACCTTTGTCATTTTTTAAGACATATTTTATACCCCACAGCAGTAGCTTATAAGAAATACAAATCTGGTTTATGGGCGGGACTGTTGGTTCGGAGCAATCCCACTCCTTCCTCGGAGCTGGGATCTCTGTCTGCACGATCACACGCAAGCTAATAGACCCAGGTCAGCATTAGCAGTGTAAAAATAATGGGGAGCAATATTAGATAAATCCAGCCGTACAGTTTTGATCCAGATGCCAACTCAGACACGGAAAACGAAGATGTACATGGATCTATTTGTCTGAAAGTGGATGCATCAGAATTTGAGCAGAGTGGCTGGATAGCTCAGTTGGCTGGGTGTAGGACTGGCATGCAGGAAATGTGGGTTTGCTTACCAGGGCGTGCAATGGGCTTAATCCAGTGTGGTTCCTTAGGCAAGACCCTTCACGCTGCTGCTTCACTGGGCCTCTTTGTGCCATGAAAATACAGGGTTGTATCAGGAAGGGCACCCAGCGTAAAACTCTCTGGCAAATCACTTATGCAAATCAGTGAAAGCTGATTCGCTCTGGTGACTCCTGATGGGATAAGCTGAAAGGTGAACAAGGTGTAGGAAGACTTTGGCTTGCACATGACAGTTACTGTGTCATGAAACACAAAGTAAAAAGCATTTTTTAAGAAACTTTTTCAAATTAACTTCTTTATTGAATTCTGTTCAGAATCTTTGTTCTCTACTTTTTGTGTTTTAATACCGTTCATGAAGTATTTTATTTTTGATCACAGATAAGTTGTTTTCTTTAGAACACCAGCACAACGCTGTAGTGAAAAAGCTCCCTGCAGCCCCATGAGCAGAACTGTCAGTCACCTGGAGTCTAAACCAGCTGAACATTATCACATTTTTTTAAAGATAATAAAGTTGCAGAAGTGATTCATACATGTTCTGAACACGTGTTAGTGTCATATTTTCCTAATTCTGCCTGCAGATGATTTTTTTTTAATGAAATCAAATGTTTGTATGTTTTGGATTGTAGTCATGATGTCACTGACAGTAAAAATGCAGAACTCTCGTAGGAGTGAAAGGGAAGTTCAGCCGGATCTGTAATGTGTATTTATTGTGTATCTATGTTGTATTTCTCCACCATGTCTGCAAGTCCGGTCAGTGAAAATATTGTACCGACATTAAAGTGCCCTGTGTCTCCAGCTCACTAGCATAGTAGCAGGTTGACAGTGTAAGTAAGTCCTCTGGTTTCTGCTGGAAGTGCAGCAGCTTTATCCTCCAGTTCTACCAGGATTTTGTTTTAATTCGCCGCATGTCCCCACTGTGTCCTCAGCCAAATGCCTCAGTGACACCAGTGCGAGTTTTTTTTTTTTATGTGTGCACGTGCACGGGGGGAGAGGGGGCTCTTCTACTGGCACGCGCCTGTTTCTCTCTCTGCCTCGCGGAGCAAGCGGGGGCTAACCTTACTCCGAACAACTTCACCGTTTTAGTTCTACTCTTTGTTTCTGATTTTGTAGTTGCAATGAAGATTTTCAGATTAAAACACATTAATTTTATGCGGGGATTTCCCGCATTATAGGAATTGAGGACAGGATGGCTGCATGGTGGCGCAGTTGTTAGCACTCTTGCCTCTCAGCAATAAGGTTCCCGGTTCAAGTCCTGGCTGGGGGACTTAAAACAGTCTGTAGTTTGAAACTGTGTGTAGTTTGCATGTGCATGCGTGGGTTTTCTGCGGGTACTCCGGGTACTCTGCGCGTACTTCCTCCCACCATCCAAAAACATGCTTCATAGGTTAATTGATCATTCTATATTGTCCTAAATGTGTGTATGGGTGTGTCATTGTGGACCCTGCGACAGACTGGCGACCAGTCTAGGGGTGTCCCCTGCCTTCGCCCATGAGTAGCCAGGTTAGGCTCCGGCAACTCCGTGACCCCGAAAGGGATAAAGCGGTTTGGAAAATGAATGATTTGAATGATGAGCTAGATCTGCGATCAGCACAGCATTCATCTCCATGTATGTTCTAGCATCACCAGCTGTAGATTGTGAATCTTGTGTTCAGGAGGCAGGAATTGGGGGGATGTCGTTCTGATGGTCAGTTGTCTCACGGAAGCTAAGAGAGGAGTTGCGACTTCTAAACATCGTTAGGAGCCAGTTATGGTCTTTGCACTCATGACTTGAACCAGGACACAGGGTAAATGTTTAGACTTGAACCCTTGATTTCTTTATTGAGCCCAGTTTGTGTTTGAACCTGGAGGACGTAGGTGTCTCATGTCAGGAACTTTTAAGGTGTGCCTTCAGGAAAAAGTCAAAGCAAACCATGTTTTTCAATTAAACAATTGCTAAGAAAGTATCAGCTTCTGAGCTCACCAGGTTCTGAAATTCTGACTTGTTATTCTGTCCTTTGATTGAACAGAACGTCTCTCTTTTTACTTGAACTCAGGTTGAACTTAAACTCAGTGGAGTGATGTAACTGTGCGGGTGTATGCAGGTCCGATGGCAACTTTCCTTTTATCCTCTTGAGTAGTAACATCATATCTTCTTCTTCAAATGACTTTTGCTGCAGTGGTAGGGGCCTATGAGTACGTCAAAGGACTTCTTTGGTTAGGATTTTAATGAAACGTTCTGACCAGAACAAACTTTACCGCCTCAAGAAGATCAGCACATTTTTTTGTTTCTAGAAAGGTAGAAAAAGCTTTAAAAATGTTCTCCACTCTCTGATAACCATTTCAAAAAGTGCTTTATTTAAATCATTTTAATTATTATGTTAATTTACACAGGTTTCTAACTGTTATCAGGGTCGACATATGTGAATTTAATGACACTCTAAATAAGTCACAGACACTAACAATGTTTTTGGTAACACTTTATAATAACTACCCGAACCAATCATTATTCAACTGTTAGTTATTGAGGTTATAAATGACTTGTTATAAATAAATGTTATTAAATGTAGATTTTAGATTAGGGTCAGGGTTTGTTGGAAATGGTCCTCATTTACTCACAGTTAAGTAAAAAGGAATAGTTATAACTAAAAAAAATTCCCAATAACATGTATACAATATTAACTGATTCTTAACAACTCTTAACCCATGCTTCACTGTGCAGCCCAATTCATTTATCTTTTTAAATTATCACTTGTGCTTTTAAGACGTCAAAAATGGAGGAAACAATATTTTCTAAGCTCCCTAAGTCAATTGCAAAGCATTTCAGGCCGAAACCAAGTAAAAGTAAATGTCGATGAGAAAACTGTTCACAATGAGGAGAAATTGGCTATTTTATAAATGTGTATTCACTTTTATTTTTTGGTTTTGGTGGATCAATTGTATTTTGAGTAGGAAGTTACAGAATTAAAGGTTTTTTTTAATCATTTACCAGTTTGTTTGGAAAACCTGGTAAAGAGACAGAAACAAACACAAGGGATTTGTCTGAGTTTGAAAGGTTTTTGACTTTGGCTGTATTGATGGATTTATTTGTAATTGATTTTTTTTTTTTCTTCCAGAAAAAGGATTTGGAAGAAGAAAGCTGCTCAGTTGTTTCTTCTGTTAAGGGCTTTTTGGGCGAGAACACAAAGTCTGGCAGCGACGTGGAGTCTCGTCTTCAGGTCAGCCATGCTTTAAGGTTTCATCAGGCTCAACTTTTTAAAATGTTCATTTATTAATGCAAGTTTCTAATCAGTTAAAAACATGGCAGCAACTCAATGGATTTAGGCATGTCGACGTTGCCAAGACGATCTGTTGCAGTTCAAACTGAGCACCAGAATGGGGAAGAAAAGTGACTCTGATTGTGACATGGTTGTTGGTACGAGACTAGATGGGATTTTTACCCACTACCATCTCAAGTTTACAGAGAATAGTCAGAAAAAGAGAAAGTATCCAGTGAGCAGCAGTTCTGTGGACAAAATAGCCCTGTAGATAACAGAGGTCAGAGAAGAATGGTCAGACTGGTTCCAGCTGATGGAAAGGCCACACTAACTCAAATAACAACAGGTTACAACTAGGTCTGCAGAAGAACATGTCTGAATGCACAACACGTCCAACTTTGAAGCAGGAGGGCTACAGCAGCAGAAGAACACACCAGGTGGCCACTCCTGTCAGCTCAGAACAGGAAACTGAGGCTATAATAGACACAAGATCACCAAAACTGGATAGTAGAAGATTGAAAAAATGTTGTCTGGTCTGATGAGTCTCAATTTCTGCTGCGACACTCGGCTGGTAGGGTCAGAATTTGGCATCAAACACACACAAGCATGGATTAATCCTGCCTTGTGTTAGTGGTTCAGGCTGGTGGTGGTGGTTTAATGGTGTGGGGGATATTTTCTTGGTAGACTCTGGGCCTCTTTGTGCCAGTTTAGCATGGTTACAAATAGAGATGTCCAGATCAAGTTTTTTTTTGGGCCCCAGCACTGTAATAAATTGTGGTGATTCATTCATGATATTCAGACTTGTAGTAGAGTATTTATCTGTAATAATAAGCTTGAAATACAAAGAGCTGATTGTGATCAAAATAAATAAAATATCCGACACTGATCGGGAGACATCTTATTTTCAATCGTGACATCAACCACGTGATCGGGACGGATTTCCGATTACATGATCAGATCGAGACACCCCATTGTACACCACAGCCAACCTGAGTATCGTTGCTGACCATGTCCATCCCTCTATGACCACAGTGTATCATCTTCTGATGCTGCTTCCAGCAGGATAAGGCGCCATGTCAGAAAGCTGGAATCATCTCAGACTGGCTTCTTGAACATGACGATGATTTCACTGGACTCAAATGACCTCCACAGTCACCAGATCTCCACCCAATAGATCACCTTTAAGATGTGGTGGAACGGGGGATCAGCGTTATGGATGTACAGATGACAAATCTGCAGCAACTGTGTGATACTATTGTGTCAATATGTACCAAACTCTCTGGAATTTTTCCAGAACCTTGTATATGCCACCAAGTATTAAGGCAGTTCTGAAGGCAAAAGGGGTCCAACCCGGTACTAGCAAAGTGTAGCTAGTAAAGTGGCTGGTGGGTGTAAGTAACCTGTTGTTTTAAAGGGAACACTTGAATCTGGCACCAAAACAAAGTGATACATGTTTTTGTAGCTTTTTATTAGTTTGACTGATCAGACTCTGAAAGTTAATTGGATGTTTTATTTTACTCTTCCTAACGTGAATCATAGATTTATATCAAGTGAACTCTTCCGTCCCATCTCTCCACATGTTGCATTCTTCTTCACTCTATCTGCTTTTTCTCTCCTTTCCACCCACCGTTTTTCCTCCAGAGAAAGCACTTATATAACTAACTCTGATCTGTGCTGTTTACTCGGCACGTCAACACGGCCCACTCCCCTCCTCCGTCACTTTTCCTACACCCCTCCACCACCACCCCACCCCTTGTAGCTGCTTTGCATTCATTAGCAACAACGTACAAGATTTAACGCATCAAATGAGATGGAATGCAGAAGGACCTCGGCTTGATGGCGCTGAAAGGGTTTTTCTCTCGGGGTTTTCAGAGCGGACTGTAGCCACAGGCGGGTGACCGGCTGACCCTCCGCCTTTTTCCACCCACAGACAGTGCAGGCCGAGCTGGATGCCCGCAGAGTGGACTGGGCTGCAAGCCTGGACCAGCTGGCCCAGTACACAGACTCATTAGAGAAGGAGCTGATCAAAATGGCCAGCAACATGAGGAGGTCCCGCACAGAGATTCTCCACCTGTCAGTCAGGTGAGTAGATCATATGTAATGAAGGGTTTGCATATGTTTCCCTGTAAATAATCTGCACCCTTGTGTTTTAAATATTTTCTTTTAGTGTTTCAAAAACAAGTATCCTTAAATGACACTACACACACTAATATGGGTCCAGATTCTACTGCTGACTAAACCAGCACAGGAGAAGACCTTTCTGCAGATTCGGACCTCGCTCATCTCTAAAGACTTGCTTCATTAAGCTCAGAGCCTTTTCTGGATTGTAGTCTGAGGCGTGTGTTCACCCACCTATAAAAGGGACAAACTGGTACAGCGTCTGACCAGACGAGCTGGGAGTTTCATCTCGGTCCGTCATCAGCGTTATCTTCCATGTTCCCTGACCTTCAGATTCAAAACAGCTTTTTGGATCAAAGTTGGATCAGAGTCTCCTTTTCCTGGAGTTTGAGACTTTATTTCAACTTTAAAAGAGTATATCAGTGCTAATAATTCTAGGATCTGAGAGCTGAAGCTCCCAATCCCAAAAAATAGTCACCCTGGGAAACAGAATGGGACACTGCGTGGGCCTGCGGACAGGGTACAGTTAGCCCACGTGTAATGGCCTTTGGATTCACTGCATGACTTTTCTGGTTTGAATCCTATTTTGTTTTGTTACATGTTTTTGTTTTTAAAGTTAAATTTTGCCTATGCAGGGTGCAGGAGCAAGAGAACCAGAAGCGGCAGCTGTGTGAGGAGCTGGAGCTGCTGAAGGCCCCTCCGGACGGCAGAGAGGTTTCTTGCCAGACTCCAGAACCAGAGGTCTGACTGAAAGGAAATTGCTTTTTTTTTTAAGTAAATGTCTGCAACAAAAAACAAGCATTAACTTAAAAATGTAGTGGAAAATAAATTACAAAACTAAAGAAGTTGCTGGTTTTGGTGATGGTAGCAGATTGTCAGTGTTGATGCATGAGTCAGATGGAGTAGCTGCAGAGAAATTAAAGTAGGAGTTGGCGGTTGAAGAGCCGGCTGAGTCTCTCCAGCTTCTAACATTTGAAATTTATGATGGTTTCCTTGGTTACCCTATTTTCTCCAATTTAAGGTGCACTTAAAAGCCTTAATTCTTTTTAACAAATGAAAGTGCGCCTTATAATCCAGAGCTCCTCACATGTGGATTTTACCTGCTGCGCTTACTGGTGACAAAGGGATTTTGAGAGGTACATGGCGCTCAAAGTGTTAACATTTTTGTTTGAATGTTAACGCAGCTAACTTGTAGAAACATCATACTGTTTTTTATTTAATGTATTACTAAGAGAGTTGGGGGCATTGACTGTATACAGAGAACTGAACTGTGCGACTCCTCCTGGCGTTCCAAACAGAAGCATCCGCAGGTCCCAAGAAGCCAAAATCCAACATATAGACTTCTACTGAGAAATACACAGCTATTACTCAATCTATTTTGTCAGAATAACCTTTCTTGCTCTTATTCTTTTTTGAAACATGTTTTTGATCATTTTAATTTTTTTATATTTTTGCTGTAGCAAAAGTTAGAAGTTATATACTGACCAATCAGATGACCAATCAGATGCCTCGGTAAAAGCATGTCGAACTTTTGAAGCTTTTGACACATTCTCCCAAGCCTGCTTTCGGTTGAAAGAATGTTGCTGTCCAAGAAGCTCACTCCTGATTGGAGAGAGTGATTTCCATAGAAATGTAGACTCAGACAGATACAGACCAATCGCTGCTTACTGAGGTCACCTGGTTCCAACATTACAATGGACATAATGCAGAAAAATTACTCTGCCTATTCAGGGTCCTCTATCTTGGGGTTAACCCCAAAAATAGGGAAACACCCATTTGATTGCACCAACTCAGGCAATCTGAGCCTTACGTTGTGGATGATTAGTAATTAAGGTTGAAGTGCTTTCTAAACAGGGATACGGGTACGCTCACATGCAGCCTCACGCCAGACGATGTTCTGAAGTTTGACTCTTGTCCATTCGTGCTCCTGATAGCCTAGAGAAGACTTGGATTGGGAGGAGGAGTTTGCTTTTCAAGACTTCCTGAAGAACGAGCTGGCAGAGAGGAACTGTGAATTCCTGGAGGGGGAAATGCCCAACAAACGTGAGGAAGCTGCAGGAAAATTACCTAACAGGTGTGACGAGGAGGAGACCTGGACGGTGGAGAGTACAGTGAAGGAGGAAGAAGAAGGGCGGTACACCTCAGCTCCTCTGTCTGGAATCTCCCTGACAGCTCTCACTGATCTGCCCGCTGTCAGTCAAGGTCAGTAAGAGTAGAAAACATATCACTTCATCCAGTGCGGTCCGGCCTCTGCGGTCTGGCTTCTCTGGCGCTCCGTATCAATTTATTTGGTTTCAAATTTTTGCGAGAGCACTTTATTGTGAAGTTGGGGCAAATGAAACCACCTTAACCAGAAATCACGTAAAAGAGTGTAAAGTGCATACTGTACATTTTTCAACATAAAAGCTATTTTCTGCATAACACAGTCAAATATGTACATTTAGTCCTTATATAAGACAAAAGTGTTAATACTAGTTCTGTACTTACCCAATGTATGAAGATGAGTCACGTAGTAAAAGAAGTGTTGTGAATATAATCCAAAATCACGGCGACATGAGGGTTTGTTTACTAGTACTTCCTCCATAAATGTTGGGTTATTGTGTCAACCTACGAAAGGTCGGAAACGGAGCCTGTGGCTGCAGCAGGATCACAAGCAGTCCGTAGCCAGTGTGAGTCATTTGGCGTAGCTAGACCGCTCCGCAGTCGCAGTGGAGCCAGGCCACATGCAGCATGGTTGTGAGATTACATCAGAGGTGTGGACTCGAGTCAAATGACTTGGAGGCGAGTCAGACTCGAGTCATGAATTTGACGACTTTAGACTTGACCATAGCCCCGACTCGTGACTTGACTGGGACTTTGACCTCAATAACTCGTGACTTGACTGGGACTTTGACCTCAATAACTCGTGACTTGACTCGGACTTTAACCCTCTGAATCGGAAAGACTTGCCATTTCCCCTAAAATCCAAAGATTAACAAGTATATTGACAAAGCCTGCGCTGTGGTCTCTATTTTTCTCTGTTTAGTTCCGTGCGTGATGTCGGCACAACATCCAATCCAATTAGGGCCTCATGAGTTTGATCCGATAATCCAACCAATCAAATTGGAGAAAAACATTGCTCCCTTAAAAGCGTGAGTTCCTGTTTGCCGGTATTATTACATTCCGGTTGAAAAGTTATTTTGTCAACAAAAAACGGCTTACAGTTTTACAGAACATGTGGATAAAAGGATTACAGACAGAAACTCAACTATGACTAACTTCACCTGACTCTTGAAGCCACAATGACTGGTAAGTTCCGTCAAAGCAAAAGCTAGCTTACAGGCTAACCGCGAGCTGCAGTTAAATGAATGGGGCGGTATCTTAGCGTAAAGATTAAATTATGTGGGTGTGCAGCCAACTCGTAGAGTAATCATAGAGTGGCCACAGAGGATATTTGGTATTTCCACCGCTCAGACTCTTACCTGAGATCTGGGTGGGACGCGATCCTGGGATCTTGACTGTTTCCTGATATAAATCCAGCACACGTTAGACAGAATTCACTAAGCTTCTGCAGGAGGATTTTTCTCATTTTGCTGTGCTTTGTGGCATTGTGTTTTGGTAAAGAGCCCTCCTGCTTTCTCTGGGGTCTCAATCTTTTCTGTTTTCCTTTTTTGTCTTTTTTTTTAACTGTAATAATGACTTTTAGACAGCATTTGTGGGTGTGCATGTGTCTGTATTTTAGTTTGTTAGTGCTTCAATATTTGTCCACTAATTTGTTCTATAAATGCAATTTATATGATAATGATCAATTTAATAATGATTCATTCATTCCTTTTTTCAAACCGCTTTATCCCTTTCGGGGTCACGGGGTTGCCAACTCCTAACCCGGCTACTCACAGGTCGCCAATCTATCGCAGGGTCCACAATCACACACCCATGTACACTCACATCCACACCAAGGAACAATTTAGAGTAACCAATTAACCTATGAAGCATGTTTTTGGAGGGTGGGTAGAAGCCGGAGTACCCGGAGAAAACCCACGCATGTACGGGAAGAACATGCAAACTCCACACAGAAAGGCCCCATTGGTCACACTGTTTTCAAGTCCCGCAGCCAGGACTTGAACGGGGAACCTTCTTGCTGTGAGGTAAGAGTGCTAACCACTGCGCCACCGCATAGCTGAACTGCTATGCATTTAACATTTTTCCTCAGTCCAATTTGTATGTGTTATGTTTATAAAAAGATGCTGATATGAAACACAATCAGTAGTCAGTAAATATAACTCTGTTCATTTTCTTGTAAATCTGACTCTGAAAGAGTCAGTGCCTCATCAGCCATAAACTGGTCGGTGGTGATGAGATTTCATATCCAGACTTTACCTTGATTCTCTTCTATCTCCAGGTACCATCATTGCAAACGTGTTAAAGTGGGGGTTTGTTATAGGGAAATCATTTTGGATTTTTGAAGTGGGGATGCAGAAGACGTTTGACCAATGTGCTTGTAAAATGTAGAAATATAAGTTCAGTTCCTAATAGCACACATGGTCTGTGAATATAATTAATGTCTTTGAAATGACTTGAACATTCAATGGTAGGACTTTAGACGACTTTAGACTTGACTACTTTTGACTTGGGACTCGACTCTGACTTGAGGACAAAGACTTGAGACTTGCTTGTGACTTGGAAAACAACGACTTGGTCCCACCTCTGGTTTACACTACTGCTTAACTACTTAGTCACATGGAGAACCATGTCTGGGTCTCCCTGTGCCAGTCCCCAGCCCAGATAAAATACAGGGTTGTGTCAGGAAGGGCATCTGGGGAAAAAGTTTGCCAAACCACCTGTGCAAATCAGTAAAAGCTGGTTTGCTTTGGCGACCCCTGAGGCCATATGGCAAAAGGTAAAAAGTAAGTTTTTCTATGAATTCATGCACTTAAGTATCTGCACTTACAATAATCTACTGAGTACACAGAAATTTAGTTTAAATTGACTAAAAAGCAATTTTAGAGCCGAGGCAAATACAAACAATTTACAATTTACAACAATTAAACATTTTAAAAATAAAATAAAAAATAATAAATTTAAGATTCAACATTGAAAAATCATAGAAAAATATAATTTACATAATAATTTGGAACTTGCTGTAAAATTGATCTAAAACAGTTTTTGTGCCCAAAAAACTCAATAATTTAAAGAAAAATTGATTGTGAGGATGAATGTGGATTTTTTTGTTATATACCTAATTTCTGTGGAATATTTGATGCTGAGAGGATCTGCTTTTGTCTTTATAGTAGCCAAAAAGATAAAATCAACTTATTTGGATCAAGTGTTAAATAAAACATCACTTTTTTCCTTTTTCTTTTTTTAGTTTAGCTTTTAATCAGACAACTGATGTAATAGCACAGTTTAGCTAAAAGAGAGGTTAATGGGTCGATAACTCCTCATCCATCTGGACGCCTTTTAAAGCAGCAAAGTGGCTTTTGTGCTGCTGCCTTCCACAGTTCTTCTGTGTTTTAGCTCTCAAAGCAAAGGTGGAGGAGCAGAGAATCTGTCTGAAAAATCCTCCTCAAGTTCCTTTTAAGGGCAGCTGTAGAAGTCTGAGCTCTGTAATCCCCATTCCTGTATGCTTCAATGGATGGAAGCACAGAAACAGAAAACAAACGTGTGGGAGGCTCATTAACTTCTGCCCTGCTTTTTAACCACATTTCCTTAATATGGCAATGATGAGGCTTGAACCATCAACTCTAAGATCAAATCTTTTCTGCTGAATGACCTGCTTGTGTTTTGTTGTTGTTTTATGTGGGGTCAAAAGCCTTTTGCATTCACTGTTCCAATCATTTTTGTTTCAGACGCAGAGCCAAAGGAGAACCATCAACCTTTGCAGGTAAAAGACGCTGGTGCTTTTCCTCTTATGCTACACACTGGGCATGTGACATGTGTTTAGCATACAGTGTTCACACAGGTCTGTCGCTACCCGATACTAGTGCATGGGGACGCCATCCATACATCACTGTTAAATCTGAATCCCTGATTGGTCAAAGTTTGAGCATTGTACATAGACCTCAAAAACTGACGCAGACACTTGCGTGTTTATGCGTAAACGTTCTGAACAAAAAAGCCCAAAATGTGCGTTTACACACGTTTACATAGTTTTCATCAGAAATAATCATTTTTGTGGTGTGAACCCAGTGTGAGGAAGATTCTTTTTTTCTCCCCTGCATGTTTTTAAGCTTAAATGGCCAAAATAAATCAAGTGATCGGAATAAGTTGAAGTTTATGTAAATAGGTTGAGTTTTAGGTCTAGTTTAAGCTTAAACACAACTTTTTATTTGATAACTCCTCTACATTTCGATCAAACAGGGGAGTTCTTCCCCCAAAAAAATCTTCATTTATGAAATCGCATGACTGCTCCATGACATTGACTGACTGTTGCTTTAGTACTTTTGAGCAAACTCTCCTCTGCATCTAATTCTAGATGTCTGTGCAGCTTTTCTAACTGTGAAACAGAGTTCACATAAAGGTTCATATTTCAAAACTGCTGCTGATTTTCACAACATAACCCTGCATCTGTCGCATAGTTTTTCAAAGTAAAACTCCAGACTAAAGCGTTTTTACCTTTGAACCTGATAAACGGAGAGGTTTTTATTTATTTAAGTCTGTTAAAACTGCCAGTTTAAATGTCGTCTTTCCGATTTTTTTTTTTTTTTTTTTTTTTACACTTTTTGTGTCCCTTGTGTGGTGACACACACTTGTGTGGTGACACACCAACTCCAGGCAGGAGTTTGTTGCGGTTTTTATTTTTTAAATTTGCAAAAAACCTGAACTCCTTCATGCTGTATGGCACTGAATTACAATGTACCATTAAATTAGTGTAAATGATGTGTTTAAATGCTACTAGAATACTGGGTCATCAGTTTTCTTATCAGTTGTTCAGGACTTAAGATTGTGAATAATATTTGGTAAAAACAACGTTTTTTTTCCCCCTTTCTTAAACAGATTTGCCCCGATAATTAATATAAAATAGTCAAAATATCCTCTTTAAAACACTCTACACTTCTTTTAAGTCTTCCAGAGTGCATGGCTCCCTCAAGGCAAGCAACCCATCTTATACATTGAAAGCACGGATCTCTTCAGTCACTGCATTAGCAGCGACACATCCTTCTCCACAGCCAGAGAACGGTGGCCAGCCCCACGCCCCGCTCTGCCCTCGGGCTGTCTCAGGCTCTCTTACTCAGTCACTCGCATATTAATCCACTGACGAATACCAGCAAAACAAAACACACAAAAGTGTGACTTGTATTGGCGGTAACACCAGTAAACTGTTCAAACACAGCGCTAAAATAAACTAGTTTCCCGCGGACAGGTGCACAGAGTTTGATTGGCTTTTTCATATCCTCTGCATTTTTGTTTTTAAAAACACTGTTTACAAAGATGTGTTAGTATTTTTATCTTTTTTTTTTTTACTGTTGTAAAGGACGTTAAATTATTATGTTATATTTAAAATAGTGTCTGAAAATAAAAGGTTTTCATGTACATAGTTTATTATCTCTTCCCTCCTTGTTTTCACACAAAAATTTATCAATAAAAATAAATTAGACTTGTTCATTTTTTTTTAAATGTACAATATTAAATTTGGTTTTGAATCTTTTAAAATGTATCTTCTATACATCTGAAGACACCCTGTAGAAGAGTTTCAGGTCAGATGAAAGGATGGGTGAACAAAACTGTGGTGAGAGCAGCCCTGTTGTTCGACCTAGAGATGGTGGCACAAAGGAACGACAGGAAGCAGAGCTGGAGGCAGCAGAGATGAAGATGCTGAGGTTCTCTCTGGCAGGGATCAGGATAGAAAGGATCAGGAAAAAGGATATCAGAGGGACCGCACATGTTAGTGGATCTGGAGAGAAAGTAGAGAGGCCAGACTTAGATGGGAATATATTGAATATATGGTAGAAGGATGTTGAGTCTAGAGCTGCAGGCAAGAGGTCTAGAGCAAGAGCAAAGAGGAGGTTTATGAATGCAGTGAATGGAGACATGAAGGAAGCTGGTGTTAGAGTAGAGGATGCAGAAGACGGGGTTAGATGGAGGAAGCTGATTCGCTGTGACGACCCCTGAAGGGAAAAGAAGGGGGATTATCTTGAGGACAGACATCTTTAGTGACATCATTAATGTAGTGTTTTGTTTTTATAAATAGGCCTCATTGAGCAAATGTTTTGATCTTATTAAGTATTTGTGTCCGTGTGTACTAAAAAAAGAATTGTGAGCTTTTTGTCTCATTTTTTCTGCATTTTTTTTCTCCTTTATTGATCTGAAAAATGATCCAAAACTGAACTGTGAGTTTTGTGATCAGTTGCACCCCAGTGACTTGTGATATGCGAGGAACTAATGATAAGCAAATATTGGAGAAATAAGCAGAGGGAGGATGAGTAGGAGAGAACAACGCAAATGCAACGCATTTACATTTACAAAAAACAATGAATATGAAAATGATTTGACTTTTTTAAGCAGCAAAACCCATTTTGTTGAAAGTTAAGTCAACATTTTAAAGTCCCATTCCAATCATCTTTTGATGTATTTTCAAAGTGTTCTCAGTGGTCTTTAAATTACAATGTGTTCCAATGATTATGCAAATGATGTTTTTCTATGATTTTCTTAATACTCGATTTCATAAATTAAGTCATGATAATTTTTAAGTCACTTTCCATCTATCCTCTTCCGTTCATCCGGGACCGGGTCATGGGGGCAGCAAAGATATTTAGACTTCTCTCTCTCCGTCCGCTTCCTCCGGCACCTGGGAGGATCCTGAGGCATTCCCAGGCCAGCTGAGGGACATAGTCTCTCCAGCATGTCCTGAGTCTTGCCCGGGGCCTCTGCCCAGTGGGACATGCCCAGCACACCTTCCCCCTCACTCATGAAAAAGACCCCAAGATACTTAAACTCCTCCACCACCCAGAGAGGGCCAACTAAGTCACTAACCATGAGAGTATTTATTAAATGTTATTGAACAAACCTCCTAAAGTCTTTTTTCTAAAAATAAAAACATTCAAATGCACTGTTCCACATTATTACACACAACAGAGTTCCACAACGTTTGATAGATTCTCAAAACTTAAAATTGTCAGTTGTTGAATTTGCTGCATTGAGAGGTCATTTTTACTGAAATCAAAAACATCTTTTTAAGTTACATTTAAACATAAGACCCATATTTTGTAGCAGCTTCTGAATTCTTGCTTCCTTTCGTGCCCGTAACAGTCAAAGATGCAGAGGTAATTCTGCCTTTATCTGCACCTCACTTTCTCTGTGTGCTTTTAATCAGACACATATCTCTTAATAGTGCAATGATCACACTAAAGTTTTCCCTAAATGTCCAAGACATTCAGCTATTTCACACTTTCAGCAGCAGAGATGTTTTCTTTCCCATAATGCTTGAAAATGCTGGTCTGCTTAATAATGTGGAACGTCCTTCTTTGGTGGTTTTTCCTTTAATTGAACTCAACTTTTTCATGATCACAGATGTCTGAGATTGACTTCAGTCATCCCAGAGACGCAATAAAACAAAGAATTGTATCTTTTTGACACTAAAATACAATTTGCATAATCATTTGGAATGCACTGTGATTATGCCGTTTTTAGCCAAAATCAAAATACCTGTGTTGTTTTCTGGGACATAGTTTCTGCAGAGCAGCAGAAAAAATTGACTTCAGAGGAGTAGGCGGGACTTTTGCCGTGGAGCGACCCCCCCTCTCCTTCTTCTTGCTGATTTTGATAACTCTGCCTATGCACTCTCCCTCATATTTGTGACCCATACATCATCTTTTCTACATCACAAATCTTTTTCAAACACCATTTTTTTCGGCTCCTGATTCACAACAATTTAAATAAATACTCAGAAATGCTATTATAATTTAAATTTTCTTGCATGTCCTTCGTCATCAGAAAAATGCCACAAGAACATGTTAAATAGCAAAAACACAATTCTCACTGCAGTGGGTCTTTAAAACTCTGCAAAAACGCACAATAATTTCGTTTTGCAGCCTTTGCTGGTCTTTTATGCTGCACATTTTATTGTTTTTTTTTTACATAAAATGTTCTAATTTTATGTGTTTTGAGTTTGTGATCATATTTGCTCCTTTTTTTCCTCCAATATTAATCTTTGCATGTTAGAATGTGGCAGCAGCACCTCTCGACGCCCACTCACAAGCTGTGAGCGTGAAACACCCCGAGGCGGACGCGCTCCCTGATCTGTCCCACTCTAAGCAGAGCGGTGAGAGCCCCCCCTCCATCTGTTTGTTTCAGTTTCTTCACTCTGTGTTAGACTGAAGCGCTGTCGCGTCCACGGCCGAACCCTGAGTGACTCATTTCCTGACGCGGCTTGTTGCACACAAACTGCTGTGAAAAACGCCGAGTATTTGTTCTCTTTACTTAACACTGGTGTTAGCTCTGCAGCCTCTCAGTGCATGGATCTTAAGAACCCCTGTGTTCTTCAGCAGATGAGGAGGTTTGTGGGAGCGCAGAGTCTCCCTCATGTGGTCCAGCACAATCTCTGAGCTCATCATCTGAGCAGGAGCAGACCATCACTCCTGCAGATATGATTTTACCTGACAGTACAGCGACTGACCCAGAGGAGATGCTCAGCCACACAAAAAGGTACTTTATTATAAAGAAATGCAAACTTTTTGCTTCTTATTGCTACATTTTTAAGGGTTCAGGGTTTCTACAGTAAGTCTGTGTGTCACTTCAGTGAGCAGAGGCAGCAGCAAAGCTGTAAAATCTTCCTCCTTTCTGGTCTGAGGAAGTCTGATTGGCACTCACTGCCACTGCAAGAGAAGTTACCTTTTTACAGAGTTGCACAACTTCCCTGAATTTTCCCGTGTTTGTTAGTCAAATGAAGGGCTCTTGGACTGTGGGAGGGCCGCATGGGGCAAATTGTCACCTCCTCAGCCGTGCTTTGCATAGATCCAGTCCACCTACAAGCACATAAAGGCTGTTTCTCATCTGCCATCACAGAAAGCACTGCAGCCCATCATTCTGTTAGCCCCTTTAGACCCTTAATCAAGACTCAAACGGGTTAACCTTTGACCTTTTGACTGTTCTCAGCTCCCTGCTGACCTGTGAGGAACACAAAGGAGAAGAGGAGACGAGCGAGGCGGGTTCAAGCGGAGCAGATATGCGGCGTCACAAGGTTAGTTGCAGAAGGGCATCCAGCTTCCTCTGCACACGCCACAGCTTCCTCTTTCTGAGGCTACAGCTGGGCCACTCTGAAAAGACAGTAATGTGTTTTAAGGGGAAGGAGGTCTCATTCATGCTCTACAACAACAAACTCCATTCGAGAAGGCCAGACGCTGTGGAAGGAAAAATGTGCTGTTAAAGACAGCAGGCAGGTGCACAACACCTGAAAAACGGCAACAATTAAAGACCCACTCCAATGAAATTGGTGTTTTTAACATGTTATTGTAGCCGTTTTCTGTTGATGGAGGGCATACAGTGGCGATGGAAAGTTTGGGCACCTCAGGTAAAATGTTATATTATTGTGCATCAAGAACTCAAGGAAAGATGGAAAAATCTTCTAAAAGCATCAGTTTACAGATGAGATGTTTTTTATGTAAAAAAAAGGCTTTATTTCCATCATTTATCCTTTCGAAATAACAGAAAACAAAATAATGGTGTGTGAAAAGTTTGGGCACTGTGCAGAGTTAGTACCTTGTACTTCCCCCTTTTCAGGTATTACAGCTTATAAACGCGTTTTGTACCCAAGAGTCTCTCAATTCTTGTTTGAGGTTTCTACATCCATTCTTCTTTAAAGTCTTCCAGTTCTTTCAGATTTCTAGGATGTCTGTTACACACTGCTCTCTTCAGGTCTATCTATGACTGTCAATGATGTTAAGGTCAGGTGATTGGGAAGATCTTTGCAAAACCTTCAGTTTCTTAATGTAAGACGGCGTGGATTCTGAGGTGTGTTTAGGATCATTAAACATTTGGAGAAGTCATCCTCTCTTCTATCTTTTCACAGATGGCATCAAGTTGGTGTCCAAAAGTTGCTGATAAAAACTCATGAAATGTTTCCTGTGCCGCTGGCTGCAATAGAAGCCCAAAACATGATTGATCCACCCCCATGCTTAACAGTTGGACAGAGGTTCTTTTCATTAAACTCTGTACCCTTTCTTCTCCAAATGTTAATTGCAGACAAAAAGCTTAATTTTAACCTTGTTGGTCAACAGAATTTGTTTCTAAAAAGCATCAGGATTGTTAATATGTTTATTTGTGAACTTCAAAGGTTGAATTTTGTGTTGAGGACGTAGAAGAGGTTTTGTCCTGATGACTCTTCCATGAAGACCATATTTGTACAAGTATCTGTTGACAGAAGAACAGTGAACCACAACTCCAGAGTCTGCAGGTCTTTCTGTAGGGATGATTCAGTCAAACATGGGTTTGGATTTGCTTTTCTCACAATCCTGTGAGCTGCTTTGTCTGAGATTTTTCTTGGTCTTCCAGATTCTGCTTTAACTTCCACTGTTCCTGTTGATTGTCATTTCTTAATGACATTCTGAACAGAGGATATTGAAAACGCTTTGCTATCTTCTTCTAGCCTTCTCCTGCTTTGTGAGCATCAACAATTTTCAGTTTCATTGTTCTGGAAAACTGCTTGAAGAACCCATGATGCTGATTGTTGGGGCGACGTCACATGAGATTAAAATAAACTGGTCTTTGTAAACAATGATTATGAACAATCCATGACACTGTCAGGTCTCAGCTTTTCCAAAGGGGGCAGCACATACTATGAATTCTGCAGGTTGCCAAAAGTTTTGCACACACCATTATATTGTTTTCTGTTTTGAAAGTAAATGATGGAAATAAAGCCTAATTTTTACATATTAAATAATGTCTCATCTGTAAGCTGATGCCTTCAGGAGATTTTGCAATCTTTCTTTGGGATCTTTATGCAGAATAATATAACATCTTACCTGGGATGCACAAACTTTTGATCCCCACTGGTTATGAAGAAAAACTTTAAATCGCTCCAGAGTTTAGGTCACAGCAGCCAAAAAAAAGCATCATAAAGAAAAAAAAAACTCATATCGCATTGGAGTACAGTAAAAGTCCTTTTGAAAACATTTCTGCCAAACCTGGTGTATGACTGAGTGGTGTCTATAATTTTATGTTATTTCAGAAGTAAATAATTCTGCACACAACCACAGTGCCTCCTAGCAAAAAAAGTCGCAACCACAGCCAAACTATGTAAAAGAAAAAAAAAAAAAAAGCACGACTTATTCCATGAAAAATATGCAAAGCATTAATATTGTATTTCTTTATTCAGATCATTATGAATCAGAAGTAGGAAAAAATCTGCTTGAAAAAAATTGTATTTGTGAGGTAGAACATACACTGGGCGGGCCACAAGCTCTCTCTAAGTAAGTCTTTGTTTTCCTCCTCTGAGCTCCTATGGCTGGATAGCTCGAATGTCGCTCACCATTTTTGTTGCACCGTTAATGTCATGCTGGGGTTGTAAGGGGCTGTAAGCTAGTGGAAGAGCCTGTATATAGAAAGACCTGTTATAGTTAACAGGAAGGAGGTGAATTTCTTCTGAACTCCTGCCGCTCTGCAAACACTGTCTTAGAAACAGCATCTCTTTTTTTTAATTTTCTTCTAAAAACGGCATAAACATTATCAAAAGACCGCTGGGAAGGCTTTTGCAATAGAATAAAAAATTCACAGAGGGACTTTAACCGCTTATGCTGAATTTAATTTGGATTGGAATGGAAATGGTTTATTTCAATCAAAGCTTTACAGGGTTAAAGGCATTTCCACAAAAAAAGAAGAATCTTTATTTTTCATGTGTTCAGATCTTTTTTACTGATGAAATTTTTTATTTATTGACTAAAACATATGTATTTGTTCATAAACTTTTTAACATTCTTTGCCTGTTTTTTGCATACGTTCTTATTGTTTGCTTAGTTGGTTACGTGAATCTTTGCTACAACAAAAGTCAACTTTTTCCTTTCAGATTGTGCACGCTGTTCAGATGTTCAGGTATTATTTTTCAAATAACCAACAATCATAAAAGTTAAAGTTAAAGCTGTAAGGTTTAATACAAAAGAAGTGCTTCTTTCCCAAGAACATGAGTATTTGGATATATTCAAATTGTATTTAAATATGGAAATGAAGGTAACTCTGATGCGTGTTGTTTTCTATGCTATAAAGAGGTGATCTTTCATTATTTACTCCTTTAAAATTGTTAATATCTATTTTTTTTATGTAAAATTATTAAATAAACTATTTTTTTTCAATGAGTATTTATATTTTAAATGTTGGAACACTTAAAAAATGTAGATTTAAATTGGACTTCAAGATCAGAAACTATAAGACAAAAGCTAATCCTAAATGTAGTATCAGCTTGTGCACAAATAAAGTGTATTTTAGTTCATTAGTAATACTTACACTTTGATGGTCTAAGGAAGGGAGGAGCTTAAATTTTTGACAGCTTTGCTTCTGCTCACTGAGGTTTGCTGCTTTGGTTCATGAAAATCTTCAGTGTTTCAGTCACTGTGGACATGCTGAACATCAATGATCACTTTTTCCAATTTCCCCTTCTGTCCTCGTTTTTCAGTTTTGTTGTGTTTGGGATTATAGTCTGGTTCTATGTACACTATATAGAAGAAGATGGATGGATATGTATGTATATATATATATATATATATATATATATATATATATATATATATGTATTGAAAATAATATATTTTATTCATATTATACAATCATAATTAGAAAGATATTTATTCTTCTAAATACACAGATATGTAATGAAAAGCAGAAGTTGAAGTGAATCAGACCATTATTTTTGAATTGGATTGATGCATTTAGATGAAGATGAGAGACTACAACATGATAAAGTTCAAAATGTCATTTTCCCTTCAACAGCTTGTTGATTTGGACCCATGTGTTTATAGGTGTCGTTTCAATGGTGCACAGTGAACATGGAAAATTTCCATTTGTCTGTTTTCATTTTAGGTTATTTTCTTTTTTTTCAGTCACCGGCCTTGGGCCATTTTTTTGCAGCTACATTGAACGCAAAGCGCTAGTTTTGTTCAGTGGTGTGTTGCACTCATTGGAGTTGGTAATATGCAATACGCATGTACCAGATGATATTTGTTGGTAGTTTTGCATGTCAAAGTGATGTTATTTAAAAAATTTGCTGCAAATAACTTTAAAACAAAGATGACTGGCTGACAGCAAATTTTTTGCAAAAAATCTTTTTGTTTTTTCATTACCCTGCGATCTGCCCAAACTTAAATCAAAATCAACATATTGGGCACCACAGATCTATGCCCTTAACAATGGCAAAATGAAGGAAATGACTTGTCCTCAATGAGTAACAGACTTGGATAAAGCAGAGTGTCGTCTGCGTAACTGATAATTTATGAGTGTGCATTCATGTATTGGACAACCATGTCTTAAACCATTGCTAGAAAATTGTCAAAACATAGATTTGTGAATAAACTGGTGCATAACTCCATAAGAATGCTTGACATTTTTTTTTATATCTTGGATCTTAAAAAATACTTTTGACATATTTCAATGTCAAGCGATGACAACTGCCTTTTCATACAAATAAAAACTAGGGCTGCCTACACTAATGTGTTAATGCACGTGATTAGTGAAAAAAGGAATGCATTAATATATATTGACACAGATTAATCACACTTGCAAAGCAACCATTTTTCACCAGTTCAGGCTTCCACGGCGTGCGCCAATTTCTGAAAGTACTTACTTCTTCATGAACTATACCGCTTTTAACATGGTCGCGTACAAAATAAATAAATATTTAATTGATTTTTAGTACTTTATTCTTGTTATTTTTTAGGTGTAAATTAATTTTTCTAAAAAAATTTTTTATGCGTAATGCAGCCTGCTGTCACTGTAACAAGCCAATGCTTTGTCGGTCCGGCAGACCTTGACTGAAGCGGCAAAGGAAAGCAATATACATGTGCTAATCATCACAATATGGTAAAAGAAAAATAAGAAAGTACCAGTTCAGACAGAAATCTCCTACTGCTTGTTTTGTCCAGATCAGAACAAAAAAGTTTGTTTTGAAGAAGCATGCGCAAATAGAACATTGTGACTTGAACTTTTTCCAGAACACCCAGCAGCAGTCATATTTGAGTATCCACCTGGACCATTTAAAGTGCAGAAACGCAATGTTTATTTCTTAAGGCTGTAAATCAGCATGCTTGTTTTCTTGGAGTAAAACTGCAGACATTAAATTAATCTTACGAAGCTAAGCAAAGAGAAGATGGTTTGATAAAATGGGCCATGATGGCCCATTCCCTCTGCTTAGTGGGCTTTTGTGAGTTCAGATTAGTAATATATTTATATTGACATGCTAAAACTGCAGGTTTACCATTATTAATATTTGAAATATTGAAAATGCACAATATCAATTGTTAACAAATTCAAGAGGAAAAACTCAGATTGAGAAAAAGCAGATTGTGATGATATTGTCGTGCTTATTGATTTGATATTTCAATACTAATTATCTCCTCCATTCTTTGTCATGTACCCAGTACAATTTTAATCTGTTTCATTTATTTGATAGGGACAGTGCATATTAATGAAAACCTCTGTAGCAGTTACACTGTAACTATGCCAGATTATAGCAGAGATGCTCATTTCTGTTGTCCCTAGGCAGGTACACAGAAAACCAATCAAACAATAATACAAAAATACAATAAAGGAGCTAAAAGTGCTAAACATAAACTAAGGAGGGTGTCAGTGATGCTATTCATTATTTGTAGAAACATTGAGTTGATATAGTACCATTGTGAATTCGGACAAAGTACAACAATAAAAGAATAACATGCAAATGAGTAAACTGCAGTGAGCATTGCACAGGTCCTAAGGTGCTGTGAGTGTTGCACTGCATCATAGACCTATGAGTATAACATGAGGTCTGAACGGCTCTGATGGGCACATTGGTTTATCAATTAGTTCATCATGCCTCTGTATGATGCAGTGCAATTCATATGTTGTCCCTTCTTCCCACTCCCCTACGGGGGAACGGGAGAGATTCCAGGTGTATTGTCTGTATCAATGTCTTTGGCTGTGGACCTCGCCTCTGGATCGTCTCACACCCCTAGCTGCCCCAAAGTTTTATCTGAATGAAGGCCATCAAACATGTAGTTTTTATTCAAATATGCAGTTTTTATTTAACACAATAAAAATGAAGGAAAACATTTTCACTTTGGCCTGTTTTTGTTAAAAGCTGCATATTTTCGTATAAAAATTGAACTTGTAAAAGATTGGGATTAATCACAATCCAAAAGTGTGATTAATCAGATTAATGTTTTTAACAGATTGACAGCACTAATAAAAACACAAAAAGGTTAAAGCATATCTCTTTTAGTGTGGCTTTTTCTAATCAAAACTGATTCAAAAAATGAAGTGAATACATTTTTTTTCATGGATAAAACTGACAAAAGTGGTTTAAAATGACTTCAAACTGTGTTTTCTTGTAATAATTAAAAAGTCATTCAAAATATTTGTTAAAAAGGGAAGAAAATATTTTTTTAATGCTGGCGAAAGCTTGATTTGACTCAAACCCTTGAAGCTCTCATCTTGTTTTGGTTGTTTCAGTGTTCACTCGCACAAATGTGTGCACAGAGCCCGCCTCCAACACTTCAGATTGTCCACTGTGTTATTTATCCACACACTTCTGAAAGTGCAGGGCTCTCCACCGTTATGTAAAGAATCAGCCGACTGTGCAACTCTCCTCGTTTCACAGCTTTGCTATTTGTTTTTGTCATTTCAGAGTTTGATCCGAGACAGTTCAGCGGAAAGACCAGCAGCTGAAGATGGGTGAGTGTCAGCATCGTTAACCTGCGATAAAAGCAGAGAAATCGTCCTTCTGAAGGGTGGAGTTTGTTCTTTCTAGCTCCTGTCTGTTACCTGTGTTGGTGGAGGAAGAAGAGAGCACACAGGACACAGTAGTGCAGGCGGAAGGTAGGCGTAAAAACCTGCACGTCGTTTTATTTATTTTTTTCATGTTCACATCCATGTTTAGTATTTTTTCCATCCACTATAAAAAACTTTTCCAGATGGGAATCACCTCCCCAGGAGTGAGAACCTCGTCTCTCTTAGCAGCAGCACTCTAACAGCAACATCCATCACATCTGACAACCAAACAGGGAGGAGAGGCGTGATCTCTGACCCCAGACAGCAAGCTGACCAGGTGAGAAAAGAGATACTCTTTTAGGTGACCAGTATCAGCAAAAACTGGAAGAACCAGAACCTTTTTTTGAAGATTGTTACTCTAGAATGTGTTGCCTAGATTTATTTTAATAATTCAGTTGTTGTTTTTATTCTGTTTATTGCTTCTTAGCTTAAAACTTGATCAAACTGTTAAAATTAATCTGAAAATGTCCAGCATTGATTTGAGGTCATGCTGGGTCATTATTGTCAGAGGATGCCACACAGAACAGAGTCCTTTTGTTTGCATCAACACCGTGTTATTGTATTGCAACCTGGACTTATTTACCAACTGAAAAAGAAATGCTGTTATTCCTGCTAAGCTAGAATACCTTCGTGTATGTGTGCATGCGTGCGTCAAAAAGTGTGCAGGAAGGAGGAGTGGGTTAGCTTGATTCCTTACCGTTCTTGGATCAGGTCATCCTGCATGTAGAGAAGGTACAACGCCTGCTTTGAGCCTTGGATTCTCCTCATGTAACAACTTGTGTGCAGGCAGAGAAAGGAGGAACCTATCAGACTGGGAATGTTAAAGTGAAATCTGAGCACATACTACTCTTTGTTTTTGTTTGCAGGAGTTTGTACGAAACATGTCTGCAGCCGAGGAGCACAAAGTGCAGGATGAGCACAGTGAAAGCAGCAGAAGCTCTGAGAGGGACTGTAAGTGTTTCCACCTTCTCTGCTGAAATGCACAAGAAATAAACAAAATCAACAACACGCAAATTGTTTTTTTTTTTTTTTTCGTATCAAAATTGCACTTGTTTCAGTCTTAAATAAAAATTTTATGGTAAATTTTTACTAGCAGCTGAGACATCGGTGCTTTCTGACACCAGTGATGCCTTTAAAGAAGAGAGAAACAGGTAAGACGATAACGATCATACCACTGCGTAATCTTCCATTTATGCATGTGTGCTTTAAGAAATGCGTCTCACTGACCCTAAAAATGGTCTTTGTCTGCAGCTTGTCACCCAATGACAAGGAGATTGAGGTATTTGTACCAATTTTTAAATGTTTCTGTTAAAATGAAGTTAGATCAAGATTTTAAACTAGAAAGCCATGTTTTGACAATCTAAAAGCTGATTTCTTTAAAGCGAACAAGTTTACTACAAAAACTAAATTTGAAGAAAATGAAAAGATCTTTGTTTTAAAGAAAATTGGGTTTTTTGTCTTGTAGGAACTATTATCTTATCAAGAACGTTTTTTTCAATATCAAAATAATGCTTCCTAGAGCCGGTCTTAGCAGCATGTCTGCATTTTGCCCACAACAAAAACAACATCCGAACTTTTACAAAGATGGATGTTCATATAAAATGAAAGTATAATGCCGATAACCGCTAGCTCTGCTGAGAAAGTGTGTGCGTTAGCCTGGGGGCAGGGCTGGCAGTGCAGACACTTCCTGGAAGGGGCCGTTGTCACTTTCACACGTATGAATGTGAGAACCCACTCGTTTTTGTGGATTTGGAGGGTCTGATGCTCAGAGCGCAGGTTTTTAGAGGAATACTCAGAAATGCGTGAACAAATCAAAATACTGTTTTGGGGTTGTTTTTTGTTAGGAATGAACATGAATAAAGTCAGTTTTGCATGATATAGGCCATTTAAGCAGCTTCTTTTGCCATTTGTCTCTGAAAAGAAATAAAAACCAAAAACCTGTCACTCATGGAAATGTCTGTAACTGGCAGTTATATCCAGCATTCTTCCTTTAGGCAGAGTTTCAGCGCCTGTCCCTGGGGTTCAAGTGTGACATGTTCACACTGGAGAAGAGGCTCAAACTGGAGCAGAGATCACGTGACCTCGCTGAGGAGAACATCCGCAAGGAAGTGTCCAGCTGCCAGGGATTACTGCAGGTCTGAGATGTCATGTAATGAAGCGTTTGCTCTTATGCTGAGTCAGTTAATTCATTTGTGTTTTTGGTTTTTAACGTGCAAGACATGCTGGTTCACAAACGAGTGTCAAAGTTTGAACTAAAGTTAGTTGCTATCAATTAATTTATAGTCAGTCTAAAGTTTCATACAAACTCATGTCTGTACAATGTTTGCAGTCGGGTCTTTTTCAGCAGACTCCTGGCCCATTCAAACATTTGCTGACCAAGAATCAGCTATCTATTCATTTTCCAAACCCACTTAATCCCTTTTTGGTCACGGGGTTACTGGAGGCTATCCAAGTTACTCTTAGGTGAAGGGGGAGTGCACCCAGGACAGGTCACCAGTCTATCACTGGGGAACACAACCACATGTAGGAGTAATTTAGATTTTCCATGGAGTGCCTGAAGAAAACCCACACCTGTACAAGGAGAACATGCAAACTCCACACAGAAATGGATCAGCCAGGATTCGAACCACCACATTCTCATTGTGAGGAGAGTGCTAACCACTATACTACTGAGCAAGCCCCAAGGGTTGTGGGTTGTGACAAATCTACCCTCATTCTGACTTTCTCAGAAAGCTGTCCATCGTTGGGTCAAAAAAGCCAATTGATTTTCACTAATAACAAGGAAATCAACAAAAACAAACAGCATCCACTGCAGTCAGTGTAAATCTACATTATTAACAGGAAATAACTCAGCTGTCCTTACAACCAAAAGCCTATTGGGCATCTTGATCCCCAAGAAAATGTAGTTTTATCTTCTGTTTGGCAGCATAGCAGACGCATTCACCCGCAGACAGGGATTCTGGCACGCACATCGATTTTTCTGAGCACTTCTCTTGCGGTCATAGCTCTGTACTGTGTGGGACTCGCATGGAGCATACTCTACGCCCTGTGCATCGCGTCCACCTGAAATCAGAATTACATTTGGACTTTTTCCTGTGGCAGTTTATCCTGTGCTGTTTATAAAAGGGGTACCCGTGCTCCTGGGAAACAGTGTGACTGGCAGTAAAGTTTTACCACATTTCAAGGTACCTCAGAAACCCACTTTAGTGCAACCAAAACATAAAGATCGGCACAGCATTTCATACCCGGCCTGCACCATTACGTGTACGCAGTCCCGAAAACGTGCGAATGATTAGCCTGACAGTGTTCCTTTGTTCGTTCAGGAGATGATCATATTACTATGTCATTTGCTGAAATTGGCAGTTTTCCCAGGTGACAACTACAATTACTGCACATGGCTTTGTGCCATCTGTGTCGCGCAGAGATCCAGCCAAATTTTATGCACATAGTGTTTCAGTTTGTTTGCTGCATATTATTGCACAGGAGTCACTGGGATTTGGCCATGTTAGTGTTCGATCACACTCCACAAGGTCCCTGCAGGCTTTAATAGAAAGGTTACTGGTGCCTCCGGAGCTAAAGCAGAATAAAGCGCACGTCTTTGTTCATGGGAGCGATGGAAGACAGATGGCGTACACGCTTTTACTAAGATGCCGCTAAAGCCGGCATCATTGCTGAACAACCACCTGGCAATGAGACATACTCCGACCACGATTAGACGGAGCCTGCATACTTGATTTCGCAGCCATTTAATTCAGTCCCGGAAGATGAGGACTTGGATGTATTTGCAGGAGAAGATTGATTTAAAAAATTATGTGAGTGGATTGTTAAACAGATGAAGTTCATCTGAACTTTCTTTGCGCCTTGTGTATGGATTAAGTAGGGCAATAGATCCCCTAATTAAGACTGTAATACAGCACACCTTATGGTGCAGAAAATGAAAAGTAAAGATTTCTTGATCTTAAGGGTTCAAAAGGTCTTCTGTAGGAATTTTTTGTTGTTAAACTGTCTTTAATTTGAAATCATAATATAAAAGTAGACAACTAGTAAAAATTGCAACAAAGACTTTAACCACAAAAATGTTTTTGTTTAAATGTTCAGCATCTTAAATGACAAAGTGATGACGTCTGGGGTTGTTTCTGTTTCACTTTTCTTCTCAGGCTCTGACTCCTTTGTGTGAGGATGACACACAATCCATGGAGATCATCCAGAGGCTCCAGAAAAATCTAGATATTCTCATCCAGTCAACAAACCGGGTGTCCAGTCGCTCTGAAATGTTGGGAGCCATTCACCAGGTCTGCAGCAAACTGGCACTGTGTATAAATAACTTTATAAAGATGTTCTGTTGGGATAATGAATCTGAGGGTTGATGATCCAGCAGAGTTTGTGGTTTTTCTGAAACAGGAGAATCGTATTGGAAAAGCGGTGGAGGTGATGATCCAGCACGTGGAGAACCTGAAGAGAACGTACACAAAGGAGCACGCCGAGTTGCTGGAGCTCAGAGAGGCGCTTATGCAGAACGAGAGGTCCTTTGGGTCTCAAACAGAACGAGGTAATGACCCCTAAACCGACACCGGCATTTATTCAACCTCATACAGCTAGTTTGTCCTTTGAAATAATTATTATTTCAACTTTTATTCTGAAATTAACCAAATCAATCCAACTGTAAATTGGGTTTAACGGGAAAATACTCGTATCAGCTAATATATATAAAGATCTCGTCAATTTCTAAAAGTTTTCTTTAAGTTTAACACAAGAAATTAGAAGTTTACTGAAGTCAAACCAAAATTGTTTTAAGTCGGAATATTTCTGTTGAGGCAGGTCAAGTGTTGAAGACAGAATCCATATGTTGATCTGGGATGGATCCATGTTGGGTTTGACTCTGATCTCATTAGAGTCCCTGTAGAGAAAAGGGTTGGGGTGAAGCAATGTAGACTTTTATGATGTTTTAGAATATTTAGGGAATAATAATGATCATGCCGCTTTAAGCTAAAATCAAAAACTTGTCATTTTCTAAGACAGAACTGCAGTAGTTTATTAGAAATTCACCTCTTAATTGTGGGCAGAACCATTGGCTCCTTCCTCTTAGTTCAGTAAATGTGGTCTTCTGCTAGCTTACAGCTACTTAGAAAAAAAATGTAAAAAATGCAAAAACTCTCAAGATTAAAATATAAAACCCTACATAGATTTGAGTTAAGTAGCAAAATGCCAAAAACATAGAATTACAGAATGGAAAACAAATCGATACCAGATGTCCATTCATGGCAGGTTTCCAAACCACCTTTCCAACAGAACCCAAGTGATACCCGCCATGCACTGCCCAACTGCTTTGGAAGTAGGCATAAGTCCTTTTCCCTAATTCTGGCATCATTGCACATTCTTTTGGTGAATTTTGGAGAAAGCTCCTGAAACAGGTTGATTCAAATAACACCATCACTCAAAACAACAAAAGCATGGCTGTCGGCTTTGAAAGCATTTGAAGTAAATAAAGCCAGAGTACATTAACAGTAAGCGCAAACCCTCAGCAGGAGCACACAGTTCACCAAAACCCTGAACTACTGTTCCAAAACAAAGTAACATGGATCTGCATGTCAGATTATTACTGACATCCCAATTAATAAACAATTAACCCGTTTTTTACCATTTATAACATGTTCCATATTTCTGAGACCCCTATCTCATTAGCATAATGCAAACGTTCCTTTAAAACCCATGGTTTAATATGACGTGGGCAATGCTTTCTGCCCTGTAGTTCATCATAACTCCACTAGAAAGGCTTTTCCTGCTCATTTCAAAATGGCTGCTCCCATAACATTTCAAAAACAGGTTTTTGTGTTAATTATGAACAAACAATGTTTATAAAGACATCATTTTCTCTTTCTAGATGATTTCCGTGGCAGAAAGCTGACATCAACTAACAAGGTGGGTTAAAATGATTTTGATCTCAGGTGGAGTTCTTCTTTAATGCTTACAACAGTCTTTCCTTCACAGGCAGGCAGACGCTTTAGCACCACAGCCATCCCCTATTCAGCGTACAGGCAGGCAGACACTGTAAGAACGACCAACTCTTTCTCTTTTCCCTGCTTTACTTTTTATACTTTTTAGCTGGATTCATTAAGGGTGCATTCAGACTGGACACATTTAGGTTGCCCAAAGTGAACCAGAGTTTGTTTCCCCAGATAATCCAGAACATTTTCATTCTGAATACACCCAAATGGACCGTCTCAGGGGTCCCAAGTGGGGACCAGGAACCACTCTTGGACCCATCTTTTGAGGTGGTCTCGGTTTGTTTCCAATCGAATTGAGCTTCGGTTTGCTCTGAGATTCCTCAGTCTGAATGCAATCTGTTCTTGGAGCGGAACAACTGGACCAAAACGGCCACCGCAGCCAGTGGTCAGGTGGTGTAAACAGAGTAGGATTAACGCAACAGATGAGCTGCAGACAAATGTAAAGCAACAATGTCGTGTTATCAGATGGGGAAAAATGGTCCAACTCCATACTTGTTAGAACATGTAACACCTCTGACAACGCTTCTGGTTGCTTTTCTGTGTGTCGTTAAGCAGCGCACGCCAGGGGCAGTTGTGACGTCATCCTAAAAGCTACCTTGTGGTTCTTTCACAGAATTCTCTTAAAACAATTCCATAACACCTTAGCGATGAGGCCCAGCAACTCAATAAAATGTGGTTGGATAAATCCAGGATCATTAAAACCACTTTTAAGGTCATACACATTTCTTCTCACACTGTTTTACCCACAGTCTATATGTCATAAACATCCTACCTTCATAGCTGTGTCTCCTCAGTAACCGCCTTACAGCATGCCTCAGCCGTACCAAAGCAGCAGCAGAAAGTGACGTTGATACAGACGTTTAAAATTGATCAGAGAAATCTAAAGTCGGTGAACCTTCCTGATAAAGACTGCAAAACACAGGACTTTCTGTGTGAATATCTGCATCTAGTTTCTTTGCCCCGCCATTGTAATTCCCGGACAACCAGCAAAGAGATCTTTAGGTTTTGTTTACAAGCTTTGGTTCGGAAAAAGAAAGTCTGCTTGACAGCTGTCTGAATACAGACTAAACGTTCAGGTTCAGGAATTGATATGGACCAAATTAAACCGACTCTGTCAGGAACAGATGATTTTTCCAGTCTGAATACACTCTTAATTAGTATTTTCACATGAAAACTACTCGTATCAAATGGTCTCTACAGTAAAATCCCTCAGCACTAGAGCAGCTTTTGCTTTTATCATCAATAGTTTAAAGTTTCTGTGGTTTATCCCTAAAAACAGCTGATCAGGGTGTGTGTTGCTTCAAGTGTTTCTGGCATTGCCTTCTGAGTGTCAATTCAACCTCGTTAGGTGCTGCTCCTGTTCATGTTGAATTTTTCCTGCTTTTAACTTGGAACTTCTCTGCTCCTGTAGGCCAAATCCCAGGAAGCTTTAGAGGTTGATGTGGAGAAGATGAACAGGCGCTCCCCATGGTAGGTTCTGGAACATGCACACACTTGCGTTTATAATTAACTTATGATGAGCATGTTACTTACACACTGCAGTACTTTAGCAATTTCTTTTTCACTGGTATTAAAAAGTAATCCCAAAATATTGCTACCTCTGAATCATATTTTACCTCGTAGAAGTAGAATCTGAAGTGACAAGTAAGACAAGTACAACAAAGTATTTTTCATTTAGATGAGGGGAGATGTGCTAAAATAATAAATGAACACACTGATCCCTTGTTTATTGTAGGAGTTATGTTTCATAACTAACTTGCAGTAGGTAAAATCCAAAAAGGATTCATCTTAATGTTTTACAATAATTGTAGATGCTTTTTAAGGCTGTAAAACTCCTCACTATACACTTTATCCACTTTTCTCACAGACATGAATATTTTTACATTTTCCTAGTTTGTTTAAGCTCTCAGAGTTATTTTTTTTATTGACAAATGAGTCCAGCATTACCAAATGAATGAGATATGCAAATGAGATTGAAGAAGTCAACAGCCAATCAGGATGCAGAACTCAATGCGCTGTTTAAAAAAAAATCTTCAAAGCTGAAATCTTTGGTCAAGTGAAAGCACTGGAAGCTCAACTAGAAACTCAACCCCCCCACCCCACCCTCTGTTTTAGTCAGTTTAGTCTGTGAAAATACTGGGTTAGTATTTTGAAAAACGGGAACCGAAGTTCAGTGTTAAAGTCACTGCACTGAGATTTGAGCAAACAATCGACTGTATATGACAACTGGACTGAGTGACCCCTCCCCCTGGCATTCCAAACAGAAAGTGTCCGCTGGTTTCAAGAAGCCATAATCCCACAGACTTCCACAGAGAAATAACCAGCTGTTATTTAGTCATTCTATTTGTCAGAATAACCATTCTTGCTCCGATATATTTTTAACATGTTCTTGATCATCCTTTTTTTTCACAATAGTTTTTTTTTGTTGCAAGTTATTCACATAACAAACTGACCAATCAGATCCCTCAGTAAAAGTAGATGGTCTCATGTGGAACGTTCAAAATATTTCCTTCAAGCATGCTTTAAAATGGGAGGGGTGTGGCTTTCCAACAAGCTCCCATCCTGATTGTTTGTGGTATTTTTTTAACGTTTTTGTCTCATTTGAACATTTTACTTTATTGTAATTCAACAAATACTGAACAGGTAATGAATAAAATGTGACAAAATGTTCATCAGTGATGTTTTATGACAGTCATTTGTTACTGTAACTGCATTTTATTTGGAATGAGCTGCTTCTGATGAGGTGACGCGACCGTCAGACTGGAGGTCCTGACTGGTTGGTTCCAGCCTCACAGCATTTGGGCCTGAAGGTTGTTGTGTGATGATGGTGGTTTCCAGGAACATGGCGGTGAAGGGTGCAGCGCGCCACCCTCTAAAACGCTTTGGTAGCTCCGCAGCCCGGTTTGACTCTGAGGAGCTCCCCGACCCGGCTCAGGGGTAAGGCCTGCTGAGGAGGTGAACGCTCACAAACTCCTGTCACTCCTGCCTTGTGCATAAGGATGGCCGCTGCCCCATTGCCAATTACCTTTGCATGCACTCCCATTTTCTGACCTTCTCCCAGATGTGATTGTGTCTCGTCCACACAGACCCAGCACTTTAAGGAAGGAGTTAGATATACAGTATTTTAATGCCTCAGTAGTTATTTTAAAATACACAAATGTAAAGGTTTATTGTAAAACTCTTTAGAAAGTCTCACTCTGGTCATCTTTTGATCTATTGTCAAAATGTTCCCAGTGGTCTTTTAATAATGATTGTGCCATTTTTAGACAAAATCTGAAAACCTTTGTTTTTTTTCCACAACTTCATTTCGGCAGAGCAGCAGTTGTAGAAATGGAGCAAGCTCCCCCACTTCCCATTATTCATCTGTTTACACTCTCTCCTGATAGCATACAGCCCCTTCACAGCATAAATGAGTTCACCCTCTTTAAAAACTATTAATTTAATCAGTAGTGTGACGAACTAAAGAACAATTTCCACTTTCCTCAAGGATGAGTTTTATTGAACACTTTAACTCCAAAACATGAAATGAAGGTGAATAATGTAACTTACATCACAAAACCTTCAGTTTTACTCATACTGGTTAAAGCAAAAATAAATACACCCTACACCCTCCTGTCGAGATGTTAACTTCCTTGGATGGCATGAACGTCTCTGTAAGATGGTTGCACTTCCTTCTTTCTTGAACTTTTGGATCACTTTTGCTGCAGTATTTTGATTGACATGTAAAGCTTTGCTGATGTTCTTGTAGCCTTCACCTCTCTCTGTAAAGAAATGTTTTCTTTTCTCAGATTTTGTGACATTTCTCTTTTATGAGGAGCCATTTCTGACAGCAGGAAATGGGAAGGGCTTTGCTTTGATAAGTAATGATCTTTTAGAGTGATCTGTGTCCTGGACACATCTTAAGTGAATCATTAGACTCACCTGTGGTCGAATGCCTGTTCATTAGAATTTTGTAGTCTTAAGTGAAACTTTTGTCCGAAAACTATACTTGGGGTGGGCTCATTTTTGCAACGCAGGTTTCAATTAATTAGTTGGGAAATCACTTTTTTGTGTGTGCAAATTACCAAATCTTATTTGCGATCAATGGATCATATTTGTGGGAGTATTTTGTAGCATAATATCTCATAGAAAATGTTGATTCTGAAAAGACACTAAAGGTTTCTTGAAAAATGTAGTTGTGTGTACTCACTTATACTGAGCACTGTCTATTTCCTCCATCATCAGTAAAATTCTACAAGAACATGCTAAAAAACCAAAAGCACAATTTTCATCAGAGTGGGTCTGTACGGAAAATTATATTTCCCAGCATGCTCCACTGCTTTGTTGACTCTCAGGTAAAAGTTTTATCCAGAAACATTCTCTCCAGTTTGAACATTTTAATTACCTGGTTAATCTGGATGTGAATTATAAACTTTCAGACCAGATGAGAGTTTTTACAGGAAAGAATTGCAGCAGGTCACTGTGCCAACAACCAGCAACAGATGAATTTTCACAATTTGGTCAAAACCCAGAAGTTCAGAATCTGGTTTGCATGTAAACGTCGCCCTTTTGTGTTCTGAATCTGTGAATTTTCTTTAGTTCAGAAAACTCAGACTCAGGTCGCACAAGCTTTGGGAATAAATAAACCTGCAATTAAAACTTTGAGTTCACTCTGACAGCACAGAACCAGGAGACAGATGCATCAAAGTGTCATGGCCGCTGATGCATCTGCATCCTTGTGAAGCATCGTTTCCTATATTTAAACTAGGGATGTCCCGAACTGGTACCTTGTTTTTGGGCCCAATCCGATTTGAATCAATTTGATTCTGCAGATATCGATCCAATACGTTTGTAATCCTTTAGAAAAATGAAGACATTCTATAAACAGACCCAGCTTGTCCTTTCCTTTATTTATTAACCTTCTTTTATCATTTAACACTGAAACAGAGCACTTCTGTGAAGTAGCTTTAACATTCAAGTAGCACAAGTGCAACTGTTACTTATTAATAAATGGGTGACAATGTCACGTAGACTGTAGCTTTAGGCTCTTCAAAACTATGAACATTTTTCATCAGATGTGATTCATATGTCCATTAAAAATGACTCAAAAATGAAAATGTCTTTCTCCCAAAATCGTTGTAATATGATAGGTTTTCATTTTGAGAGATTATGGAATTTCTGGATTATTTTAAATCTCTTTTTCCTGGAGTTTGCACTTTGTAGACATCCTTTGGCAGACATCTGCCGTCTCTCTGTTTAACTCTCATGAAAAATAACTTTAAAGAAAAGTATTTTCATTTGACATGCCTTTTTAGGTCGTTTGTGCTAAGACGAACTGACACTTGCTGTCAGTTTTACAACATTTATTAAGAGTTTTTGAGCTTGGCCCTGTGAGGATCTTCCTAGCTTTACTGAACTGTTTTTGTGCATATTTTTGTTTTTGGTGCTGCATTCTAAAGCACTTTACATGAACAAAATGTGGTGATCCGTTAAAGATGCAGACTTCAACCACAGTATTTATCTGCAATAATAAACTTGAAATATAAAGCACCAATCATAAAAAATAAAAGAAATACGACATTCAATTCTGATCGAGTCTGAAACTACGTTACCAGATTGGGACGTCCCTAACTTAAAGTGCTGTTGAGTTGGGGGTTTTTTCTTTAAAAAAAAACTAGAACTTTGTCAGATGTGTTTTATAATTTATCTGGACTTTAGTGAATTTGCTTTTTACTTCTTAATGTATAAGAACCTACGGAAACAGAAAAATATCAGAAATGTGTTCTGTGGTCCAATTAGTTTGTGGCACACTCCACATCATTTTATTTTGAAGGAGAAATGGGTGTGGGGTTTATGGGTAATAAAGAGCTGAAGTTGTACTACAACACGCAGACCTGCCTCTGCCCGCTGTCCTTCCGTGGACTTCTCAGTGCATGCGGTGTTGACATGCATGCTTGTGTGAGTAAACTCCTGAGGAATGTGTTTGTGAATGCCTCACCGTGCATGCCCACAGGAAGCCAGCGGGCCACCAGCAGCCGCAGGAGGAGGAGATGGAGCGGCGCCCCAGCCTCAGTGAGCTGGGCAGCCAACTTACCGCCTTCATTCTGCCCGTTAAGACGTCAGTCCCATCCCCAAAAAAGAAAACCACAGTCACCCGTCTGTGTCTGTGTGATGACGGAGCTGCTCCTCTGAACCCTCAGTGCTTCTTGCTGCTGAAGAATTCTAAAGCTGCGTTTACACCAAACGCGATTCACGTGACAAAATTACGTCCTTCACCTCTGTTTGGACGTGCAACAAATTTGTTGCTCTACGCCTGTACAAAAAATCTGTTCATAAACTATAAACACTCTTGTCATGTGTGGGAGGAGTTCATAGATACTCAGAGATTCTCCTATGATGAGCTTCTCAATCTACTGCAGGAGATGCATCTGAATGACTGAATGACATCCTGTGACTCAGAACTGTCCTGTATTATTCCGATGAAGGAAAAAAATAACACAAAGACTTAAATTAGACTATAGTTTTTATTGTCTTAAACAATACCACAAAGTTCAGGAGGAGAGCAATCACATTTTCCTCTGTATTGGTTTTTGACTCTACCAAGGGCCAAAAGCTGAGTCCCTGATTGTCTGATGTGATGCACAAGTTCAGAAAATTAAACTCTAATATTTGGAGCATAGCACTATAATTGTTACGTTGTTGTGCCGCCCCAAACACACTGTCACGAGATCACACCAAACATGATTTGCGCATTCGATGTAAATGCACGTTGATGGGATTCGCACATCAGGGGTGTTCAGTTTCAATGCTAAGTCCTGCATCGCGTTTTGAGCGTTAAGCGCCTCACAGCGGACGAGCAGCAATGTGTTTCTGACATCGCTGCATTGTCAGAGTTTAAATATACTGAACTTTAGGGAAGGACATGCTGTACATCAATCAGGAACAGCGCTTTGACTTGTGACGTGTTGATGACTTGGTAGAGTCCAAAAACAACATGAAAGAGAATTTGATTGTTCTCCTTGACTTTGATATTTTTCTTATTTTGCATTGAGACAACATTAGAAAGATTGTCTAAACTTATTTTTCTTTTTATCTCATCAGAGAGACAATAGTACTGCTGAAAGTGGCCATCATTCAGACGCAGTAGAGCTCTAAGTAAATTCTATTCTCAACGTCATCCCCATCTTCTATGCGTCGTAAATGAGATATAGTCAAAGGTTCCATGTAACGATGAGGCTGAAAACTTTGGACAGTGGCTCCTCCCACACGCGTCAAGAGCGTCAAGTTTATGAACACATTTTTGGACAAGCGTCCAGTGGTGAATTTGATGTGCAGCATTCAATGCTGTGTTGTGAACACAGCATTGAATGCTTTAGAAGTCTCCAGGATTCATGGAATGATGGTTCTGTATATGTCTGAGGAACCTCTTCAGCTCTTCATCACATGGACTCATGCTGGTACAGCTTCTTTGCTCTTTAAGGCTCAATGGCTTCAGTTCTGTCAAACGTATCACTTCCAGTGCTTCCTGCAGCTGCTCGCTAGACCGACGACTGGTCCAAAGCCCTGTGGGGTGCGGTGCATGGAGCTCAGTTCTGACTTGCTAACGGGTTCTGCTTTCCTCTCACCGATTCATATCTGTTCTGAGGATTCAGGCTCTTGGACTGTTTGTGACCCAGCTAATGTTCTGACTTCTTTTTCCCTGTTGCTTTTGTCAGGGGTCAAGATGAGCTGTTTGTGATGCTGTAAGTTTGAAGGCCTCAGTCTGTCTGAGAACATCCATTTCCATGCTTACTACCATCCACTGCTCCTTTCATACCATCTACAAACCTTGATGGAAAACTAATTCTTAATGGGAGACTTTTTTTTATCTTCCTCTTATTCATTGCACAAGTTATCACAAATGAAAGAGCCCCGCCTCCATGTGATGACCCCCTCCCATCACGGCTCATTTCTGGTACCTTGGCTCCATGGCTTTTCATTGGAACGTTCCGCTGCATCCGTCCTCCATGTTTCTGCTGATGCCGCTGTAACCTTTCCTTTTTCTCTTCTGTGTTTTTTCCCTTCAGTCCCAGCCCTCCCTCCAGCCCCCTGACCTCCGATCAGACTCTGGTGCAGCCTCTGTCCCATGGCCTGACCGTGTCCCGGCGAGCGTCTGTTGCCGCTGTCACCAGAGCCAGCAGGGGGCTATGGCCGTGGTTGGCCATAGTGGTGGTGCTCGCAGGTATGCCTGCTTTCTAATCCCCTCTTCATAACACTCATGAATTACTTTACTTAGAAAAGCCGCTCAACAAAAAAACAGGTTAAGAAAAATGATGAGACACAGAGGATGGAATGAAGCTGTGAAGCTGATGAATGTGGAGTTTTTTTGAAAATAAACAGGGAAAAGTCTGGAAAGGTGGAATTTCTGACGATTTGAAGGAGAATTTGGAAAAAATTGTTATCGTTTGGAAGATTGAATGGATCAAAGTCACAGCTCATTTGTTCCAAACTTGCTTCAGAACATCACAGATTGTAATCTTTGCTTTCTGGGCAGAAATTGCATCATCTGAGAATCCCCCACTTCAAAGAGTTTCAGCTTGTTCTTCGGTTCCAAAACATTTTCAACCAGGAAGAAGTTTGTTTCATGTCTCACTCAATATTTTAAGGTTGTAAAACCTTGCTTCACATTTTATATACTTATCTCAGACAGATACAAAGATTTTTAACACTTTCCTCTCCTGCTTGACCCTTTAACACTGGAGGTGTTGCAGACGACACACATGCTAATACGCAACAACAAACAACGTGAACCAGCTGATTCTGAACTAGAGAAAACTGCTTTTGATATTGGTTTTGCACCATTCTGTAACACATTACTAACGTAAACTTCACTGACAGGTGTGACGACCTGACGTTAGTAATCTGTATGGGTCACGGATGATCCGTGATCCGTTGCACCCTTAGTATTATGGAACTTGGAACTATTACTTGGAATGCTGAAGGCATTCTGTACAGGAGATACGGCATGGAGATTGATGATGATCTACAGCCAAAGAAGAAAGAAAGAAGAACACAATGCACTGGGAATAAAAGCATCCAAATTTCCACAGAAAAAGTCTGCAAGATTGCAAAAAGTGAACCGCAGTGTAGCGAGGAACAACTGTAATCTCATTTCAGATCTGGGTATCACTTTCCAATAAGGATCCCTTAACTAATGATACATTACAATCTATTAAAGACATTTTACACAACCTTAAATCTGCCTTACTAAGTATATTACTTTAAACATTAGTTATCGATTAACTAACGTTTACTAATCAAACTTGATACTGAACCACTCAAGAAATGTGTTTATCATATGACACTGGCAGGACTAGCATTTGCTTTTCATTGTGTATTTTCCTCACAATCTTTGTCATCCCTCTCTTCTTTCTCTTCCCTTTTATGTTCCCAAAGTGATAATTGTTCACACTTTACAAATGGGTTCCAATAATCAATTCACAATTATTAACCAAGGTTAAGTAATGCTTTTGAAGCTTTTTAGCATTGATTAAGTCACTTTAGACATTATGAAGGCTTTACATATATGAACTAACACGTAGATATTGCATATGACAGCCTTTATTAATGTTTCATGAAGCAAGAAGTAAGGTTGGATCATAAACAATAGTTAAATGTTAACTAATGCATTAATTAATATATTTTGCCAAGCAAATTAGTGGCTGTTCACACTTTGTTAACTAATGGTTAGATATGCATTAACTAGGAATGAGTATTGTTAAGATCTTTTCAGTACTACTTCTCTTATCCATACTCCTTATTGATCATATTGATTCTTTTCTGTGTGAAAACCAGGAGGGAACGACAAGTAACAAACTATATACATGAAAACCTTTTTATATAGAACAAATTCAAACACGAAATATTCATTTAGAGTGATTTGCAACAGTAAAATAAGATTATCAATAAATACTAACATGTCTTTGTAATAAAAAAATACACTTTACCCAGCGGGCACTTTGGTATCGGTTTGATGTCAAAATTGAGTTGATATTTGATCCAATTAGTGTACAACGTTATGTTAACTTTTGTTTTCATACCATTGTGTTAGTGTGAGAAATACATGAACAGTAGTAACAGTAGTAGTTCCAATAAAAGTTGATGGAACCGGTACCAAGCCATGCCAGTTTCTGTACTGCATTCCTAGCATGAACTAATATTAACAAACAGACCCCTTTTGTAAAGTGTATCCAATTAGGGTTGTTTTTAACGTCAACTTTCTGATGTTCACCCTTTTGTGTTTTCATGTTGAGTGACTCATCCAGTGTTTTCTATCTGGTGGATCCGATCAGATTTTCTCTTCCTGGTTTTGTGAGCAGGTCTGGTGGCTCTGTTGGCCTGCCTGGTGATGCAACCGGCTGCAGATGCCGCCCCCATCGGGACGGGAGACTCGTGGATGACCATCCAGCAGCTGCTGTGGCCCTATACCGGACTACGGCACAATGCCCAGCCCCCCGTCTAGCTGAGAGTCCGTTAAGCCGGACTCCTCTCGTGCCTGAAGATTTCTCCAAAAAGGACTGCAGAAGGCCGGAAAAAGCCCTTTTACGAAGGATTTTACGCTCCATGTTTATAACACAGTGTCTGTCAGCTCATGTCCTAATGATGGCACTCAAACCCATTTCAGTCTTTTATTTAACTGTTTCCTCGTTGAACACTGAGGGGTTTTTTACAAGTCTGGTAGAAACACAGGACAATCTCTGAAAGCGTCTGAATATTTAAGAGTTTATGCGTTTTGGAAGAAGACTTAATCTATTTTTCCCCTAAAACTTCTGCAAATTCTACTCAATAGAATTTCAGCAGCAAGTTTTTTGTTTTTATTCTTTTCTGTAACGTCATACACTTTTGTATGGTCCAAAGATGGCGTGGTTCTTTGCACAAATAAAGTAGCCTATTCCACACAGGGGCATTCTATTGTTTCCCAACTTTTTCGCATCAAGAGGAAAACCGCAGCGGTCTGGTGGAACAGAGAAGGCTGTGTACGGCATCCACAAACCGGTAACTGGACCTCCTGGTTCTGGCTGCTCCATCAGGACTCATGTGGTCCCGAAGCATGTGGATTAAGGTGGAGTGGAACTCGCTGCCAGGATGATGGTCCATGGAGAAAGTCTCACTCTTCTCCGTCATCTCCAGTCTTTGGACCCTCTGTGCTCCTAACAGGTACAGGCTCCACAGTCCTTCAGGTACGGGGGTGGGGGAAAGGTGCTCACACACCTGAGACAAGAAAAAAAAAGGCAAACTGTACATTTTTAGGACTTGGTTTGTTCACTTCTGCAGGTTGGATCACTGTTTTCTATCAGGATTATTTCAATTTTTAGTAAGTAAATCAGTTTAAATCTGGTTTGTAAACCAAACTGAAGCAGTTTCCAGGTTAACCTGTGGATGGCAGCTTCATGTAAGCAAATTCCAACCATTGACTGTATAAAGAGAACTTGATTGAGTGACTCGTCCCCCTGGCATTCCAAACAGGAAGTACCTGCTGGCTTCAGGAAGTCACAGACTTCTAGAAAGAAATAAACACCTGTTGCTCAGTCATTCTATTTGTCAGAACAACCATTCTTGCTTTGGTACCTTTTTTTTTTAGCATCCTCTTGGTAATCCTCATGTTTTTTCATATTTTTTTTAGAGTTCACAAGTTATAACCTGACCAATAAGATGCCTCAATAACAGTATGTGGTGCCTGCTGGTCCCACCTGGAATGTTAAAATATTTGACGGATTCTCCTGTGCCACTGTCAGTGGAAGGAGTGTTGACTCCCAACAAGCTTACTGCTGATTGGTGACAGTAGTTGCCATAGAAACGTTGACTCAGACCAATCACTGCTTACTAATCTTGTCTGGCTCTGGATGGTGCTGTTTGTGTGGCTGAAAATGGTGACTGAATTGGCTTAATTTGGTTGGAGCTAGAAGTAAGGCATTTTATATATGTGATGTCAAACTCACTCAGTCCAGTTCTATGGTTCCAACCCTCCTCCATCTGTTAACAAACTTGAAGTTCCCTCGTAATGTTGTAATTCCATAAAAGACCACTAGAGGCTGACTAAAACTCAGTGAGAGCTGCAAAGTCCCACTTTTATAGGTTTTAAATATTGATACTTTTTTAATTATAACAGTTATATGTTTCTAATACAATTTATTTTTTTTGCTATTGGCAGCAACACATACAAGTTTCTTTCAAAATAAATCACAAGGTCCTCCTGATGCAGTAGATTTACTTCAATTTAAAATAAATTCAAACTTGACATTTTCTATTATTGTGACTTTGACTCGTCATCCTTTCACTGTCGGAGAAAACATCACATTGATCTAGAATCCTTTTTTTTTTTTTTTTTTAAATCTGCATTTGTCAGATGAACGTTGTCTCTAAACAGAAACTGGACAGTATGTTTTAAATAGCTTAAAAGATCATCGGAGTGGGTCTTTAACAACATCTGTTTTTTTTGCTCACTAACTGCAAACAAACCAACTGCTGGTGTTCTACACAATCTGCTCGGCTACCAGCACTCCTACAACATTTTGTGCTGGGTGGAGATCCAACCCCATCATTTACCTGCATGACCAGATGCTCATCTCCACACTTCGTGTTCCATTTGCTCCACGAGAACGCACAGGCAGATGCAAACAGAGCCATCTGTTCATAGGCAGCATGTTCTGTGTTCAGATCCTGACGGAGAAATGACTTTATTCCTGAAAGTATTTTTTTTTAATCTGATGAGCACACATGCAAAGATATGTCTTTTAAAAGGAAAACAATGAATAAAGTAAATGACGCTTGTGGAGCATTAAAATAGTTCATGGAACAACTAAACTACAACATCTCTGGATGAGCACCTTTCTGCAGGTGCTGACATATCTGTCAGTGTGTTCGTTCACAAAGATGTTGATCCCTGCTTTGCTCATGGCTCTCTGCAGAGCAGACCTGCTCATCCACTTCCCCAGGAGGTGAGCAAAGCCTCTCTCCTGATCTGAGTGCAGCATGCACAGATGATCCTGTTAAACACAAATACACAACACTTTCTCACATGGTTTGATCTGCATCTCCATACATGATCTACAATCAGTACATAAAAGATTCAACTAACTTTGTGGTGACACAATACTAGGGCTGTCAACAATTAGTCAATGATGTTGACAAATCGACTATAAAAAGAAATCCTCGACGCTGGAGACTACGTCTCTTGGCTTGTCTGGGAACGCCTCGGGGGTCCCCCCAAAGGAGCTGGAGAGTGACCGGGGACCCTAGCTGTTCTTGAATGGCCCAGCCAGAGCCCTGACTTAAACCCAATTGAGCATCTCTGGAGAAACCTAAAAATGTCTGTCCACCAACGTTTCCCATCCAACCTGACAGTACTGGACAGGATCCCCAAATCCAGGTGTGAGAAACTTGTTGCATCTTTCCCAAAAAGACTCATGGCTGTATTAGATCAAAAGAGTGCTGCTACTAAATACTGAGCAAAGGGTCTGAATACTTAGGACCACGTGATATTTCAGTTTTTCTTTTTTAATAAATCTGCAAAAAAGTCAACAATTGTGTTTTTGTCAATATGGGGTGCTGTGTTTACATTAATGAGGAAAAAATGAACTTAAATGATTTTAGCAAATGTCTGCAAATAAAGAGTGAAAATTTAAGGGGGTCTGAATACTTTCTGGACCCACTGTATCTTCCTATAGTGTCCGATTTCTAGATGCCGGTCTCCAATAAACGCAGGTCTAACAGGTATTCGTTACTTTAGACGCCGGTCTCTAATCATGGCCGACCTCCTTTAAGACACCCCCCCAAGAAGACAGCTGCAGAAACTGCTGTCACACACACGGAAAGGCAGTTCACATTTTATCAACTGGACTTTATTAACGTAGCCACAATAACATGTCTCCTTAAATGACTATATTTGTGGGCATAGATGACTACTCTGTTCCTATCCTGGAAATCCTTTTTCTGTCCACAAGGTTGGGGAGTGTGTTAATAGGTCACACACTGATGTTAGTGGAGAAGGTCTGGTTCTCAGTCTCTGCTCTAACTCATCCCAAAGGTGTTCTATGGGGTTCAGGTCAGGACTCTGTAGGCCAGTCCATTTCATCCACACCAGACTCTGTCATCCATGTCTTCATGGACCTTGCTTTGTGCACTGTCATGTTGGAAGAGGAAGGAGCTCTGTAGCAAATGACTGGAGAAAGTCGGCAAACTCTTTACACTGTCCACTTCAACATCCTCTGACCCCTCTCCATCAGTTTACGTGGTCTACCACTTCATGACTGAGTTTCTGTGGTTTTCAAACTTCCATATTTTGTTATGATAGAGATGACAGTTGACTGTGGAATTTTTAGAAGTGGCCCTTTGGATTTCCCTGGCAACAGAGTTTTTTTTTGTTTTTTCTTAACCACGTCTACATTCTTAATTTGTTCACTTCATATTTTATATTGTTTTGTACAGCTTAATTCAACAATTCATGCATTACATTTTCACATAATTCTGGTAAATGTTCAAGCAACAGAGGAATGCTACGTTTGTGAGCTTGCAAGCTAATGCTAAGATCTACAACTTTTAAATCCAGCATTACTTGGTTTGTTGTGCGCTCCTGAAGATAAACTCCAACCATTTCTGATAAGTAAGTTCTTCTTTGGGAAGGCTGAATAAGCACAGAAATCTCTCACAGCCTAAAAAAACATTTTCTCCACTTAAAAGACAAGCATTGCAAAAACGGCTCGCAAAAGTAGCTCAAAAAAACCCACTTCTTCTGAGTCATTTTGCTGATCACCGCTAGCTCCGCGGGGAAAGTGGGTGTGTTTGTGCTGGCCTGGGGCTGGGCTTGCAGCACAGACTCTCCTGGTAGGGGGTGTTTTCTCACTGGTCTACATCACACGATGAGGACTCGATGGTTTTCGTGGGTATGGGAGGGACTGCAGCCAAGACCAGTGGTTTTTGGAGGATTACTCAAAAATGTGTGAATGGATCAAAATACTGCTTTGAGGTTCTTTATCATGAGAAAGAAATTTTGGCCCCATCTGTTTTTTGACCATTTTTCTCGCTGTAATGTCATACGTTTTTGACTTAACGGTCCAATAAGAAAGAAGATGCTGAAAACCATATTGCCGTCCAGGACTGCTGCGGGACGTAATAAATATGTTTTTGCCAGAAACCAATTATTTACTTCCCAAAAAGGTTCTATCTTTCTGTGGTTTCAACAGATGCTGTTGTTATCCTCTGTACTAGACCAGTTTTTCTATACATATCTTTGTCCTTTATATCCTTATAAAAATCAATAGCATTTAAAGTTAATGAGAGAAAAAAAAAGAAAAGAAAAAACGTAATTAATAGAGTACTACTTGTTCATGATGCTGACCTACCTGTATGGTAATGCTGAGGTGGAGAAGAGCCCCACGGATGGTGAACATCACAGAGTTGTTGCTCAGCGGCCGGAGCTCCCAGTTCTGAAATGGCAGGTTGGCATAGGTTTCCTGCATCAGCACAAACGGTTGAAAGGAGGGCATCCTGAAGGAGACTTTGGCTTCAGCCTCCTGATAGGTGAAGTCCATGACTCCGCCCACCCACCGCGTTCCTGCAAAACTGCCAATGAAGTTCTGTCCTTTTTTGAAGGCTTTATCTCTACTGGTGTTGTTCGCTTGTACCTGTAGCATCCCAAAGGGCCACTCTTGGCATTTTCAGGAAAAGCACCCAGTCAGGCAAAGTCACAGACACCCCAACATAAGGGCTGTTGGAGGCCTCGCTGTCATTTGAGCTGGGCATCTCTGGATTGTAGGGGAACGCCTTTAATCCAGAGTCCACAATCTGAAGAAAAACACCCCAAAAAAATCACTGTAAAGAAATCTAAAGTCCACATTTTATCTACTAGGATAAAAAAAGGTGTCACCTCTCGAATTTCCCAATGATTGACCAGATGAGCTTGAGGAGGAAGATGAAACACGCCATAGTAGAAAACTCCACCCAAAGGCGTGTATTTCATTAGATCGACCACCTCATCAAAGCCCATCTTTGTGTACTGGGAACCAGTCAGATCACTGTCGGCTTAAAGAAATAGTTGGAGTCTAAATGCCTTTGATTGCTATGCTTATTTTCATCTGAAAGTGGCAAGCTACGTTCACAACGGGCTTATGACACACACGTATAAGACTACATGCTAAGCTCATAGTGTTCCCACTGGACAGGCAGGGTGGGGCTTCTTTTTCTACTGCTTACCAGCGAACGTCCTCCATCTGCTGTTGGAAGAGTCTTGGTGTGAAATGTCAAAGCGGTGTAAATCTGGTGAATCTTGCTACAGGCTTTTTCTTTCACAACTCTATTCTGAAATAAACGCCTCCAGCCGGCCAAAACCACAATTAGTTTCTCCTTCGTGATCAATATTCAAACGACTGGCATGTGAATTAAAAAGAACACTATCCATACGTCACTACCTAAACTGAGTCCCTGATTGATCAAAATTTGACCTGGTTTACTTTCAACACACATTCAATGGACACTTTTTGTCCGAAAACAGTCAGAGAAACCTGTGTAGCTACATGTGTACGCAAAAAGTAAAAGGTTTTTGAAAGCAAAAGCCTGGAAGGTTAATTTACTCATGTTTACATAGACTTTTCATTGGAAGTGACCACTTGCTCAGGGCGATGTGATACAGCTTTGCATGAAGCTTCATACCTCCAATCATCTCAATCTGAGTGAGAATATGGCTTCTTCTGCTCTCCAAAGACCCTGAAGTGTTTTTGGATGATCGTAGACTTTCTGTACTCTGCGAGGAACAAAGATGTCAAACTTCACTGCTGATGAAGGAGCACCAACAGGAACTCCCTCCCACATCTCACCTTCCCGCCCTCTGACCCGTGGATGGACTGCTCCTCATCTTTTTCCCCAATATCCTCGGTCAGGCTATCCTTCTTCTCCAGCACAGATGAGGCCACGCCCTCCAGGCCTTCTTTGCTCCGCTCAGGAAAACTAAGAATCCACTCTGCTGTTAACAGTATTATATTTAAATATGACTTTTTTTCAGAAAATAAAAGTATTGACCTGCAGGTGGGCGTGTGGGTCGCCTTGTAAGTCATCCTGGCCAACACAGAAAGGTGATCGTAGCGCGAGTGGAGGATCCGAACCGCAATGTCCTTCACAGCCAGACACTTGGGGAGCTCAAAACCAAGACCTGCTCTCTCAAAGTGGAAACCCTTAAAGCTGAAGAACTCAAAAGATGAGCAGATGATTAACCACAAACGACCAACAGTTTATCGTTGTATAGAGTGGAGGAAATAAGTATTTGGTCCCACTGGCCCAGGTCATAAAGAACAACAATATTAGTTACTGTAGCTATGCAGATAACACACAGATATATATTACAATGACCAAGGAGGCCGAGGCCCTGTACAGGCTCTTGGTAAATGCATTGAGAACATTAATGCCTGGATGTGACACAACTTAGTTCAATTAAAGACAAGCAAAACTGAGGTTATTTTCTTTGAGGAAGAGAAACGGTTTGAAGTCACTACAGAGCTTCAATCTATTCATCTTAACACCACAAACCAGGCCAGAAACTTGGGTGTAGTGATAGACACAGATCTAAAATTTGAGAAACAGATTAAGGCAGTGACGAAATCAGCCCACTATCATCTCAAAAATATTTCAAGGATTAAAGATCTGATGTCTAAGCAGGACCTGGAAAAACTAGTTCATGTTTTCATCTTTAGTCGACTTGACTACTGTAACAGTGTTTTCACAGGACGACCAAAAAAACCACCAGGAAACTACAGCTTATTCAGAACTCAGCTGCTCATGTTCTCACAAAAACCAAAATAGTAGACCACATCAGTCCAGTTCTGAGGTCTTTACACTGGCTGCTTGTCTGCCAGAGAATAGACTTTAATCTTATGCTACTGGTTTAAAAAGCTGTGAATGGTTTATCACCAAAGTACACGACTGACCTCCTGACACAGTATATACCAGCCAGACCTCTCCGCTCATCTGGATCAGGTCTTTTGTCAGTTCCTAGAGTCAAAACTAAACATGGAGAATCTGCATTCAGCTTCTATGCTCCACAGATCTGGAAGAGACTTCCAGAAATCCTTAGATCAGCTGAAACACTCGGTGTATTAAAATCCAGGTTAAAGACCCACCTGTTCTCAGCTGTATTTGATTCATTTGTATTCAAAAGTTTAAATCTGCATTGTTTATTTATGCTTGTTTTAAATTCATTTCTTTTTAACTTTCTTCAAATTTTATTGTAATGATCACACCGTTGATGTTTTGATTGTTTTCTTTTTTCATGTTTTATGTAAAGCACTTTGAATTGTCTTTGTACATGAAATGTGCTTTACAAAGAAACTTGCCTTGCCTTTCTAAACCTGCAAAACCAGCAAGAGATCAAAAACATATTTCCTCCAGTCTAGAACTTGAGAGCTGGATCCTCAAACCTAATTCTCTTCCTGAGGTTGGCCCACAGACAGAGAGATACATTGTCATCGGCGATCTCCATTTGCATGTTTTCTGTTTCAGGGTCGATGTTTTTATTGGCTGCCTGCAATGACGGATGTAAGTTACATCTTCAACCAAACAAAAACCACAAATATGAAGGACTTTGACTCCTTCAGACCTTAAGGATTTCCTCAGCAGCTTTGTTGTATTTCAGGTGGATTATCTCCTGCAGATTTACAAAACTCTCCTGAAACTTCTCTGCCTCTGGAGGATCAGAAACTTCTTCCAGCAGAACTTCCAGCTCTTCAGTCAGCTACAAACAACAACTAAATGCTAACTGAACACTTTATTTGCTTTTGTTAACTAATGAAAGTAATAAAAAACGTAATTCACACACCTGCAGAGCACAGTTGCATTGCTTGAGAACCTGAGTGACATTGACCTCGAGGTCATCTCTCCATAAGCCGATGTAGGTGTTGATGTCGCGCTGCTCAGCCGGGTCTGGAGGTCCGTCACAGCGCATGTATCGCTCCCACTGAACGTGAGGAGACTTTCATCAGCACCAAAAAGACATGAAGTCTGATTTCTTCTCAACTTACAAATATAGATGGATTGATCTAAAATTTGATCTAAAATATACAAAGGGCCATATTTTAATAGGATTATTTTGGTCCTGGACTGGAAGGACCAGATTGTTTTCACAATTCTTCTTTCTTACTGTGCTTTTACCCAGTGAAAAGGAATATGCCCTCACACCAACAAATGATAACATCACAGCAAGAAAAAAAAAAAAAAATGAATTGGGCCAGAATCTCTTATGGGGCTCAAAAAGCATATTTTAAAATCTAACGAAACCAAAACACACATGTCGGGATTTCTGAAAGAAGTTCTGAAATATAGGATGGCCACAGGACCTGCGGTTCGGTGGCCACTTTGTGGCAAAGTGTAAAATTCTGTTTTTCATGTTTTCCTGTGATGTCCAAAAACAGACACTGACACAGCAGCCTCAGAGCAGCAGCTTAGTCGACCTGAAAGGTCAGTTTGCTGCCATTTTTCAGAGTTAAAGCCTTTGTACGACGTCACTCCAGCTTCAGATCCAACTTTCCCACCAGCCTGCAGCTTTACATTACAGTTCAAAATGGTCTGTGGGAATGAAAACAGAACGCCACACCTTGGCGGTCTCTGCGGTGTCCCTTTTCCATTCAGTTACTTTTTCCTGGTTCTCCTGCAGGAGGTGGTGCAGTTCCTCTAGCTCTCCCTCTCTGCGCTCCTCGTCCTGCCAGCAAACACACTCATGGATGAAATGTTCCTTTTCTGTTTCTGCTCGAAGGTTTGAGATCTCACCTTCAGCTCCAGCTGCCGGATCTCTTTCAGCTTTTTCTCTCTTTCAAGTCTCTCCTGTTCTTGTCTTTCTGCCTGCAGTCGAGCTTCTTCTGGAAAAAAACACCACAAGTAGCAACTAAAAGCTCAAAGGAGATTACACATCTTTTCTGTTGTTCATCAAGTGACCTTCCTCTCGCAGCTTCCTCTCCTCCTCCTCTTGCTGCTGCCTTGCTCGCTGAGCCTTGGTCAGCTTGTGGCCTTTTTTTGAAGACTTGAAAGAAAATCAAAACGTCAGCACAAGGTGTTTAGCTTTTACTCAAAATGTAGTTTTGTTTCAGAGAAAGATGGATCTCCTGCATTTATTCTCGGCTGTTACTCAGATGTGACGACACTTCCAAAACTGATCAGAGGGGGAGTTCTGCTTGCCTGTATCATACCTTTATTTTCTGAGGTGGCTGTCATTCACAGAGAAAAAACAGTAAAAAGGTTATAGAGAGACATGCTTGAAACCTTTTGTCTAATTTTTTATTATTATTTTAAACTAAATTTTAGTATTATTTTATTCATTTTTATTGTTGTTTTTTTAAGCCTTTGACTCCTAACAATCACCAAACATCCAGAAAGGAGAGTAGTTTGAGCCACGTGCGCGTCATTTCCGGTGCTCAAAAATGAGTTAGAAATAGTTTCGAAGGGGCAACAATCAGAAGCCGCATTCACATGGATTTACGTCGTAATTGTGTCCATAAAACTGTTGAGTATTATAGTTTATAATTTTATATATGTCTTTATCCATACAACCTTTGCAATTATGATAAATACAGAAACAGGGAGAAAATAGTTCAAAACTTACCATCTCTGCTCTCGAGCGTCCGGTAACCATAGAAACCTCTGCGCATGCGTGTTTTGTATGTTTCATTTGCGACACAGATGAACGCATTACGGCAGTGTCTACTAACTGAGCTAAGGACGAATAAAGGAGACGTTTCTGCCACATTTCGTAATTAAACGCAAATTAGATTTTCGCACTGGTACGAGGTGACTTTTAAAAGTGAAACATAATATTTGCTGTTGCGTTAGAAGGCGGAATGCTAACCATCAACCAGGTCCTACTTTATTAGCCATCAAGCTAGGTTTCCACTTCGCTTTCTATTTATACTTTAAGTTTTATTGACGTGGCATTTTCTGTTTCATTGTGTTGTTGTTGGTGGGGTGGGGTGGGGTGGGGGGTCTTACAATTTCATTTTTTATTGTTTTGAGTCTAAAGCTACTACTGTTGTAAGGAACGTGCTTTTTAAATAAAGTTTGATTTGATTCACTTTGCTTGGTGTAGGTGGACTTCAGTTCGTGACATGGCCAACCCTTTAAGGGGGGAAGTGTTCAGGCTGTACAAAAATGTAAGTCACTTGTCATGAATAAATAAATGTTTATTTTAGAGTAGAGGAAAATAATGTAAAAACGACGGAAAATGAGGACCACCTATAAAAAAATTAGATTGAAGTCGTAAAGTTAACATTTTTTTTAATGGTCTTTAAACTAAAAGCTAACTGTAACATAAAATTTCAGAAAAAAGCTTTACCTTTTTATTGTAAAAATATGACTTTTTGAAGCATAAATACTTTTTTCAGATAATTGCACAACCTTATTCTCTAAAATTTTGAACGTGTTTTTATATGTTTTTTATTCTTGTCAAATTCTGAATTTTTCTTCATAATTTTGCAACTTTTTCCCTCAATTTTACGATCATTCTCGTCAAATTTTGACATTTCTTAATATGACATTATTTTCGAAAAATGTTGACTTTTTCAAATAACTTTCTGATTTTATTCTCACATTTTATATTTTTATTTTTTTTTGCATAATATTACAAGTTTATTTTTGTAAGATGTTGACGTTTTTCATACTTTTCTGACTTTGTTCTCGTTTTTTCCCCCAGTCCTAATACTCTTAACACTGTTGTGTAAAACCACATTCTTAATCAACATTTGTTCCTTCCTTTTGAGCAGCTCCTCTATCTTGGTCGTGAATATCCAAAAGGAGCGGCTTATTTCCGAGAGCGCCTCAAGTCCGCCTTCATGAAGAACAAAGACGTGAAGGATCCAGAGAAAATCAAGGCGCTGGTGGCCAAAGGAGACTTTGTCATCAAGGAGCTGGAGGCTCTGTACTACCTGAGGAAATACCGAGCCATGAAGAAGAGATACTATGAGGAATAACCAAAAGTACCAGTTAACCAACCCATGTGACCGTTTTTTATCTGACCATGAACTAACAACACACATCAAAGTTTTAGGAAAACAAAGGGATCCTCCATCTGGGACTGGTTCAAGTCAAACTGCCTTGTCCTAATCTTGTTTGTATTTTTATGTTACATTTTTTTATGTCAAAGGCCTGAATTTTGCTTTAGACTCTGTAAGCCTGAGTTTGCTTACTTTTAAATATGTTTGAGCTCAAAAATGCTCCGAATGTGACCGTTACAGATTTACATAACAAGGGAAGTTATTAATGTTAAATTATGTACAATAGTCATGTATGTTACAGCGATTCATTGTAAATAACTGAATATTTTATGTAAATGTAGTGAATTTGCCTGATGAGTGAATGTGCATAATTACATGTGTGATGCCAAAATAAACGTCCTCTTTGACCCATTTACACTATAAAATACTGTCTGATTTTTGTTTTTTAGGAGTATTTTTGTTGTCTTTTTTTCTTTAATTTTTGCTGAAATTGCTTTAAAAATTTCAATCAATCAAGATTGCTTTGAAACTGTTCTACTTTTTAATTTTTATATTTTATCTACTAATCTGTCATCTTTAGCTAAAACAGGTAAATACAGTGAGTCTTTTTTTAATAAACCATTAAAAAACAAAGGACAACCCTTGAGATAAGTGATCTCTATGACATCAATAATCTTATACCAAAAAGTTGGTATATTTTGAGGTAAATTGATTCAAAAAATGAAGTAACATAAACTACATCACACACAAAACTCGTATTTTTCAAGAGTGGGTTTTTGTTAACTTTGATGATTATTAACTAATAAAACCTATAATTATTTCAGTTTCTTTACGTGTTTTGCAACAACCAGGTTATTGTACTTTGGGGTTGATCCTTTATCAATGTAGGACACCAGAGATGATTCATGTAATCAAGCCTCTCCTGAACCTGAGACACTATTGGAGGCGTCTGAACTCGACTGATGCTGATGTGACCCAGAAGCTTCTTTGGTCTTAAATTTTCTATTACTTTTGAAGAAACAGCAAGAAGAAGAGAAGCTCAGTAGTTTAAGATCCTGTTAAGGTATTACAGCATAGTTTGGTTGATAGAAACATGTTCTTTTTAAAAAAAATTTCATATTTTATTTTAAAAATAACAACTTTAAATTCTAATTTTCTAGTTTTTAATGCTCTAAATTACAATAGACAAACAGTTAAAACATTGTGATATTCGTGTGCTATAAATCTGTAGGATACTGTCTTTTTATTTTTTACAAAATTTTAAGATTAAAAAGTGTATGGGTGAATTTTTCTCCAACTTTTTTGTATGCACCAATGCTTTTGGTCATTAGATACTTAACACAAGGTAGTTTTTATTAAGCATAATTCAAATGAATCATATAATATAAACCCACTCCAATGAAAATTGTGTTTTAGTTGTTTTTAACATGTTCTTGGAACATTTTTCTGATGGAGGACATATATACAAAGTAAATTCAACTTAAAATTATATTTTTGAGTTTTTTTTGTTCAATTTGTGTTGAATCAGGAACAGATGAAAACATGCAGTTTAAAAAAGATCATATTAGTGACGTAGAAAATATGTTGGTTGGGTCTCAAGCTCCCTGCCTGTGTATTTTCTAATCTTACAGACAAACAGATCCATGAACGTCTTTGTTTTAATGGTCTGAGCTGGAATCTGGATCAAACTTTATGGCTGGATAGCTCCACTATTGCTTGCCGTATTTTTCTCACCACTAATGTTAGATTGGTGATGTGAGGTTGGTTACAGAGTTGCCAGTAATAGGAAAAGGGGGCGGGGTTGCTCCCCTACTAACAGTCCCACAAACAACTCAGAGGTAACTTCTGCCGCTCCACAGAAACCATGTCCTAGAAAATGACACAGGGTTTTTTTTATTGTGGCTAAAACGGCATAATCATCATTAAAAGACCACTGGGAAAACTTTAAAAATAGATGAAAGATAATCAAAGTGAGACTTGAAATACAAGAACATCTCAAAATGGAGCGATTGGTGAATGACAGGTTAACAACAAAACAAAATAGATACATAAACAGTATGTCTACCCAAAATCTTGATGCTGGACTGCACCAGTAACTGTCTTTACATTGACTGAATGCTGTTTCTCTGTTGAGGTTCAGAAAAAGTCATGATTCTAAAGCTGGTCTCTTTGACCACAGACTCCCTGTGGAGTGTCGGTTCAGAGTTGGTGCAGATGTGGTTACTTTGGGATGTTTCCTTGTCTCCTCCTACAAATTTCCTGAAAAACTCAAAAAAATGGTACAAAGTTGAGTCCTCTTTCTGAAAGGCCAGCGTTGACTCCACCTTCTGCTTCAGCCCACCTGAAATGTTGAGCAGAAACCACACAGGGTCATTCAAGGTCATCAGACAGAGAGGGGAGAAAAGCTTTTCAGTTCACCTGTCAAGAGGCTGACAATGGCCCCTACAGTCAGAGCTGTGACCGCTCCAATAATGTTGTAGTAGAGGTAGGATGGAGAGAGCCAATCACTTCCCCAAGACTCACACAAAGTGCTGCAATTAACCCTGAGATGAGGCCTGATAGTCCTCCCTGTGATGAAAACACACAAAAACATCACAGATGCCTGAACAAAAACACTATTCTTCATTCACTATCTTTATTAAAGCCCTTTGATTTTACTATTTTATTTGTTCTGTAACCTTGATCAAAGTTGCAGTTACTGAATTACTTATTAATTTTTTTATACAAATATGTTTGTAGTTTTTATAGTTTGTAGTTTTTGCTGACCTTGCTGCTTTGCTGGAGGCCTGTTGCTAAGGAGACCTGTGGCTGAGGGAATGACGAGACACAGCAATAACTTGCAAGCTGAGAAGCTGAAACTGTCTAACTCTTGTCCCCAGGTGCAGCTGTGTTTTTTCTGTCCTTTCACCCCTCCATCAGAGCTGCATCTGATTGTAACGAGGACACTCACAGATTTTAAGAAATAGTAAGAGTCCAGAAGGGGATGCTCAGAGGAGGTTGGGACATCTCCTCGCCATCTCTCCTTACAAGTAAAAAGAACCTAATAATATGGTGGCTGACACGGCTTCCATAAATGCAAAAAACACAACACAATGACAAATCAGTTTTATTTTATGTAAAGCACTTTGTGTTATGCTTCATAGGAAAAGTGCTATACGAATAAAGTTTGATTTCATTTGAAAAGCCACTACACGACAGCAAAAGCCAAAGCACAATGACAAAAGTTGAAGCACAACGACAAAAGCTGAAGCACAACGACAAAAGCCACAGCACAACGACAAAAGCTGAAGTACAACGACAAAAGCCACAGCACAACGACAAAAGCTGAAGTACAACGACAAAAGCCACAGCACAACGACAAAAGCTGAAGCACAACGACAAAAGCTGAAGTACAACGACAAAAGCCACAGCACAACGACAAAAGTTCAAGCAAAATGGCAAAAGCTAAAGCACAACGACAAAAACCACAGCACAACGACAAAAGCTGAAGCACAACGACAAAAGCCACAGCACAACGACAAAAGCTGAAGCACAACGACAAAAGCTGAAGTACAACGACAAAAGCCACAGCACAACGACAAAAGCCACAGCACAACGACAAAAGCTGAAGCACAACGACAAAAGCTGAAGTACAACGACAAAAGCCACAGCACAACGACAAAAGCTGAAGCACAACGACAAAAGCTGAAGCACAACGACAAAAGTTCAAGCAAAATGGCAAAAGCTAAAGCACAACGACAAAAACCACAGCACAACGACAAAAGCTGAAGCACAAGGACAAAAGCCACAGCACAACGACAAAAGCTGAAGCACAACGACAAAAGCTGAAGTACAACGACAAAAGCCACAGCACAACGACAAAAGCTGAAGCACAACGACAAAAGCCACAGCACAACGACAAAAGCTGAAGCACAACGACAAAAGCCACTGCACAACGACAAAAGCCACTGCACAACGACAAAAGCTGAAGCACAACGACAAAAGCTGAAACACAACGACAAAAGCTGAAGCACAATGACAAAAGCCACAGCACAACGACAAAAGCTGAAGCACAACGACAAAAGCCACTGCACAACGACAAAAGCTGAAGCACAACGACAAAAGCCACAGCACAACGACAAAAGCTGAAGCACAACGACAAAAGCCACTGCACAACGACAAAAGCTGAAACACAACGACAAAAGCTGAAGCACAATGACAAAAGCCACAGCACAACGACAAAAGCTGAAGCACAACGACAAAAGCCACAGCACAACGACAAAAGCTGAAGCACAACGACAAAAGCTGAAGCACAACGACAAAAGCTGAAGCACAATGACAAAAGTTGAAGCACAACGACAAAAGCTGAAGCACAACGACAAAAGCCACAGCACAACGACAATAGTATCACAGCCACAGCCGTCTCATTGGACTGATATCAGAATATTGCAAGAAACAACAGACTAAACTGAACAAGCATGTCTGCCCTTACACCTCCTTCGCTGTGATGAAAAACTCATAAAAAAACCCTATCTTTTTTGGGGGGGAAAAAAAACCAAGAAATCTCAGGGTTGCCCACATGAAGGAGAGCTCCTCAACCCAGGACGGACAGTATATAATCACAGTATACTCTGTATACTGTGATTTTATTTTTTTGTCATTAAATATTCTTTGTTTCTTCTGCGTTTTGGACCCAAGTCCTTCCTGCTCCTGGGTTTCCGTCTTGCCCACAAGTTGTAACAATTTTTCTCTTTCCTATGGCGTGGCAGTCGAGGTCTGCCGGCTCAGAAACGTATTGACTTGTTACGGAACAATTTGCCGCATTATATATCAAATAGTTCACCTTTTGTGAAAAAGCGATCCAAACTATGAAAAATAACAAGAATAAAGTGCTAAAAATCAGTTGAATATCTATTTCTTTTGTAAGGGACCATGTTATCAGTGGGATTGCACCCGACAAAGTGCACATTCTGAATCTGACAGAAACATAATTTTTCTGAAATTTTCACCACCGAAGTCTGAACTGGCGGAAGACAGTTATTTCACAGAGTGTAATTAATTGGCTAAAATATATATCAACGCATTAATTTTTTATTATTATTATTAATTGTGTGTGTTAAAGCGTTAAAGTTGACAGCCCTCATTTTTATCTGGAGCTCTGAAGATCAAATGCTTTTAATGGTTCCCAGGGCTCGGCTTCTGACTAGAGGAGACAGAGCCTTTCCAGTTGCAGCTCCCAAACTCTGGAATGTTCTCCCCTTTTCTGTAAGGTCTGCCAGTTTCCTCAGTGATTTTAAGTCACTTTGACGGACTCATTTTTTTACTCAGGCTTTTAACTTTACTGAACAGATCTCACGAGCCACCTTGTTATTGTTACTGCTTTTACTGTTTTACTGCTTTTATTGTTTTTTTTATTGCTTAATGATTTTATTTAGATTTTGATCTTATGTTCAGTACTTTGGTTGTTCCTGATTTTAAAGGTGTTATAAAAATTATTTAAAGACAGACATCTCATCCATCCATCCATCTTGAGATAATTCTGAATGCATGTTGGGGTCACACCCAGGGGCAATTCAGTCGTCGATCAAACTATGAAGCTTTATTTTGGACTGTGGAAGGAACCCAGAGCGCCTGGAGAAATACACTCTTTAGTGTTTTTTCTACTCCAAATTCATTATGATTTTAGTTGAAGACTAAAGGTTAAATGAAGACTGGATCTACAGTTTGGACCAAACAGCTGAGTTTGAAAGTGTTCCCAGATCCACCTCCAGCAATAATGACCTCAAATTGTCTTCCATTTGTTGAAAAGTAGAACTGATTCTTGGGAGTAAAAACTAGTTTGGAATCAGTTTAGATCTTGTGGTTGCAATCAAAGCCAAACTATCTCCCACCACCATGTGTTTCATATTCAGAGGATATTATCCAAACCTGCTGTGTATCCTAACCAAACATCTTTAGAGTGGTCTCATAAATCCAAAATACAAAATTCATTGAATTGTCTGTAATTATTTAAATCTTTATATTCATCATTGAATTACCTACTTATTCTTGTGCATACATTTAGAAAATCACATGGATTTGTATCATTTACTGTGGGCAGAAATGGGATTTACAGCCTGGCCTGAGTGATGCTCTTGCAGGAAATGTATCTCTGAACTGCAGCGGGGGTGACTCCATACCCAGTAGTGCAGATACTTGTCCCTCCAACGACAAAGGTCCAAAAAGTATGTCTCCTCAAGGGGTTTATATCAAAGCTGCAGGACCACACGTTAAAAATGTAAAAGTTAGCTTTTAAAATACTATAAAATGCACAAATGCATACATGCAAAACTCCAGAAATGGGTAATTTTGAATAGTTACTCCCAAAAGTTGAGCCTTCCTCCTTGTTGTGCATCTGAAAAGATTACATAGACTCCTCCCTGGATGATCACAGCTTTGATTATGACAGCCAGAAAACCTGAGAGCATAATTCCCAACTAAAACATTAGGAAAAGAAAGGATTTAGTTTATTGGTACCTTCTTCCATTGAACTTTTTGAAAATCAGCAGTTGGGAATAATCTCATAAGGAGTCCTAGTAAATAATAACACTTGATTGTATTGAAAAGAAGAAGAGCTTAAGGTTTGTTGTTGTTCTTCACATCAGCCTACCTGGAACACATCAGTCCAGACCACGGCTTTAAGCCCCCCCTGTAACACCACAGACCAACACAATGATCAACTTTAGGAAATCTTAGACAAACGTCAAACGCATTTTTAATAAAAACTGTTAAATATTTATGATAGACATATAAACAGAAGCTCTGAACAAAGCAGTCATATATCCTGTAAGTGAAAGGTGGCAAACAGCACTGAAAAACTCAACAGCAGCTTTAAAATACATCCATCTGTTTGGGTTGCTGGAGCCTGTCCCAACTACTGTTGGGCAAAGGTGGAGTTCCCCCTGGACATGGTTACCATGGTTTCGGACATGTTGGAGGGCCACACTCACATTCATGACCATGAACGATTTAAAGAAACCAATGAACCTGTGAAGAGTGTTACTGGAATGTGGAAGAAACCACAATAAACCCACAAATGTACGAGGAGACCACACCTCTCTCCAAACTGATACACTAATATATCAATATGCGTTTTTGTCGTAGACATATTGTTTTCTTATTGCTTTTGTCATGTCCTCAAAATTGTTTTGTTAATGGAAAGTCATAGCAGGTGTTGGATGTTCATTTACAAAAACCTCAAAACTGTTTGGCATAGTTTGGCTCTTTTTTCACAACACAACAATGGACACAATTTAAAGACTGTAAAAGATTAAACAAAAACAATAAAGGAGTAGATAAGTCAGGCAAAACAGTTGTTAAACTCACACCCCAACAGAAGTGAATTATCCTTTTTTATAGCATAGACCCAAAATATATCATCACCTACTTTAATGCTTCCTTTTTGTTCAGATAGATACTCTAAAATAACACAACTAGGATTGTATCGGAGACCATAGAAGAACTGAAAACCAGCTGTGGGTCAAAATTGAAAACGTTTTCTCATTTACTAACCAATGTGCAGTACAAAAGTACAGACAGCAGCTGTTGACGAAATTCCAACCCAGAGATTAATGTTGATGATTGCAAAGAAAAGAAGAGACACAAAACTGATCAAGATTGGGAATTTTTACTGTTGCTATGACTGATAAGATGGAGGTACCTTTGTTCAATGCTAAAGCTGGTCCATGAACAGAAATTCCACCAACCAGAACCTGCAGCAATGAAAAAGTTAGACACGTCCAACATAAGACATTAACATTGTAAAGAGCAATGTGTCTTAACTCACAGTTTGAAACAAGAATATTACTGTTGCCAGCAGACGGATGGTTCTATTAAAACGGAGTTCCAAATACTTGAAAATGAAAAGCAAAAAAATAATAAATAGACTAAAAAATAAAACCTTTCATACATTTTCATACAATATTGTGCTGCTTTAAAGTCCCACTCCGATCATCTAGTGATCTATTGCAAAAGTGTTCCCGCTGATCTTCTAATTATGATTCTGTCATTTTTTGCCAAAAACTAAAATCCTGTGCCGTTTTCTGGGACATAGAGTAGCAGAAGTTCATCATAAAATCACATCTGAGTCCTAAGTGGCCACGTTGGTGCAGAACAACCCCACCCCCGTTCCCTGCCCCGTTGCTCTGTGCTTGAAGCGGGGAGCTTTTGGCCCGCCCAGCATATTCTCTACATTAAAAAATACGATCATATTTCAAACTGTATTTTTCCATCTGCTTCAGATTCACAACTGTTTGAATAAATAAATAGACAGACATGCATTTTTAATTTAAATTTTCTTGTATATGCCGTCCATCACCAGAAAAATGCCACAGCGGAGGCCAAATGAAAAACAAAAGAAACGCTGGAGAGACTACCTCTCTAGGCTGGCCTGAAAACGCCTTGGGATTCCCCAGAGGACCTGGAGGATGTGGCCGAGGAGAGAGAAGTCTGGCTATCTTTGCCACCCGGATGACAGGAAGAAGATGAATAGACAGTAACAATAAAAAATGTGCTTTTTACCTACAGGGTTTTTATCCTGGAGCTGTAGGTTTCCCTCTGAGCCCAAAACTTTCCATTCCCCTAATTCTTAAACCTAAATGCAACCACAAGGGAACACAATCCAGTGGTTGATATGTCCCTGCAACAGTGCTTGGCAGTCGGAGACAGTACTTTTGGACGGGTAAACTGGGGAGGTGGTCCCCTTTTCTAGAATGGGGACAACTGCCGTTCAACTGCCGTTCATCTGCCGTTCAACCGCCGTTCAACTGCCGTTCAACCGCCCATTCAACTGCCATTCAGCGTTGGTTCAACTGCCGTACAACTGCCTATAAACTGCCGTTCAACTGCCGTTCAACTTTTGTTCAGCGCCCATTCAACTGCCATTCAGTGCCGGTTCAACTGCTGTTCAACTGCTGTTCAACTGCTGTTCAACTGCTGTTCAAATGCCGTTCAACTGCTGTTCAACTGCCGTTCTACTGCCTATAAACTACCGTTCAGCGCCGGTTCAACTGCCGTACAACTGCCGTACAACTGCCGTTCAACTGCCATTCAGCGCCGGTTCAACTGCCGTACAACTGCCGTACAACTGCCGTTCAACTGCCATTCAGCGCCGGTTCAACTGCCGTACAACTGCCGTTCAGCGCCGCTTCAACTGCCGTACAACTGCCGTTCAACTGCCATTCAGCGCCGGTTCAACTGCCGTACAACTGCCGTTCAACTGCCGTACAACTGCCGTTCAACTGCCGTTAAACTGCTGTTAAACTACCATTCAGCGCCGGTTCAACTGCCGTACAACTGCCGTTCAACTGCCGTACAACTGCCGTTAAACTGCCATTCAACCGCCATTCACCTGCCGTTCAGCGCCGGTTCAACTGCTGTACAACTGCCGTTCAACTGACGTTCAACTGACGTTCAACTGCCGTACAACTGCCATTCAACTGCCATTCAATCCCCATTCAACTGCCGTTCAACTGACGTACAACTGCCTTTCAAATGTCGTTCAACTGCCATTCAGCACCCGTTCAACTGCCGTTCAACTTCCATTCAGCTCCCGTTCAACTGCCGTTCAGCGCCCGTTCAACTGCCGTTCAGCGCCCGTTCAACATCCGTTCAGCGCCCGTTCAACTGCCATTCAGCGCCCGTTCAACTGCCATTCAGCGCCCGTTCAACTGCCGTTCAGCGCCCGTTCAACTGCCATTCAGCGCATATTCAACTGCCGTTCAGCGCCAGTTCAAGTGCCGTTCAGCGCCTGTTCAACTGCCATTCAACTGCCGTTCAACTGCCGTACAACTGCCGTTCAACTGCCGTTCAACTGCCTTTCAAATGCCGTTCAACTGACGTACAACTGCCGTTCAACTGCCGTACAACTGCCGTTAAACATCCGTACAACTGCCGTTCAACTGCCATTCAGTGCCAGTTCAACTGCCGTACAACTGCCGTTAAACTGCCATTCAACTGCCGTTCAACTGCCGTTCAACTGCCGTACTGTGCCGGAGCACCAAGCTGGACTCCTCCCTGCTGCTCTGGCTGTTTAAAGGAGGGACTGGTAGACAAGAAGATGCTGGAGGAGACGTTGCCCCACCATCATCAACACACTCTACTGCATCTCAGCTCCTCGTCCTTTGGTCTCCACAGCTGCACCGCCTCTTCTTCTTGTGGATGTGCCGTGGAGCACCGTCTTCAGGAGGAGAAAGACAGTGGAAGCAGCAGCTGCTGCTGTACCAAAGCGAGGACCCCCACCAGAGACTAAAGCCAGCGGCAGGTGGTGCTTTACCCCTGCAGCAAGTGTGACCGCACATCCAACGCTGCCATGACTGTGCAGCTGGATGTGCGGTCACATGAGAAAAAAAGACTGACAAAAAAAGACTCTAAAGGCAATAAAAGTTTATTTCATTTGAAAAATAAATGTTTTCAATAAAAAGTTTGTGTTTCACTGTTTTTTGCTGAACGAGCAGCTCTGAGTTGTTTAAAAAATGGCTTGAATGAAGGTTTGATCATAGAAACATTTGAAAGAACAGGATGTGCAGAAGAACAAAACAATTCAACATCCTAAGAAAAGAAGTTTGCAACAAATCTAAACGCATAGACTGTACTTTACAAGCATAAACACAACATGAGGTTTCTGAAGCAAAGAAAGCAAAAGAAAAGCAGTGAAAAAGACGGCATAAAAAATCTTTACAACGACTTGTGGAACCACATCTTCTCTCAAAGCTTATGCTTTAAATAATGATCCCTTTTGGCTTCAAGTTGTTCATCAAATCTGAAAAAGAAGCAGAAATCAACACAAACTGTTTACACAAAGACTTCACATCACAATGAGGCTCAGACTCTATTCTCAGTCATCCAAAACCCCTCAATCCATCATCTGAGTGACATCATTTGTACCTTATATGCACTTTACAAACTTCTTTTTTCACTGAAATCATTTCAGACACATTTGTGAATATCTTTTAGATTTTTTTTTTAATCTTACAAATGTTTCACATCACTTTGAGGCTCTGAATCTGTCTGCAGTTCATTCAAAACACCTCATTCAACATCTGTCACCATCAGAGTTTATTTACAAAATCCGTTTTGCACTGAAGTCGTTTTCAAAACCTTTGTATATATTTTACACATTTTTCTGCGAGTCGATGCTATTTGAAACCTTCTGTGTGATTGTCCAGGGCGGGTCTGAAACTGCTCTTGCCCCCCATAACCCTCTTCCCCCCAACGACCTCCCCCTCCTCCCCTCCTGCTCCCACAGAGAAAAAAGGGGACCATCCTTCCTTCTGGATGGTGCTGATGACTTCTTCACTTCCTGTTCTTTAGAATGTTTTTCTAATTAAACTCAATGTTGTGACAAACCCCTATAGAAACTCATTTTTCTACTATTCAGTACCTGTTTTTAAAAAAAGAAAGGAACCCAAGCATTGCAACAAAAATATTTCTTTTTATTTTAAAATATGTTTAAAAAAACTTTTAACAGTCTACTTTTTCTGTGTTCTTTTCATGAGTTCCCTCCATTCCTCCACACTCTTGCTGCCGACAGTTGCACAGTAAGACACCCCAGTAATCTGCCTGTGGCCGGTGTCCAGCCTTTTGGGCTGGCCACACTTTCTGCAGGTGTACTGCGCAACTTGTCGGCGGACTTTTGTTGCTGATGGAGGGCCCTGCTCTGGTGCTGGTGCTGCAGCTGCTGCTTCAGCCGCTTTCCTCCTTCGGAAAGCGGTGGTCCTGGGCACACGCTCAGAAGGAGGTGGTGGAGGAGCTTCAGGGTCGAGGAGGGGCGGCTGGGGAACAGCAGCGCATCCCATTTGTGGAGGCAGCTGCTCCTCAGGCATCTGGTAGTTGTAGGGCTGTCCCTGTTCCACCTGAACCAAGGACAGCCCTTTAGCTGCAGGGAGAGGCTGCTGGGTAACAGCTGGAGCAGCAGGAAGGAGTCCAGCTTCCTGCTCCAGCACGGCCCTCTCCCATTTTCTCTGCCGGCAGGAGTACTTGAAGACACAAAGAGACGCTGGTACCGAGATACTGTGATTATGGTAAAGGTACCACAGACTGCAGAAGTTAAAGCTTTCACCACTGTGACGGGGTCCTCTGGTTCAGCTGAAACAGCTGAAGTCCGGTCTGAGCCATCAGCCTGGGATTCCTGAGGACTACAGTGTTCAAGGACTGCCTCCCTTGATGGCAACGTAGTCCCTCAAGACCAGGGACCAACGGGTCTTCAGAACCCCCCCGGTTCTTGTAGCAGACGGGTGGAGGCGGCAGAGCTGGCTACAAACGGCCTCCACCAGCCGGCTGGCGTCGGGCCAGTTTGCTGGCCAGCATTCAGTCCCAGAAGGCCGCTGGAGTGATTTAGAAGCAATGACAGAAATGAATAAAAATGAAGCACATTTCAAAGCAAGTATAAGGCTTCCAGAAACACATCTCACCGTTGGAGACTCTCCTTCCCAGGACAGGAAGTGCTCTTCCCCTTTGCGGCCTTGAAACGACCTTTAGGCTGTCAGTCCTGGTACCTGGCAGGGTAGACGACCCGCCGTTTGTCACACTCTGGCAGGCGTTCCCAGAGTGCAACTATTCTGTCCACCCTGCTGTTGGAGATTACAGACAGACTCCTGATGTCCACCAGGGCCTTGGCCAGCTTCAGGACATGCCGGTATCCTGGCTGTCCATCAGGACCCTGAACCTCTTCCTGTGACAGAAGCAGGAGGACAGTTGGCAAACGCAAACCACAGAAATTCTGTCCGGCACACGCCGTCTCTGCTGCAGCAGGCGCGGTCCACGTAGATGAGGTGGGGACCTTGGCGAGTTGATACCGCCTCATCAGCCCGGACGCCATTCTGGACAGACCCTCAGAGCCCTCAGAGCAGGTAAGGACGCTCATGAGGACCTGACCGTGCTCATTGCCGATGTTGGTGGCCCAACCGGCCGAGTCAGAGGCGGCTCCTGCGAGCTTCTTCGTCACCTGAACACAGATGTTTTTGCTAAGAACAGAATCCGAATGATGTTCAGAATCCACAGGAGGAAAACATTCCCAAACCTTCTTGGTGGAGTCCATTTTTAGGATGGATCCTAAGGTGGACGTGATCCTGGCCTTGTACTCGTCCAGCCGCGTCAGGACGTTGTAGCCGTACACCGTCAGCAGCCAGACGGGTGACGGCAGAGGGGGCATTGGGGGAGGCGGTGGAAACTGCCCCCTTGCGTTGCTCAAGGCCAGGAACTGCTCGCAGACGCCAAGGTAGTGGATGGCTCTCCGCATCCAGGAGTCTGAGTGCTGCTCCCACAGGGTGTTGTACAGACGGTTGGCACTGTTTCCCAACGTGCGCGACCTGAGCTGCGCAATCACCCTTTGGTCACAGGACAGCCTGCATCGACACAACCACAACATAACAACATGTAGACAAAGGTTTACACACAAGCTAACACATGGTTCAATGTTGCCTCTTACTTGTACGTGAGCACAGCAGGAAACTGGCAGCTGTAGGTGGGGGCCAGCGGCCTTATGATGCCCTGTGACCACCCCCGACCTTCTTCTTACACCGACGCCACTCCAGGTACTCAGTGGCCATGAGGTACCAGCCGTCCATATCCAGGACCCTCCGGATGGTCCTGTACAGCCCAGCCTTAGTCAAGGACCCGTCACACAGAGGCTGGGGGCATGTCAGCTGCAGACTCCAGATCCTGTGAGGCATCCACAGGAACAGTCGACACGCGAAGAACAGGTCAGGGGATGCGGGAGGCTGATGGTAGATCAGGCGGGGTTGAGGAGGGTTCCACCACAGATTCAGCTTAGTGGTGAGCCTAGACCTCCCTGAGCTGTCCCTGGTCAACAGAACCCGCCCGATCCACTGCTGCTGCTCTGTGGTGAGAGCTGCCCGCCAGGACTCGGGCAGCAGCTGAAGAGACAACATGAAGCAGCGTTCATTTATGACTGCTGTTAGGGACACAGAGACACAAAAAACTTCATCTACAGTCGCATCACCTCAGCATCGCCAGCAGATGGAGGTGGAGGGAGGGCTGCTGGAGCTGCTGCTCCTCAATTCCAGCCACAGGGAGAACCCTCTCCAAATGGCCGCTCTGCCCAGTAGAGGTGATGTCCTCATCAGGGGAAGGAGGTGGAGCAGCAGGAACCAAAAGAGGAGCCTGTACTTGTGAGGCTGAAGCAGAAATAACAGATCTGGGATTAAAAGAAAAGAAACAAACCAAATGAGAGACTCAGACGTGCTGGCAGAACTAAAAGGGAATGAATGAATTTCTAATGTGGAAGCTAGAAGAGGTCGATGAGATGAACAGTTAATATTTGGCCCCTAATGCAAGACAGATGCTGAAATCAGAAAGAAGTGAAGCAATAGGAGAGAGGGTTGTTGTTCAGCTACAGATCGTTTAGTATTTATGGTGAAGCTGGAGGTGGCGGTCAGTGAGAATCACCACTTTACCCCGTCAAAGTTTGAACCAAACACAAACTATTGTTCTGTTTCCAGTTCATCTCCTATCAGAATTATTTTCAAATAGAAGAAAAACAGCCGTTAACATCAGCTGATATATTCGTGTGTTCAACATAACATACAAATGTGTCTGTTCTGCTACTTACACTCTATGTCAACGACTGCGCTGACCAGCTCTTCATCTATGGGCTCCTCAGACGGTTTGGAGGAACAAGCTGGTGAAGAGGAGGCTGTACACCATGATACCACATGAAATGATTGATGACATGAAAGGATCTACTCTCTGCTTTGAATGTTTCTTTCTGATGTACCTGGAAATGCAGGTTTGTCCACCAGCTTCTTCACTTTTGCCTGCATTTCCACCATAGACAGAGAACGCCGGCCAAAGACGAAGGCTGTGAATCTGAAAACAAATCAGACGTTGAGAGTTCATTTATAGAAACACAAGCAAACTCACTGCAGTGGACAGCTTTGAGACTAAAACATCAAACCTATGTGCAGATTTAGCTGCCAGGCATGATGGAACTGATGCAGAGCTGCTGCTGCTGCTGCTGCTTCTGCTGGGAGAGGTGTTAGTTGCAGCAACAGCAGCAGCTTTCTGTTTGTCTCTGGCCTTGACAAAGCGTACGGCGTTCTCCATCTGTGTTCCTGGAGCAGGAGTTTTCCTCCGCAGGCAGTTGACAAACCTGATAAAAAAATGAACAGAAGTGACGAGACACAGGTTCACCTGATGATGCAACATCAAACACTGCTGTTCTCCAGATTCTCATAATGTGATGTTATTGTCAGTTACAGCTAAAAAGATCCATCAGCTCCTACTGATGACAAACTGTGTTACAACATATAATTCTCAGGGATCAAGTACCGGGTCTTCTTGGGGTCCTCAGACTCGTACAGGCTCTGCAGGGTCTCAAACTTGTAGTCCCCAAAGCCAACAAGGGCCAGTCCCTCCTGTCCAGGCTGAAGAGACCTCACCCGTGCCTCCTCAAACGCCTGGTGGGACCTGACCGCCTCCACAAAGTCAGGGAAGGCTGAAGAGTAACGGACCAGGCCGTCCTGCAGGTCCATAAGTTCTGTTAAAACCATCACACTTTGAAATAAGACAAATGAACCTCAGACACATAACCTTGCTGACCATCAGCGGGGACTGAGACCCTGTCCTCTCTCGCTCCTTCTGGTGGGAGGACGCCAGGTTGATGGCGTAGCCCACGTAGTTTTCCAGCAGCCAGTCTTGTCCTGGTATTTCCATAACTGGATCTTCCAGCGGCTCAGCACCAGGGTGGGGTTGTTGATTTCCCCACCCTCGCGCCTCCTTCTCCACCTCCTCCAGTGTTTTGGCCCTGTGGCTCTCCTTTGGGGCCCCAGGGCTTTAGCCTCATTTGAGGCTTTCAGTAGCGTCCAATGGGACGCTCCTCCTGAAGACTGGATGTTCTCTCTAAACAAAGCAAAGACCAGTGAAAAACTCCAGAAATTGTGATGAAAAAATGAGAAAAGTTAGAAAGAGAAAACATTTTAGAAGAAACTTGAACTTACAGCTATTGTTTGCACGTTCAGCAAATTCACTTTTGTGGCAAAACAGAAGAAAACATCATTACAGGTTCAGCATTTTGACTTGATAAACTGGAAGAAAAACGTAACATCTTCATGAAGAACGGGTTCATGGTGAACTTTGTAGTAAAGCTCTTTGTCTTCTAATCATTTTAGAATCAGTGTGCATCAGCATCTGTTACCATCACTGATTCAGAATGTGAACAAAAACATTTTCAAACTAGCCTGACATGTCAACCGATGAGAAAACTAGCAAGAACAAAACGAAGCAAAAACCCCACTGTTTTACAATTAATCGGCTCATGTTTTACAAAAACACGTCACAGAGAAGTGAAGCAACTTTTCCACAAATATCAACAGAAGTTCGGAACTTAAAAACGTCAATTTCGCGTTAGAATAAAGGAAAACCGACACTTACATTCGATCCCAAAGACGGCAACCATGACATTAAACAGTGGGCAGGACGTAAGGAATTGGAACCAATTCTGCTCTCTGATTGGACACCCCAAAGTTTGATACTTGAAATTGGAACAAATCCGGCTTCCTGATTGGTTGAGAAATTGGAACATTTGGAACAATTGGAACAGAGAAGATGAAGTCCACGGTGGCGCACATTGCTTCACATTCTCTGTGCACTTTGAAAATGTATGCAATATTGGTATCAAATCGTTCAGCCCGTTCAGGACATTCATGCTTGTACTAATACTTTTAGGTTAAACTAATATTCTAGCAACATGCTAACTTTTTTGGCCAATTTAGCATCTACTGAGGTTCTTTGGGCTATGTTGGGGTTAAGCTAGTATTGTAGAAACGTGCTAGCTTTTTTGGCTAAACTAACATCTACTTAGGTTTTTGGGGTTAATTTGGCATTAGGTTAGTTGTTTAGCAACATGCTAGATTTTTTGGCTAATTTTCATGGGTTTCATGGGCTAATTTGGAGTTAAGGTTGTAATTTAGCATTTTGGTAGCATTTTGGGATAATATAGCATCAACTGGGGGGTTTTTTTGGGCTACCTTGGATTTGAGTGAGTATTTTAGCATTGTGCTAGCTTTTTTGGTTATTTTGGCATTTACTGAGGTTTTTTTGAGCTAATGTGGAGCTCATTGTGCACTTTGTGCAACTTTAGCGCTATGCAAACAGCTTTATCATTTTCAGCAAACAGCTTATGCAGATTAAGCGACCGCATTCAGCAAACAAACAAAATCATTTTAGGCTGAGAATTTTGTATGAAGTCTTTTCTGTTTTTATAGCCCATACATTCGCTGAAAAATTCACAATTTAGGCATTTTGCTCCAGTTTTATTATTTTTTATGAGGATTCATTTGATTCTTTAAAAAGACTTTTTAAAAATGAGATTTTTGGACTGAATTTACCTGGAAAAACTGTTTTTAACATCTAACCAGGATATATTTTGGGGCCATGTCTCTCAGTTTGTTTTCAAGCGCCCCTTTCTCTGCTGTTTACCTGCCTCTGGTCTGTCCTAAAAGACAACTGTGGACTTTACAGGGGCCACAATGAATAGAAACCATCCAAGGAGAAAATCTGATGGATCTCATGAAACACAATCATCTCAGATCCAACTTCTCCATTGAAGGTTTGACTCCAATGGTTCTGAACTGGTTAATTTATGTTTCTTTGGGTTTTTTTCTGATGTATTTCAGATGCATGCTGGGAGAAAGACAGGGGTTGCGTGACGTCAGACAAGTGACTGGGACGCTGGAAACACCAGAACAAAAGGCAGAGTCATCACCCCCCCTCCACAACCCCAGAAGGTGATCAGTGAGCCTTTCACAACCCCCAGCAGCTCCAATCAACCCCTATGTGCTGGTGGTAACACACAAGCGTGGAGAATGTGAGTCAGACAAGGATCTGTGAGGAGAAAGAGAAAACGGCTTTGAACAGGTCAGACTGACGTCATTTTGCTGCTGCCTTCAAGCAGGACGAGAAGGCGACGAGTCGCAGCAGAAAAACCAGCTCTGAGTCGGGAGTCTGTGGTTCAGCTTCCAGTTACAGAACCATCAGAACTCAAAAGGACTTTAATAAGGAAGGACCCATAAAACCAGGATTATACACTTTCAGTTGTGTGGATACCAGCCACTCTGGCTGCTCTAAGGAGCAGCTGACGGCTCCTGATCGAAACCAAATTCTGCCAATTTCGGACTTCTCCTCCTCTTTGCTGCCTCTAAGAATTCCTTGAATACACGTGAGTACCTGGGTGGTTAAAATCAACTTCAAAAATCATGCTTTTAAACGTAAACAAGAAGATAAAGTCAGATTTACATGTAGTGCAGAAAATACGGTCACATAACAAACCCATCCGTGGGCTGTTTCAACAAATGAATGCCTTTTCTCCACATATCGTTTCTTTTTGGAACGGCATCATCTCTAATTTACCCTGGAAAGAAATGTGGATATTACCCTAGACATTTTTTAGCTTCCAAGACAATTCTTTCTTTTAATTTATTGTATAAATATTTTCCTGCTTATTTTTGTTTATCTCTCATAGATTTCAAAAGGATTTTGACACCAGCTGTTGTTTTTGTATTAGTCATCCAGAAACCGTTACACGTTTATTTTGGACTTGTTTATATATCGCAACATTTTGGATTGGTGTACGAAACTTGCTAGAAAAAACATTTTCTTCATGTTTCTTTTTGTTAGAAGCATATTATTTTTTAATTATTATGTAAAGAATATGAAAACATGAGATCTATTTACTTGATTTACATTTTCTTTTAGCCATATTACATATGTATAAATGTTAATATACCCACATGAAACCTTATCTTTTTCTTTTCAGTTGTGAAATAAAAAAAAATACAGTAAACCTCTCAAATATTCAAAGAATTTGAAAGCTGCAAAAACTTTAGCTTGAGTGAACCCCCTGTTTGTTCTCTTTGATGCCTTGTATGTTTTGTTAATAAAGTTTGTTTCAATAAAACAGCAGTGCTGAAAATACCTGTCATTTGTCCGCCACACGGTGTCGCTGTTTCACCGCTACACGTGAGAAGTCAGCTTCATCATGGGCTCAAATGTAAAAAATAAACAAATAAAAGCATAAACGGAATTTGAAAAAAAATCAAATCACTTTACTTGACAGCAAACACACTAAGACAAACGACGTTTGGTCTCATTAGAAATCAGCCGCTCCACCAAAACGCGCTTCCGTTTGTTCACATTCATGGACGATAACTGAACTTTTTATCTCCAGCTGCCGCGATTCTGTCTGCAGCGAGCGTCCAAACACAGGAAATGACGGCAAACACACAGTCAGCTACAATATTATTATTATTGATTAATGACCTCAGACGTGATTTCACACAGGTGGAAACTGGGACAAGTTAGTGGGTCCGAAACTTCTCTCACGTTCTAATTTGATGCAGCTATCTAAAGAAGACATTAATGATCTTAGGATAAAAACCTCATGACTCCTTATTACGAGAAACGGAACCAACAAAATCGCTATATAAATGAGCAAACATGGGGGCCGTCGTCTTTAGTTAGAACCAAACCGTGTTTCACATTTCGTGGAACTGAACCGCCACTCGGAGCTTGTCGTCTTCTCCCAGTCAACTGTGTGGAGCTCGAAAAGCAGAATTCTTCTCCTCACCTTCATTTGGACTCAGGTAGTTCGGAGGAAGTCGGGCAAGAAGCACAAAAGCCGAACAGCGAGCGGACTCGCTCCGAAGCAGAGAGTCCAGCAGATTTGTGACCTGTCCGAGACGTTCAGGGGCCGTCTGAAGAATTCATCCTCCACTTGAAAACATTGAAACGGGAGGGGAGGAGGGGGAGCTCGTCAGGGGGAAGAGGGTGTGGGGGGAAAGAGCAGAAGGTCGCGAGTTCGAGACCCGCAATGGACAATCACAATAGAAGGTTTCAAATAGCATCGACTTGCAGAAAAATGTGTAAAATATATACAAAGGTTTTGAAAAGAATTTCAGTGCAAAAAGGAGTTTGTAAATAAACTCTGATGGTGACAGATGTTGAATGAGGTGTTTTGAATGAACTGCAGACAGATTCAGAGCCTCAAAGTGATGAGAAATATTTGTAAGATTAAAAAAATCTAAGAGATATTCACAAATGTGTCTGAAATGATTTCAGTGAAAAAAGGAGTTTGTAAAGTGCATATAAGGTACAAATGATGTCACTCAGATGTTGGATTGAGGGGTTTTGGATGACTGAGAACAGAGTCAGAGCCTCATAGTGATGTGAAGTCTTTGTGTAAACAGTTTGTGTTGTTTTCTGCTTCTTTTTCAGATTTGATGAACATTTTGAAGCCAAAAGGGATCATTTTTTAAAGCATAAGCTTTGAGAGAAGATGTGGATCCACAAGTCGTTGTAAAGATTCTTTTTTATGCCGTCTTCTTCACTACTTTTATTTTCTCTGATTGAGAAACCTCATGTTGTGTTTATGTTTGTAAAGTTCAGTCTATGCGTTTAGATTTGTTTCAAACTTCTTTTCTTAGGATGTTGAACTGTTTAATTCTTCTGCACATCCTGTTCTGTCAAATGTTTCTATGATCAAACCTTCATTCAAGCCATTTTTTAAACAACTCAGAGCTGCTCATTCAGAAAAAAACAGTGAAACACAAACTTTTTATTGAAAACATTTATTTTTCAAATGAAATAAACTTTTATTGCCTTTAGAGTCTTTTTTTGTCAGTCTTTTTTTCTCATGTGACCGCACATCCAGCTGCACAGTCATGGCAGCGTTGGATGTGCGGTCACACTTGCTGCAGGGGTAAAGCACCACCTGCCGCTGGCTTTAGTCTCTGGTGGAGGTCCTCGCTCTGGTACAGCAGCAGCTGCTGCTTCCACTGTCTTTCTCCTCCTGAAGACGGTGCTCCACGGCACATCCACAAGAAGAAGAGGCGGTGCAGCTTTAGAGAACAAAGGACGAGGAGCTGAGATGCAGCAGAGTGTGGTGATGATGGTGGGGCAACGTCTCCTCCAGCATCTTCTTGTCTTCTTGTCCTCCTTTAAACAGCTAGAGCAGCAGGGAGGCATCCAGCTTGGTGCTCCGGCACAGCTCTCTTCCACTTTCTCTGCCACAGGAGAACCTGGAGACACAGACAGACGCTGCTAACAGGATGCTGAAACTTTTTGAAAGCAGAAATGAAAACTCACCAACGTGAGGTTTCTCCTGCTCAGCTGAAACAGTTCAAAGTGGGTCTGAGTTCTTCAACGGTGCTTCTGTCATGTAGAACCTGGATCTAGCGCTTCCTCAGGACCCCTCCATGCATCCATCCATTTATCCATCCATCCATCCATCCATTTATCCATCCATCCATCCATCCATCCATCCATCCATCCATCTATCCATCAGTCCATGGATCCATCCATCCATCCATCCATAAGTAAATGCATCCATTCATCCATCCATCCATTCATTGCGGGCGCTGAACTGCCGCTGAACTGCCGTTGAACGGTAGTTGAACAGCAGTTTAACGGCAGTTGAATGGCAGTTGAAGGGCAGTTGAATGGCAGTTGAACGGAAGTTGAACGGCAGTTGAACAGCAGTTGAATGGCAGTTGTACGGCAGTTGAACGGGGGCTGAATGGCAGTTGAACGGCAATTTAACGGCAGTTGTACGGATGTTTAACGGCAGTTGAACGGCAGTTGAACGGCAGTTGTACGGCAGTTGAACGGGCGCTGAACGGCAGTTGAACGGGCGCTGAATGGCAGTTGAACGACATTTGAACGGCATTTGAACGGGGGTTGAATGGCAGTTGAATGGCAGTTGAACGACATTTGAACAGCAGTTTAACGGCAGTTGAACGGCAGTTGAACGGCAGTTTAACGGCCGTTGAACGGCAGTTTAACGGCAGTTGTACGGCAGTTTAACGGGAGTTGTACAGCAGTTCAACCAGCGCTGAATGGCAGTTGAATGGGCGCTGAACGGCAGTTGAACAGCAGTTTAACGGCAGTTTATAGGCAATTGAACGGCAGTTGAACAGCAGTTTATAGGCAGTTGTACGGCAGTTGTACGGCAGTTGAACCGGCGCTGAATGGCAGTTGAATGGGCGCTGAACAAAAGTTGAACGGCAGTTGAACGGCAGTTTATAGGCAATTGAACGGCAGTTGAACGGCAGTTGAACGGCAGTTTATGGGCAGGTGTACGGCAGTTGTACGGCAGTTGAACCGGCGCTGAATGGCAGTTGAATCAGCGGTTGAACGGCAGATGAACGGCAGTTGAACGGCAGTTGTCCCCATTCTAGAAAAGGGGACCACCTCCCCAGTCTACCCGTCCAAAAGTACTGTCTCCGACTGCCAAGCACTGCTGCAGGGACATATCAACCACTGGATTGTGTTCCCTTGTGGTTGCATTTAGGTTTAAGAATTAGGGGAATGGAAAGTTTTGGGCTCAGAGGGAAACCTACAGCTCCAGGATAAAAACCCTGTAGGTAAAAAGCACATTTTTTATTGTTACTGTCTATTCATCTTCTTCCTGTCATCCGGGTGGCAAAGATAGCCAGACTTCTCTCTCCTCGGCCACATCCTCCAGGTCCTCTGGGGAAACCCAAGGCGTTTTCAGGCCAGTCTAGAGAGGTCGTCTCTCCAGCGTGTCTTTGGTTTTTCATGTGGCCTCCGCCCAGTAGGACATGCTCAGGGAGGCGTCCAATTGGCATCCCGACCAGATGCCAGAGCCACCTCAACTAGCTCCTCTCCATGAGGAGGAGCAGCTGTGCTAGTCTGGGCTCCCCCCAGGTGACCGAGTTTCTCAAAATATCTCTAAGGGAGCGTCCAGCCACCCAACGGAGGAAGGTCATTTTTGCCGATTGTATTCTGGACCTCATTCTTTTGGCCATGACCCAGAGCTCACAACTGTAGGTGAGTTCTGTAATAAAGATCAAACGGTAAATTGAGAGCTTTGCTTTCCAGCTCAGATCTCTTCACTACCGGTAGAGCAACAGCATAACAATGGAGGCTGCTCCAAACCGCCTGTCGATCTCATGGTCCGATCTTCCCTCACTCGTGAACAAGATCCCAAGATACTTATCCTCCTCCACCTGCAGTAGGAGCACTCCACTCACCCAGAGAGGTCAAACTACCTTTCTCCAGAGTTTGTGCATGACTTTGTTCCAACTTCCTCTTAACCAGCTCGCATAATGCCAAATCAGACGAGTCCAGCACAGTTTTCTGCCATCCCTCAATTAATTGAAGAGTGACGGGGACTGTGGTCCGGCGTCTCGATCGGCCGTGACGGAATCATTGGACTTTGGTGGACCGACAGATCCGGTGGGGAAGATTCCATTCTAAGACATTTTGCTCTGTATTTGTTGTATAGGTTAATTTGGAATACTAATAACATCCGGTTTTTGCCTCTGAAATAAGTCAAGTGGTTTCTGTAAACACAGACACATTTGCTGAAACCCATTATTATAAAAGAGTCCTGTGAGCTTATGCAAGACCAGGTATTACTAGAACTGTCGCCTACTGGGTAACGCAAATGTGAAACAAAGTCTGAGGCCGGACTCAAGTCTGATAACGTTTATGAAAGAGAAATATGGTCCTGAATGTTGTGATTTTATGATTTATTGGTGTGAGAAACATGGGTTCTCTGAGTTGTTCGTCAGAGTTTCAGACCAATGGGGCAGGCGCCGCCTGAATCTTAGTGATTCATCCTCAACCTCACTTAGGCTTACGAGTAAAGGGGTCCATGGTCCGTTTCTCTGATCCAAAGCATTGTGGGTTAACAGGGAAATGTGTATAACCAGAGCAGATTGAATTTACCAGCAACGTCTGATTAGATCGAATATTTGGTGTCCGATCAAATGAAGCAAGATTATGAGCTGACTGTTGCAAAAAAAAAAAAAAAAACAGAAACACTCTTGAGACGCAGCAGACAGACAGTCAAGGTGGGTAACAACAGACAAGCCAGAAGGAGAGGATTCTCCTGTCATGAAGAATATGAAACTCTAGTGCATATAGTAAAAAAAAAAAAGAAAAAAGAAAGATGAACTTGGTTCTGATGTCTATAAATTTGTGTCATATTGTTGTAACAATGTTGGCTTCCCTGAGCTAAAACAGTTGGAAAAAACCTTAATAGGGAAAAGAGATAAAATGTTTGAAAAGAAAAAGGGAAGAAAGCACGTTGTGCTGAAAACAGAAACTTCTCTCTATTCTCCTCCGCAGGCTTCATGGGGAACCAGGTTGGATCTGTTAATGGACTCCATCTCTCCGCCTTACCAACCTAACCCCTAGCTGTCGATGTTGTTGGCACCTCAGCCTCAGCTCTGCCCCACCCAGCTCTCCTCACGCTCCAAGCTGAGCAGCAACGCCAGCCACCGCCCCTCCCTTCAGCATCAAGTTGTGAAAGGAGCTGCTGCAGATTCAAGGACAACAGAAATGTCCTTCAGCGGCCTGGAAGGACTCAGCCAGATGACTTTATCACCTGCTGGCTATCCCCAAACACAGAGCCTAAGACCAGGAGCAAACTTCTCACCCACCACTCTGGGCTGCGGACTTTGTCTGGGAGAGCCAATCATCCAGGCTCTCATGGTGCAGGTTGCAGGGCCCCAAGGAGCCCCAGCCTATGTGTAGCGCCCCTGGAACACAGACGACCTCATGGCAGCGTCCAGACATCTCCCTAAGCGTGAAGGAGGAGGTGCAGCCATGACAAAGACAGTAAGAGAGTTTGTGGGTGACTTTGTTACAACTTCCTCTTAACCAGCTCGCATAATGCCAAATCAGACGAGTCCAGCACAGTTTTCTGCCATCCCTGACAATTTCACTGAGCACCTCCAGCCCTCCACTCCTGGGTGGATGAACGCAGATGCAAAGAACTCACAAGCTGACAGAATCTGCAACACATGGCTGAATGACCATTGCACCGCCCAGAATGACAACAACTGCACCCAGAAAGAAGGTGAGCCTGTAGAGGACTGTCCAGTCCATCTCCAAACTGTGTTTGAGGATTTCAGCTGCATGCCCCGCCCCTTAATCTATCTGGGAGACCAGATGACTCCATGTGAAGCCCTGCTGAAGAGCTGCTTCCTCGAGGGCATCAGTTCGTCTCTGGCAGAAGCCACCAAACCTTCATGCGTCAGATGGACAGATTTCTCAGGTTGTTTGGCTGACAGGATCTGTCCTGCACATCATCAGCAGACCAGACAGGCCCAAACACAGAGCCATGGAAAAAAAGACAGAAGCCCTTTACTGTGCTCAGCTCCGTTTGTTCCAGCTTGCAGCCGTGGGCCTGGCCCCCCGAGTGAACGCCCCTGCTCCCCCTCCAGTTTTTTATGTTTTTCTCAGGCATCTGATTCCATTCGCACATGCAGACTCTATAGCCTCTCAACCAACACCTGACAGCTATTCAACAGGCTTCCTGACCAGAGACAGTTAACCAGCTCTTGTCGTTTGTTGGTTGGTGGTTTGTGCAGAGCCTTTGATCCCAACTTTCAGAACTATCCAAACCTCTTGTTGAGCTCATCCGTTCTAAAGCCATGACAACTAACCTTGACTGGACTGACGAAGCTGCCAAATCTTTTGTGGTTCTTAAGGAAGCCCCACAGTCAACACAGACTCTAGGACTCCCTGATCAGTTCAGACCATTCACACAGACTGTGGACGACCGTAACTCTTGCGTGACTTGTGTTCTCCTGCAGGATCGTGGTGGCGCTCTGAGACCAGTGGCCTGTTTTTCCTGTGAGTTGGATCCGGTTGCTGTTGGACTTCCATGCTGTCTTTGTGCGATCGCAGCAGCTGAGAAGGCCCTCAGCGTCACATGACTTAGTAGGATATTGACCTTTGACACTGCTGGTCCCTCATGAAGTCCACATGATTCTGTCGGAACACAGAACCTCTCATCTCTTGTTGCCCAGATTTCTCAGATACCACACGTGTCTGCTTGAACTCTCTGATCACAGTTGAACGCTGCAACATCCTAAAACTCGCTGCTCTTTTCCTCCTGAGGAAGGTACCCCTCATGTCTGCATGGCTGAGCTAAATCTCAGCTGCTCTCCTACAGCTGACCTGCTGGACAGCTCTTTGTCTAATTCTGATCGTGTCTTCTATGTTGTTGGTTCCTCTCGCTGGCCATTGCCGCGCTGGCTATGCTGTATGTTCTGATCATGACACTGTGGAGGCTGAACCGCTGGCGTCTCATTACTCAGCACTAGCATCTGCGCTTGATACTCTCACTGGTGTGTGTATTCTTGCAACAAATGGGTGAAGATCTACACCGACTCTCGCTACGCTTTTGGTGTAGTTCCTGATTTTGGTGCCCTTTGAAAACGTCGTGGGTTTCTCAAATCTGATGATAAACTCATTTTACATCATTCTTTGTTTGCAGATCTTCTGGATGCCATTCTCCTCTCAGCTCAACTGGTTGTTGTTTGACCTCCACAGGGGTCTGTTCTGGGACCTTTACTGTTCATTTTCTATCTGCTGCCTTTGTGTGGCGCTGTGTGATTGAAACAGGCATTTAAAATAGTTGCCCCCCCAAAGTAAGTTTTATGTCAAGTTTAGAAGCAATCAATAACAATACTGTTATGCCCATCTAAACTGCCGTAGTTTGTGTGTTGCAGAAGGGTTTCTGAGTCAGTACGTACTTCCACCAGCAGAGAGCGACAGTCCAGAGTCTCGGTTGACTCGGCTCCTTTACTAAGCCAAATGGTTTTGACGAAAGTAAGTGCATTATAATGCGCAAGTCAGATGACTCTGACAAAAGTAAGTGCATAAGCAGAACATTCATGACACAATAAATGATAATACAATGCGTAAGCTAGATAACTATGATGATAATGAGTGCGTAAGCGGAATATCTGTGACATGATTAGCCTTTCCATGTTCGTGGTTAGGGAAACCATGACGGCAATTCATCATTATAATGCGTTATACAGTTTCCTAAGAAGGACTTCCCTTCCGTTTAGAACTTCCGGGTATACGTGAGTTTACTGCGCAAGCCATATTTTATTCTGCGTAAGCCATTTTATTATTCCGTACAGCTTGTTGGTGATGCGTCTCCACCCTATTCTGTGACATCAATTGGGACTTTTCTGACATCAATGTACTTCTCCCCAACATGCCCAACATATGTGAGAGCAATGTTCTGACCTTTTGTGCAAATCTCACTAAGACTCTTTCAGCACTCCCTCGTCCTGCTGACGACCAACTTCATTCAATGGTTCCTGGTGATTTTGTTCTGGTGAGAAGCTTCAAGCGGAAACAGTGGAACCACGCGCGCTGGCTGGGTCCTTATCAGGTCCTCCTGACCACGCAGACCGTAGTCAAGGTTGGTGAGCGTGATGCTTGGATTCACACAGAAGGGTTCCTCTTCCAGACCAGCACCCATCTGACCTTGGTGACCAAGCCCAAGTCCACCGCTCGCAAACAAGGTCAGAGGGGAATGACATCAGTGTCCCCCCTGCTACACGTAGCGTGCCAAGATACCACCTTCCAAGAAGCAAGCCACCAATAACCCCTGCTGAAGCTCAACGGACTGACCCGTCTGTCTGCACCGCTTCCGAGCAATATCAGTGAAGGGTGAAAATAGCGCCTCACTGCCACTAAGGGTGTAACCTCCCCACCAGTAACCCCTGCTGCCCTTCAGCCTCATCATGAAGAACCAACGCCCCTGCCATCCATTTAGACATCTTGGCTGACCACTGGGAGGCACCACGTGCCTATTCCTCATACTGTCCATCCCTGATCTGAACCCGAGCGGTGTTTTGTTGTTGGGCTTCTGTGCTAGTCATAGTTTGTCCATAACAAACACCTTTTTCTAGCACAAGGGTGTCCATCCATATACGTGGCATTAGGACACCCTCGGCAGGAGATCAATGATCGACTTTGTAGTCGTTTCAGGCAACCTTTGGCCGTGTGTTTTGGACACTCGGGTAAAGAGAGGGGTAGAGCTGTCCACTGATCACTACCTGGTGGTGAGTTGGATTCGTTGGCGGGGAAGGAGGCCGGAAAGACTTGGTAGACCCAAATGTACTGTGAGGGTCTGCTGGGAATGTTTGGCTGAGCCCTCCGTCAGGGAAGTCTTTAACTCCCACATCCGGAGAGCTTCAAACAGGTACCGAGGGAGGCTGGTAACATTGAGTCTGAATGGACCATGTTCTCCACCTCCATTGTCTCTGCTGTTGTTCGGAGCTGTGGTCCCAAGGTCTCTGGTGCCTGTCGTGGCAGCAACCCCCAAACCCGTTGGTGGACACTGGAAGTAAGGGATGCCGTCAAGCTGAAGAAGGAGTCCTATCAGGTCTGGCTGGCTTGTGGGACTCCAGAGGCAGCTGACAGGTATCGGCAGTCTAAGCGAGCTGCGGCTCAGGCTGTAGTAGAGGCAAAAACTCGGTCCTAGGAGGAGTTCGGTGAGGCCATGGAGATTATCGGTTGGCCTCGAAGAGGTTCTGGCAAAGCGTCCGGCGCCTCAGGAGGGGGAAGCAGTTTTCTGCAGGCACTGTTTTCAGTGCAGGTGGGGAGCTGCTGACTTCAACTGGGGACATTGTCGGGCGGTGGAAGGAATACTTCGAGGATCTCCTCAATCCTGCTGACACGCCTTCTGTTGATGAAGCAGAGGCTGAGAACTTTGGGGTGGGGCTGTCCATTACCCAAGCGGAAGTCACCAAGGTAGTCAACAAGCTCCTCGGTGGCAAGGCACCGGGGGTGGACGAGGTCCGCCCTGAGTACCTCAAGTCTCTGGATGCTGTGGGAGTGTCTTGGCTGACACGTCTCTGCAGCATTGCGTGGAAGTCGGGAACAGTACCACTGGACTGGCAGACAGGGGTGGTGGTCCCCCTTTTCAAGAAGGGGGACCGGAGGGTCTGTTCCAATTACCGGGGAATCACAGTCCTCAGCCTCCCTGGGAAAGTCCATACCAGGGTACTGGAGAGGAGAGTCCGGCCAATAGTCGAACCTCAGATTCAAGAACAGCAATGCGGTTTCTGTCCTGGCCGTGGAACTGTGGATCAGCTCTACACCCTATCTAGGGTACTGGAGGGTTCGTGGGAGTTCGCTCATCCTGTCCATATGTGTTTTGTGGATTTGGAGAAGGCGTTCAACCGTGTGCCCCGAGGTGTCCTGTGGAGGGTACTTTGGAAGTATGGGGTCCGGGGAGTCTTACTCAGGGCTGTCTGGTCTCTGTATGACCAGAGCAGGAGCTTGGTCCGCATTGCTGGCACTAAGTCAGACCTGTTCCCGGTGCATGTTGGACTCCGGCAGGGCTGCCCTTTGTCACCGGTTCTGTTCATAGTCTTTATGGACAAAATTTCTAGGTGCAGCCAGGGTCCGAAGGGGGTCTGGCCTGGTTTGGGAACCACAGGATTTCCTCTCTGCTCTTTGCAGATGATGTTGTCCTGTTGGCTTCATCAAGCCAGGACCTCCAGCATGCATTGGAACGGTTTGCAGCCAAGTGTGAAGCGGATGGGATGAGGGTCAGCACCGCTAAGTCAGAGGCCATGGTTCTCGACCGGAGAAAGGTGGTTTGCCCTCTTTGGGTGGGTGGAGTGCTCCTTAAATTCAAAATTTAATGAAATCATGTGATTTAAAGCCCTGCTTGCTTGTACACTTAATATTAATGTGAACATCTCAGTCCTTCATATCATTGTTATTGCTTATAGGAAATGCTAAGTCACATTCATCATTTATTTTTTATATAAATGACAGTAAATGTAGAAATGACTATTTATCCTTAAGTTTGACAATTACATTTGAAGTTAAACTTTATTCATAAAAAAGGCGTTTCATGCTTTGAGCAGCTCAGAGAGCTTTACAATTATAATGTATTTGAAACAACAGTCAGTGTAAAAATAAAGTATTCAAACTTCATACTGGTACTTTTTCATCTTTTATTGAATTGTAAACTGCACAGTTTTAATGTCAAATTCTATTACTAAGTTGCATAAACAAATGTACTCTGAAAAGATAAATGTAATGTATATTTTGAGTACAAAATTAGTTATTTTATCTTATCATTTTGCCATTTTAAAGTAAAGTCCCTATGTTTTTATTTTACCTGATAAAATGTTTTTTATACTTTCTTTAAGGCCTGTTAAATCACTGTTTTACTTGAATATCAAACACTTGATCTAATGCCAATTTCAGAGTTCTTTTCCTATCATTAGTATGAGCATCAAGTTAGAAATTATTCATTTAAATGTCTTTTGCTCTCATTCTAAAAGTTGACCATTAAAAAGAAAAAAAATCTGAACAAAAATGTGTTCTTTGTATTTTGCAATGTTTATAGCACATTTTTACATAAATAAGTGTCAAACTGGTTAATTATCACCTAGGCATGTTTGTAAAGTGAATTTATTTTCCTCCTTTACGCTCAGTCTGGAATAGTGCCATACAACCCTTAGATGAACAGAGTGTTCCTGCAGTGTGAGGACGGTGGTGGACTATCAAGGACTCTTCAGCTTCATAAAGGAGTCAACTCAACAGAATTTTAGGGATTAGAAAAGATGTTAGTTCATCAGATGGGGGATAAATCTTTCGGAGTAACAGATTATGTGGTGTTTGCTCTCATGTTGGGAGTGTCCGCCTGCATTGGGGTGTACTTTGCTTGGGTGGACAGGAGGAAGAAAAGTTCAGGAGACTTTCTGACTGGGGGTCGCACACTAACAGCCTTGCCTATTTCCATGTCTCTGACTGCTAGCGCCATGTCAGCTATAACAGTGTTGTCTAACCCTGCAGAGGTAAGGAGACGGGATTCAAACCTGTGTTTTCATTTTGGTTCTTGAAGGTTTCTTTGGGCTGTTTTCAAATCCTGATGTTCATGTGCAGTTTTGAGTTCAAGTTACTTAATTAACTAAAGAAAACATTTTTGGAATGACATATGTTGACATATCTGAGCATTTGAACAAACTAACTTATACCGTACAGGAAATATGCAGTTTTAATCTTTCTGACTTTGCTTAATAGAGCATTTAGTCTGGATTAAAAAGATTTGCATATCATCAGTCAATATATTTTTGTTTCTTACAGTTACTTCAAATAATGAAGGTTGTTTCTGCACTATAACTGGCATTCACCAATTTTTGGAGTGTCTGAATTGACAATTTCAAAATCCAGTGCCCTGGAAATTTCCCAGAAGTCTCAGCAGAAAACTAGCGTGAATCAATGCTTATTAGACTGACAGAAATAGACCACAATGCACTGTAATAGAACAATGTCATTTGAAAAAAAAAGTTTTAATTTATTTTATATAAATCTTCCAAGTTTTCATCATCAGATAGTGGATTCAAAAATGATATTCGGAAAATTTTAATACTTGTCAGGTTTTTACTTCGGAAAATCTCTGAAGTCACAAAAGTAGTCAGCATAAATCCAAATTGTCTTTTAAAATCCAGGGCATTAGATAGTCTCGCACTATAGGCCTATAATTTTTTAGCAGTTACGGAGTAGGGAGGGAATTCAGACATTGTCTAAGTTTATGACCTTTTTTGGCATTTTGTGAGTTTGGGCACTACCACAGGCTGTTTTCTACTCCAACACCTGATCTATAAAATGTAAGACTTAGAAGGTTTCAGCTAATCATGGGTTTCCAACACTTTTAGACTTTAGATTTGCTCAAGTGTTAGCGCTGTACTTTTTTGTGAATACAGCTAAATATGTAGCATTATTTATGCTAGCTCAAAGTCCGGCTAATTTTGTTTCTCTTACACTTTTACTCATTTTTAAAGCCTTTTAAAACTGTAGTGCTGCCTTCATTATTTCACCATTAATAACACTCCTTTTTTCTTGGTCTTTTAAATATAAGGCTTTGAAGTTTGAGCTAACCATGGGCTTTCAACACTTGTAGATTTAGATTTTATTTTATTACATTTATGCTAGCGCAAAATTCAGCTAATTTTGTTTCTCTTACACGTTTGTTCAAATATTATAGCTTCTTTTTTTTAAAGCAAAATGTTGCCTTGATCATTACTCCATTGAAAACCCTGCTTTTTCCTTTTCTTACGCTTCCCTACAAAAACATGGGGTTTTTGGTTTACCAAAGGAATCATCACTAATAAATGAGCAAAGAAAAGATGAGCAGCAACTGTTTCTTGTTCCTGTATGTTATGTTACTTTGTGTGACTGTGCAATGATTTTTACCTAAATGTGTCAGTAAAATATTATCAAATTTATCATTGGTCAATGTTTTATGTATTTCCAAGAAACACTTAAATAAATGTACCCTTCCAGTGGAGATTGTTAATCTAACTTTCATTCTTTGTTATGTCACGGCCATATTTTGTAGCACTTTATATTTGTATCAAATCAATCTTTATATTGTGGGTAACAAACATAAAAACCAAAAGTAAAAAAAAAAAAAAAAAGGAAATTTTAGCTGACTATGTGCCACCCTGGGGCTGCATAGTGGTGTAGTTGTAACTAAGCACTCTTGCTTCAGAGAGAGAAGGCCCTGGTTCAAATCCTTGCTGGGATCTTTCTGTGTGGAGTTAGCATGTTCTCCTCAAAGGTATGTGTAAGTCCGTATGCGTCTCTGTCAATCCTGTTTCCTCCCATGGTTCTAAAACATGGTTCATAGGCTGATTGACTTCTGTAAATTTTCACAAGGTGTGAATGATAGTGGGTGTGATAGTGTGGCCGTGTGACAGAACACTTCCTTTGCCTAGCAGTAGGATAGGCTCCAGTGATCATGTGACCCCCAATAGGGGAAAAGTAAGTACGGAAAATGGATGGATATGCCAGCTTGTTGCATTTTTGCTAAATGTTCTCACGCCTAGCGCCCTTTCTCTCACTTTGGTGGCTTCCATTACTTTCAGGACATCAGGGAGCATCCCCTTGGCGAGAGGTAATATTAGGATAATTTTGGAACAATTTCTGTCAGCAGTTCCGCCATCCGTTCTGCTGTGCTCTGTTGCTCTTACTAGGCTAACTTTACAAAACTTACACTAATTATTTGTTACATTTGACTTTCTCAAACATTCATATACCAAAAGTTGATTTTCATACTGCCAAGGCCCGACTAACTGCTGTTGAGACATATTTAATGAAGCAAAAGAAGTCTTCATATAACTGGCAGTTGGCATGTGAAAGTTTTCCTTAGAACATGGTAAGAAAAGGTATTAGATTTTGAAATGGTTATTCTGACAATAGAATGACTGAGTAATAGCTGTTTATCTCTCTATGGAAATCTATGGGATTTTGCCATCTTGGTTTTTCCTGTTTAGAACGCGAGAGGGGAGGGGTCACTCAGTCCCGTTCTCCATGAACAGTCAATGATATAGCTTTTATGTGTCTGTTTATATATCTGTTGTTTATTATCACTAATTGATAATGACATTTGTAGGTATATCGCTTTGGAGCCATTTTTGGACTGTTTTGTATCTCCTATTTTCTGGGATCAATCCTAACGTCTGAGATATTTCTTCCAGTCTTCTACAGGCTGGGATTTACCAGCACTTATGAGGTGAGAGTTTTATGTAATGAGGATGTAATGATCCATATCTTTTGTGGTATTTCTTTGACCTGTTTTTGATGAAACTATGTGACTCTTAAAGACTTACTCTGATGAAAATATTTTTTTGGTGTTTTTAACATGTTCTTGTGGCATTTTTCTGGTGATGGACGGCATATACAAGAAAACTTAAATTAAAAATGCATGTCTGTCTATTTATTTATTCAAACAGTTGTGAATCTGAAGCAGATGGAAAAATACAGTTTCAAATATGATCGTATTTTTTAATGTAGAGAATATGCTGGGCGGGCCAAAAGCTCCCCGCTTCAAGCACAGAGCAACGGGGCAGGGAACGGGGGTGGGGTTGTTCTGCACCAACGTGGCCACTTAGGACTCAGATGGGATTTTATGATGAACTTCTGCTACTCTACGTCCCAGAAAACGGCACAGGATTTTAGTTTCTGGCAAAAAATGACAGAATCATAATTAGAAGATCACCGGGAACACTTTTGCAATAGATCACTAGATGATCGGAGTGGGACTTTAAAGCAGCACAATATTGTATGAAAATGTATGAAAGCTTTTATTTTTTAGTTTATTTATTATTTTTTTGCTTTTCATTTTCAAGTATTTGGAACTCCGTTTTAATAAAACCATCCGTCTGCTGGCAACAGTAATATTCTTGTTTCAAACTGTGAGTTAAGACACATTGCTCTTTACAATGTTAATGTCTTATGTTGGACGTGTCTAACTTTTTCATTGCTGCAGGTTCTGGTTGGTGGAATTTCTGTTTATGGACCAGCTTTAGCATTGAACAAAGGTACCTCCATCTTATCAGTCATAGCAACAGTAAAAATTCCCAATCTTGATCAGTTTTGTATCTCTTCTTTTCTTTGCAGTCATCAACATGAATCTCTGGGTTGGAATTTCGTCAACAGCTGCTGTCTGTACTTTTTACTGCACGTTGGTTAGTAAATGAGTAAATGAAAGCAGACCTGTCGAGGGGTTAATCATAAGGTCGACAGGGGCGGGGGGTAATGTACAACTTTTTCAATTTTGACCTACTTCTGGTTTTCAGTTCTTCTATGGTCTCCAATACAATCCTAGTTGTGACATTTTAGAGTATCTATCTGAACAAAAAGGAAGCATTAAAGTAGGGGATGATATATTTTGGGTCTATGCTATAAAAAAGGAGAATTCACTTCTGTTGGGCTGTGAGTTTAACAACTGTTTTGCCTGACTTATCTACTCCTTTATTGTTTTTGTTTAATCTTTTACAGTCTTTAAATTGTGTCCATTGTTGTGTTGTGAAAAAAAGAGCCAAACTATGCCAAACAGTTGTGAGGGTTTTTTTAATTGAACATCCAACACCTGCTATGACTTTCCATTAACAAAACAATTTTGAGGACATGACAAAAGCAATAAGAAAACAATATGTCTAAGACAAAAACTCATATTGATATATTAGTGTATCAGTTTGGAGAGAGGTGTGGTCTCCTCGTACATTTGTGGGTTTATTGTGGTTTCTTCCACATTCCAGTAACACTCTTCACAGGTTCAGTGGTTTCTTCAAACCGTTCATGGTCATGAATGTGAGTGTGGCCCTCCAACATGTCCGAAACCCTGGTAACCATGTCCAGGGGGAACTCCACCTTTGCCCAACAGTAGTTGGGACAGGCTCCAGCAACCCAAACAGATGGATGTATTTTAAAGCTGCTGTTGAGTTTTTCAGTGCTGTTTGCCACCTTTCACTTACAGGATATATGACTGCTTTGTTCAGAGCTTCTGTTTATATGTGTAGCATAAATATTTAACAGTTTTTATTAAAAATGCGTTTGACGTTTGTCTAAGATTTCCTAAAGTTGATCATTGTGTTGGTCTGTGGTGTTACAGGGGGGGCTTAAAGCCGTGGTCTGGACTGATGTGTTCCAGGTAGGCTGATGTGAAGAACAACAACAAACCTTAAGCTCTTCTTCTTTTCAATACAATCAAGTGTTATTATTTACTAGGACTCCTTATGAGATTATTCCCAACTGCTGATTTTCAAAAAGTTCAATGGAAGAAGGTACCAATAAACTAAATCCTTTCTTTTCCTAATGTTTTAGTTGGGAATTATGCTCTCAGGTTTTCTGGCTGTCATAATCAAAGCTGTGATCATCCAGGGAGGAGTCTATGTAATCTTTTCAGATGCACAACAAGGAGGAAGGCTCAACTTTTGGGAGTAACTATTCAAAATTACCCATTTCTGGAGTTTTGCATGTATGCATTTGTGCATTTTATAGTATTTTAAAAGCTAACTTTTACATTTTTAACGTGTGGTCCTGCAGCTTTGATATAAACCCCTTGAGGAGACATACTTTTTGGACCTTTGTCGTTGGAGGGACAAGTATCTGCACGACTGTTTATGGAGTCACACCCGCTGCAGTTCAGAGATACATTTCCTGCAAGAGCATCACTCAGGCCAGGCTGTAAGTCCCATCTCTGCCCGCAGTAAATGATACAACAATCATGTGATTTTCTAAAGTCATGCACAAGAATAAGTTGGTAATTCAAATGATGTACATAAAGATTTAAATATATAAAGACGATTCAATGAATTTTGTATTTTGGATTTATGAGACCACTCTAAAGATGTTTGGTTATGATACACAGCATGTTTGGATAATATCCTCTGAATAACTGTCAAGCATGGTGGTGGTGGTGGCCGATGGTTTGGTTTTGATTAGTTTGGCTTTGAAGATTCCAAACTCCTTTTTACTCCAAAGAATCAGTTCCACATTTCAATAAATGGAAGACAAATTTGAAGTCATTATTGCTGAAGGGGGATCTGGAAAAACTTTCAAACTCAGCTGTTTGGTCCAAACTATAGATCCTGTCTTCATTTAACCCTTTGACATTCTTTTGACTACCGTAACTGTTAAGGTAATTAGCATAATTCCACCTGATTCTGAAGCAGTGACAAGCAGATTTGTGATCTGATCTACCTGGATTCAAGGGACTCAACTGGCTTGCAAGTAACCCCTGGTTTGGTTCCATGACATGGAAACAGGACTCAACTGAAACCATGATGGAAGAGCAGTGAATTTGGACTAGAAAAAAACACTTTGCAGAGACAACTTTCTCCGGGCGTTCCGGGCGTTTCCTCCCACAGTTTGAAAACGGTGTGTGTAACTGCTCAGTAGCTTTCAAAGTCTGATTTTCAATTTCAGTGTTGTAACAAGGCTTTACGGACAGACGATGGCAGAATGTATTTAGGTTCATATAGGGTCTCCTCTGTGTCATGCAGACGAGACGAGTCATCAGCCTATGTGTTCCTGGACCCAGGACAATAGAACAGAGTAAAATCAAATCTTTTAAAGAACATGGATCACCGAGCTTGACGAGAGTTAAAGCGTTTAGCTGTGCAAAGATAATCCAAGTTTTGGTGGTCGGTAAAGACAATGAAAGATTGAGAACTTTCCTCCGGGCAATGTCTCCACTCTGCCAGGGCCAGCCTTATAGCCAACAGCTCACAGACACCATCATCATAATGGATCTCTGCTAGGAAACAAACAATTTGAAAAAAAGCACATGGATGGACTTTGATCTGTCTCTGACCTTTGTGAGAGCTCTGCACCGGTCTCTGAAACATCCACTTCCACGATGAACTGTCTGTTAGGATCAGGCATAGTGAGGATAGGTGCAGAGGTGAATAGGTGTTTGAGCTCAGTAAAAGCATAAGCAGCAGCAGTCGACCAGAGAAACGTACACTTGGAAGAGGTGAGAGCATGAAGAGGAGCGGCCACTTGATTGTAACCCTTTATGAACTGGCGGTAAAAGTTAGCAAACCCCAAAAACCATTATAATTGCTTTCTTGACTGGGGAACTGGTCCCTCTAGTTCTGCTTCAGTTTTCTTAGGGTCCATCAAGATCTTATCTCGAGCCACCAGGAGTCCAAGGAATGACGTGGTAGGAATGTGAAACTCTCACTTTTCAGCCTTGACGAAGAGTTTGTTTTGCTAAAGTCTTCTTAACACTTGGACATGTTTGGTCTCGGATCTGCAAAGATCAAGATGTCATCCAGAGAGACAACCACAAAGTAATTAACCATGTTCCCCAAAACATAATTGACCATGTTCTGAAATGTGGCAGGGGCGTTAGTTAGTCCAAATGGCATCACAAGATATTCGTAATGACCTGCTGGAGTGTTGAAAGCAGTTTTCCGTTCATCTCCCTCAAGTACTCTAATTAAATGGTATGCGTTTCTGAGGTCAACTTTGGAGAAGATGCAGATATCTGTTCTTTATTGTAATTTGGTTCAACCCTCTGTAATCAATGCATGGACAAAGACCCCCATTTTTCTGACAAAAAAAAAGGTGTCTCCAGCAGGTAAGGAACGAATGAGACCAGAAGCCAAAGCATCGTCGATGTACTCTTGCGTGGCTTGTTGTTCGGGAGTGGAAAGGGAATATAGCCACCCTTGTGTTGGAGTGGTGCCTGACAACAAATCAATAGCGCAGTTGTAAGCCCTGTGAGGAGGTAAAGAGGCTGCTCTGGTCTTAGTAAAGACCCCGTTCAGGTCGTGGTAGCACACAGGAACATTGGATAGATCAGGATATTCATCTGCCATGGAAGGTTCTACATTTCTGTGACCTGGTTTAGCTGCTGTAGGAGACACTTGATGGACAGGACGAACCCAACCCAAGACCTCTCCTGAACTCCAATCAATGTGGGGGTTGTGACGAGTAAGCCAAGAGCAGCCCAAGATCACAGGATGTTCAGGGGATGTTAAGATGTGAAATGACAGGGTTTCATAGTGGTTAGCTTTTTGAAGTCTTAAGGGCTCAGTAGTGAAGGTGATCTGTGAAATCATGTTTTGTCTTGAGGACTCAATTTGGCACCAAATCGTGTTGCAAAATTCTGGTCCATGAATTCAGAGTCTGCCCGAAAATTGATGCAAAATGGTTGTATGACTAACATCACTGATGTGCAGAATGGCGTGCGTAGAGGGATGAGAGGGTTTAGGATCCAGTAGGGACGGCCAGTGCTGCAGTGGTTGACCTCTGATCGGAATATTGCAAGTTTGATTCCCGCCTTGCCCACCCATGTGTCGAAGTGTCCGTGAGCAAGACACTGAACCCTAAATTGCCTCTGGTGGAAGGTTGGCGCCAGTGTTCGGCAGCGGAGCCGCCATCAGTTGGTGAATGTGATTGTGATGGGATTGTAACTGTGAAGCACTTCAGGGTTTCAAGGAAGGTGAAAAAGTGCTATACAAGTATACACCGTTTACCATTTAGGGCTCGACTCAACAGTGACCTCCTTATTCCTGTCTTTCTCCACACAAAAGAGGCAAAGCCTTTGTACCAGCCTCCTCTGTCGCTCCTCATTGAAGAGGCGAATACGTCCGAGCTGCATCGGCTCCTCCTGCTCTACAGGGGTTCATATTTCTGAGGTCCTAACAGGAGTCCTGGACAGAGAAAGAAAGTTAGGTCTGGTGTTTTTGTGGTCCAGAGCTTTTACTCTTCGCTCATGGTGCCTTTCATGGAAACATCTGTAAATACGTAACGCCTGGTTGATTAACTCATTTAGGGTCTGAGGACGAGCCTGAGTGGAAAGGACATCCTTATCTCTCTTTGACAGCCCTTGGTAAAAGACATCAAACAGAGCAGATTAATTCTGAGTAGAGTTGGTAGCTAAAGTGCGGAACTCAATGGCATAACGGCACACAGATATTTGCAATGGCAACTTGTGAACCAGGATCAGCTGATGAAAACTGCAGCAGGATTTGAGCCAGTGTGTGACTGAGGGCTGACGTTGAGGATGAAGAGCGGCATCGGGCGAGCAGCGAGCAGCTCCTAATACAGGGAGGAGGCAGGTAAAGCTAATCACCTGATTGCCTCCCCACAGACTGCGTGGATGAGGGAGGAGTGCAGCCATGACAGACTCAGACTCGTCTAGCATGAAAGCATCCTTACAAAAAACACAAATGTAGCACAGACTTCAAAAAAAGCAAATTGAACATTTTTTGAAAAAGATAAGTGTTGTTTTTATTTTCTTTTACAGAGCTGTGTACATCAACCTGTTGGGGATTTGGTCCTGCTTTGTGTGTATTGTGTTTAGTGGGCTGTGCCTCTACTCAATCTATAAGGACTGTGACCCGTGGACAGCGGGCCTGATTTCTTCTCCTGATCAGGTTTCAAGCAAAAACACCATCATTTGTGTCTTTTTTTTTCTTTTATTGACACTAGAAAATGCTATCTTTTGACAGATGATGCCGAACCTGGTCATGGACATTCTAACAGTTAACCCTGGTCTTCCCGGGCTTTTCCTCGCAGCTGTGTACAGTGGTTCTCTGAGGTTTGAATCCCACAAAAACTGAAACTCACTCCATGTAGTTACTACAACTCTGCATTGAAACTCTACCTACTGTTGTATTTTAGTACCGTTTCTTCTCTAATCAACGTCCTGGCTGCGGTGACGGTAGAGGACCTGATCAAACCGTACATCAGGAGATCAGAGAGATACCTGCTCATCATCTCCAAAGCCTTAAGTGAGTTCCTCATGTTCGTCTGAGAAGTGTTGCACGATTAAGTGTCAGAAGATGGAATCTGTGTCCCATCATGTGCTGGTACAGGTTTCTTTTACGGCGTCGTCTTCATCGCCATGGCGGGACTGGCATCAGTTTTGGGAGGGATGTTGCAGGTAAAACAAACCCGTCCTGTCATTGATGAGGTCTTTACGTATATGAAAGGTCTCTATAGTTCGTGTTAACATTCGCACACAGGCGTACGTCGTCATCGGCTCGGTCACTGGGGGTCCTTTGCTTGGCCTGTTCTCCTTGGGAATGCTTTGTCCATTCGCCAACTCTAAAGTAAGTGAATCCTTAAAAAATCACCTAACTGGTGATTCATCTGCAAACACAAATCCAGGATGTGGTGGAGAGAATCCAGTAGTTTTCTGAAATAAAACTTCATAAATGAAATAGAAAATACTGTGGGTCATGTGAGGCCTGGTACCAACTGTCCCGCAGAGCAGGTTGGAGACCACTGACTAAATGGACAATGAAGATGCAAATTTTAGGAAGAAGCATTATTTTGATGTTATCGTATTTATTATTTTAGTGTTGTGCACAATCACATGTAGATTCCATTCAAATTCAAGCTTTAAATTCAAACTCTATGAAATTTAATTCAAATGAAATATAAACACTTCAACAAAAAAGCTGGTTTTGAACTTTCTATACCTGTTTGGGTCTGAAAAAAAAATCATGCCTGTTTATGAAGACTTTTTTTGACGAGAAGCGGAGGACGCACAGTTGGCAGGATTTCAAGAGCAGAACGATCAGATTCTCCTCCATGTTAGTTTGGACTCCACCTGCTGCGAATTCTTCTCCAACGTTCAGGGCTATAAACTCATGCAGTGCAGACACATATTTAGAGTTATTCATGTGCCACCTGAAACGCGCTGTTGCCAGACTGCTGGATTCACCTGCTGCGCCTAATACTCAAATTGCACCACAGGACCTCTGATTGCATCTTTGCATTGACTGAACATGGAAACTGGATGCCCCTGCCAAACAAACCGTGTTCAGTGTGAGAGCAGCCTTGAGCTACTGTCACAAACAGGCAGACAGCTGGTTCCACGCACTGGAGGTTTTATTGACTCAGACAGGAAAACACGACCAAAGTTAAGCTAAAAGTCCACAAAGCAAAATCAGGGTCAAAGTCCAGGCAAAGGTCGGAACAGGCGGAAAAGAGGCAAAGTCAAACACAAAGCAGGGTCAGGTAAACAGGTAATCAGGTCAGCATGACACACTCGCTATGCAGGCTGAATGGCACAAACAATACTTCACGCTGAGACAGGCTCTGCGGGCTGCTTATGGGTCCTGTGGATGATTGTCAATGAGCGTCAGGTGTGCGATATGCAGGATCTGTGCGTCGGGGAAGCTGGGAGACGTAGTGTCATTGTTCAGAAGATGGATCCCGCCGCTGACCAGAGAGGGTGACAGAGCTCAGACTCCTGACAGCTACTCTAAAGTCGTTCTTTTTCCCAAATTGGACTTGACTGTCTTACAGTTCTAAACTTCAAGGATAAAGAGCTACATCCGCTAGCTGGTTAAAATCTACTGTATTTAAGAACCTTCAATAAGTGTACAGTCCAGGTGGAACCTCAGGATTTTAGTGATGGTTGCTTACTTCCACGAACCAGAGGAACAGGCTTTAGAGGGGTAAAAAATCACATGTAACCATCCTCAAGTTTGTCATCTGTTGGCTTTTTAAAATATTCAATAGCTGGTTGTTATAGGGAAGTTGTGGCCTGCAAATCTATTTTACTAAATATATTTTGTTTTACAAATGTACAAAAAGTGCTTTATAAATAAAGTTAGATTTGATTTGATTGGAGAATAAGGTTTGGTAACCAGATTGTAGGTCTGTTTTTGTTTTGTGAATAGATAGTAAGTCCACTGTGATGACGTGGTGAACTATATTCACTACTTTTATATTTTGAATGTGCTTCAATCCGGATTCAAAAGTTTGTCCCTTGGACCAAAGTTCTTGAATTTCACACAAACCAGAATGTTCTCGGTGTTGCAGTGTTTAAAAGAAAGCAATTTTCCACTCATTCCCACATAAAAGCTCCAACTTTCCCCTAAAAAAAGATGGATTAATGGATTTATTTTAATCTCAGGTGTTTTTTGACTGACAGGTGAGTTGTTCAATGGATACACATATCAAAGGTTCAAACTTGACTCTTCCATGATAAATTGTCTTCATTCTTGCTGTTCACAATCCAGTGGGTGTTGTCACAGATAATCTGACTGTTTTCTTTAATGTCTAAGGTTGCCCTCTGATGCTAACTTTTGTATTTTTGCTCTTTTCCTTGGCCCCAATACTTCAGTTTTTATGGTCAAACTTGAAGTAGATGTCAATTTTTACACTAGAAAAAAAAAACTACAAACGTATTAGTATTAAAAAGATTAGTATGGAGAATGAGGTAAGTTGAGCCACTTCTTACTTGTGTTGTTCCCGAGGTCATGAAAAGTGACAGAAACAGAATCAAAACATTTATCTTTATTTCAGGTTGTCCCCTCTCAAATGAAATAATCAGAATACACCTTTGACAAAGCAGCTCAAAGTAACATTTTAAAAAAGTTCTCCTGTGGCTCACCTTGCCCCAGGTCTGGGGTACATTGTTCCATATAACTTTTAAAATGTAAACATCAGAATATTGTGCAAATGGTGGTGTTCTTTGGGGAAATGCCATGAAACTGCTCTGCAAGCTTCTTAATATGGTCAGCAAGCTCCTTCTCCATCTCCTCTTCGCTTTTCGCTTCTTTAGTACCACAGTACCCCATTGTTCTCTCTGTTTTCCTCTTTTTGATGTACCTCATCAATGTTGACCTGTAAATATTTCTTTCCTTTGCCACTGATCTGATGGACTTTCTGTCTCTGACGTCACTGGCTGCTCTCTCCATCTCTTCAATGGGTGTTGTACCCCAGTTCACTTTCCACACATTCAGGAGGAAAACAGTGGTTGACATCTGACAAAAACACAGAAAGAGCTGAGTATACTCAAGTAAAGTACCACCTTGTACATCAGAACCTTAATTAAATTCTAGTGCCTTAGTGTGGAACAAAGAACATGGCTCACCTTGACCCCGATCCACCATTTTGGAAAAACATAGCTAACTCTGAAATTTTGGCTAATCTTTAGCAAACTAGTTCTCATACTTTTATACATTATGAAATGACCAACATATATAGTGTATATACTTTTGGATGCAGATACATTTATTTAAAAATTACAGTTAATTTACCCAACATGCTGAAATGTATTTTGACAAACAAAAAACAGTTTTATGTGTATTACAGACTTGCCTCCTCTCCCATGTGCTTCTCTTTACCACAGCAGGTTGGAAATGATGAGTCGCTTTTTGTTCAGGCATCTGTGATGTTTTTGTGTGTTTTCATCACAGGGAGGACTGTCAGGCCTCATCTCAGGGTTAATTGCAGCACTTTGTGTGAGTCTTGGGGAAGTGATTTCGCCTTCGTCCCCGGAGATGACTCGACCTCTGCCGCTGAGCACAGCAGGCTGCAACTTCACCGCAGCTCCAGAACTCAACTGGACCACAACCGCACGACCAGAAACAACAAGTTTGTTTTTCACAACAGCGGAGCAGAGCAGTGAGGACATGTGAGCCTGCAGAGAAACTGTTGGCTAAAGCTACAGTCTGTTTGATAGCTACTGGGATTACAACACTTTGAATATTTACAAAAGAAAGGACATAAAAATACATCATTATGACCGGCAACAGTCCTGGACTGCAAGGACCAGAATGTTTTCACAATTCTTTCTGTGCCCTTGAGCAAAACGTTGCCCCCGTCCCACTGTAAAGCTCACCAAAACTAGCATGTAGCTAGTACCTGGTGAAAATGAATTTTTGACATCATGAACGACCCCACAAAATATGATGACACCACAGCGGGACAAAACTAGGACTGGGCAACATAACATTTTTATATGACTATATGTTTTTTTTCTCCATATATATTGCGATACAAACTAAATACCGTCTATCTTCCAATAGTAGCCGGGGCGTTTATTTAAAAAAATGTCGAGCGTTTATTAGAGACCAGCGTCTATTGGACATCGGCGTTAATTCCATCACAGACAGAATGGTGATGGTTAAGGGGTTCATTTTGCGTAAAATTCGATCACAAAATGCAGAAAATAACAGATGAACATTTCAGGAATTATTGAAAGGATGAGAATATGTTATTCTGTTCTGATTAGCACTGGCTGTGAACGTCAATCTCTGTGTCAAAAGTCAGTTTCACTTTCATGCCGATCATTTGCCTGGAGACACGTTCACCTTTTCCTTTGCTCAGAAATCGATGTTCAAACCTGTTCTTCTAATTTGTTGCTGCTTTCTCTGCTCACCAGGAAACCAGACTTGTTCCTTTTCTTGGTCCTTTTCTTTCTTTTTGCAGACACTCTGCTGGTTAGGATTCCCCCCAGAATTGGAGCTAGCAGCTAATGTTTTTAGCATGTTAGCTACACAAAGCAATCTCTGTATTTATCTCATTTAGTATGCATGAAAGTCATGGATGAAGTTAAGAGATCAGGTTGATTTATTTTGAAAAGCTCTATAAAAACATCAGTGATCATGCCTCAATGTTTGGGTTCATGAAAACATTTAGAATCTCCTACAAGAAAGGGTAACGTCTGCTGCTGCTTGCAGTCGTATTTTCTCTTTGTTTTTGAATCTTGTGGGGATGGATGACAAAATAGAATGTGTTTCTCTGCAAATTTCAGAGATCTGGTGGCTGTGAAATGGCTCTCTCCATCCTACCTCTACTACAACATTATTGGAGCGGTCACAGCTCTGACTGTAGGGGCCATTGTCAGCCTCTTGACAGGTGAACTGAAAAGCTTTTCTCCCCTCTCTGTCTGATGACCTTGAATGACCCTGTGTGGTTTCTGCTCAACATTTCAGGTGGGCTGAAGCAGAAGGTGGAGTCAACGCTGGCCTTTCAGAAAGAGGACTCAACTTTGTACCATTTTTTTGAGTTTTTCAGGAAATTTGTAGGAGGAGACAAGGAAACATCCCAAAGTAACCACATCTGCACCTTCAACTCTGAACCGACACTCCACAGGGAGTCTGTGGTCAAAGAGACCAGCTTTAGAATCATGACTTTTTCTGAACCTCAACAGAGAAACAGCATTCAGTCAATGTAAAGACAGTTACTGGTGCAGTCCAGCATCAAGATTTCGGGTAGACATACTGTTTATGTATCTATTTTGTTTTGTTGTTAACCTGTCATTCACCAATCGCTCCATTTTGAGATGTTCTTGTATTTCAAGTCTCACTTTGATTATCTTTCATCTATTTTTAAAGTGTTCCCAGTGGTCTTTTAATGATTATTATGCCATTTTAGCTACAATAAAAAAAAACCCTGTGTCATTTTCTAGGACATGGTTTCTGCGAAGCGGCAGAAGTTACTGTTGTGTCCAGATCTAAAATAAAAGGATTGTTCCTTTAGGGAAAAACGACAAAAATGCTCTTCAGCTTCTTTTATTCAACGAACATTCTAGCATCCAACATGTAACTTCTCGTGTTCAGAACTGACTCTTTCCAACACACAAGCCCCCTCTAGTGGATAGGCGGGGCACTACCAAGTACGTTTTTCAACAATGGTTAGGACACCACAGTTACCTCTGAGTTGTTTGTGGTACTTTTAGTAGGGGAGCAACCCCGCCCCCCTTTCCTTTTGCTGACAACTCTGTTTACACTCTCTCCCGTTAGCTTACAGCCCCTCACACCACCAACCTAACATTAGTGGTGAGAAAAATACGGCAAGCAATAGTGGAGCTATCCAACCATAATGTCAGGATCCTGGTCGCCTCCCCCACACACCTGGTTTCCATCTCCTCACCTGCTTCCCATTGCCTCATCAACCTGGAACCTTCTTATTGGCCTCCATGCATTTCAGCCGATGTCAGTCTGTCTGCTTCATGCGGTAGAGTTTGCTGACCCATGCTACGCCTCAAGCTTTAGTTCATGTCTTGTTTTTGTATGAACATTCATAGACTGACCTATCCTGTTTTTGCATCTTCAAGGAATTCTACGCCTCCACAGTCATCCACTGCAAACCCACCCGGACTCCTGATCACACCTGTCACCTCCACCGTCCTTCTGGCCAGCGGCTCACCCTCCAACCCAACCCAACCCAAGCCCAGCAACAAACTGTCACTACGTCACTAATATGATCTTTTTCAAACTGCATGTTTTCATCTGTTCCTGATTCACCACAAATTGAGCAAAGAAATACTCTGAAACATAATTTTAAGAAACTTCTGGGTCACTTCGCATCAGTCCAGACACCTCCAATGGTGTCTTGGGTTCAGAAGAAGCCTGAAGAAGTTTGCTGTCACAAACATGCAGTCAGCTGGTTCCACTTGCAGCAGGTTTATTGATACAGACAGGCAGAAAGGAGCAAGGCTCAGCTAAAAGTCCACAAAGCTAATTCAGATTCAGAATTCAGGTAAAGGTCGGGGCAGGCGGTAAAGAGGCAGAGTCGGATACGAAACAGGGTCAGGTAAACAGGTGATCAGATCAGGATGAAACGCTCTGTATGCAGGCAGAAAGGCACAAACAATACTTCACACTTTGTGGCTCTTAGTAGTGCTTAAATGTCATTATGCAAATAGCTTTAGAATTTCCAGCAAACAGCTTCAGCATATTCAGCGACCGCAATCAGCATTCACACTAGCGTTATCAGAGGGAATGCAGGACACACAGTATAAATTTTCACTGTTATGCGGATGATAAACAGTTGTATTTATCCATTAAACTTGACTAGAATGAGCACACAGAGAACTTAAAGGAGGACTGTCACCATCCAACAAAAAAAATCCCTTTAAACATTGAGTAGTACTAGCTAAGATCATGCCATTATTTTGTCGATTCATTTATGACATTTGCTATATAAAAATAATTTTCAATTTCACGCGACAATCATATAGGCCGCCATGTTCGCGTTCAGCGCACCTAGCGGTCAGAGTGCGCAAATGTGTGTCATTGATGCGTGACGTCACTCTGGGACAAAGCATCAGCAACAACGGCTGCCACAGAAGGAGACTCCTGTCAATTTTTCAAAGAGGAAGAGGAGTTTTTCCATGATATTGAAGAGTTTGGGGTTCAACCATATATGTTTTGGTATCCTGAAGCTTTCAGAATTCCTTTCACTGGAACTTAGGGGCCCAGTCCAAGTCCTGAAAAATAAGCCCACATCATTTTTCCTCCACCAACAAATTTCACACTCGGCACAATGCAGTCTGAAATGTTGCTTTCTCCTGGCAACCTCCTAACCCAGACTCCTCCATCAGATTGTGTTGTAGAATAGACTGACATAATGCATTTTCTGTTTATTTGTTAACAAAGATGAACATTCTGACTGCTCCCTCATACTTTTCTGAATCCAGCTGCAGACACACCACTGCAGCTCACATTCCACTTCTGATAAACCAATAAACCAATCAAACCCTGCATTTGTATCACTCCATGTCTGTTCCTTAAGAGCAACATTGGTTTGGTCCAGAATGCTGGAGGTAAAATAACTCTATATAAAATAACACTATCCGTTGACCCCTCTCTGTCAGTTTACGTGGTTTACCACTTGGTGACTGAGTAGCTGTTGTTCCCAAACTCTTCCATTTTTTTCTGATTGATTGAGCTGACAGTTGACTGTGGAATATTTAGGAGTGAGGAAATGTCACCACTGGATTTGTTGAACAGGTGGCATCCTATAACAGTTACATGCTGGAATTCACTGAGCTGCTGAGAGCAGCCCATCCTTTCACCAATGTTTGTGATGTCGGTAGCATAATCAAATTACTTTACTCAATACCTATTTGAAAATGTAATTTACTACTCGTTACTTGACTTTTTTAAAACTCATATACAAATCTTCCAGGATAGAAGAGCTTTGCACAAACAAAATCCTCTTGTCTTTCATTTAACAGGCTCCTTTGAAAAAGATTTTTCATTTCAATAGGACTTATGTGGTTAAATAAAGGTAAATACACAACAATCAAGTAAAAAGTATCATTTTAAAGCAATAATCTTGTGCAAAGTATGAACATGGTTGAAGACATAACCTGGTTTTATTCAAATTTAGATCACGGTGTGAAAAAAGACACAAAAATAAGTTACAACATACTTTGCATCTGGAAAGTATTCACAGCGTCTCACTTCTTCCACATTTCATTATGTTGCAGCATTATTTCAAAATGAATGAAATCAGTTTTCTTCCTGAAAAACCCTTTGAAAAAACCCCATAACTATAATGTAGAAAAAGTTCTTTTTGAAATTGTTGCAAATTAGCAATCAGGAGGTGTTCTCTCAGTGGCCTACTCACCAATTGAACTACTTTATTAGACACACTTTGCACCTCAGCAAATACACACACACACCCACACACACACACACACACGCACAGACACAGACTTGATATGTCTGGGACATGCATGTGACGTTTGAATGACGTGTACAACATCAAACATGCCCGGGTCTGTTTATGATCATCTTTGACGTATCTGGGCAGCTTCAGTTGATGATGTGACGTCAGGATTTCTTGCCTACAGAACTATCAAATATCTCTATCTACTGGACTGGCGACGTTCCTTTGTTAGCGACTTCCAGCTCCTTACAAAGCGAGTCAAAGCATTCCTTCAAGATCACACCTGCAAATATTGACGCTCTTTCTCAAAGAACACTCAATATTTCGGATTCCATCTCAGAAGCAATGGCTTATTACCCCGGACACATCCAGAACTTCAGGCAGAACCTCCACGGTGTCGGAAATCCCTGCGGCGCTCCCGGACCTTATACCCACGGATATTTCCATCCCGATCCATCCAGGTATAACCGACAGGCGCAGCCACAGGACACCTTCCATCAGGGAAATCCAAACATGACGCCGAACCTCGCCCATCCGGACTCCATCATCTCTGAGCTCATGCATCAGATCAGACGGGCGCAGGAGGAGAACCATCAGCTGATCCAGCTGAGAGCAGAGGACGCCGAAAAAATGCAGACGGCCAACGCCGAACGACAGAGGCTGCAGGAACAGATCCAGAAGTTCAGACATGCCAACTGTTTTCTGGTTCTGAAAGCCCAAGACCTCGAAAAAGAAAACCTTCACCTGAAGACAGAGCTGCAAGCAGCTCCACAGCATTTCACCAACACGCTGCCTGCAGACGTGGAGGAGCTCAGAAAAGCTCCTGAATTTGGAGAAACACAAAAGATGAAAGAGGAACACAGAGAACTGACTCTGGAAGTCCAGGAACTTCAGAAAGAAAATGTCCAGCTGAAGAACAGGCTCCAAGAAGTTTCCCAAATAGAGATGATCTATCCTAATGTGGTCAAGCAACTCCAAATGACTGAAGTAGAGAGGATGCGTTCAAGCAAGGAGCTGTTTGAGGAGATCAAAATGACAGAGAAGCTCAAAGAAAACCTCTTTTACCTGGAAGATCACGTGGATGAGCTGAAGGACAAAGTCAAAAGTTTAGAAGGAAACCAATGTTTGGAGGAAAATGAATGTTTGAACATGAACGATTATGATGTGATAGTGGAAGATGAATGGATGGAGGAAGAAGAAGAGATAGTGGAAAATGAAGGGATGGAGGATGAAGAAGAGATAGTGGAAAATGAAGGGATGGAGGATGAAGAAGAGATAGTGGAAAATGAAGGGATGGAGGATGAAGAAGAGATAGTGGAAAATGAAGGGATGGAAGTAAAGGAAGCGATAGAGGTAAATGTAGTGATAGTGGAAAATGAAAGGCTGGAGGAAAAGAAAGCCAAAGAAAAAGAAAACGAAGAAGAAAATATGCTGGCAGTTGAGGAAACGTCAGATGAAAGACAAACTCAAATTAAGAACATTATCACAGATTTGGAAACAAAACTGCAAATTCTTCAGCAGGAAAATCCAAACAAACCTAAAATAGAAAAAAAACAGGATAAGATAAAGAAAAAGGAAATGAAAAACAAAGAAAAAACTGAACTGGTGATTGAAGAAACTGAGGAAACAATGAAGGAAAAAAAAGATAAACTTGTGGAGAACATTGAAGAGCTGGACAACGATCTGCAAAAACTCCAGCTGAAAAATTCCACGAAGGTGAAGAAAAAAGAAATAAATAAAACAATGGACAAAGTGAAAGAGTCAAACGACAAACCTGTGAAGAGGTCCTCCTTCCAAAATTTCCTCCGTACAGTGTTTTGCTTGAAAAAGTAAAACCAGACCACTGCAAACACTGCAAAAAAAAGATACTAAAAAAACTTTGAAGAAAATAAAAAAGATAATAAAAATAAAAAAAACAAGAAAACCAAAAAAAAAAACCAAACTAAAAAACGTAAAAAAATAAAGAAAAAAAAACAGCTAGTGTTTGTGTGTGTGTGTTTGTGTGTTCGTGTGTGTGTGTTTGTGGGTGGGTGGGTGTGTTTGTGTGTTCGTGTGTGTGTGGGTGTAGGTGGGTGGGTGTGTGTGGGTGGGTGGGTGTGTTTGTGTGTTCGTGTGTGTGTGGGTGTGGGTGGGTGGGTGTGCGTGGGTGGGTGTGTGTGGGTGGGTGGGTGGGTGGGTGGGTAATGCAACCACAAGGGAACACAATCCAGTGTTCTTTTGTGTCGGTCCCAAGTCCGGATAAATGCAGAGGGCCCTTGCTTTAGGGACTTGAAAAGTCTCTGGAAGAGAAGAATCCTGAACTTGTGCAGGTTTACAAGGCACTGGGAGTGGATACAGTCCACCCCGAGTAACTGATGACTTTGCCTGCTATGAGACTGTCTTGGTTCATATGTCCCTGCAGCACTGCTTGGCAGTCGGGGACTTCACTATTGGACTGGCAGACTAAGGAGGTGGTCCCCTTTTCAAGAAGGGCGACTGGAGGGTGTGTTCCAACTATCTAGGAATCACACTCCTCCTTCTCCCTGGGAAATAGTCCAGGGAGGCTCCACTCCTCCCCTATGATTGTGTGTGAGCCCAACTCTACACAGTCTGGGCTCTGAAACGCAGTCCCTGGAGATGGGTTGGACTCTCTACCATTCTAGAGTTGCTCATGGTGAGAATGGGCGGGTTGGTGCGGGCTTACTCGTGAGCCTCCAGTGCAGCCCCAAGGATTGGACTTCACCCCGGTGAACAAGAGGGTTTTGTCCTTTTTCCCTATGGTCAGGCGGTAGATCTGGGACTGTGGTTTTGGTGTAGTGGGCGAAAAGTAGTAAAAACTACCCAGCCCTCTTGGTGTCTCTTGGAGGGGCACTGGAAAGGGCCCCAACAGTGACCTTCATTGTAGTTCTAAGGGACTTTAATGCCCACATGGTCAACAACAGTGGCACCTGGAGAGCCCACTTGGAAAAAAGTTAACATTTTGCATGTCACTAGTTAACTAGTACAATATTTTGATGACACCAGTTAACTAGTGAGCTTTACAGGAGCTTTACTAGTAAACTAGAAGACAATCTGGAAGTAACTAGTGGCCTTTTTAGATTGACACTAGTGCCCGTTTTTAATGATTACTAGTTAACTAGTTCACATTTTTATGCTGTTACTAGTTAACTAATTGTACTTTTGGCATTACTAGTTAGGTTTAAAACATCTGATATCAAGGATATCTAATAAATGTTAAAAAGGCTTTCCATATATGCCGGCTCCTGGGAGAGGAGCTCACGGCTAGACAGAGGGCTGCTGCTGGATGAGAAAGCAGTCTGCTGTGGCCTCCTAAACTTTATGATGTTTTCTGATTTTAATTGAGACAACAATAAAAAAAGGTCCTCTCATTTTATTCGTGTTTTTATTTTTACCCTCTCATGTTAATGGTCGACTGTAAGCATTTAAACTCGGTCAGAGAGAGACGGAAACACAGCAGAAGTGACTGTCAATCAGACACAGCAGCAGGAGAGAAACTCACTGGAGCTAAAGGGAGACTAAATGTTCTTATGAACCCAAACATGGAGACATGATCACTGATGTTTTTGATGTTTTAATAAACAAAGATCTGAATAAGTCCTCCATGCATCATCTAATGCTGCAGGACTTTGCAGACCATTTCATGGGTAAAATCAGTGCTATAAGATCTAGCCTTTCATCTGTACAATACTCTGGTTTTAACAGATCACCAGCATTGTTTTTATCTGGGGAAACACTGGGGAGTTTTGTCCTGCTTGATGCAGAGATGCTTGGTGGACTTTTATCCCAAGTAAACACCACAACCTGCCTTTTAAATTCCATTCCCACTTCACTTTTTCAAACATGTTATGAATTCTTTTGAGTCAGAGATTTTAAACATAGTAAGCTGCTCTCTTCAGACGGGCGTCTTCCGTTCTGCCTGTAAAACAGTGGTGGTGAGGTCCCTTCTGAAGAAGAGTCATTTAGATCCTAATACTCTGGATAACTACAGACGTGTATCCAACTTACCGTTTTTAAGTAAAATTACGGAGAAAAATGTCACTACTCAACTGCATGAGTGTTTAAATACCCAAAACATTTCTGAAAAATATCAATGTGGTTTTAGGATGAACCTCAGTACAGAGACGGCTCTTTTAAAGATTGTTAATGATCTTAGAATTCATTTAGACTCCCAGAAACGTTCTGTTCTGTTCTTTCAGGACTCAGGCCTCCAGCTCCACCTCCAACCGTCAGAGTGAACCCTCTCCTGAACATTAACCTGCTCTGCTCTCTCCTCCACATCCTCTCCAGCTGTTCTCCTTCTCCTCATCAACATCACTCCTCTTATACCCCGTCTGGATGGGGTATAAGTATGGATACATGCTCTTCAAGAATCCATCAAATAAGTTGTGGGGTTCCCCAAGGGTCAATTTTAGGTCCTATACTTTTTAACTTATACATGTTGCCTCTTGGGGATGTCATCAGGCAATGTGGGGTTCAGTGTCTTGCCCAAGGACACTTCAACACATGGGTGGGCAAGGCGGGAATCAAACCTGCAATCCTTCGATCAGAGGCCGACTCCCCTTTCCACTGCACCACGACTTCCCCATCTTAATGTGTGAGATGAGCTTAAAATGGGACAGAAAACGTTTATCATATTTGTAATTAATATTAACAAAAGTGTTTAGATTAGTAAAACTATACTTGTTTACAATGTCTCTGGCTAATATAAGTGTTGCATATTGATGAAAAAAACACTCTTATGTGTTTAATATGTGCAAAAAGCCCCGACTAAATGCAAAAACACTCCAGCACCAATTTGTGTGCCTGAATATCCGGTTCTGGTGGAGAACTTCTCCCTAATAATGATCTCGCACCATGTTGTCTGCAACCATGTTCTCTAGTTTGTTTTTGCTTTGACATTTCAGAATTTAGTGTGATGTTTGTGCCACCAAACAGCCAATCATAGACAAGAGGGATCATGCTGGTTGGTCAAGCTTCTATCCAATCAAGTCAACATTTATCTAACGTGGTGTCTGCTACCGAGAATCAGAATCCGAACCGGCTCTTTTGCCCTCTGTTTTACCTCTGTGGCTGAGGAAAAAGACATTTTTAACCATTTTAAAGAAAAGTCATACTTTTCTTTTGCTCTGATTACATTTTATTTAATCAGTTGTTTGAATCTAGGCTTAAGAGCTCCTGAAAAAATTTCAATTCATCTCCTGACATTATGCTAAATCAATAAGCTTGTGTGATCTAAAACTCCGCCGGAGCAAAAAATTGGTATAAAAGTTTGATCTTCTGTAAGCTCTGTTTAATATTAAAACCCATTTAAATCTCATATTATTTTATGCTGCACAACAATGTGTTTAGATTCTCTCCAGAGGAAAAGAAAATGGGAAGTGGAAAGAAAATTGTAAAAAAGGTTTATAAATAAAACACTGAAAAAAGCAGTTTGCTAAAGTATTTAACCCCCAGAGTCAATACTTTGTGGAACCCCCTTTTGCTGCAATTCCAGCTGCAAGTCTTTTGGGGTTTGTCTCTACCAGCTTTCCATATCTACAGACTGAAATCTTTGCTCATTCTTCCTTGCAAAACAACTCAGGCTGAGAAAAGATTAGATGGAGAGCATTTGTGAACAGCAGGTTTCAGATCTCGCCACAGAATCTGGATTGGATTTAGGTCTGGACTTTGACTGGGTCATTCCAATGTGTAGATGAAGGGACAGTGGAAGTGTCGTTGGGGGGAGGCTCAAAGAAGATGATGGGGGAAACGATAATGATGGACAGGAGGAGGAATAGGCACGTGGTGCCTCCCAGTGGTCAGCCAAGATGTCTAAATGGATGCCAGGGGCGTTGGTTCTTCACGATGAGGCTGAAGGGCAGCAGGGGTTACTGGTGGGGAGGTTACACCCTTAGTGGCAGTGAGGCGCTATTTTCACCCTTCACTGATATTGCTCGGGAGCGGTGCAGACAGACGGGTCAGTCCGTTGAGCTTCAGCAGGGGTTATTGGTGGCTTGCTTCTTGGAAGGTGGTATCTTGGCACGCTACGTGTAGCAGGGGGGACACTGATGTCATTCCCCTCTTACCTTGCTTGCGAGCGGTGGACTTGGGCTTGGTCACCAAGGTCAGATGGGTCTGGAAGAGGAACCCTTCTGTGTGAATCCAAGCATCACGCTCACCAACCTTGACTACGGTCTGCGTGGTCAGGAGGACCTGATAGGGACCCAGCCAGCGCGCGTGGTTCCACTGCTTCCGCTTGAAGCTTCTCACCAGAACAAAATCACCAGGAACCATTGAATGAAGTTAGTCGTCAGCAGGACGAGGGAGTGCTGAAAGAGTCTTAGTGAGATTTGCACAAAAGGTCAGAACATTGCTCTCACATATGTTGGGGACGTTGGGGAGAAGTACATTGATGTCAGAAAAGTCCCAATTGATGTCACAGAATAGGGTGGAGACGCATCACCAACAAGCTGTACGGAATAATAAAATGGCTTACGCAGAATAAAATATGGCTTGCGCAGTAAACTCACGTATACCCGGAAGTTCTAAACGGAAGGGAAGTCCTTTTTAGGAAACTGTATAACGCACTATAATGATGAATTGCCGTCATGGTTGCCCTACCCACGAACATGGAAAGGCTAATCATGTCACAGATATTCCGCTTACGCACTCATTATCATCATAGTTATCTAGCTTACGCATTGTATTATCATTTATTGTGTCATGAATGTTCTCCTTATGCACTTACTTTTGTCATAACCATTTGGCTTACGCATTTTAATGCACTTACTTTCGTCATAACCATTTGGCTTACGCATTTTACTGTCATAATGATGAACTTGCTGTTGTCATGAGCATTCTGTATGCGCACGAATTAACGTATGAATATTGTATAAATGTACGAGATGAGAGCCTGTGAGCAGCTTCGGCTCAAGCTTCCCTTACGACCCAGCTCAGCTCAACTCACGGCTCCATCTCGCTGCGATCATCTACTCCACTGCTCAATAAAGCTCCTAAAAGACAAAGCCTCTGCTCTTCGTTGTGCCTATTTCTACAAGGATCATCTCTTCATATCTCTGGTGAGTCCCTTGCTGCCTTAAATTACTGATAAAGGTGAACCTTATAAGGGACACAACATGCTTGGGGATGCACATGAGGATTGACTCTCGAATCATGACAAAGAATTTTCTTGTGTGAGTCCTATAAAACAACTGAAAGAAATCTCTTCACTAGTAAAGCATCTTCTAAATGAAGCACGCAGCGTCCTTTAGTCCACCCCTAGTGGGTGAGGAGTGAACTACGAATAACTCCGACTACAAGAGACTCTGGGCTATTCCTTACCTGTTATACCGTCCAGGGTCCTTTCAGTCTTGTAGTCCAGGACCATATGAAGGGTAGGCGTAATAAAATAGCCGGTGGTTTAGGAAGAATACTGTCAGTTGAAAGAAGAGATAAAAACTATCATTAAAAAATCAACTTTTTCTATCTAACCCGCTCGCACCTTCGACAACATAGGGCTGTTTTCGGGGGTGGACTCCTTGAAGGTCCCAGGCCTGTTTTGGGCGAGGCTGCGAACAAAATTTCAAAAAGACTCAGGTTAGTTTTTTCCACACTTAATAATAATAACAATACGTTTTATTTATATAGCACCTTTCAAGATAAAAAAAAAACACAAAGTGCTTCACAGTAAAACACAGATAAAAACACAGAAAATACAGAATCAAGAAAACAGTAAAAAGATGTGTTTTTAGCAGCTTTTTAAAAGAAAGCTCTGAGTCTGTGGATCTGAGGCTGAGAGGGTGGGAGTTCCAGAGAGATGGAGCCACTGCTGCGAAGGCTCTGTCACCTTTGGTTTTTAGACGGGTTCTCTTGACCAACAGCAGACCCTGGTCACATGACCTCAGGGACCTGCTGGGAGTTTACGGCTGCAGCAGCTCTTTTATATAGACTGGAGCTTGGTTGTTAAGAGCTCTGTATGTCAGAACCAGGATTTTAAACTGGACTCTGAAGCGGATGGAGAGCCAGTGCAGCTGTATTACTAACGAAGTGACATTAAAAAACTTGGAGGATCTGGTTTGGAGCCTTGCAGCAGCGTTCTGGACAACTTACAGGCGTTCCAGACAATTTTTGCTTAGACATGTGAAAACGGAGTTGCAATAATCCAGACGAGAAAAAATAACAGCGTAGATGAGCATCTCCATCTTTGAGTGTGACACAACTGAACGTAATTTGGCAACGTTTTTTAAATGGTAAAAACAAGAACAAACAAGCAGCCTAACATGAGAGTCCAGAGACAAAACTGGGTCCAGAGTTAACCCGAGGTTCCTCACAGAGGGCTTAGTAAAGGAGCCGAGTCAACCGAGACTCTGGACTGTCGCTCTCTGCTGGTGGAAGTACGTACTGACTCAGAAACCCTTCTGCAACACACAAACTATGGCAGTTTAGATGGGCATAACAGTAATGTTATTGATTGCTTCTAAACTTGACATAAAACTTACTTTGGGGGGGCAACTATTTTAAATGCCTGTTTCAATCACACAGCGCCACACAAAGGCAGCAGATAGAAAATGAACAGGAAAGGTCCCAGAACAGACCCCTGTGGAGGTCAAACAACAACCAGTTGAGCTGAGAGGAGAATGGCATCCAGAAGATCTGCAAACAAAGAATGATGTAAAATGAGTTTATCATCAGATTTGAGAAACCCACGACGTTTTCAAAGGGCACCAAAATCAGGAACTACACCAAAAGCGTAGCGATAGTCGGTGTAGATCTTCACCCATTTGTTGCAAGAATACACACACCAGAGAGAGCATCAAGCGCAGATGCTAGTGCTGAGTAATGAGACGCCAGCGGTTCAGCCTCCACAGTGTCATGATCAGAACATACAGCATAGCCAGCGCTGCAATGGCCAGCGAGAGGAACCAACAACATAGAAGACACGATCAGAATTAGACAAAGAGCTGTCCAGCAGGTCAGCTGTAGGAGAGCAGCTGAGATTTAGCTCAGCCATGCAGACATGAGGGGTACCTTCCTCAGGAGGAAAAGAGCAGCGAGTTTTAGGATGTTGCAGCGTTCAACTGTGATCAGAGAGTTCAAGCAGACACGTGTGGTATCTGAGAAATCTGGGCAACAAGAGATGAGAGGTTCTGTGTTCCGACAGAATCATGTGGACTTCATGAGGGACCAGCAGTGTCAAAGGTCAATATCCTACTAAGTCATGTGACGCTGAGGGCCTTCTCAGCTGCTGCGATCGCACAAAGACAGCATGGAAGTCCAACAGCAACCGGATCCAACTCACAGGAAAAACAGGCCACTGGTCTCAGAGCGCCACCACGATCCTGCAGGAGAACACAAGTCACGCAAGAGTTACGGTCGTCCACAGTCTGTGTGAATGGTCTGAACTGATCAGGGAGTCCTAGAGTCTGTGTTGACTGTGGGGCTTCCTTAAGAACCACAAAAGATTTGGCAGCTTCGTCAGTCCAGTCAAGGTTGGTTGTCATGGCTTTAGAATGGATGAGCTCAACAAGAGGTTTGGATAGTTCTGAAAGTTGGGATCAAAGGCTCTGCACAAACCAGCAACCAACAAACGACAAGAGCTGGTTAACTGTCTCTGGTCAGGAAGCCTGTTGAATAGCTGTCAGGTGTTTGGTTGAGAGGCTATAGAGTCTGCATGTGTGAATGGAATCAGATGCCTGAGAAAAACATAAAAAACTGGAGGGGGAGCAGGGGCGTTCACTCGGGGGACCAGGCCCACGGCTGCAAGCTGGAACAAACGGAGCTGAGCACAGTAAAGGGCTTCTGTCTTTTTTTCCATGGCTCTGTGTTTGGGCCTGTCTGGTCTGCTGATGATGTGCAGGACAGATCCTGTCAGCCATACAACCTGAGAAATCTGTCCATCTGACGCATGAAGGTTTGGTGGCTTCTGCCAGAGACGAACTGATGCCCTCGAGGAAGCAGCTCTTCAGCAGGGCTTCACATGGAGTCATCTGGTCTCCCAGATAGATTGAGGGGCGGGGCATGCAGCTGAAATCCTCAAACAAAGTTTGGAGATGGACTGGACAGTCCTCCACAGGCTCACCTTCTTTCTCGGTGCAGTTGTTGTCATTCTGGGCGGTGCAATGGTCATTCAGCCATGTGTTGCGGTTTCTGTCAGCTTGCGAGCTCTTTGCATCTGCGTTCATTCACCCAGGAGTGGAGGGCTGGAAGTGCTCAGTGAAATTGTCAGGGATGGCAGAAAACTGTGCTGGACTCGTCTGATTTGGCATTATGCGAGCTTGTTAAGAGGAAGTTGGAACAAAGTCACGCACAAACTCTCTTACTGTCTTTGTCATGGCTGCACCTCCTCCTTCACGCTTAGGGAGATGTCTGGACGCTGCCATGAGGTCGTCTGTGTTCCAGGGGCGTTACACATAGGCTGGAGCTCCTTGGGGCCCTGCAACCTGCACCATGAGAGCCTGGATGATTGGCTCTCCCAGACAAAGTCCGCAGCCCAGAGTGGTGGGTGAGAAGTTTGCTCCTGGTCTTAGGCTCTGTGTTTGGGGATAGCCAGCAGGTGATAAAGTCATCTGGCTGAGTCCTTCCAGGCCGCTGAAGTACATTTCTGCTGTCCTTGAATCTGCAGCAGCTCCTTTCACAACTTGATGCTGAATGGAGGGGCGGTGGCTGGCGTTGCTGCTCAGCTTGGAGCGTGAGGACGTTTCCGTTTTCAACACAACGTGCTTTCTTCCCTTATTCTTTTCAAACATTTTATCTCTTTTCCCTTTTAAGGTTTTTTCCAACTGTTTTAGTTCAGGGAAGCCAACATTGTTACAACAATATGACACAAATTCATAGACATCAGAACCAAGTTCATCTTTCTTTTTTCTTTTTTTTTTTACTATATGCACTAGAGTTTCATAATCTTCATGACAGGATAATCCTCTCCTTCTGGCTTGTCTGTTGTTACCCACCTTGACTGTCTGTCTGCTGCGTCTCAGGAGTGTTTCTGTTTCTGTTTTTTTTTTTTGCAACAGTCAGCTCATAATCTTGCTTCATTTGATCGGACACCAAATATTCGATCTAATCAGACGTTGCTGGTAAATTCAATCTGCTCTGGTTATACACACTTCCCTGTTAACCCACAATGCTTTGGATCAGAGCAACGGACCATGGACCCCTTTACTCGTAAGCCTAAGTGAGGTAGAGGATGAATCACTAAGATTCAGGCAGCGCCTGCCCCATTGGTCTGAAACTCTGACGAACAACTCAGAGAACCCATGTTTCTCACACCAATAAATCATAAAATCACAACATTCAGGACCATATTTCTCTTTCATAAACATTATCAGACTTGAGTCCGGCCTCGGACTTTGTTTCACATTTGCATTACCCAGTGGGCGACAGTTCTAGTAATACCTGGTCTTGCATAAGCTCACAGGACTCTTTTATAATATTGGGTTTCAGCAAATGTGTCTGTGTTTATAGAAACCACTTGACTTATTTCAGGGGCAAAAGCCGGATGTTATTAGTATTCCAAATTAATCTATGCAACAAATACAGAGGAAAATGTCTTAGAATGGAATCTTCCCCACCGGATCTGTCGGTCCACCAAAGTCCAATGATTCCGTCACGGCCGATCGAGACGCCGGACCACAGTCCCCGTCACTCTTCAATTAATTCAGGGATGGCAGAAAACTGTGCTGGACTCGTCTGATTTGGCATTATGCGAGCTAGTTAAGAGGAAGTTGGAACAAAGTCACTCACAAACTCTGGAGAAAGGTAGTTTGACCTCTGGGTGAGTGGAGTGCTCCTACTGCAGGTGGAGGAGGATAAGTATCTTGGGATCTTGTTCATGAGTGAGGGAAGATCGGACCATGAGATCGACAGGCGGATTGGAGCAGCCTCCATTGTTATGCTGTTGCTCTACCGGTGGTGAAGAGATCTGAGCAGGAAAGCAAAGCTCTGAATTTACCGTTTGATCTTTATTACAGAACTCACCTACAGTTGTGAGCTCTGGGTCATGGCCCAAAGAATAAGGTCCAGAATACAATCGGCCAAAATGACCTTCCTCCGTTGGGTGGCTGGACGCTCCCTTAGAGATATTTTGAGAAACTCGGTCACCTGGAGGGAGCTCAGACTAGCACAGCTGCTCCTCCTCATGGAGAGGAGCTAGTTGACGTGGCTCTGGCATCTGGTCGGGATGCCACTTGGACGCCTCCCTGAGCATGTCCTACTGGGCGGAGGCCACATGAAAAACCAAAGACACGCTGGAGAGACTACCTCTCTAGGCTGGCCTGAAAACGCCTTAGGTTTCCCCAGAGGACCTGGAGGATGTGGCCGAGGAGAGAGAAGTCTGGCTATCTTTGCCACCCGGATGACAGGAAGAAGATGAATAGACAGAAACAATAAAAAATGTGCTTTTTACCTACAGGGTTTTTATCCTGGAGCTGTAGGTTTCCCTCTGAGCCAAAAACTTTCCATTCCCCTAATTCTTAAACCTAAATGCAACCACAAGGGAACACAATCCAGTGGTTGATATGTCCCTGCAGCAGTGCTTGGCAGTCGGAGACAGTACTGTTGGACGGGTAAACTGGGGAGGTGGTCCCCTTTTCTAGAATGGGGACAACTGCCGTTCAACTGCCGTTCATCTGCCGTTCAACTGCCGTTCAACCGCCCATTCAACTGCCATTCAGCCCTGGTTCAACTGCCGTACAACTGCCGATAAACTGCCGATAAACTGCCTTTCAACTGCCGTTCAACTGCCTATAAACTGCCGTTCAGCGCCGGTTCAACTGCCGTACAACTGCCGTTCAACTGCCATTCAGCGCCGGTTCAACTGCCGTACAACTGCCGTTCAGCGCCGCTTCAACTGCCGTACAACTGCCGATAAACTGCCGATAAACTGCCTTTCAACTGCCGTTCAACTGCCTATAAACTGCCATTCAGCGCCGGTTCAACTGACGTACAACTGCCGTTCAACTGCCGTACAACTGCCGTTCAACTGCCGTTAAACTGCCGTTCAACTGCCGTTAAACTGCCATTCAGCGCCGGTTCAACTGCCGTACAACTGCCGTACAACTGCAGTTAAACTGCCATTCAACCGCCATTCAACTGCCGTTCAGCGCCGGTTCAACTGCTGTACAACTGCCGTTCAACTGCCGTTCAACTGCCGTTCAGCGCCCATTCAACTACCATTCAGCGCCGGTTCAACTGCCGTTCAACTGCTGTACAACTGCCGTTCAACTGCTGTACAACTGCCGTACAACTGCCATTCAACTGCCATTCCATCCCCATTCAACTGCCATTCAACTGACGTACAACTGCCTATCAAATGTCGTTCAACTGCCATTCAGCACCCGTTCAACTGCCGTTCAACTTCCATTCAGCGCCCGTTCAACTGCCGTTCAGCGCCCGTTCAACTGCCGTTCAGCGCCTGTTCAACATCCGTTCAGCGCCCGTTCAACTGCCGTTCAGCGCCCGTTCAACTGCCGTTCAGCGCCCGTTCAACTGCCGTTCAGCGCCTGTTCAACTGCCGTTCAGCGCCCGTTCAACTGCCGTTCAGCGCCAGTTCAAGTGCCGTTCAGCGCCTGTTCAACTGCCGTTCAATTGCCGTTCAACTGCCGTACAACTGCTGTTCAACTGCCGTTCAAATGCCGTTCAACTGACGTACAACTGCCGTTAAACATCCGTACAACTGCCATTCAACTGCCCTTCAACTGCCTTTCAACTGCCGTTAAACTGCTGTTCAACTACCTTTCAACGGCAGTTCAGCGGCAGTTCAGCGCCCGCAATGAATGGATGGATGGATGAATGGATGCATTTACTTATGGATGGATGGATGGATCCATGGACTGATGGATGAATGGATGCATGGACGCATGGACGTATGGACATATGGACGGATGGATGGATGGATGGATGGATGGATAGATGGATGGATGGATGGATGGATGGATAAATGGATGGATGCATGGAGGGGTCCTGAGGAAGCACTAGATCCAGGTTCTACATGACAGAAGCACCGTTGAAGAACTCAGACACACCTTGAACTGTTTTAGCTGAGCAGGAGAAACCTGTCACGGTGTTGAGTTTTCATTTCTGCTTTCCAAAAGCGGCAGGTGGTGCTTTACCCCTGCAGCAAGTGTGACCGCACATCCAACGCTGCCATGACTGTGCAGCTGGATGTGCGGTCACATGAGAAAAAAAGACTGACAAAAAAAGACTCTAAAGGCAATAAAAGTTTATTTCATTTGAAAAATAAATGTTTTCAATAAAAAGTTTGTGTTTCACTGTTTTTTTCTGAACGAGCAGCTCTGAGTTGTTTAAAGAATGGCTTGAATGAAGGTTTGATCATAGAAACATTTGAAAGAACAGGATGTGCAGAAGAACAAAACAATTCAACATCCTAAGAAAAGAAGTCTGCAACAAATCTAAACGCATAGACTGAACTTTACAAACATAAACACAACATGAAGTTTCTCAATCAGAGAAAGCAAAACAAAAGCAGTGAAGAAGACGCCATAAAAAATCTTTACAACGACTTGTGGATCCTTCTCTCAAAGCTTATGCTTTAAAAAATGATCCCTTTTGGCTTCAAGTTGTTCATCAAATCTGAAAAAGAAGCAGAAAACAACACAAACTGTTTACACAAAGACTTCACATCACAATGAGGCTCAGACTCTATTCTCAGTCATCCAAAACCCCTAAATCCAACATCTGAGTGACATCATTTGTACCTTATACGCACTTTACAAACTCCTTTTTTCACTGAAATCATTTCAGACACATTTGTGAATATCTCTTAGATTTTTTTTTAATCTTACAAATGTTTCACATCACTTGGAGGCTCTGAATCTGTCTGCAGTTCATTCAAAGCACCTCATTCAACATCTGTCACCATCAGAGTTTATTTACAAAATCCGTTTTGCACTGAAGTCGTTTTCAAAACCTTTGTATTTATTTTACACATTTTTCTGCTAGTCGATGCTATTTGAAACCTTCTGTGTGATTGTCCAAGGCGGGTCTCGAACTGCTCTTGCCCCCATAACCCTCTTCCCCCATCGACCTCCCCCTCCTCCCCTCCTGCTCCCACAGAGAAAAAAGGGGACCATCCTTCCTTCTGGATGGTGCTGATGACTTCTTCACTTCCTGTTCTTTAGAATGTTTTTCTAATTGAACTCAATGTTGTGACAAACCCCTATAGAAACTCATTTTTCTACTATTCAGTACCTGTTTTTAAAAAAAGAAAGGAACCCAAGCATTGCAACAAAAATATTTCTTTTTATTTTAAAATATGTTTAAAAAAACTTTTAACAGTCTACTTTTTCTGTGTTCTTTTCATGAGTTCCCTCCATTCCTCCACACTCTTGCTGCCGACAGTTGCACAGTAAGACACCCCAGTAATCTGCCTGTGGCCGGTGTCCAGCCTTTTGGGCTGGCCACACTTTCTGCAGGTGTACTGCACAACTTGTCGGCGGACTTTTGTTGCTGATGGAGGGCCCTGCTCTGGTGCTGGTGCTGCAGCTGCTGCTTCAGCCGCTTTCCTCCTTTGGAAAGCGGTGGTCCTGGGCACACGCTCAGAAGGAGGTGGTGGAGGAGCTTCAGGCTCGAGGAGGGGCGGCTGGGGAACAGCAGCAGATTCCATTTGTAGAGGCAGCTGCTCCTCAGGCATCTGATAGTTGTAGGGCTGTCCCTGTTCCACCTGAACCAAGGACAGCCCTTTAGCTGCAGGGAGAGGCTGCTGGGTAACAGCTGGAGCAGCAGGAAGGAGTCCATCTTCCTGCTCCAGCACGGCCCTCTCCCATTTTCTCTGCCGGCAGGACTACTTGAAGACACAAAGAGACGCTGGTACCGAGATACTGTGATTATGGTAAAGGTACCACAGACTGCAGAAGTTAAAGCTTTCACCACTGTGACGGGGTCCTCTGGTTCAGCTGAAACAGCTGAAGTCCGGTCTGAGCCATCAGCCTGGGATTCCTGAGGACTACAGTGTTCAAGGACTGCCTCCCTTGATGGCAACGTAGTCCCTCAAGACCAGGGACCAACGGGTCTTCAGAACCCCCCCGGTTCTTGTAGCAGACGGGTGGAGGCGGCAGAGCTGGCTACAAACGGCCTCCACCAGCCGGCTGGCGTCGGGCCAGTTTGCTGGGCCAGAGTTCAGTCCCAGAAGGCCGCTGGAGTGATTTAGAAGCAATGACAGAAAAGAATAAAAATGAAGGCTGTCAGTCCTGGTACCTGGCAGGGTAGACGACCCGCCGTTTGTCACACTCTGGCAGGCGTTCCCAGAGTGCAACTATTCTGTCCACCCTGCTGTTGGAGATTACAGACAGACTGCTGATGTCCACCAGGGCCTTGGCCAGCTTCAGGACATGCCGGTATCCTGGCTGACCATCAGGACCATGAACCTCTTCCTGTGACAGAAGCAGGAGGACAGTTGGCAAACGCAAACCACAGAAATTCTGATAACCATACACAATGTCAGATAGGTTGATAGATGATTCATGTTGTAGCTTTTACCTCAGAGTCTGAGGAGAGATGCTGACCAGAAGTCAGCGGGGTACCGGGACGGACATCCTCTTCGGGGGGGTGGGACAAACTGGATGGCTCAGACCTGCTGGTGCCAGCTGCTGTGTCAGAGGAGATGATGTCAGGCCCAGAGATGGTGGGGTCCTCATCAAGACGGAGAGCTCCGGTCATTTTTGTTGATCGATAATGAAGTCAGACCCACACCTCAGGTCTCTGTTGTGATTGTTCACCTGTGTACGCAGCAGGTTTGGTGAAATCCTTAACCATCCGAAGACCAAGCACCCTTTGGCTCTTCAGGTTAAGGGCGTGCTTGAGGTGGCCACTGTAGGAGTGCAGAGGCGGCAGATGTTCCTCAGCTGCAGGTGGAGGTGCAGCAGCTGCTGCGCGGTCCTCGTTCCACCTCACCAGTCCATCTATCAGGAAGGCCTGGAAGTATTTAGGTCTCACAGACGTGCCTGAGGGAACCGCGTGAACATCAGAAATTAGGTTTACAGAAATTGCACATAAGGTCCAAGTTTCTACATTTACCACATCAAACTGAGCAGCACTTGCAGTTACCTGGGATGGGAGGTGGAGGTGGAAGGACTCCAGAGAGGTGGAACCTCTCACGCAGCGATACACTGGCAGGCTGACCCCGCCTTTGGTCAACCTGCCCGTCTCTGTGTAGAGCTGCACCCACGGCCAGTCCTGGATGCAGCTAAGGTGCCTCCTCTGAGTGCTCCAGATCTCCTCCATGCGGAGAGCATCCAGCAACAGGATGTCCAGGGTGTCGCGTCCTGCCAGGCCGCTGAAGGTGTCCAGAAGGTTCTGGATGAGGAGTGCCGTCTCCTCAGCTCCACGTGTCCGACGACGACAGTGGAGCCGCCACTCCTCCTTGGAAACCCTCTGGATCAGGTCCGCATCCATCAGGCCGACCACCCCGTGCTTCCCCTCCAGCTCGGAGCGCTTTGCTTGTGTTAGACGGCGGGCATCTCCAGAGTCTACCTCAAAGATGCAGTGAGACAGCTGCCTCATGAAGGTGGGATAGAGCTGGTGGCTGTCAGTAGTGACACCTGATGCAAAGCGTCGCATCAGGTGTCAGATGTCAAGCCGAACCACCAACTGCTCCCACTCCTACAAGACAAACATGAAAAGACCTTCAGGACAGAACTGTGTCCAACATGTCAGCAGTAATAAATACATGATGAGTCGGAGTTTGTACCGAAAACAAGGCAGCTGTCCAGCACACGCCGTCTCTGCTGCAGCAGGCGCGGTCCACGTAGATGAGGTGGGGACCTTGGCGAGTTGATACCGCCTCATCAGCCCGGACGCCATCCTGGACAGACCCTCAGAGCCCTCAGAGCAGGTAAGGACGCTCATGAGGACCTGACCGTGCTCGTTGCCGATGTTGGTGGCCCAAGCGGCCGAGTCAGAGGCGGCTCCTGCGAGTTTCTTCGTCACCTGAACACAGATGTTTTTGCTAAGAACAGACTCCGAATGCTGTTTCAGAATCCACAGGAGGAAAACATTCCCAAACCTTCTTGGTGGAGTCCATTTTTAGGATGGATCCGAAGGTGGACGTGATCCTGGCCTTGTACTCGTCCAGCCGCGTCAGGACGTTGTAGCCGTACACCGTCAGCAGCCAGATGGGTGACGGCAGAGGGGGCATTGGGGGAGGCGGTGGAAACTGCCCCTTGCGTTGCTCAAGGCCAGGAACTGCTCGCAGACGCCAAGGTAGTGGATGGCTCTCCGCATCCAGGAGTCTGAGTGCTGCTCCTGCAGGGTGTTGTACAGACGGTTGGCACTGTTTCCCAACGTGCGCGACCTGAGCTGCGCAATCACCCTTTGGTCACAGGACAGCCTGCATCGACACAACCACAACAAAACAACATGTAGACAAAGGTTTACACACAAGCTAACAAATGGTTCAATGTTGCCTCTTACTTGTACGTGAGCACAGCAGGAAACTGGCAGCTGTAGGTGGGGGCCAGCTGCCTTATGATGCCCTGTGACCACCCCCGACCTTCTTCTTACACCGACGCCACTCCAGGTACTCAGTGGCCATGAGGTACCAGCCGTCCATATCCAGGACCCTCCGGATGGTCCTGTACAGCCCAGCCTTAGTCAAGGACCCGTCACACAGAGGCTGGGGGCACGTCAGCTGCAGACTCCAGATCCTGTGAGGCATCCACAGGAACAGTCGACACGCGAAGAACAGGTCAGGGGATGCGGGAGGCTGATGGTAGATCAGGCGGGGTTGAGGAGGGTTCCACCACAGATTCATCTTAGTGGTGAGCCTAGACCTCCCTGAGCTGTCCCTGGTCAACGGAACCCGCCCGATCCACTGCTGCTGCTCTGTGGTGAGAGCTGCCCGCCAGGACTCGGGCAGCAGCTGAAGAGACAACATGAAGCAGCGTTCATTTATGACTGCTGTTAGGGACACAGAGACACAAAAAACTTCATCTACAGTCACATCACCTCAGCATCACCAGCAGATGGAGGTGGAGGGAGGGCTGCTGGAGCTGCTGCTCCTCAATTCCAGCCACAGGGAGAACCCTCTCCAAATGGCCGCTCTGCCCAGTAGAGGTGATGTCCTCATCAGGGGAAGGAGGTGGATCAGCAGGAACCAAAAGAGGAGCCTGTACTTGTGAGGCTGAAGCAGAAAGAACAGATCTGGGATTAAAAGAAAAGAAACAAACCAAATGAGAGACTCAGACGTGCTGGGGGAATGAATGAAGGGAATGAATGAAGTTCTAATGTGGAAGCTAGAAGAGGTCGATCAGATGAAAAGTTAATATTTGGTCCCTAATGCAAGACAGATGCTGAAATCAGAAAGAAGTGAAACAATAGGAGAGAGGGTTGTTGTTCAGCTACAGATCGTTTAGTATTTATGGTGAAGCTGGAGGTGGCGGTCAGTGAGAATCACCACTTTACCCCGTCAAAGTTTGAACCAAACACAAACTATTGTTCTGTTTCCAGTTCATCTCCTATCAGAATTATTTTCAAATAGAAGAAAAACAGCCGTTAACATCAGCTGATATATTCATGTGTTCAACATAACATACAAATGTGTCTGTTCTGCTACTTACACTCTATGTCAACGACTGCGCTGACCAGCTCTTTATCTATGGGCTCCTCAGACGGTTTGGAGGAACAAGCTGGTGAAGAGGAGGCTGTACACCACGATACCACATGAAATGACTGATGACATGAAAGGATCTACACTCTGCTTTGAATGTTTCTTTCTGATGTACCTGGAAATGCAGGTTTATCCACCAGCTTCTTCACTTTTGCCTGCATTTCCACCACAGACAGAGAACGTCGGCCAAAGACGAAGGCTGTGAATCTGAAAACAAATCAGACGTTGCGAGTTCATTTATAGAAACACAAGCAAACTCACTGCAGTGGACAGCTTTGAGACTAAAACATCAAACCTATGTGCAGATTTAGCTGCCAGGCATGATGGAACTGATGCAGAGCTGCTGCTGCTGCTGCTGCTTCTGCTGGGAGAGGTGTTAGTTGCAGCAACAGCAGCAGCTTTCTGTCTGTCTCTGGCCTTGACAAAGCGTACGGCGTTCTCCATCTGTGTTCCTGGAGCAGGAGTTTTTCTCCGCAGGCAGTTGACAAACCTGATAAAAAATGAACAGAAGTGACGAGACACAGGTTCACCTGATGATGCAACATCAAACACTGCTGTTCTCCAGGTTCTCATAATGTGATGTTATTGTCAGTTACAGCTAAAAAGATCCATCAGCTCCTACTGATGACAAACTGTGTTACAACATATAATTATCAGTGATCAAGTACCGGGTCTTCTTGGGGTCCTCGGACTCGTACAGGCTCTGCAGGGTCTCAAACTTGTAGTCCCCAAAGCCAACAAGGGCCAGTCCCTCCTGTCCAGGCTGAAGGGACCTCACCCGTGCCTCCTCAAACGCCTGGTGGAACCTGACCGCCTCCACAAAGTCAGGGAAGGCTGAAGAGTAACGGACCAGGCCGTCCTGCAGGTCCATAAGTTCTGTTAAAACCATCACACTTTGAACTAAGACAAATGAACCTCAGACACATAACCTTGTTGACCATCAGCGGGACTGAGACCCTGTCCTCTCTCGCTCCTTCTGGTGGAAGGACGCCAGGTTGATGGCGTAGCCCACGTAGTTTTCCAGCAGCCAGTGGAAGGTCTTGTCCTGGTATTTCCATAACTGGATCTTCCACCGGCTCAGCACCAGGGTGGGGTTGTTGATATCCCCACCCTCGCGCCTCCTTCTCCACCTCCTCCGGTGTTTTGGCCCTGTGGCTCTCCTTTGGGGCCCAGGGCTTTAGCCTCATTTGAGGCTTTCAGTAGCGTCCAATGGGACGCTCCTCCTGAAGACTGGATGTTCTCTCTAAACAAAGCGAAGACCAGTGAAAAACTCCAGAAATTGTGATGAAAAAATGAGAAAAGTTAGAAAGAGAAAACATTTTAGAAGAAACTTGAACTTACAGCTATTGTTTGCACGTTCAGCAAATTCACTTTTGTGGCAAAACAGAAGAAAACATCATTACAGGTTCAGTATTTTGACTTGATAAACTGGAAGAAAAACGTAACATCTTCATGAAGAACGGGTTCATGGTGAACTTTGTAGTAAAGCTCTTTGTCTTCTAATCATTTTAGAATCAGTGTGCATCAGCATCTGTTAACATCACTGATTCAGAATGTGAACAAAAACATTTTCAAACTAGCCTGACATGTCAACCGATGAGAAAACTAGCAAGAACAAAACGAAGCAAAAACCCCACTGTTTTACAATTAATCGGCTCATGTTTTGTATCACAGAGAAGTGAAGCAACGTTTTCACAAATATCAACAGAAGTTCGGAACTTAAAAACTTCAATTTCGCGTTAGAATAAAGGAAAACCGACAGTTACGTTCGATCCCAAAGACGGCAACCATGACATTAAACAGTGGGCAGGACGTAAGGAATTGGAACCAATTCTGCTCTCTGATTGGACACCCCAAAGTTTGATACTTGAAATTGGAACAAATCCGGGTTCCTGATTGGTTGAGAAATTGGAACATTTGGAACAATTGGTGGCACACATTGCTTCACATTCTCTGTGCACTTTGAAAACGTATGCAATAATAGTATCAAAGCATTCAGCACGTTCAGGACATTCATGCTTGTACTGTTGGCAGAGAGTAATAAAATAAACCTTTCGTCAAACTCATTTTGACAGGTGACCTTTGACCCTAGCCATAAATCATAGTGTTTGACTGACAGATTAAGCATAATCGAATAAATATAAATGTGATATTAAAATAATATATTCATAAATGATATGTAAATATAACAATAAATCATAATTTTGATAGATAAATGAAGCATAATTTAATTCATGCAAATTTGATATAAAATGATAAATGACATTGTAGGTATAAAGTAAATTAAAAGAATGCAATGTTTATAAAAACTTTTGCTATAAACCTTACACAAATCCGCACTTTCACCGCTGCGCGGGTCATTGCTCAACCTGTAATGACCCTCTGTGTTTGAACAGGGATTTATTTTGGATAGAGTGTTCTGATTGTAATAAAAGCTGCCGCTCGCAGAGCTGCTTTGACAGGCATAAACAGCCCAGAGCAGGCCCAAATTCTCCCAGCATCTGCAACTCCTACAAGAGGTGCAAAAAGTGTAAAAAAACACATTACATCCCCTTGAGCGGGCTGCCAGGAGTCACGAATGCGCCCCTTTAAAATGCAAAATATGCAAAGAGAAAATAGAGGGGAGTTGTGTTACATCCAGCCTTTGCCCCCTGCGCAGAAACATAACGAGAAGCTCATCTTTTACGATTTTGAGACGTTTCCTAACAAAAACAACGAACACGTGCCCTTTCTCGTCTGCACCAAAGCTTTGCAAGGTGAGCCCTGGTGGTTTTACGGCGTTGACTGTGCCAAAGAATTTGTTCTCCATTTCAGAAAAGCCAAATTCCGGGGCTCTGTGTTGATAGCGCACAATTCGAAAGGATTCGACAGCTATCTGCTCCTCAAAGCTATGACGGAGCTGGGTTTAACACCCAAAATCCTCATGACCGGAGGTAAAATTTTATGTCTGAAAGATGAGGATTGTGATTTGACGTTCATCGATTCTCTGTCATTTCTGACCATGAAATTATGCGACATGCCGAACGCGCTGGGTTTTCAAAACAGATGCAAGGGTTATTTCCCTCACGGTTTTAGCTCGGAGGAGCGGTTAAATTACGTCGGACCCCACCCCCACCCTTCAGACTACGGATATGACAACATGACAGACGGTCAGCGAGACGATTTTCTCAAATGGTACAACGAGGCGAGCAAAAAAGTCTTCCATTTTAAGAATGAGGCTTTGCTTTACTGCAGAAATGATGTGGAAATTCTGGCTGAGGCCTGCGTGAGGTTCAGAAGCCAATTCCTGAAAGATTGTAACGTTGACCCCTTTAGCTGCGTCACCATAGCATCCGCTTGCATGAAAGTTTTCAGAACCAATTTTTTTGAAACCTAAATCTCTGGCTATACCACCCGCAGACGACTACAGAGGCGTGAGCAAAAGCTTCTCACACGCTTCTATTCAGTGGCTAGAGTCGAAGCGAGCAGACGGAAGGTCTTCATTCAGCACGCGCTAAACTGGGGGAGCGTCAAATTGGGCCTTATTTCGCAGACGGCTATCTGGAGCACGGTGGAGAAAAATTTGCCTTTGAATTTTTAGGTTGTTTTTTTCACGGTTGCCCCGCATGTTTCAGGCCTCAAGATAAATGCCCGCTAAGAGACGTGACGTTTGAGCAGCTGCACGCCGACGCTCAGGAGAAACTCCAGAAGCTGCGCAGCGTTTATGGCGTTAGCACCGTGGTCATATGGGAGCACGAATGGGACGAAATGAAAAACAATAACACGGAGGTGAAACATTTTCTGGAAGCGTTTGAAGCGCCAGAGCCTCTGAAACCACGCGACTCTTTGTACGGTGGCAGAACGTGCCCCATCAAGCTGCGTTACACAGCCGCTGAAAACGAAGCCGTTCATTACGTGAACGTGACTTCTCTGTACCCTTACGTGAACGCCACCTCGGCTTACCCTCTGGGTCACCCCACCATCATTTACGAAAATTTTGACGCTCCTCAAAATTACTTTGGCTTAATTAAAGCCAAGGTCTTTCCCCGAGAGGCCTCCTGCATCCTGTTCTGCCGTACAGAACTTTGGGAAAAAGCTCATTTTCACCCTTTGCAGGACGTGCGCTGAAATGAACAATCAGGACAGCGAGTGTTGTCACGACGACGAGGCCAGAGCATTGACGGGGGTGTGGGTAACCGTCGAGCTCAACAAAGCTTTGGAGAAGGGTACGTGCTTTGTAGAATTTTTGAAGTGTGGCATTTTCAAAATAAAAGCGATTCAGTCTTTACAGCGTACATGAACACCTTTCTCAAAGGTAAGCAGGAAGCGTCAAGATATCCTCCGAACGCCGCAGACCAGGAGAGTCGTGAAAAATACATTCGCGACTATGAACTGAAGCAGGGTATTAAACTGGATGCTGAAAATATCCGCTTCAACCCCGCTCGCCGACAGGTTTCAAAATTATGTCTGAACAGTTTGTGGGCAAATTCGGACAAAGAATAAATCTTCTGCAGACCGCCTTGGTGAACGACCCGAGGAATTTTTTCGTTTGATGTTTTCAGGGATGTGCGAGGTGGAATATTTTGCGTTTCTGAACGACGCCACAGCCCTCGTTCAGTGGAAATGCAACAAAAAATGCCTCACCCCGCCGGGAAATTCAAACGTGTACATGGCTTCTTTCACAACGGCGTACGCCCGTCTAAAGCTGTACGGTTATCTCGAACGTCTGCAAGATAGGGTTTTGTACATGGATACGGACAGTCTGATTTATTCCGCGAAAGAGGGTCAGCCCCTCCTTGAACTCGGCCCTACTTAGGTGGTCTGACGGACGAGTTGAACGGTGACGTCATTCAGGAATTTGCGGCCGCCGGCCCAAAGAGTTACGCTTATCAGACGAGGAATCGTAAAAAAACGGCTCTCCGTGTCAAAGGCATCACTCAGACGCGAGAATGCAGCGAACACGTTCATTTTGACAGCGTCAAAGGGCTGGTGGAAGGTTTTTTGCAGGGTTCAAGAGGTCAGACGCTGCAGACGCCCCAGCGAATCATCAGAAGAGATAAAAAGGGGTTTCTTCTGAAAAACTCTGTATTTTTCAAGCGGTTTCAGGTGGTGTTTGATAAAAGACGTCTCTTTGAAGACGGGACCACTTTACCTTTTGGTTATTGACCGCAACTAGAAAAAAGTCACACCCTTGAAATGGAGGTCAATTATGATTGTAGAATTAAGGGTCCATTTTCATGTCTGATTGTAGGACCCAGCGGATGTGGAAAGACATATTTTGTAAAGAGTGTTTTGGAAACGTGTGAATATGTTTTGGATTTTGTACCGGAGAATCTTGTGTGGATTTATAATCAACATCAACCTCTGTATTCTGATCTGATGAAAATGAATAAAAACATTAAATTTGTCGAAGGATTACCCGATTCTTTCGAAGACCCCGAGCTGTTCCGCCTCATCAAAATCACCTGGTCGTTTTGGACGACGTGATGTTTCAAGCGGCTGAAGACGTAGTGAAAATATTTACGCAGTACAGACATCACAGAAACATGAGCGTTTTTATGCTGACTCAGAACATATTTCACAAGGGAAAATACAGCCGAACCATCGGGTTAAACAGTAATTATATGGTTTAACCCAAATTAATATTTTGGCGCATCAGGCTTTTCCGACGGAGAAGGCCTTCTTTTTAGAAGCCTTTGAAAACGCTACTCTGGAGCCTCACGGTTATTTAATGGTTGATCTTACACCCACTTGCCCAGAACATTTGAGACTGCGGACGGGGATCCTCCCTCATCAAAGACCCGCCGTTTATTTGCCCAAAAAGTCCTAAAAGACCGTGGCCTCTCATGTCAGCGCGGATAAAAAGAAACGTGCCTTTACTCCAGGCTTTGTATCATGCTGCGCCGAAGAAGCGTAAAGACATTCTCAAACACTGCTCTAAGGATTTCATCCAAGCTCTGTGCGAGATTGCTCTTAATCTGCTGAAGGGAAGATACCGTTATCTTCGGGACAATTTAAAAAGCTCAAAAAGAGGAGGAAATTTATCCGCTCGTTGGCCGATAAAAAGAAGAGTTTAAAAAACAAACACGACCTCTTAATAAAACAGAGCGGAGGGTCTTTCCTGCCCCTCCTGCTCGGAGTGATCCCTTCCGCCATTGAGTTACTTTTAGGGCTGGGAAAGTCCTTTCGAAAGTAATCTTTAGGTAAACGGTGGAAAATGAGAAACGCGCAGAAAATGTACTTGGTTTCTCCTCAGCAGCTCCGCAGCGGTACTCATTTCGAACCCTCCATCAGATTAGAGGCCGCGGATGATTTAGACGGAAACATGAGAACCGTGCTAAACGATCGTAGCCTGACCTCTTATGAGAAAATTAAAAAGTACGCGGAATTACTGCAACGCTATCTGTCTCTGGTGAAACAAGAGGAAAAGGAGAGGCCCGTGCAAGGTCACACGTGGGTCTGCAGCCGCAGGAGCAGCGTGAGCAGCCGCAGGAGCAGGATCTGCAGCAGGAGCGGGAAAGGAGGGGTGATGCGGGGCGTGACGCTCCCTCGGCTTCATCCTTTGATGATAAACGGCAAAAGGACGGTTCGGAGGTTGAACAAATTTTAATTAGTCTACCCCCGCGCGATCAGAAGAACGCAAAGTACATTTTGAGTAAAATATCACCGGGTGGTGATGGTTGGAATTCAAAAGGCGAATTTGTTTACGGAGGTAAACCCGTGAACGGATCGCATATGATAGATTTATTGAAATACTTATCCCGACCTTACAAAAAATCGTCATCAACCCCGCCCACGGGATGGCGTGAATTTTTAAGCACGCTCTCTGAACTGAACATCCCGGCTTCTATGGTGACCAACCCTCACGTTCGAGCTCATTACAACCGAGTGAAAACAGGGGGAGATGATTTCTTCCCGTCCCAAGCCGAGCTCTTCTCATCGGATCGGGGTACGGAACAACTGAGGCCAAAAGCCAAGCGTCTTAAAAAAAAATCATTATGTCTCCATGCTGGCTCCATATGTGATTGAAAAATGCTCAGAGTCTGTCTTTTTGCGTCAATAAATTGTTTATTCAACCATTTTACGCGTACAGTCTCTTCTTTAACACACAGTCCGTCTTAATGACGGATAAAAACTTTTAATATTCCAGTCTACAACACCCTGTTTAAGAGCGGAACAGATTCTATTTCTACGACAATGTTTATATTTTTTCACATAGTCAAACACCATAAAATCATGTTTATCACATCATCGCCTACGTATTGATTTAAGACTTGATTAAAACTCAACCCGCACCCGCGCTGATGAAGATAAAAAACGCAGTGATGCCCGCAAACGGCCGATAGGACGTGTTGAAGCTGACGCCTATGGTACAAAATTTTGTTTGAGCGCTTCTCCAAAAACTCGAGAATGGGTTAAGGGTAAAACTCCGGTGAGCATCCGTAAGAATCAAAAAACGTGGCGACCCTCCCTTCTCCAAGGTCAAACCCAACCAATGCTGACCGGGCCGATTAGCGGGTCAGTATTTACGACAAAAAAAGCAGGGAGCTCAAAAGAGCGAGTCAAAAGCGCCAGCTGATCGCAGGCCCACACTCCGCAGAAAACGTCATCGCCCAGCAGATGGTGCAAAATGTTTTCCAGCTGATGAGAATCCATTTTTTGTTTTTAATAGTAGTCCACGAGAACCTGTCTTTTGGAGTTGATTTCCAGCACAGAATCGAAACAGGCGTACACTATAAGGGTGGACGTGTGTTGGAGCGGTTCCCGGAAGCGCATTTCTAGCCTCAGAGAACCGGAGGAGACGGTCGACAGGACGTCGCAGTCCTCCGCCGGGGTCAGATTAAACGCAAAAAGGGTATAACCGGCGGCAAAGGCTCGACGGTCAATACACAGCGGTAAATCCTTCAGGTGTCTTCCTGTGGCGCTAAAGAGGTTGTAAAACTCTCTGACGGACTGACCGGCGTTAAATTGAGGCTGGAAAGCTTTAGCGGGGATCTGACGACCGTCCTGAGAGAGAGCTAAATATTCCACATTGTTGTGTGTAAAGTCGAAGGGGTTTAAATCTCGCTCACCGGTGAAGGCAGAGTGGTGAACCATCCCTAACACGACGGTTTTAGGTAATGTACCCAGAAAGAGATTTCTTGGTTGCAGATTCTTGAGTTTTCAGGAATGGAGTATGTTTTTACGCTGACGCGGGTGAGAGGGTAAAGAGCGTTGCCTTTTAATAACGCGGCCTCGTGTCCTAACCGTACCGCCGGGGATACGGCTACTTTCTTCACAAACAGAGAGGCTCCTAACACACACAGTTTAAACGTGGAGTTTGCTGCCCCCATGAGGCAGAAAGCGTCTGAAGCCCTGGTCAGCTTTATTCTTAGATCTACAGAGTTTAACAAAAGTCTCTCACAAAAAAACAGGTCAGCGTGTAAAGGACCCATCAGTTGAACTTCTCTAGAATTATTGGTGAACTCTGCCCTGGTATTTAGCCCCTTGTTAGGTCCGTTAACCGTGACGATGGAGTTCATGCCCCCGGGGTGTCTTTGTAAAACAGACCGGCGCTAAACTGACTCTTGAGGGTGTCTTCTGAATAGTTTAGCAGCGTTTCGATCATGGCTCTGTAGGGATGAGTAGCGCTGGATTGTGAAATCAAACGATCTCCTAAAATCACATCGCACTGGCTGAAGATTGTGTTTAAAGGGTAATTAATGAGCGCGACCTGCGCGTCGTTCTGTAAATCTGAGCCGTCTGCATTACACACTTTTAACCTCAGATAAAGCAGCGTGTCGTTCAGATCCAGATAGCGGTCGCCGTCTCCAGGAATGAAAAATTCCAAGGGTCCGGTTTCAGTGATGGCGGTCACCGGAGCTACTTCGGAGTAGGTTTTATCCTCCAGGGACAGCTGCGTCATGGGTGCTGAGAAAAGATCCAATTCACCCAGCGTACTTTTTGGTGCAACAGAGCCATCTCTCTCACTCAATCGCTCTAAAAGATGTCGGCGGAGCGGCTGTGCTTCTTCCTCCTCTTAACATTGGCTACTGAATTCTTCTTTTTGCGACCCCTCTTTTATGGCCTAGGGCTGAGACAGAGCGCTCCCCGGCGGTCGGTTTTTGGGTCTACGTGACAGCACCATGAGCCCTCCTGACCCTCCTGTCTATCCGAATTGATTTTTGACACGGTTTTCTTAAACAGGCCCGCGGCTAGATCCCCCGCCGCAGCTTTAAGGTGCGGTTTAAAGACTGAAACGCCATAATTCAGAAGAGGTTCAGCAAAACGGAAAAGTCTGCTAAAAATCGATCCTAACCCTCTACCGTACATCACCCGCGCCCGTGAAAACCCGATATTCCCATCCTCCTCCGCCCACTTGACTGTCATAATAATGCACAAAGCGGTGGGGTCTCTGATTAGAGTCATGATTGTTTTTTTTCCCCTTAGCCTCTGTCACCCCCTGCAGACACGTCTGTAGGCTCGCCGCTACTGAGTGAGGTTATCCAAAACGTCTTGTTTTATGCTCTGGGTCTGAAGTGAAGCGTCAACACGCACTTTCCGTATGTAAAATCCACCGTTTGGTTCTGATCATTTTTTATTTCAACCTTAACGTTTTCAATGTGTCTTTTAGCCAGAGGTAAATAGTACGCGGGGTTAAAACGCTGCGTGATGATATCTCCGTATTCCCCTGAACGTCAACGGTTCTTAACAGGGGTGCATACACGTCTCCGACCATCTGGGGCGCTACAATATCGGTGTAGCAGAATAAATGATAAAATCCCCTCTCACATCCGCCGGAAAAGGAGCTGTTTTTTGCTCAAATTGAAGCCACTCCCCCGGTTTCATCCCATAATGCGCGCTAAAGATGAGTGAAAACGTAATTGAGTCCTTCCTGAGGTTTCAAAATCAAAACGCATCTGAATGTCGTTGTAACCCAAAAAGATATCGGATTTAATTTTTCTAAAAAATCCGTTCAGCTCCTTCCTGATCATACCGACGGTACGATAGCAACCCTCTCTGATCTGCTGCACGTGCACGGGTGATTCTGCGTCCTCAGACTTCATGCCGTAAACGGGGACGGCGTGTGACCCTTCATGCAGAAACTCTGTGATCTTCAGCGAAGGTTCAGGTTTCTGACGCCATTCGAAATAGGCGTCCTCGTGCGGTACGTTGTAAAAAGTGTGCGGATAAGTTGTTTCCGTCAGAGCCACCTCCCATTCTTGATCAAAATCCAGGTGGCTGGGTAAGTCCACACGGAAGCTCGAGCTCTTGTTTTCCTTAAAAACGTCTAAACTGGCGTTAGAAGGCAGTATGATGTAAAAACCGTCTTTACCTAAAACCCTCATGGTGAGAAATAGAAACGGATGAGGGGGCTCGGTTATTTAAAGTTTTTTTAATTCAGAGGCCTTGATCCAGCTGTTAAATTTCTCAGGCCAGTTTTTCCAACGAACCAGGATCATCTTTTCTCCATTTAAGGTGCGCCTGCCTATAATTTTATCAACGTGATACGTCCGGTCTGTGCTCAGCTTGACCTTCTGCATCTCGGCCTCGTAAAATGAGCCTTCTATGGGCTCGTGGTCCAAATCTTTTTTTTTTTTTTTTTTTTTTTTTTTTTTTGACCACATTATTACTATTTATTAAGCAATTCTCTTTCTTGTAAATACTTCAATAAAACTCTTTCAAAAGTCCTAAGAAATTGCAAACTTCCCTCTGTAAGGTCTCTGCACATGCAGAGAAAAACGAAAACAAACATTCAGCCGCAGCAAAGGCTCATGGGATACAGAAAAACAAAACGCCTTTCAAGGGGAACTGTTTCACAGTCCTCTTTGTCTACAAGTTCAGCTTTGCTGTTGTCAGTTCTTTAACAAGTCTACACTAATCTAGTGTAGAATTAAAAACGTGTTATTTTTTAGTTTTTCTAACCTGAACAGTTCATTTAAATAGTTTTTATACATTAAAGGCAGAGGAAATGTTTTATAAATCATTCATAACACACATGGTTTCTGCATTGAACACTGATAAAAAAAAACATCTTTATGGGAAACAAACAAATATTAAGTGAGTTTTTGTGGTTGTGTTTGACACTCAACAGATTCTGGACAAATCCTGTAGCAAAATGCTCCTCTTACTGCAAGGATGATTACCGATGAGTAAGGAAACACTTTTCTTGATCAAATAATTCTTTGGAAATTGCATTGTTTTGTCATAGAACCCCTACATATGTACATTAAAGTCCCACTCCCATAAAAATTGTGTTTTTAACATGTTCTGTGACATTTTCCTCATGATGGAGGGCTTATATTAAGATAACAAATTATATTTCTGAGTACTGCTTTTTTCAAGCTGTTGTATATTAGAAGCAGATGAAAAAATGATCATCTTTGTAAAAGCGGGCCACAAGCTCCGCTCCATTCTGATGGATCCACTTAAAGATAATAAAACCTGCAACTTTTTACCATTTCTATTTCCATCAAACTTACAAAAAAAAAAACTCATTTAAATGGCTTTTAAAAGTGTAGCAGCTAACCTGCAGCATCAAATACATCTAAACTTTAAGCACATTTTGTATTTTAAGAACTAAATGTTAATTGTATTAATCAGTTCAGTTGATAAATCGTTTTCCAAACAAAGATTCTGGCAAAACTTATGAGCTACTTCATGTTTCTGTAGCTAGTTTTTAAAACAAATACAGCATTTTCTATTAGATGTTTCATATTTATTTTCAACTTTATAATTGCCTTAAAGGAAGTGTTTCAAAACAAACTCAATTCTCTTTACTTCATTTGTCACTCAGTCAAGTTTAGGTTTTGCTGAAAGACTTTCAATTCATTTTAAAGCAGGATTTTGACATGTGAAGTTGTTCAGAAAAGCAGAAACACCTCCCATCTTCCCATTCATAGCACACTGGAATATTCAGTGTTTTTGCTAAAGTAGTGCACACTAATATTTATTAGACCTAACTTTAGTTTCAGTTCTTATTTTTGACTGAATGTCACAACCTTTGGCTGAAGTTTCTCTGCAGCATCTGATTCCAGCTGCTCCTTCACAGAAGGTCGGTCCCGTCATAGACGACAGGCTTGTCCAGAGTCAGATGATAGCGAATTCTCTTGGAGATGAACCTGGAGAAGGAGTTGTCAAAGATTAGAGTGTATTCTCCAGGGTTTCGGACCTTCAGCTCCCCTGTATTGTCTCTTTGTGGGAGTTACAGCGAGTCAGGGGGATCAGAACCTTTGCCTGCTCAAATGGAGTCTCTGCGTTCTCCCTGTAGACCACACTGAAGGAGATGCTCTTTGGTTCTGAGGTGAAGGTCCAGGAGACAGTGGGACCGGCAGCGCACATGGTGATGGGGATGGTGCTGTAACAGCTGGACTTGATGAAGAGCTCCCGGAAACTTTCTCCAAACCCAGAGATGTCGTCTACTGTGAAGGCAGTGGAGAGTGTGAGCTCTCCAGATTTTAGCAGGCAGATCTCTGCATCCTGAACCGCGGCGCCGAGATCCTCCGCATCCTCTGATGCAACGTCTCCCGCACTGCTACTCAGCTGTGCTGCCCCCTGCTGGTCATGTCCAGGAGAGCAGGCAGCGGTTAAACTCGGGGAGGCACCGCTATAAACGCCGTTCACTTCCTCCTCTGTGATAATGTCAAAAACAGCATCATCTTGTCTCTTTTCTTCATCTCCTCCTGCGATGCCTGTCACGGCTCGGCTGGCCTGCAGCAAACGGCTAAGTGTTGATGCCGGCGCGCCATGGGCCACTTCCTCCTGTGGGTGGCGCTCCACCACTGCACTGTGCAGATTATAACAGTCCATGCAGCAGTGCTCCCTGCTGCCGCCCTGCTGGGTGCTCACTGTGTTGCTGCAGCAGTAGTAACAGAAGGGGCGCCCACATAGTCTGCAGTTGTATTTGCGAAGCCACCAGCTAAACTGAGTGTGGCAGCCGAGGCAGTGGTTGACGTCCCGCTCCGTCTGCTCATCCCGCAGTTTCTGCTCAAACTCCAGAGCATCCGATTTCTGCAAAAGGGCATCCTTTTCTCTGATCAGCTCCACAAGTCTCTCCTCCAGATTGATTTTGGTTCTGTAAAGATCATCGAGTTCTGCTGCTGTTCGGAGGTCCAAGCTCTGTTTGTCCTGCTTCAGCATCCGTAGGTTTTCAGCCATCTCCTGACAGGTCTGCTGGGCCGCTGCAAGACTTTCCTCAGATCTTGATAAATTCTCTTTCAAATGGATTATCTCATCTTCTCTCTGCAGTAGGAGATTTGCCGTTTTGGCCATCTGGATGTTTTTCTGCTCCATCTGTTGGTTACATCTCTGATTCTCTGCCTCCAACTGCTGGAGTTTATTTTGCAGAAGCAGAATTCTTTGCTGCTCTGTAGCGAGCTGTGCTTTCACTTCCTGAAGATGTTTTTCCTGAGTTTCCACTTGGCTGCGAAGCTGAATCTGAAGCTCCTGAGTCTCCTCTAGACTTCTCTTCAGCTCCACCTCTTCGCTCCGCTCTGTCTGAAGTTTACGCTCGGACGCCAGCAGGTCTTCCTGGTCCTGAAGTTGTCTTTGCAGCTCTTGGTTCTCCTGGCGTAGCTCCTCGATGCGTTTGTTCAGGCCGTCTGCCTTCAGAGCGGCGTCCTCCTCCAGCTGCTGTAGCTTTGTGGACAGGCCTTCCCAGCGCAGAGAGGACTCCTCGTTGTCGGCGGTGAGCATGCACAAATGCACGCCGAGCTCGGCCGTCTCCGTGTTAGCCCTGTGAAGAGCTTCCTGATAATCAATGTTCTCCAGGCCCAGAGCCTCACAGCGCTGCCTCAGCTTCTCCAGCTGCTCTCTGGATGTGGTCATCTCTGCTGCCAGACCAGCGCGAGCTAGCGCCTCAGCATCGCGCTCCCGCATCAGAGCCTCCTCATGCTCCCGGGATCTGAGGATCTCATCCACATGTCGACGGTTCAGCTCCTCCACCTGACCTTTTAGCTGATCTGCCAAAACACGAAGATCCTCTCTGGAGGTCTGTGTCACTTCCTGCAGGGCCTGGATTTTCATCCTTTCTTCATTCCCTGCCAGGAGCTGGGCCCTAAGCTCCACAACCTCCTCCTGGAGCCGCAGAACCTCCCTTTGGCTGAGCTCCAGCTGAGCCTCTGCTATGACCAGCTTCATCGGGGTCTCTTGTGAGGAGGTCTGTTGGCCATGAAGATCCAACTTTTCGTTGCTCTCTGCAGCCCCATTTTCTCCGTTCCTGCTTTCCAGCTCCTGAGCCTGCAGGAGGCCACATTTCAGAGTCTGCTCCTCCAGCTTCACATCACTTTTCTGGAGCTTCTCTAGTAACTCTGCCTGCCGTGTTTGGGCCACTGTGAGGTTCTTCTCCAACTTCTCAGTTTTGCTGTTGAGTAAATCCACTTCCTGTTGAGTTGTGATTAACTGTTTCTTTAATGAGGACTGAGTGCTTAGGAGCTCTGTGTTTTCATGATCTAAATGTTTTATCCGAGCTTCTGAATCTTCCTTCTGGAAAAGCAGTTTTTGGACTGTTTCCTCCAGATGCAGCTTTTCTTCTAAGAGGACCTTCTCTCTGTCTTCCACACTCATCTTTGCAGCTTGTCCTCTTTCCTGTAGATGCTTCTGAGAAGCTTTCAACGCAGCCAGCTGGTCCAGTAGAGCAGCCCTGCCTTCAGTCAGCTCTGTGACGCTCGCCTCGCTCCTTCTGACCTTCTGGAGAAGATGTTGGTTTTCCTCCATGAGTTTGCTGCAGAGGGTTTTGTAGTCCTCAGTGTTTTCAGCTTCATCTCTTACTGTGATGTCATCACCAGACTGAGTCTCACTAACAACATTTAACTTCTCCAGCTGCTCCTCTAAATGTTTGATTCTTTCTGAACTGCTGGCTAGTTCCTTCTCGCTGCTTCTTAAAGCTTTTCGCAGGTCAAACATCTGACTCTCAAGCTCCTCGCTCTGACTGCCGCTCAGGAAACATCTCTGTTCTACCTCCTGCCTTTCCTCCTGCAGTCTTTTCTTCAGATCTTCTGCCTGACGTTCTCTACTCTCCAGAGAAGCTTGCAGATCCTGAAGTTGGGCCCTTAAGTTTCCAGTCTCCTTTTCTTTTAAAGTTAGCGCCCCTTGAATCCGACCTACAGCGCTTTGGAGCTCCTCCAGCCGAACTAGCGCCTCTTCCCGTTCATTTTGTGCTCCGGCTCTTACGTCAGCCAGCTCCTCTTTACTTTTCTGCAACTCTTCTTCTTTGACCTCCAGCTCCTGCGACAGCCTTTCTGAAGTCCTGGTCCATTCCTCAGCTTCTCTCTTTGCCACCAGCCTCTCCTCCTCTGAAGTCCTCAGTTTCTCCAGGAGTTCCTGGGTTCTCCAGGCTGAGTCGCAGTAGCTGACAGTTTGTTGTCCTTTTTCCTTCAAAGCTTCATCTAACTTCAGAAGAAGTTCCATGTTTTTGTCCTCGGCAGCTATGAGTCTGTCTCGTAAATCGGTTACGGTGGAATCCCAGCGGCTTTGATGGTGATTTATTCTCTCCTGGTTACACGTTTCTTGCATACTTCCAGCAGAAACAGGTGTTGAACTGCCAGACCTTCCAGCAGATAGTTGGTCTTGGAGATCCTTAATGACACCTTTCAGCTCTGCAGCCTCTTTCCCCAAAGTCTGAACCTGAACCAGGAGCTCCTGCTGCCGTAGCTCAGACTGGTCGAGCTCCAGGCGAAGGTTTTCTTCAACGCTGCAGGAAGCAGGTTCTGCCAACTCACCGAGCTCACCAAGAAGACTGGGGTTCAGGTCTGGGACTTGAATCTCTTGTGCCTGAGTGTGTGAAAAGCTGCTGGACAGGCTGTTGATGCTGGAGCATCGACTTGCAGGCTTCCACAGGTAAGCTGGTGAGCAGGTTCCTAATGTTCGTCTGGCAAATTTTGGCCAGTCTGCATCGAGGTCGTAGCCTCTGGCGGCCACATCAAACTGGATCTGGTTGAGCTCATAAAGATGGTTGATGATGTCTGCAGTGAGGTGAGGCTTCAGGAAAGGACTCCGGGCGTAATACCAATCACTTGTGACCTTTTGGTTTATAAGACACTGCTGCAACGTGTCGGCGAGACGTTGGTGAACAAGTGAATACCGGACGAAGGCCCTGCCCTTCCCCAGTGAAGTCTTCAACTTTTAACTTTCAGAAGATCAGTAAAGCCTCAGTCACGTGCACCGGAAGTTGACCCGTATGAGCTCTGCAGGTTTTTGGGTTGTCCGGTCCGTGGAGGGTCACATGGAGGAGCAGCTGAATCTCAGGGATGGACTTAACGAACCGGATGCCGTCGTTGTGTCCCTTGATCTTCATCAGGCAGTCGCAGAAGTAATCCCAGTAGTCTTTTCTTTGGCCAAGAAAGGTGGTCTTTTCCTTCTGATCAAACTGTAAAAGGTATTCCAGCTTATAGAAGAATTTGTGGAGGTTGGCACAGTCGTCCGTTATGGGTTCACCACAGTCCCGGTGTTCTTTACACAACTCAATCACAGCATCATGCAGGTCTTTAATGATCCTCTGCAGCTGTCTGTCTCCCACCGAGCAGGACGCCATGGTGAGGCTGGAAACAAGAGCAGAGGAGAGAAGAAATATGAAATGACTCCATCATTTCAACTGTCAGTGTTACACCGGTGTTAGTCTGAACATGAAGCTAAATCCATCGCTGCTGCTGCTGCTGCTGCTGCTGTTATGGAGGGGCATTCTAACCAGAACGAGGGCGAATTAATGACTGTCAGCAGCGACCGCGAACAGATTGATTTCCACTGAGACACTCGTACACAGTTCAAACCTGAAACTTCTGCTAAAATGTTGACATCTCATCTGAAAGCGACACAAACACCGCTCGCTCCATGATCCATGAGGGGACATGCACCTGCTCCTACACCAGAAACCCCGCTACTGCCCGCACAGACTCCGGGAACGTGAGCGTTACAGTCCCCCTGGTTTGGTTTTTCATGTTAAAATAAACTCCAGTGAAAAATACTTTACATTTTGAGACAGAAAAAGCTTACTTGATGAGGAAAACTGGGCTGACTGGCCGCGTTTCTTCGTGATTTAGCAGAAGCTTGATCGCTGTGGGCGGGGATCACGTTGATTGACATTGATTTTGGCCTATCAGTGACGGAGATTTCGGGATAGTTTGGTTGACTCTCAGAGGATAAACAAACAAACGTGGGGCGTGAGTTACACTGTTTTTGGAGGTCTCCACAGCCGCACGTTTCACAAATATATACATGGGGGAAAATTCATACGTTTTAGAAGATATTTTTATAATAGTAGTATAATATTTTAACTTTAATAGTTAAACATTTAATATGATAATATATTATGTTAAATATATAATATATATAATATATATAATATATAATAATATAATATTGTAATAAATATAATTTAAAATTGAATGTAATAATTCCAAAGACATTTGCCAAAGTAATGCTTTATTAATTAATGTGTTTAATCTACTTAATAACTTGTATTTAATTAAAAATCTATCAGGAACCAAAAAGCTATTGATTATATTTCCATGTGTTACATTTCCAAATTACGATATTAATAAAAAAATAAAACAATGTTATTATTATTATTATTATTATTATTATTATTATTATTATTATTATTATTATTATTATTATTATTATTATTATTAACAACTTTTACCTAGGTTTAGCCTAAGTCTATCAAGAACCAAAAAGGCAATAGACTATATATACCCATATACTGTGTTTCTAAATTACAATAGTAAAAAAAAGTTATTAAACTATATGTACAAATACAAAAGATACATTTGTGTTTTGTTAATTTAAAATTGTTTAATTTAAAATTAATTTGAATTTTAATTACATTTATTGTAAAATTAATTGTTAAGGTAAGATTTATTTGCTTTTTGCTTGTTTGTTTGTTTGTTTACTTAGTTGAAAAGTGAACTTTCACATAGTGCTCAGATGAAGTGAAAATGAAGCCAAAGTTTCAATTCATTTTTTGGGATTAGTATTTAAGCTCCTAATCCGATTCTTCTAAGTTTTACGCACATCAAACTGATTCTGTGATTTACCTGCACAACCCTTCAGGTAAAGTTTGTCTCTTGTTTTTTTTTTTTTTTTTTTTTTTTTTTTTTTTTTTTTTTTTTTTTAAACTTGTCCTGTCCAACAGCTGAGCAAACAGATATGAGCTGAGAGCCTCTTGCATTAGACAGATTTTACTCTTACAATCGGGGGTTATAAATCATTGGGAACACAAAATGTATGTTGGTATAAGCCCCTTTTGTAATTTCAACGAAACTTTATTAATATTAATTTTGTTTGTGTTCTTTTTGTTGGACCGGATTTTGTGGTCCAAATCTTGAAGTTTATAAACGGGTGGTGTACGGTGTAGAACCCCGGCCACGCTAAACACCTCGTCTGTAAAACTCTGCTCGTGCTTTTTGTCAAATTTTCCTCTCAGTTTTGAGATTCTTACAAAGTCCCCTTTTTTGAACTTCATTTTCTGTTTTTTATGACGTTCTGGAAAAGAACCGTAGAGATTTCTAAACACCTGAGGCACATTTTCGGACGTCACATCGTCCGGGGCCATTTTTATGGTTTTGTGAAAACTTTTATTGTAACCCTTCAACAAACCCTGCAGGACGTCGACGTAACGCCTGGTGTTGTTGGCTGTAAAGAATCTCCACATTCTAGTCTTTAAAGTTCGATTAAATCTCTCGATCACCGACGCTTTTAAATCGCTGGCTGTTGCAAAATGCACAATTCCGTGCTCTTTCATCAACGTTTTAAAACTCTTGTTAAAAAATTCCTTGCCCGAGTCCGTTTGAATTTTTTCAGGAATCCGACTTTCTTTGAAAATGGATTCAAAAGCTTTTGTTACCTCGTTGGCCGTTTTTTTCTTCAGAACACGCGCGTAGGCCTTTTTTGAAAAAAACATCTATGACTGTCAGTAAATAATTATTTCCGTCGTTGTCGCCCGCTAAAGCTTGCGTGTCGCACAGATCCGCTTGAAATTGGTTTAAGGGTCTCGCGACAAACACTCTGTTCCTAAGGAAACGTATTCTGACCGGTTTATGCAGAGTGTAAGTGTCCTGCTCCGACAAAAAGTCTTTCACGTCCGTTGATGAGACGTTTTTCCCTGTTTCTTCCTGCAAGGCTCTGCGTAATCTCTCTGGACCTCCGAGACCTCCGGGATGGGCAGGGTCGTAATAGGCTTTTTGCAGAACTTGTTTTTCCACCATGATGTTGCTACAACCTCTCAGAAAAAATAGAGACTGAGGCCTTCGACTCTGATGAGAAGCTATTTATTACATGCAGGCATCGCTAACATACAGAGGTGATTACTATATAAAAAATGGTTACACTTTTTTTCCGATTAAAAATCAAAAAGCAGTAAACTTTATTCTAGTCAGGTCACACACTTAAAAACAAAGAGGGTTACATTTTAAAAATCAACAGCGGAGATAAAAGCAGAAAACTTCATTCTAGTCAGGTCACACACTTTAAAAAACAAAACAGAACCGAACCTTGAGCTTGCTAGATAAAAGTTACCGGCTTTTCTGACGGTCTACAATCGGGTATATAAAACCAGAGAGTCTCTCTGGGGAATTTCACCTTTCCATATTTTCACCGCATCCTCCATCTCTACACAATCAACATCGTTGTTGTCAATCATCCGATCGTACAAGGTCTCAAATATATTTCCGCAGAGCGTCAGTCGCTCCTTGGATTCTCATATCATCAGTCTTAAGATTTTGCCCAGACAGGAGGGTCTTGCCGGCGGGCATATATCCGGGAGTTTGCAACTTCTTCATCAGAGCTAAATAGTTGTTTGAAATAAAGCCGTCTTCCATCGGGAACAAGCAGGGATGATTTGTCTGGCTCGGATGGTCCACTTGGCAGCCGAAGCACTCTTCTTTACGTAGATCATTCAAGCAGCTCGTAAGGAAACGGAGTATGGCTGACTTTACGGTTTTGATGAAACGTGATACGATCATCCCGTCAATTTCATCCGCTTCAGGATCGGCCTTCTCTCCATCCGTTTGGGGGACCCGGCTGCCTCTACAGATTCATCTTCCTTTACAAGCCCGCTAGGATGCTCGGACGGGTGGTGGTCCGCTTCTATAACGTCGTCAAAAGGTTCTACCCGTCGGTTGTGTGGAATGTGGTCCTGCAGCAGCGAGGGTGAATTCTCAGCGTCCTGAGAAGTTTTAACTTCTTCTTCTTTGTAGAAGTTCTGGGTAGGTTCCCACTCATCCGTCGCCGCTTCTTGGTCCCACTCCGGCACCACGGCAGAGAGGTCCTGAGACGGTTCAAACCCCTCGAGACCCGGAGGTGTTCCGGAAGAAGACAACATGTCGGGGTCGATCGGTGAGGGTGGAGGTGTTGGCGGCGTCCAGACGGTTGTAAGGCGTCTCTGACCCCGAGGCATGTCCGTCTTTGTAGGCTTTGTTGGTCGGCGGTGTGCTGGCGTGCGTTTCAATCTCCCGCCGTGTCGCTCGCTTTTTAAACACAAAGTGGGTAGGGCTCACTCTAAGGAGTGTGTCTATTCTAAGAGGTGGGGATTGGGGTTGGTCGTTGGATGGGGATGGGTTGGGTTAAAATTTCAGAGACCTCTTCACAATCAACGTTTCAACCCAGTCACGACAACGATGGTAGAGCTCCGTGATTTCAGGCTCCGCCTCCCGCATCTTTTCCACCCAAAAGTTGAACGGGATCTCCATGACGCCCCGCAGCTGGAGTTGAAGCTTTCAAAAACGAAAAAGGCCTCACCATCGCTGTCCTCCTCGGACCACTGCTTGCTGATTTTAAAAAACCAGCTGTCGCTCGTAGAAGACTTTGTTTGCCAGATTGCGCTAAAAGTTGTTCCGGACTCTGGAATTTCTTTAGGCTCGACGGGGGCTGTCTCGACCCCCTCCTCTAAAATCGCCTCATTCACTTCCGCCCTCTCCTCCTCGTCGTCGTCATCCATTTTTGTCTGCTTTGAAGCCGGAGGGCTGAACGCCTCATCTTCGCTTTCATCGTCGGAATCGTCTTGTTTCAACATCACGTGTTTGACCACTGACCGGTCGTTGGCTGTTAACGCGGCGGCTAACAGCAGGCAACCGGAGGGATTCTCACCGTCTCTTTGATACATCCATAGCTCACCCGTCTCGTAAATGAAGACGTAGCCAAAAAATCCCGTTCGTCCGGACTCTTGGAAAAACCATTCTCTCTGAAGATCTCCTTTGGGCGGGGCCTGAAAGCGGCAGAGATACTTTATCTGCTTCTTGGGAGCCGACGGAGTCGTCGTTTCTTCATGGACAATCTTGACGACGGAGATTGGGGTTTTGCAAATGACCGGTGACCCCTCTCGCGGTTCAAAAGAAGATCACCTGAAACTTATCCATGGTAAGTCTTTTTTAAAAAAAAAAGGAAAAATTTGTCGTTCTTTAACTACAGCCCGGTCCTACTACTATCATGTCCGATCGTGTTATCCTTTTAAACACAATCTTAACTTCACTCCGCCCATAGGGTGGGTCTGTGGTGGGTTTAGGGGGGTGTTTGGGGGGAGCCGTCAGTTTGACGAAAAGTCTGTCCAATGGCTGATGAGGAGGAGGCGGGATGTTGGTGGCTAGCGCTAGGCTTGAGGTGTGACGGGCTGAAATACAAAATCCCTCTTTGCCGTCGCTACTTTAACATTTTTTCTCGCCGTAAGGTGAATGGGCCGCGCGCTCGTACGCTTTTCTTGTCAGCCGAAATAAACATTTTTATAAACATTGCATTCTTTTATTTTACTTTATACCTACAACGTCATTTATCATTTTAATATCAAATTTGCATGAATTAAATTATACTTCATTTATCTATCAAAATTATGATTTATTGTTATATTTACATATCATTTATGAATATATTATTTTCATATCAAATTTATATTTATTATGCTTAATCTGTCAGTCAAATATTATGATTTATGGCTTTGGGGTCAAAGGTCACCTGTCAAAATGAGTTTGACGAAAGGTTTATTTTATTACTCTCTCAGGTCTGGAAGTGGCATCTCCTGCAGGGGTGGATGGCAGCTGCAGGACCTGGCATCAGGTGACCTGTCAAGCGCTCATATGGAGAAAAACCTGTGGTTCGGTTCAGACTCTGTCTAACAGTTAAAAGAACCAATGGGAAAGCCTGAACCAATTTTATTTTGCTGGATACACACATTTTAGCAAGTTTTTTCCTATAAATTTATATGCATGTGTTCAATTTTACCCTGGCCCCAGCTTTTAAGATATTAGTTTTCAAAGTAGGCGCCATTATCAGACCTGATTAAGGCTGGGAAACAATGATTTTATGACTGAGGTAGAGTCTTCACATGCGCATGGATAGGCGTCTGGCCATCCAGTGAAACAATCAACAATCACCGATAGAAACCTCTTACCATAGGCTGTGTCCAGCATGTCTGTGTAAACAATGGAAATCTCTGCCAACAACTATCACTAAAAGTTCTGTCTGTAAGTCAAATCTGGCTTTGGTGTCATGTCTGACCCTGTCTTCACACCAATTTTTCTCACCTGTTGTTCCAATACAATCTGCTATATCTATACCTTGATGAGTATATTGAATGTGAGGTGTTGTGAGTTCCTTCATCATTCTGGTCTGTCTGAGTGCTGATTGCAGTGGAGGCCACATATACTAAAATGGAGTGTTCTGTCAAAATGATAAGTGGATGTCCTATGATGTTGTGTGCTGTTGTCTTAATTAGTGTTGCTAATCCCACTGCGTACAGTGAATCTAAAGGAGCACTGCAATACATGAACACCTTTCTGACTGTCTGAGGTTTGAGATGTTTCAAAATGGAAGATCTGTGTTCCGCTGACATTGCAGAACCTTGGGCAGAAACAGTGCATTCTAGTTAAGTGATAGACTTTCTGCAGCACTGCAGCTTTTTCATGGATATTTTGAAGCCACAGATCCATCTTCTCAGAAATATGGACGAGGCCTGCAAACAGGTCTCTGCTGTAGGTGTTACCAAAAGCAGGTCGTCAACGTACTGTACCGACATACAGCCTTCAAGAACAATCACAGTTTCTAATATTATCTTTAAAGCCTAATTGGAAATGCCTGGGCTACACTTAAACCCTTGTGGTAGTCTTTGGTACTGCAACTTGCAACCCTTATAACAAAAAGCAAAATATTTCCTGCTTTCAGGTGCCAAAGGGAGACAGAAAAAAGCATTTTCCAGATCTACAACAGTGAATCATTTATAGTTTGGGCCCAGTGAGGTCAAAATGCAATAAGGATCAGGAACTGGGAAAACTGGTGTCTTTGTAGCTTCATTTAGTCTCTTCCATACATCATTGGCTTCTTTTGGCCAGGGGTATTGTTTTCTATATACAGGTTGTTGTTCATCTATGTCTAAAATAAAAGATTTACAAAAACCAATGTCAAAAGGACCTTTAGACCAGATATCTTCTGGTAAATGGTCCAACATAGCTTTAGCCATCTCATGATCTGAATGTTCACAGTTGTGGTCACGTGTTAATGCTTTATGTTTTAAAATACAGAGGTCTTTCGCAGTTACATTTATTCTATAAGCTTTACTGGAAGGAGAATACTTCATCTGCGGGACATCTGAGCTGAACCAGTCCTGTAGAGCGCTAAGACGTTTCACCATTGGACCTAACTCCCTAGCTTCTTTCCCTGGAGCTAAGGCCAAAGAAATGTGAGGCACAGCCATGTCCTCCATTTTATACCATGTTAATTGTTCATCAGTTAATTTACATTGAGCTGCTACCCCTCTTCACCTATGTACATGTGGGTAGACATAACATGCAATTCAGACTCCTCAATTTCCCTTAACAGTTCCCTGTACACTTCATCACCTTCTCTATCATAATACAGAGTGCAATGTAGAGGGTCAATGAGAGGACGTATGGAGCCAGAGATTGTATCTAAGGCTTCCACGCCTGGAAGACAGAATGAACCCCAGTCTGTTTTGTTTGCATTTCAGGTTCCAAGGGAGCCCAATAGATGTCAGCTGAAGGCTCAGGAAGCGGTTGTAAAGGTTGAACCAACCATTGTCCATGTGTATATATTCCAGTTGAACAGTTCATCTCATGTCCATTAGGGAACTTGATGTGTAATCCCTCGGGTCCACACAGAATAGTCGCATTAGTCTTTTGCAAAAGGTTTCTGCCCAGTAAGTTCACTTGCATCCCAGGTGAATGGGTGTAAGAATGTGTGAGTGTCTGTCCAGCCACACACGTCTGCAAAGGTGTGATGAAAGGCAGTGTTTGCCACTGTAGTTTTGACCAGCTTGAGGAGGACCAGGAGGATGTTGCTGCCATGGTCTGGGGTTGCCACCTCTAAAGCCACCAACTCGCCCTCTCATAGGGGTGGGGCCGGAGCGGACACTCCTTCACCCAGTGATCCATGGCTCCACAGTTGAAGCAACCATCATTACATGGTGGGACAGACCAGAATCCACCTCTCCCCACAGCATATCAGCCTCTTCCACGCCCCCTAACACCAACACCGCCATGCGTTGGTACCTGCCACATCACACTCTGCTCCCTAACTCTTCGCTTTTTTTTTTTTTTAATCATCCTTCTTAATTTGTGTTGTATCTGTTCGGGCTTTAGCCAGTTGTAATTTTAATAGCTGCACTTCCATGTCCTTCAACTGTGTCTCCTCTTTCTGCTGATTATCAATGTGTTTCTTCAGAGAATGAGTAACATGCCTCTGAAATCTGTCTTGTGGCGTCAGAAGCAGATCTGGGTTTTGCTCGAGTTTGTCCTTTACAGGCCCAGGAAGCTCCATCAGCAAAGCTGTTCTAAAAATTAATTCTGTTTCTGGGGATTTGGAGGGATGTTTACCTGTTTGAGATGTCCAAAGGTTCCGCAATCTGAATAATTTGTCACTGGGTCCGAACGTGGTTTCCATGGCAACACTTAAGGTGCTGCATTCAAAGGTCTCGGGAAGAATTCCTGAATAGTATCATTAAGCTGAGGGCCCACCTGTCCCAACGGCGTACCATTAGGATACGCAGAGGTCCCAGCCACAGTCTTAATCTGTGCAGCCTCATGTGAGGAACAACAGGATCTTATTGCCTGTCTTATGTCCCCAAAGCCAGCTGTTGTCCTGCCATGACTGAGTGTAATTTATTCAGCCAGGCCTGTCCTCCCAGGCACATCCTAGGAAGTTGGTCAATCAGGACCTGCAAATCACGAATTCTCAGAGTTCACTCCATCTTCCTTGTTTGATTGCTGACCTTCTGTCCTTGTTGTTTATAGAAGAACAAAATCATGTGAATGGTGAGTGCATTACTGTTGTTTACTCATTTCTATAGACAGTTGCAACCTTCTATGGTCTTTGACTAGAGCTCCTCCAGAAACTCGTTGGTCCAGAACTCTCCCATGTCTGTCACCGCTGGTTCTCTGTTCATCAAGAATTCACTTTCCAATCCTCCAGTTTAACGCTGCAGATGATGACATTGTTTCATTAAATCCAGGATCTAAACATTTGACAACTGAACCTCCCCAATCTGAACCGTCTGAACCCCGAATCCTCCTGATGAGTAAAGAAGCATTACAAGAACCTGTCAAATGTTTCACAGCTTCACCTATAAAGTGGAGAAATTATTGTGAATAATTGTCTTTTGGAGTAAAAAATCAATCTTTGAAGGGCAGTTTCCTTAGTAACACATGTTTCTGTTGAAAATCACGCTCACACCAACACATTGTTAGTTTGCTAGAATCAGTAAATGAGTCATCAGTTTCAATTTTCAAAATTACATTAAAAATGAATAATTTGGAGATTTAAAATAGTAAATTCTATTTCAACATTTTCATAAGGATTATTAGATTGAAGCAGAAATCCTTACAGGTTATTATTAGTTTCAGAGACAGTTTGATGAAGCTTTGACGCTTTCTGAACACACTGACACATTCATGTTTGAACATCCAGATTTACAGCTGGTTTAGGAACATTATCTGTCACTTTCTGTGTTTGCTGCAGCCTAAGTCACTTTTGCAAACTAATGGAGGAAAAATAATTGTTGAATATTTCTCTAACTGCAGTAAAGTAAAACCCATGTTCATCAAAATATTTCTGCTTACTACTTCTATGGGAAGTTTAGACAATGATTTAGTGCAGGGATCAGGAACCTTTTCACTTGAGAGTCAATTATGGCTTTTTTTGTTTTAGCATGTAGCTCACCTTGGATGTTAAACATTTACCTTGGATGTTAAACATTTACCTTGGATGTTAAACATTTTACATTTCATAAAATGAAATTGAAATACATGAACCGCACATGGAGTAATTTCTGTGAATGCAGCATTTGCTGAGCACTAGTGGTGCCATACATGACTGGAACCTCCATGGTCGGTACTCGCACCATCACCTTTAGAGAAAAAAATTCCACATCATCTTCTGTAAACAATAATTGTTGACTAATGGACTAATCAAAAAAATAATCGTTGACTTAGAAATAATCATTAGTGACAGCCCTAACCTCATGCTACTCTCACATCATCCATGTCTTCTGTTGAATGAGATCATTATGTCTCATTTAAAGGGTCTATACTGTGCTTTTCTTAAGCCTTTCAAAGTCAGTTCAGAGCTCCTCCCACACGCACATTTACCTGATGCACTTTCACACCTGCTCATTGGAGTCATTTTGCTGCGCTAATCGTGTTTGAAGTGAACCAACATAAAAACGCCTGAGTGTCGTCCTCGACAGAACTCCATCATTCCAATCCCGTATCAGTGACATCAGTCGGATTCTCACCTGTGAATTATCATCAACCATCATCCTGTTCCAAACATTCATGTTTAGCAGATGAAGGTCATAATCTGGCCTGATCGTCACTGTCTAATGTTCAGCAGCAGATGGAGACGCAGCTTTACTCAGTGAGTCAAACATTTGAATGAAAAGCAGAGAATGAAATAAAGTTCAAACAAACACATGATGGGGATTTTGCTGTGAATTGTTTTCAGAGGAATTTAAGCTGATTTGGAAAACTCAGCTTGAACTCGAATGTCACAGCTGAGCTGAACTCTGAAACTGGTGAGTGAAACCATCAAAAAGTAGATTTTCTTTTCACCTTAAAGCCTGCAGACTGTGAAGGTCATCAGTGTTTGATGATCTGTCTTCACAAACATCTTCTTTAGTTTCTTTTCTTTGTTGTTTGTAAATATTAAAAATCATCTCATTGGTCATTTTTTCAAAATCTCAAATCATAATAAAATCAAACTGTCTCCATGGTTACAGTTGGAGTCGGGAGCGCTACAGAATGATTGTAGCTGAACAACGTTAGAGCGAGTTTTGGTCCGACTTCATCTGCCTGGAAAGGAAGGCCTCTGTCATGTATGTGTGCAGGTGTGGGGGTGAAGAGTTTTCCCTCAAATGGAAGATTTTTCTATTTTAACTGCAGTTTTTTATGAGTGTAATCACTGTAAAAATATTTCCCTCCAAAGATAACTGAGAAATCTGTTTTCCTTCATGAACATGTTTAGTTTTTTCTGATCTTATGAACAATGGAGGGCTTTTGTTTTTCTATACTGTACTTAATGTTATAAAGACAGTCGCTGCATCCATGTCAGAGTTTTCGCTCAGGCAAACACAAAGCCGGGACAGGCACTAATTCTTGGGAAAAACCAGCATCAACAAAGCAGCAGCTGTTCTGCCAAAACTGGAGCGTCAGAAAGTCCCTGGTGATGGTAGAAAGCATTAGCCAACATAAACGACAGCTTGAAGGCAAGGTAGGACTACAGCATAGCTGACTTACTCGACAGACTCTGTCATTTGGAAAGGACGAGATCGTGCCGCGCTTAAATGCAGGGGCTAGATTTAAATTCAGTCCACAGGCTGTGTGGTTATCCGGAGCTAAGAAAATAACAGTCTGAAGATACAATGCTAGCTAGCAAACACCTGAAAACAGGTTATCACCGTTATGTTACCTGTGAGGCTACCTGGACGTGTGCAAACAGGAAGTGGGCAGTTCCAGTGGTCAATTGATGCCCATGATGCCAGTGGGCGCCTTGGCCTTTTTATAGCGCCTCAATTCAAGTTCAACGTACTTGCTGTGACATCAGCTGAAAGTCAGTTGACTTGACAAACAAAGTCTACAGGCACAACAACGAGGAGAACTTTAGAAACTCTGTTCAAACCAGGAGGACGGTTGTTAATCAGGCAGCAGAAGAAGGAACGCCGTCTTAAACAAAGGCTTGAATCAAATCACTTGACTTGGTTCCGTAAAGAGTGACTTTTGACTAAGGATGTTTCTTATGAAAATAATCTGCACATATTTTTGATTTTTTTTTATACAGACTTAAATAAAAGATTTTTTTTTCAAATGTTGGAAACTTGCTCTATATTGCTGAGTTTTTCTCATGAGAAATAATATACATTAGTGGATGTTTGAAATTTACATCATTGATACTTTTTTTCTGCATAAACTACTAACAAGTTTAAAATAGATTTGTATTTACAAGCATAGCAAAGCAATTCATAGTTACTTAAGGATAATGAATGGCCTAAATCAATGTTGGTACAGAAATAATATCTGATCATAAGTTATGAACTGGACGTTTGATTCATTCATTGATTGATTGATTGATTGATTGATTGGTTGGTTTATTTCAAGCATAAATTGAACAGTACACAATAATAATCTCACAGAATTATCAAACTCAGTACTGAGGCTATAAAATGCATTGATTGAAAGAAAAGAAAGTGAAAAACAAACAAACAATGATAAACAAACAAAAACAACGCACTTAAGTCACATTTGTAACATTCGTAAAGAATAATGATTAATAACTGTCTAAAATTATGTCTAGTAGAGCTTGATTAATTGCTTGAAAAGGATTGGGAAGAAGCGAACCATATAACTCCACCTCTACATAGTTACTTCATTTCGTAGTTTTGCATCATTTTCATAATCCGGTTCTGATCAGATCAAGTGCAGATTTTTCATGTAACAAAACTGAGTGTTTATTCATTACTTTTAAAAACCTTATTTCATGATTTCAGTCAACAGTAACATGAATCAAACATCATGTAACAGTTATGTAATACTCAGTGATGATCATTAGTATATAATTACATTAATCCAGAAATCATCCTTAAACATTGGAAATTAAGTTTTCACAAACAAAAAAAACAAAAATCAAGAAAATAATAGATTATCATCTGAGAGAATTCTAACATTTTCCGTAACAATTATTGATTCACACTTTAGGTAACTAATATGTAGTAAACATTGATTATCATTGGAACACGTCATTACATTAATCTTGTAATCATTGGTACATATTTCCGATCAAGTAAAGAAAATCAATAGTTAATCATTAGATTGTAGTTACGTTTCAAGTAACATATCAGTGATCATTATTGCACATTTTCTGCGTTTTGTTTCCTTAATGCAAAGATGATGCTGGAGCTTCAGTCTGGTGACTCTCTGCTGCCCTCTGCTGTCCTCTCCTCACATGCGCTCCTCAGTTCTACAGCATGAACCGCCCGGTCCACATGCACCCCCTCCCCTCTCCATTGTAGGTATCCCTTCAGCTGCCCCTCATGGCCTTTGTGACCCGAGTTCAGGAGACTAGTTAGTGGCTTTTAGCTCCTCGCTGCCTCAGCATGACCGCTGCTCCCTTTCACATTCCTGCCACCCTGGGATCAGCCGCCCCGAAGAGGAAAAGACCACTGGGAACGATTTTATAATAGAAAAAAATGAGTTAGGAAATGGGACTAGAAATGAGAGAATTGCATTATAAGTAAATTTACTGCTTTAGGAGGATCTTTTTTGACACTGCAGCTGTCAGATTAAGGGTGTTTTCAGACGGGAAAGTCCGTTGGTTTGGATCAAGTCCACTTAATTTGTTCTGGATTGAGTCCTGAAGATTGCATTTGCTCTGTATTCAGAATGACGTCTACCAGAGATTTCTGTTTTGAACAAAAGCTTGTAAACAAAACCATGTGACTAAAGATCTCTTCAGTCATTGGTCAGGAACTATGAGACAGGTGTGAACAACAAGAGAAAGTCGGGGGTTGGGCACTTTAAAAGTCTTGTCGGGATAAATCACTTATTACAGCGTTATTTTTTTTAATTATCAGTTTTTAACATCAAGAAAAACTATTTTTACTTGTTACTTTGGAACAGTGGATGAATGTTGTAAGATGGTTACTGGCATATAATCTGTGCTTTAACTCAATGGATGTTAACAACTGCAGTACTGAGGAGATGTCGGGTATGAAGGTACGTTAATAAGTGTTTATGGCTTATAGATTGTCAGGAAAACAGTGATGGTAGCAATGGTTGATCCTTGGAGCAACTCAAATGCAGAATTCATGAGAGCCAAAGGATAGCGGTTCTTGACTGTTACCTGGTTCAACCCTCGGTAGTCAATGCAAGGACACAGACCTCCATCTTTTTGTCTTAAAGAAAAAATCTGCACCAGGGGGAGATGAGGAGAGACGGATCAATCCAGCAGACGAGCCATTAATGTACTCCTGCATAGCCTGCTGTTCAGGTGCTGAGAAGGAGTAAAGACGGTCAATGGCATGCACCTTAAGGGGTTGAGAGTGTTTTGAAGGAATCGCAGGTTTCCTCACTAAGTGTTCATCAATGAAGTCAGCGTCAGAACCAGCGTCGATGAAGGCAGACATTTTAATCAGGTAAGGTTGATATGAAAAGTCACAGAAAGACTGATGTGGGAGGCGGAGGCTTTGATGACTAACCTGATGTCCTTGGTTTGAGCAGTAGAAACATAGTCCTTCTCTGTAACGCCTCCTCAGGAGGTAGGCTTGTCCTTCCCAGCTGCATAGGTTCTGCTGAACGCTCTGATCCACTTCTCCTTCAGGAATGTGGTTCTGCTGCAGAACGTTCTTTCAAACCGAAGCAGAGAAAAAGTCCCAAAGATCATCTGGAAGATCCTCATTTTTTCAGTCAGAGCTGCTCTCAAGATCAGCAGCAGAAATGAGGTCAGAGGTCAGAGCAGCGCTTTCAGTCAACAATGTGATCAAAAAGACTAGAGGACAGGAGTTGTCCTCTCAGTGCTCTACCCTCCAATTTTAACTGCACCGTAGACATTTAGAGCCCCTTGGTGAGAGGGTGATTGGACATCACTGTAAGCAAACAGATGTCCTCAGTGTCCTCCTCACCAATTTTAACTGCACCCTTTATTACACACACCCTTTAAACCTCAAGAAACACACCCCAACACACACTAATACATTACACAAGGAAGGTGGGACTACTGATTTTCTGTCCCCTACCCCATCCCTGGCGAAGGGAACAAGGCCTTCAGCAGCAGCGGCCTTGTCTCTTGGGTGTCAGCATCTTGGGCCTGGCGGCCCCCTCCCCACACAGGGAGAGGGATCCCTTAATTCTCTGGCAAGTCCATGAGCGGGGGATCACATGGAGGGTCACATTCCATCTGAGCCGGGAGGGTGTCTATGTTCTTGTGGTGCGGGTTCTGGTCCTTGTCCTCAGGTGCCGGGCCCCTTCTAAATGACAACATTGGGAGAGCCTGGTCGGGCTATGTTCTCTACACCTTCAGGAACCCCCACTTCTCTTGGTCATCCCTCCTATAGATGGGGGTAACTGAGCTCTGCTGTGCTCTCTTCTGGATCTCCGCGGCTGACTGAAGCTTTGGAGTGGGTCGCCCTTGGGGGGCCCTGGCTTGTACCCGGGGCTGGTGTGGGGGAATGCTCCGAACTCCTGGGTGGTGTTGGGCAGCTTCTCTGGGGTGGTGGGGCCCCGCGCTCGGCCCCCTGGCGAGGTGTGAGGGGCTGCTCTTCTGGCTGGGCTGGAGCTTGCACTCTGTGCTTCCGTACCTTACTGCTCTTGGGTGTGGCGGTCCTGCGGGCCCTGGTCTGGGTACTTGGCTGGGCTGCCGGGCGGGTGGATCTCGTCCGTTGGCCCCACAGTATGGGTGCGGGGACTGGCCCTGGTCGCCGCTGCTGCCTCGGCTGGGGTCTTGGTGTGGGGACAGCTGGGAGTTCTCCCTCCTTTTTTTACATTCTATCATTAACTACAGCTTAACATTCACCTGAGTACAGGTGTCGTCTCACCTTTGCACATTCAAATAGTTTACCTTACAGAATGGAACACTTTACATGTGTTGGTTTGTATGCATAAGTGTGCGTGTGAACTGGATGTGAACAAGTTTGTAAAGACTCTTGGAGCCAGCAGGTATGTTTGCAACAACTGAGTGTGTGGACAGGCCCCGCCCATTTTAGACTAACATTCATTCTGTCATTTTGTCAACATTCCATCCAATCCAACAAAAAGAAGAACACAAACATAATTAATATAAATAAAGTTTAGTTTAAATTATAAAAGGGGTTTTATGAATATATTCACCTTGTGTGTCCAATGATTTATAACCCCCGATTGTAACACCATGTGTTTAAACTTGCCTTGATATTTTGTCAGAATTGATTTGAAGAGTACCCCCCCCCCCCCCCCCCCCTTATAAAAAAACAATATTTGCTAATAAGGCATCAGAGCTCCTGCAACAAACTTCAACATGTCGGCTGTGTGGGAACAACTGTCAGTTTATCTGAAAGTAAAGGATGTTCTCTTTTCTGACTTGTTTCTGCTTCAGTTTCAGTATATGGCAGATGAAGGGAGTTCATGTCACTTCTGGAAGGAGGAAAACAGAAAGCAGAAGGTCACATGACCGAACCTTTCATTGAGATCAACAATCTGACAGCTTGAAGCTCTGCCCCTCCTCCCAGCTGCTGTCAGGTTTCTTCTTGAACCTGTTCTCTGTCTTTAGTTCAGGAAATCTCATATTTCTGATTCTCAGCTTCTTTCTGTTTGGAGGTTCTTCCCAGATCTGCTCTCAGCATCTTCATCAGTGATCCAGATCTCTCTTCATCAAATCACTGAATCAGAATCTAGATTGTTTCTCTAAACTTCCTGCTGTGTTCATGTGATGTTTCTTCCTCCATCTTCATCTGAACTTCTCAGGTCAGTTTCCAAACATCCTGCAGCTCCTGACAGTCATTTCACCTCCAACCAGAAGCCCCGCCCCCTTTTTCATGTCCACCGTGTTGATGAGCGTCAGAAAAAAACCTGATCAGATCCTGATCCTCTGACTGTGGAGCAGTGGCTGTTCACTTGGTAGACAACAGGCAGGTTGAGGGTTTGATTCCAGGAAGGCTCACAGTCTGTGTCAGGAGGAGAATCTGACATCATCATTTCCAGCTGATGCCCCGCCCACCTGTGCTGCTCCGCCTCCATCCCAGGTGGATTCTTCCTGGTTCCGAGTCAGTGATCTGTGCTGCAGCTGCGTTGACACGGTGAGCGGAGACTCTTCTTCTTCTGAGTTTGTTTCTGGAACTTTGTCTTCACTAACTTGACTGTTTGTTTCGGAATGTTTGGAGAAGATCTTCTTTCTCTGCAAACTCTCATCGCTCTCAACTTGGAGCTAAAGAACGAGGTTACGTTAGTTTCATTTTCGACATTCAGCGATAAACGGCAATATTTCTCCAACCATGATTAAAATGTTTTAAAATATTTTTATACAATCCACAGCTAAATAAGAACAAATGGAAGAATGGAAAAAAAATGCTTTGATTTGTTTCGGATGTCCGGAGCTCAGTGAACGCACCAGAGACAGAGGGTTTGTCATTTTCAGTGACTGATTATTGAAGCTTAAAGAGATGACGGTGTCTTCTGTTTCACTGTTTTTGAACCAGTAACTACGTAATCTATTACTTATTAGAAGTAACTTACCCAACACTGATCATCGTTGGATTCTTCTTGATCAAGTCAACAACAATCAGCTGATGTTCACCATCATGAAGGTTTCATTTGGGATTCCAAACCTTCCTGTTCTCCTGCATCCAAATCTGTGTTGATGTGAAAGTCTCTGTTGGAGCTTTTAGAGGAAGAATTCATGTCTTTCTTTCAGCTCATTCTTTGATTTCTGTCTGTTTTTCTGGATGAGCTTCATGTTTCCTGAATTGTAGAAACAGGAAGTTTGTTGTTTCTTTGTCAAAGTGACTGAATGACTGAAATGTTGCTCCATCATGGAGTGTTTGCTGCTGCAGCTCCATGTCTCCATCTGGTGGAGGGAGAGCAGAAGTGCAGCAGCTGATGTTCAGCAGCTTCCTCTGATGATGATGATGAGGGTTTCCTCTGCAGATGAAGGATGAAGGTGTGTGTGAGCTGATGTGGATCCAGTGAATCCAGCAGCATGGATCAGTGTGAGGACACACAGGAGGGAGCCCCTCCCTCTAAAAGCACTCTGTGTGGGGAAGATGAGAGCCAGAGCAAAGCTCAGAGGTGAGATGAACATCTGCAACTGTCCAGGACTCTTCTCCATGTCAGAGCTCAGCACTCACACCAGCAACCTTCATTCTTCACAGGAACCAACCTGGATCTGGACCTGATTCTGGATCCAGCTGTGTGTCCTTCAGGAGTGACCGGTCAAAGGATTTCCCTCCTTACTTCAGTTCAGCAGTGGAACAGTAAGTGTTTGTCAGAGTTAAAGGAGGCTGGATAATAGTTCAGATGATCAATAGTTTTCAGATGAATGACTTGAGTTCTGGTTCAGTTCTGGATCTCTCTGATCAGACTCACTTGGAGCATCATGTGTGATGAGATCTTTTCAGTTGAGTCTTCAATCAATCAATCATAAAAGCAGGAGCAACCAAAGTGCTGAACAACAGCAAATAAACAAGAAAAACAAGAAAACAATCAAAGTAAACAAGCTGCTAACAAGAGTCTTCTGAAATCCTCTGAGAGCAGAGATGTTGGAGAAACTTGAAACAAAAGTTTGACTTTATTAACATTTTCTGATTTGCACAAATGTTTGGTTTAGAAAAGAAACTTTAGTCAAATATTTACTGAAAGTCTTTCATCACTAATCCTAGAATAATTGACCCCAGAATATCTAATCTATTGATACTTTGACAGAGTCTGAACTCTCTGGAGGGGAATGTTGGTCTAAAAGCTTCTTTAAACAGAGCTCCGGTCAGTGAGAAGGACACGGAGAATCCTGTTCCCAGCAAACGTTTCTGTATTTTCTGTTGAAGTTGAGAGTTACAGGACTTAAGAATGTGTGAGTGTGTGTGGCTTTAGCTTCTACACACACAGCAGCAAGAATATGTGGAGGTGCGGTCTCTAACAGAAAAATGACTCAAATATAGCAAATGACTTCATCAAAAAGTGTGTTTCAAAATAAAACACCTAAGAACATAAAAGACTTTGCTACAGATACATAACCCCTCAATGCCGGGATTTATTTCCAATTATTAAATAAAAATCAATCATGTTTTTGTTTTCTAGTAGATACTAAATTAAGTTGAGATAATAAATTTGACAAAAACATATAAAATAGATTTTAGAATTTTAGGTTTGACACTAATCGACAACAGCAGGCCTCTATGAAAAAAACATCTGTTCCCATTTCCAGAATGAAGAGACTTTTATTCATGAAACACAGTTATTTCCAGTGTTTTCACTCTAATGACTGACAGAACTAAGAAACCACTACCATGAGCTAAAAAACACATTCTAAACTAAACTCTGGAATTGTTCTTTCAATACAGAAAGTCTGCACTGCTTCAGTCTAACTGTAAAATGCAGTAAAACTGGAAACACAGATGAATGTGACATTCTCCACATTTGATTCTGGTGCTTTTATTGTGAAAATCTTCAGCGTTGACACTCGTTTCCCACCACTGGTCAGAGTCCTTCGGTATCTGTGTGGACTTCCTGTCAGGAATGACTTTGTCTGTGTCTTCATTTCTATAGAATGAAGACAAGTTCATTTTTAGAACAGATCTAAAGAACAATGATGGACAGAAATCACATTTATCACAACACAATATTCAGAAAATGACTATCAATGTTCTGTGGAAATGGAAACATTTTAATGCAAAAAAGAAATGTTCTTTTCATTACAGCTAAAACATGTTGAGAACATTCAGGGATCAAACTAGACAGACATAGATGTAAGAAAAATATGAAAAGAACTTGTAACTACATGGTTTATAATAACAGAAAACTCTGAATAAATAGAATCCCTTTGCTGGACCTGAATAAAACAACGGCCTGAAGGCAAAATCTAAAACCTGTAAGACAGGAAATGTTGACGTCTTCAGACATCCACAGATGGAACTAAACTGAAATCCACTATATTATCAACAGTATTGGCTCATCCATCCAAATGATCAGAATCAGGTGTCCTAATCACTTGTCCTGGTCACAGGTGTAGAAAATCAATCTCTCAGTCATGCAGACTGTTTTCATAAACATTTGTGAAAGAATGGGCCGCTCTCAGGAGCTCAGTGAATTCCAGTGTGGAACTGTCATAGGATGACACCTGTGCAACAAATCCAGTCGTGACGTTTCAGCCCCCAGTTGGTCAGGTTCTCTCACCACACAGCTACCATTGATGAACTTTGGAGAACTCTCTGTTTTCTTTTTCCTGTAGTCTATAATTGAATTGAATTGAATTGAAATGGTTTATTTAAAACAGACAAGATATACAAGACATGTGTAACACAATCAACACCCACAAAGATTTGCAACAGTAGTCATGTCAAGCATACGATAACTAGACATCAGAAACTTGACTGCTTGAAAGGGAGTGGGAGGAAACAAACTTATATAATCCCACCCCGACTCGACCATACCATATACTTTACATTAGATATCAACCGGTTCGTAACTAATAATCAGGTACTTATACTGTACTGACAGTATTCAGGTAATTAAACATCCTTGAGTAACAATAAGTCATACTGCTTTGCATGTAAATAGAACACTATTTTAAACTTGATCGGAGCATATACAAAAATAATAATAATACAGAATAATGATCAAAAAATATGTTTTTTTCTGTTTATTTTATTTGTTAGTTTTATCATAAAATAAAAAAAAAATCAATGATGTGAATAAATAAAAAATGATAATAAACACAATAATAGTAATTAAAGAATAAAGTAAAGAATAAAGAATGAAAAAAAACAAGACCAAAAGATCCAAATCAGTAAACATCAAGTAGATGCTGACTATCTTCATCAGACAAGTCATTTCTTCAGATCAAGTAAGAGGCAACAATAAAACATGTGTCTGAGAGATCATTTACTTTAATCAGATGTAGAAAATCAATAAGTGCAGGTTGTTTCATTAGTAGATCCTTTGACATTAATCACATTTCAGTGAACTATGTCAAGTGATATGATTCATACCATCCAAGACAGTATTCCTGCGTTTAGCTGCCTGATTAACAGCCATCCTTCAGGTCAGAACAGAGTTTATAAAGTTCTCCTCGTTGTTATGACTGCAGACATTGTGTTGTCTGCAGGGCAGAAATCACTGCTGAAAATCAGGTCAAAGTGGATCTAAGAGTCAGTGGTAAATCACAGCGTCATATTTTCTTGAAATCATATTTGATTCTTATTTCGATTCAAATAAAGGCTCAGACATCCATGACCACACACTTCTCAAAGTCTTTCATGTTGGTGATGACCACAGCCTTGGCCAGGGCCGGTGGACTGTTCGGTTTTACGTAGATCCTGGAATTATGCACCCATGTGTTCTGGATCTGTTTTTTCCGCTTCAGGAGTCGGTATGTTTTGCCAACAATGCGTCATTTTTCGATAAATGATGGTTAATGTAAACCTCGGACCCTTTAAGCAGTTTTCTTTGCTTCATCAGAGCAATTTTGTGCTTTTGACTCACAAACCTGATGAGGATCGCTGGTTTATCTGACTCCTTTCTCCTGGGAAGCGGGTGGCAGATCTCAATATTATCCAAATCCAAGGAAATCCCTTTGGAAGTGAGGAATGATCCGACTTGAGCTTCAGCGGTTTCGTCTGTTGCCATAGGTGCACCGCTAGCCTCCGTGCTAACGTTAGCTGCTCCAGACTTAGCTCTTGGTTTGAGTTGAAATCTCGTAAGAATGATATTATTCATTCTTAGTTGTTGATCCGCGTCGTTCTGTCTTCTATCCATGAGGTTAAGCCGATTGTCCTGTTGTTCATTTCGTACTTTTTCTTGTCGGAATTCCTGCATGAGTGCCAGCAGAGGTGTTAGCTTGGCTTCCATAGCAGGCAATAGAGCTAGATTAACTTCCATAGCCAGCAATGGAGTTAGTTTGGCTTGGATATCTGCCAATAAAGCTTTAAGTTCTGCCAGTTCAGCTTTAGGTGCCATGTTCAGCTCTCTCTGTAGCAGAATATCTGCTATTTAATATAAAGAATATATAAAAAACGCTCCAAAAAACGTCAGGAATCAAGAGCCGAAGAAACCCCTTGTGTGCAGTCGTGTGACCCAGAACCGGAAGTGAATCTAATCAGCTCCTTTGTCTTTGTGTTTTTTAGTAGCAGGTTGTTCTCCTTCCACCACCCCAACAGCTGCTCCACCTCATCCTCATAAACCGTCTCATCCCCGAAGAACTCCTCTTCCACCACTGCAATGTTGTCTGGAAATGCATCAACAGTGTTGTTCTGGTGGGTTTGCATTCATGGGTGTAGAGGGTGTAGATTCAGCTCTCAGCCAGTGCTGAGACTGAGGGTGTTGATCTACTCCCACCCTCTGTCTGCAGTCTGTTTATCCACGTGCAGGTGGAGTACAGGAGCCCTAAGCTCACAAGTGTCTTCATTCGTTTGTTAGGGAGGATGGTGTTAAACGCTGACCTACAGTCCACAAAGAGCATCCAGACGGAGCTCCCTGTTGCTCTAGGTGGGACAGAGACAACTGGCCAACAGTCATTCAGACCAGAGATGAACATTGTTTTCAGCAGGAGCACTATGGAGGTGGTCTTTAAACATTGTGCTTCTGTGGTGAGGATCAATCACTGACTGAAGATCTTGATGAAAAATCTCGTCTTCAACTTTGACCGTTCCCAAATCCATGAAAGCAGATCCACGGACTAAATCCAGAACTTTTTTACCCTCCAACAGTCAAACGGACTCAAGTCAACAATGAGGTCATCATGTTTGTGATTATGGGCTGGAACTGGACGTGTGTCTAACCAAAGGTATGGCACCATACTGATGTCCTCTCTGACTAGAATTAGAATCTTATTTGGAACACGAGGGAAAATCTGTGCATTCCAGTAACGCCCTCTTGTGGTGCCTCATGGTAACTGCAGCAGCAGCTGCTAAAACATTCTGTTTGTTGATGTGATTTCCTTTGGAAAAATGTTCTGAATGTCAACAGACTTTGACCTTCTTTGGAGTGTAGTGTTTTCTGCATGTTTGTGAACGTTTGTTTCTGTTCATTGTGTTCAGTTCATTCAAGTCAATGTTTTTCCATGAAAAAACATCCATGACTTGTGGTTCTACCGTCTCTTCTTCAGAGGACGAAACAAATCCAGCTATTTAGTGAATTTTCAAAAGGATTCATTATCTTTTTCTTTCATCATTTTATTGTTTTTTCTGATAAAGACCTGAGAGATAAAATGTTAGAAGAAATACAATTCTCTTTAAAAATGTGGACAGTGGGATGAAAATCCTCTTTCTGGTGGATTTTCAGAATAACTGGTTTTGATTGGTTGGTTTAGCAGGTGGAGCCTTTGGCTCAAAGACATTATAGACACTTCAATGACTTTCTATAGACATAGACAGAGAACGTGTTGATATGATCCACTGGTTTGATGATCTAAATATGAGATTATTTCAAATAGAATCTAATAATATTCATGTAAAAACTCCCACAGTAACTTTATGAATAATAAATGGAACTACAGAGGAACAAAGATTGTAAATCTGCTTCTATGTGTTGTTTAGTTGGGTCATTTTCCATAGGAGTGAATGAGGACTGACTTGTTTGTAGAACATTCTAGCTGTGACTTGGTGAACTGACCCGACTCCAGTTAGTTTGGTTTGAAACCCACCAGCACAGACAGAATGGAGCTGATTGTTCTGATTCTCCACAGAGTGGACCAGCAGAGCTCAGAGACTCCCAGTGGTCAGTCTGTCCAGCAGCATCAAACACAGCTGGACTCCATCTTTCTGGTCTGTACATGAACAACAACTACTTTTCCATCATTCTGTCCACAGTCATCTCCATGCTGCACTTTGGAGACCAGTGGATTGTCAGTGTGTCCACTATGGAGCTGATGTTTGGCTCCATGACTTCACTCTGATTGGCTCATTCATCTAGAATTCTGTTGCAGCTGCTGGAGGACAACATGGTCACTTTTGTGAAGAAGGAGCTGAAGAAGATCCAGAAGCTTCTGAGTCACAGGGAGGAGGAGGAGGAGCTGGAGGATGAAGATGAAGAGCAGAGCAGCAGCAGAGAGTCACTGATGAAGATCACAGTGAACTTCCTGAGGAGAATGAAGCAGGAGGAGCTGGCTGATGGACTGCAGAGCAGTAAGAGGATTTCTCTGAAGGTTTCAGCTGCTGATAAATGAAGATTTACTGATGTCTCAACACACGGAACCACAGGGATTCAAACCCTCATCCTTCAGGGCTGCAGAGAGTTGATTTACTCTGTTTGTTGTCTTCATTCAGGATCTGCTGCTTTATTTTGTCGACATAAAGTCCAATCTGGTCTGAAGAAGAAGTTCCAGTGTGTGTTTGAGGGGATCTCTAAAGCAGGAAACCCAACCCTTCTGAATGAGATCTACACAGAGCTCTACATCACAGAGGGAGGAACTGGAGAGCTGAATGAAGAACATGAGGTCAGACAGATTGAAGCAGCATCCAGGAAAGCAGACAGAGCAGAAACAAGCATCAGACAAGAAGAGCTCTTTCAACTCCCAGCTGGAAGACAAGAACCAATCGGAACCGTGATGACAAAGGGAGTGGCTGGCATCGGGAAAACAGTCTTAACACAGAAGTTCACTCTGGACTGGGCTGAAGGCAAAGCCAACCAGAACCTCCACTTCACATTTCCATTCACTTTCAGAGAGCTGAATGTGCTGAAAGAGGAGAAGTTCAGCTTGGTGGAACTTGTTCATCACTTCTTCCCTGAAACCAAAGAAGCAGGAATCTGCAGCTTTGAAGACTTCCAGGTTCTCTTCATCTTTGATGGTCTGGATGAATGTCGACTTCCTCTGGACTTCCACAAGACTGGGATCCTAAATGACCCTAGAAAGTCCACCTCAGTGGGAGATCTGCTGACAAACCTCATCAGGGGGAACCTGCTTCCCTCTGCTCGCCTCTGGATAACTACACGACCTGCAGCAGCCAATCAGATCCCTGCTGAGTGTGTTGACATGGTGACAGAGGTCAGAGGGTTCAATGATCCACAGAAAGAGGAATACTTCAGGAAGAGATTCCAAGATGAAGAGCAGGCCAGCAGGATCATCTCCCACATCAAGAGATCCTGAAGCCTCCACATCATGTGTCACATCCCAGTCTTCTGCTGGATCACTGCTACAGTTCTGGAGGATCTGCTGAAGAGCAGAGAGGGAGGAGAGCTGCCCAAGAGCCTGACTGAGATGTACATCCACTTCCTGGTGGTTCAGGCCAAAGTCAAGAAGGTCAAGTATGATGGAGGAGCTGCGACAGATCCTCACTGGAGTCCAGAGAGCAGGAAGATGATGGAGTCTCTGGGAAAACTGGCTTTTGAGCAGCTGCAGAAAGGAAACCTGATCTTCTATGAATCCGACCTGACAGAGTGTGGCATCGATATCAGAGCAGCCTCAGTGTACTCAGGAGTGTTCACACAGATCTTTAGAGAGGAGAGAGGCCTGTACCAGGACAAGGTCTTCTGCTTCATCCATCTGAGTGTTCAGGAGTTTCTGGCTGCTCTTCATGTTTACCGGACCTTCATCACCTCTGGAACCAACCTCATGGAACAAAAGAGAAAATCAAAGATCTTTAAACTCAATCAAAACAGTCCAGTCCAGTTCTACCAGAGTGCTGTGAAGAAGGCCTTACAGAGTCCAAACGGACACCTGGACTTGTTCCTCCGCTTCCTCCTGGGTCTTTCACTGCAGACCAATCAGAGTCTCCTACGAGGTCTGCTGACTCAGACAGGAAGTAGATCACAGACCAATCAGAAAACAGTCCAGTTCATCAAGGAGAAGATCAGTGAGGATCTGTCTGCAGAGAAAAGCATCAACCTGTTCCACTGTCTGAATGAACTGAATGATGGTTCTCTAGTGGAGGAGATCCAACAGTTCCTGAGGTCAGGACGTCTCTCCACAGATAAACTGTCTCCTGCTCAGTGGTCAGCTCTGGTCTTCATCTTACTGTCATCAGAAGAAGATCTGGAAGAGTTTGACCTGAAGAAATACTCTGCTTCAGAGGAAGCTCTTCTGAGGCTGCTGCCAGTGATCAAAGCCTCCAACAAAGTTCTGTAAGAACTCTCATGAAAATCACCTTCAGAGAACAAATGAATTTGATGAGAAAAATGAAAGATTCAATAACTGCTGTCTGTCTTTGTTTTCTTCAGACTGAGTGACTGTAATCTGTCAGAGAGAAGCTGTGCAGCTCTGTCCTCAGTTCTCAGCTCTCAGTCCTCCAGACTCAGAGATCTGGACCTGAGTTCCAACAACCTGAAGGATTCAGGAGTGAAGCTTCTGTCTGCTGGACTGGAGAGTCCAGACTGTAAACTGGAGACTCTCAGGTCAGATTTCATTCAAATGTTGATTCTCTACGACAGTTTGTGTCTGTTTTTCTCTGATTTAGGAGAAAGTGTCAGATAGCATCACTGAAGAAGAACCAGCAGTAGGTAGAATACAAACATCAGACTAAACAGGAGAACCTAAGTCCATCCAGGTGTTGATATCTGGGATCAGTTCATGTTCTCTGTGTTCTTGAAAGAAAACATGAATCAATCCCAGAACTGCAGGTTGAAATGGACAAACAGTTGCAGCAGATTTCTGACCCACAGAGCAGCAGCTCCTTATGAAGAGATATGAAGAGGTCAAAGGGCAGCAGACTGAAAGCTCTTTCCCACAGACCTGGTTCTGGGGCTTATTTAGAACCGAGCTTGGATCAGAACCAGGTCTTCTATTTCACATAGTCTTTGAGACCAACGTTTGTTTCTCAGTCCTGGTGCTTAAACTGACAAATCTTGTCTCTTCAAAGGCTGGAAGAAATTCTAGATTTTTTTGGACAGTGGTTTACAGTGAGACTCCTGTAGTTTGCAGCTTTCTTTGATTTGTAAAAACTGTCAGATCCTCAAAAATATTGTGATCAGTGAACTGCGAAAAGTACTGGATTGGACCCCAGTATTCACAAAGTTTAGAGTCATCTCGATTGACGGGAAACCCAGGAAGCACAGCTGTGAATCTGTTATGATGGATGTTAAAAAACACAAAAAAAAGTTAATAAAAGAAATAAAAGTTCTTTTTTCCACATCCATTTGGATTAATGCAATAATTTGAGTTTCATGGATGTGAGATGACTCTACTGATCAACTGTGTAAGAATATTTTTTTAAGTAACTTACAGTGTTTGGGGTAATGAATTACAAAGTGAGGAGTTACTGTAATCAAGTTACTTTTGTCAGTAACAGAGTACAATGTAACAAATTACAGTTCAAATTTTGGTAAATAAATTACAATTACTAAACTACAGAAACCCTCATTTCTTCATTAATCACATTTTGCTGCAGTGAAACCATCAATGACTAATAAAACAAATAAATGTGTGAAAAAAGTCGGCTCTGACATTGTTTCTTGGTTAAAAGAAACAAAACAGATACTAATAAAAAAAATACATTTAGTGATGCATGAGCGCTAATGCAGAGTTGGAGATTGGTCAAAGTAAAATGAAGAGAGTGTAAATATGGACATGGATGAATACGTAGGACATTGAGCTACTAGATCATTATTTCCAATTTGTTGAACACAAAAGCAAAATCATTTCAGTTAAAAGCAAGTTTTGTCCTGGAGATGAACTTCTTTCCACTGCCCGAGTGCCAATGAGCAACCTGTTTACACACTATGTAGACTACTATACAATGTAGATTTTCTCCTGTTCATGTGTTGAAATGAAGGAGGTGGTGCTAACAAACCTGAATGTCCTTATCTAGCCTCTATGTTTTTATTTTGTGGATTTTACAAGACGATCTTGTTTTTATTTTACTCTCTATAAAAATATGTGTTTTGTCAACATTTTACAAGTTAGAAATAAAGTAAACATTAAAAGAAAAAACACTCAAATTTATTTACTTTTATGTCATTTTATATATAAAAAATAAACTTAGACATATCCCAAAAGATTTTTCTCTCCATAAAATATATCCTGTCAAAATGATGCAAATATGAACAAAACAAACAAAATCTGGAAATGTAAATAAAATGTGTGTTTTTCAGCAAAAATGAATCAAATGATTCCGTTTTCTTTGCTCTTGTGTCATTTTATCAGAGCTGGACTCCTGGCATCGTCTTTTAACATCAAGTTCATTTCTGTTTGTTGTGCGAGATCCTGTGTCTTTGTGAAACACATCAGTGTGATTTGATTTTTAAAAACCTGTTATTGTCAATATCATTTTTTAGGTGTTATTAAAACATTTAAAACTAAAGCAAATAACTTTTAACTTGAGATTACTAAAAAATATTTAGTGTTTTCCTAATTTTGTACAACACCAACATAAGTGACACAACAAAGCGCAGCAAAGAAACACAACACTGTTCATTTATCTCTGTCATGTTAAAACTGAAATCAACCTTAAAGTCGAGATGAGATGACAGGAAGCCACCTGCTCTCTGATTGGACAGTTTGATTTGTGGTCATCCAATCCTAAAGACGTGTAAAGACAGGGACAGAATTCACAACCGAAACTTCAGGAGCAAACAGGCAGTTTTTTGCTTTGCATCTGCAATAATAATGCTAAAAAAAAACGTAAATATTATTTTACAAGAAGCAAATCTTTTTTACAGGCGTGAAGATCCCTTTTTACACATTTACAAACCTAAATCTTTTGGGCAGATTTATTTTGCAGTTTGATGAAACTTGATTGATGTGTGAACATGCAGTTGTGGTTGCAGATCCATTCAGTTGTGGTTTTGAATCTTTAAGTCCTTATATTGAGCCCAAATGGTCAGAGTGAAGAAAAAATGTGAACTCTGGGGAGGTGGCTGTGTCTTCTCAACCAATCAGGGACTCAACTTTGGAAACGTGACGTTTTCAGTGACAGCGGAGAAAACATCCAATATGGTGGATCGATCCGTAGTTCTACTGATAGCAACCAGGCTAAAAACATTAGCTGCTAGCTCCTCCCACACGCGGCAGAGGTGGCGAGCTTATGGAACACATTTGACGCCATGCAGCGATCAGCGAATTCTCCACGTGGCGTAGGAGGGGCGGGACAGGTGAATTGGCCGCCCGAATCGCATTTGGTGTGAATGCACCATAACAGCAGAACCAGCAGCAGCTCCTCTGTAGGACCACATTCAGACATTTTGGGCCCCGTGGATCCTAATGTGTTTCAAGGCCCCTCTACAGTTTACAGATGTCAGTAAATGCTTCCAAAGGAGAATTAAAGACTTTTTCACTGTTTTTCTGAACAACCTGCTTTTTCCAGTCAGGATGAAGAGAGAAAGGAAAGTTTAGCTCTGATTCATGCTTTTATTTTGGTGAACATCTTTGAGTTTCTGCAGAGAAACTTCATGTTTACCTGAATTTTTCTACACTTCTAATAGTTTGTTTCCAAAAGTCCAACATGAAATCCAACATTTCAACAAGTTTCTAAATGTGCTTTTTGTTCCTGTGATTTGAAAGGAACCAGAGAGTTGAAACTTTCTTTGTTCATTCATTTTGTGTCAGATCCATTCAAATGTGATCAAGATTTTCCTATTGAAGGTTTTTCTACCCATAATTCAAAGTGATCTTCAATTCTCAAAGAACAATTCACTTTACAATGTGATCATGTCATTTGTAAAATTCATTTTACAAATTAGGATTCAAGAAGAAGAAAAACTATTGAATCTGACATTTTGAAATCAAACAAAATCAATTGGATTTGAAATGTTTTTTTGGTCAAAATCCAAAAGAAGTTGCTAAACCTCCAGCTGCATCACTGCTCCTGAACACACTTTTCTGTCTGATTTCAGATTGTGGGGCTGCAGTTTGTCAGAGATCAGCTGTGAAGCTCTGAGTTCAGCTCTGAAGAAAAACCCGTCTACTCTGACAGAACTGGACCTGAGCAACAACGAGAACCTGCAGGATTCAGGAGTTCTTCATCTGTGTGGTTTTCTGGAGAGTCCAGACTGCAGACTGCAGACTCTGAGGTCAGACTCCATGTTTCAGTTGTGTTCACATCAATATGATGAGAAAGTTGTGTTGACACTAAACTGCAGACATGAGGCTGATGTTCTCCTGCTGCATGCTGACCATCTTCATGCTGAAGGCTGTTTTCTTCTTCTGAGCTTTAGTCCATTCACTGTGGCAGAAGATCTCATGTTTGAATGTTTCTTTCCATCTTCTTCTTCATTTCTAATGTCAGTTTCCTTCAGGACTGATCTTTTCTTTTCCTCAAAGGTCTGCAGATGTTTCCTCTTCTTCATCATCTTTACTGCAGATGGAAGGAAAGCTCCTTCCTGACGATCAAACTGATCTAGAATTACACAGCGGGTTGGATGAATAAACTTGGGATTTTCCAAACCTCAGTCAGGCAGAATCAAAATAATAAGAAGGTTTGGTGTGACGAGTTCTGTGGTTCAGCCGCTGTTATTCCAGAATCTCAATGGTACATCAATGTTGCGTCTCCCTTGAGTTGCTGAAGAGTTCATCTCACGACTGTCAGTTTCCATTGTCTCTGTTTCATCTCTGGTCCGTCTCCGCTCCCCCAGGCTTTCAGAGGAATATTGCCCCCCCCCATAGAAACAACATCCAGAGGATTGGCAATCAGGCCGATGCCACCCACGCACCCACATACCTCACCTCTCCCCCTGAGTTCTTTTAAAATGTATGTTTTGTCTCATAAATGATGTAATATTTCCAATTTATCTGCTTTAGGAAAGGCAGAGTCCAAAATCCTCAGCAAGTAGTTGCTTTATGGACACTTTAAACATTTGACAAACAAACTTGAGGTACAAAAGAGTCAATATAAAATACATTTATAAGTGTCAATACGTTTTTAAGTTGGAATTAAATAATTAAAAGCCTCATTAAATGTGTCAATATTCAATTAAATGCAATTTTTTAATGATTTATTTAAACATTTCATGATTTAATGCCACATTTCACGATCTGGGTCACACCATTTTATTACGTTATCTGCCAAACTATCCTCTCAAACTCAGTGGGCGTGGCTAACTCAGATCATCTGCGCTCCATTTCTCTTGCATGGTCTAAACCTTATCATGGAGGCTTCAGTGAACTGTTGTGATCTTTTTTAGCAGCATAGAGAGAATGAGAAAGCAGGACTCCTCATCTCAGAAAACTCAGGAATTTATTCAATTTTTCAGGTTTTTTCCGGCACCTCACACACATTTCCTTCTCCCTCCACGTCTGTCGGAACTCCGCGGTGCAGCCTACTTCCTCATGGAGGATTGGTGCTTGTCTGGCTGTGAAACTGGACTCGCCGATTATCCCGGAACTGCAGTGTGTGTTTTTAGGGAGAAACTCTGTGTCGAGGAGCTAATGTCTCGCTTCACTATCCGGGTGTAGAAGCAACTCGTGCAGCTTGCTCTGGTGTTGCTGCTTCTGCCGCGAATCATAAAATCTGTCATTAAGTCATGAAATAAATACATGTAAATTACATCATTTAAAATGGATTTTTAATGAAATATTGACACATTGAATGACACTTTTAACTGTTTAATGCCAATTCTAAATAATTAATGACACTTATTTAATGATTTAATTGCATATATATACATTTTTGAAAATATATATATTGTTTCTGGGAGTTTCAGTTGTTGATCCTGAGGTGTTTGGGACACAGACTCACCTCTTTATGCTTCATGGACACCTGGACGTTGTCTTTTATGTTTCTCAAATGAATTCAAGCACTTTTTAATCAATAAATCTTCTGTAACACGTTGGATGAAAACCAGTGTCTTCTGGAACATTGTTGAAGTCCATTGTAATGCAGTGCTGGTACGTCTCAGCAATTGTCTTGGACTCAGCACTCAAACAAAGCCACCGTTCAACACAGTTTCTGAATCTCTTGGCTGTAAAATCCAGTCTTTTTCTGTCTTTATAGATGCAATGTGCATGTAGCCCCTTCTAGATCACTTTTGAAACTTTTTTAGGAGGTTTTTCCTCCTCCAGACAGATTGTCATGTTCGCCGCCATGTTGGAAATTACCGCTCTCCTATTGGACCAGCAGGTTACACGTGACCCAAACCGCAGCGCTCATGTAAATAATATCAATATGTGAGTAAAGTAAATAATACCGACTTCAAACACTGATTAAAAATACTGCAGGATAACACATGGAGAACGTTTACACTTTAGCTTAGGAACAATATATCTTTGTAACCAAGCAAAAAGTTTTTAGTTCCTCGATGTCGGAACCAGATGACACAATCCAGCTTGACCTTACGACCTTTAAGGTTTAAATGACAACGCAAGAAGCTCAACGTCAGATGTACAGCAGGAGTTGATGACCATGGCTGATCTGCTCCACATCTGGTTAATGGCGTGTAGTTCATCCAGTTTTTTTCAAAGAGAGCAAATATTGTCCAGCAGAATAGAGAGGAGTGGAGGACTTTTCGAGGTACCGGAGAGTCTCTTCAGCTTTTGCCTCACTCCTCCCCTCCTTCTCTTCTTCCTCAACCGGGCTGCTCTGCTGTTGCCGCCAGCACCGCATCGTCCAGATGATTCCTCTGTCCAGCTCTGCAGATCCACTTGTGCTGGATGACCTAAATGCTGGAGGAGCAGAAGCTGATCCTGAGTATATTCCAGGATTTCATTGTCGTATTTCATTCAGAAAACAAGCAGAGGTCCGATTAACAGGAGCGGGAGCAGCGGAGGCTTCCACTTCCTCATTCCAACAGAAACGTTTTGGGGATGAAAAAAAGGGGTTTTCTATTTAAAGAAATTAAAAATAGAGGAAAACCTGGATCTGTTTCTTCAATGTGTTTATTTTTTATGGTATACAAAAGTATCGGATCAGGAATCTGTATTGGCAGATACTCAAGATGTTTGGATCCAAGCCTAAAAACCTGATTAGGACATCCCTAGTGGTTTTGCTTCCTTCATAACATAATCTGATTTTGAGGAGATCATGTCTGTAGATGTAGTCAACCCGACTGAATGTTCAGAGAACGTACAGAAAACCATCAAAACACCATCAACCGTTCAAACACTGCGCTGCTGCAGCTGTTTGTGCCGCCATGTTGGTCAGTTCTGAATGAAGAGTCAGAAGCTTTGATGGATGTGAGCAGATATTTAACATCTACATATAGACTGAAATCAGCAGGAGTTTAAAGAACCAACAGAGAACATGAGTTTGGATTCAACTTTGAAATAAGTCATAGAAATGCTGCAAATCTTAGAGAAGTTTTATGAATCTGACAAAACTTTCAGCTCATTTCAAAGGATAACACGACAATAAATCATTTTTTTTGGTTGTTTACCTGTACAAACAGGGCTTTAAAAGACCTGACTTTTGGTCTTTGCCAAAGTTTTGACAATTTAAAATAAACTTGTTCAATTCCTGAAACATAGTCTAAAAATCTCTGTCTTCTGCCCCCTAGAGGTTGACAGCAGGTAGTACAGTTGAATTTTGTGATTGGTCAACTGGTTGAAGTCCCACGTCATCATGCTCTGCAGCTCCAGGATAAAAGCCACGCCCATCTTTGAACGGTGGCGCTCTGGATTGTGTGAGTGCAGAGTAGAGGAAGAATCAGTGGTTCATGTTTTGTGTTGCAGCAGCTGGAGGATACAGTAGAGTTATCAGAGGGTGAGGGGTTGAGTTTGAGGAGGGGAAGAGACTTTCTGTTTCTACTTTCTAATGCTAGCTTAGAGCTAGAAGCTCGAACGTGAGCGTGCAGACAGAGCTCCCAGTGACGGGAAGGAGAAGGAGTTTCTCTGAGCCAACAGTCCCCCTGCAGGCAGAATTGTATATCTAATGAACTACTGCTGCTGGACATTAAATATGTCTTAAAAAACAACAAAGTCTTTATGCGTTTGACTTAAAAAAAACTGCACTGTCGTCATTAAAAGACTACTGGGAATGATTTTACAAAAGAAATAAATAATGATTGAAGTGAGACTTTAATGCTTTTCCATTTACACGTCGTCATGATTCTTCTGCCCAAAATTTCAACTAAAAATGTCATCTGTCAGTCTCTCATCAGGGCGGCTCCAACCTGAATGAATTTACCAACTTGCTGCATTTCCAGCTGCATCACTGCTCCTGAACACACTTTTCTGTCTGATTTTAGGTTGATAAGCTGCAGTTTGTCAGAGATCAGCTGTGAAGCTCTGAGTTCAGCTCTGAAGAAAAACCCGTCTAATCTGACAGAACTGGACCTGAGCGAGAACTACAACCTGCAGGATTCAGGAGTTCTTCATCTGTGTGGTTTTCTGCAGAGTCCAGACTGCAGACTGCAGACTCTGAGGTCAGACTCCATGTTTCAGTTGTGTTCACATCAATATGATGAGAAAGTTGTGTTGACACTAAACTGCAGACATGAGGCTGATGTTCTCCTGCTGCAACTTTTTTTTGGTTGTTTTCTTGTACAAAAGAGGCTTTAAAACAACTGACTGTTGGTCTTTGCCAAATTTGGATTTCCTCCTTTATGTCAATTATCTGCTCAAATTCTCACATCACTTCATGTCTCTTCACTGGGATTTTCAACACAAACATCATGTTTCTAAACACAAATAAACTTACACTTAAAGGTCATGTTAGTAAGCCATCGTTACTCTCTAAGGAGTGTTTTCTGAAAAGAGATTTAGAAGATTTTCTGCATCACTTTCTTTTTCTGAGTCATCACCTAAAAGAGGATCAGCTGAGCCTGTGTTTCTTCTGGTAAAGTCATTGCTGTAAAAATGAGGCTGTTAATCAGCGAGCGCAGACATGGAATACAACAACATCCACACAAGGTCAAAAGTGCAGCAAAAACTTCCACTGACACTCGGATAGAGACTGGAATGTCATCAGAGAGGTGGTGGAGAGCTGTTCTTGAACTGCCTGGAGACCAGCTTGTGTCCAGTTTCCCAGCCGTTGGACATTGTAATGGACGTAGTTGATCCTGTCAACATTCTTAATATTTGTACATCACCAACAAAATGAAGACTCAAACCCAGCTGCAACCTGATCCACAAGTTTATGTTCATCTGGGACCCTCCTGGAACTCGGATTGCATCAATATAAGTTGGATCATCCCTCCAGGAAGAGGATCTACGTTTTCTGTGAAGCCGACTTTCAGACAGTTTGGATGTTAGTTCACTAGTTAACATTGGATATATCAATACTGGTAGGAGTAAGGTTACCAATGCACACAAACCAGTCTTGTTGGTCGGCATTCTGTCAAAAAGCAGGTTTCTTCCACACCACCATACATCTCCTCTAGAAACTGGTTTAAATTCAGAAACAGTAACTATCTCAAAACACCATTCCTTGCTCAAGTTTCCCAGTGGTTTTCCTTCCTCTGTGATGTTAACACAAGTAGAATTTCCAAAAGCAACCTTCCTAGAAAATACTGGATTGTTGCTTGTAGCCTTAGTGACAGAGAAAAGAGAATCCCATTCAGAACTGAATTTATTGACGTTTTCTTTTGTCATAACTTCCAACAAGCAATCTTTTCCAATCGGTGCAGGAACTACCTTGAGTATAGGTCTAGAGCAATCAAATACAGCAACATCAAATGAAACAAAAGAAGTGTCTCACCCATGAGTGACACATCCCAGCTGAAGTTTGCTCCCTAAGGGGACAGGTGTTCACGCCATCAGCACTGCTTAAATCAGTCCAGACCCAGCACGACTGATCCCCACCAACACTTTGTTCTATGGCTTGTTTTACTCACCTGTCCCTTTGGATCCTTCTGCTGAGACTTTCACACTTTCAGCAATGTTGACCACAGTGGGCGTGGTCAACAACACCTGGTAGGGTCCTTCCCACTTGGGTGAAAACCATTGCTTTCTTTTTACACTCCACACTATGACCCAATCTCCTGGTTCAACCAGTATCTGGGGGTCCTGCTGGGAAGGTTGAGAAGAATCATCATCAATAGATTTTTCTTTCAGTTTTTTTCTAGCATTTTTCTAATATAATCAGCCAGGTTTTGCTCTTCAGATGTTTCCCATTGATTTTTAAAATGAGGTCATCTATATGGTCTTCCAAATAGAGTCTCATAAGGCGTCAGGCCTCCATTACTTGTAATGTTAACATATAGTTTGACTAGATCAAGGCATTGTGTCCATGGTCTACCAGTTTCCTCCATACATTTCTTTAATCTGTTCTCTACAGTTCCGTTTGTTCTTTCCACTAGTCCTGCGCTCTCAGGATGGTTTGCACAGTGATTTTTCAAGTTTGTGTAAAAAATGTTTCCTATGTTTTTTATAATTTGGTTAACAAAATGGGTTCCATTATCACTGTAAATGGTTTCTGGAATTCCATATCTGTAGAAATCTGTTGAAGGGAGACCATACTGTTCTTGCAACTGGAAGAAAGATTGAACATGTTCTTCCTCAAATAGCTGATTTATAAGAAGACCCTTGTCTGATTCCTCTTTCTATATTGAAGAAATCTGAGAAGTGTCCATTAACTTTTATTTTTGATTTAGAATTTTTATATAGACACCTAACCCAGGTAATGAATTTCATTTTCATTGTTTGAAGAAGTGATCTGTTTTCCCCTCTTAGAATTCTCAGGGCTGTTTCTTATACACTAGTTCATAATATTCAGCAAAAGTTTTTGATATTATTTTGAGATTATTTTTGATTTTCAGACTGATTGTAAGACTGAGGATAGATTCCAATGAAGACTTTACAGTTAATTATCTATGATACACAGCTTAGCATTTCAAATAATAAATACAAGTTCTCATTTGACGCCTGCTTTACCTCTGAAAGACGCCAAAGTGAGAAATCAGTTTTTCCTTTTGAATTTCAGCTCAGTTATTAATTGTAAATACAATTGAATGAAAAACTGTAAACCCGTCATTCATGAAGACATGCATTGGTTTCAATTAAGAAGGTTTAAGAACAACAGAGGAAAAAGACTGAATCTATTTCAATGGGATCAGACATCAGTTCATCTGCTTCATAAAAGAATCATGTTTGAAGAATAATTCCAATCATAAACATTTCTAATCATAGTTTTTTTCTTTCCACTGTCTCATGAAAGGCTTTAGTTTGACTGTAATCTGTGAGAAATCTTCTAATATTCTAAATAACCTTTTGTTTGTCTGTTTGTCCCCTTTTGTTTTTATGTAACATCATCTGTTTGAAGCTTTTCTTTAACACAGTAATCAAACTCTCAAAGCTGACATAAGTGAGTGCTGATAACAGTCAGAGGTCCTCAGCAGTTTAGTCTGAGAAACTGTATCTGTATTTAGGGTTTGCGCTGCACACTTGCAGATAACAAGCTTCCTGGCTGTTTAACAGCTGTTAAGAGTTTAGTTTTTGTTTACTACCATACTGTTGTACCAGTACACCTTTACAGTCCACCATTTGAACAAAGAGTTATTGTAGTCAGGCAGGGCTACACTGGATGTTAGAAGTTGTTTTATTTTACAAAAAGCCTCTTCTGCCTCAGGAGTTTATTCAAATGCAGTTGAGACTGAAATGTTTTATTTTATTTTTTACTTTGGGGCCGTCAGTGGTCCTGTCACCTCAAAACAGACGAGACAAAAGAAAAATAGAGTGAACTTTGCACGTCCACAGTTTGGTATCCATGCCCTGCAGTAATTAGTCAAACAAAAATAACATCATTTGTTTCTTAGTAGGGATTAAGGAGCCTCTAAAACTGCAGCTTTCCTTTAATCTCAAACTGTTTTCTCTTTGCAAAAGGATTACGTCTCAAGTAACATCTTTCTGCTACAACTGAAGTTTAAGTAAACTAACTTTATGCCAAATATCTTAACAAAGCCAACGTTATAGTTTTCATCATCAGGGGAGGAAACCAAAATCTCCTCCAAATAAAAGTCTGAATCTGGATTCTTGTTGGAGTTCCTTCATTCAGTTTCTCTGCTTTATTCTTGATCTGGTCCTGGTTTGGTTTAAGCTGCATTGTAACATGTAAATCCTGTCTGCTTGTTTGACCACAAATTGATTTCCGGCTTTTGTTCTCCCAAAGAAAATATCTCCTGTATATTTAAGTAAGCTTCTTCATCTGGATTATTATCCAGTTTTTTTATTATCAACATCTTCAGCTTTCTCTTCTGCACTTTCTTTTTTTACTCTCATAACTTCCTCTTGGACGGCCACGTCCGCCATAAAACCCAATTTCACTCACAACCAACATTTAAAGTTCCTCTTCCTTTTTTCCTTTTTATTCACATCATCCTGAAACTCTGCTGCCCCCTTTTACGTCCAGCAGAGGTGTAGTTCATTTATTTATTCGTTTTCTAGTTTTCTTTTCTGCTGTAGCTCAGCGTCCTCGCAGAGGCCAGAAGGGTGCTCTGATTTTCCACCTCTCCTCTCACTAAAATCTGTTAATCAGCTCTTCCTGACTGCTGGGATGTATCTCTTTTCCTTCACCGTTCTATGTTTTCATCATTGTTATTATATTTGATCATTTTTTAATTCATCTCTTTATCTTATTTCTCACATCTGAACAGAGTACATTTTCCTGAAGATCATTCCCTTGTTTTCATCCTTTTCCCTTAAGCTCCTCATCCTTCTGTTCAACTGCTTTTATCTGTAAATATAACTAACTGCACGCAGCTTACTTGCATATTTTCAACGGTTCTCTTCTCTCTAATTCTCCTCCTCTTGTAGAAACTTTCACTGTCCGCTTGCTCCTTGCGTTATCAGTCTGCTCGAGCACGAACCCCGATCTCTGCTTCTTATTTCCTGCTAGTGTTGCAGCTTTGAACTTTCTTTCACTTCCCTTCATCTTTTTTTTCTCTTTTTCACGTCCTTCATCCAATAATGAGTTTCAATCCTGCATTTTTCCATATTTTTAGGATCATTTTAGTTTTTGCTGCTGTAGCTTCTTGTAGTTTGATTAAATTGTTCACAGTTTATCTACCATTAAAGTTATGATTTTTTTATCCAATCATCTTTACAAATTAATATTAACTTGTTTGGCATTTCAAACTCAAACTGTATTAATTTGATTTAATATCTTTTAACTTTTCAAAAGGCTGCTGTTTTATTTTTATAAACACAGTCTGTTTTATTGGACTTTTATTGGTGATAAGTCGTCATTATGCATGTTCCATTTTATTGTTGTTTTTTCGAATCCTCAAAATAAAAATGACTAAAAATTTGATTTCTTTATTGCATTTTTTTTTATTTCATCAAAGCAATGAAACATAATTCATTAATATTGTAATGAAGTTCAACTTAAGGCGGCGACGGACAACAGAGCAGTCACGTGGTGCGTTCACTACAGATTGCACTGCAGGGAAAATAAACATTGAATCATAAATGCTCATGATGTATTTGGAGCCAACTTAGTCATTTTCATAGTAGGCTAACATAGCTAATATAGAAACATACAGCATGTGTTGTGTTGAGAATATTGTATATAAATTATGCCATGTTTGTATGTTATGCCATGTTCTATTTTCAGTTATTCAGCCTGCAACAAACTGAAGCAAGAAGTTCCAGTCTGCGGGCAACCTGCACCTAATGAGCTCATCCTTGACCCATGTCTGAACTGAGCGCACACACACAATTTTACTCCCCTTTGCACACATGGATGTTCCTTCTTCAAAGCATGTTATGAAAGATGACTTCGTCCTTGTATCGAAGAGCTGGTTTCAACTGACTTTCCCACCATTCCCTTATCAGTTGAAACTATGTGTAACCAGGGCGTTCCTATCTATCTAAATAAAAGGCAGGAGGAATCACAGATTTAGCAGAGTATTCATAGAAGCTTGTAAACGAGCGATCTGTGATATTTCTCCCTGCAGGTGAAAAACCTTACTCAGACTCTCTAGTGTATTTTTTGCAGATTTACTAATGTTTGGGTTTTGAACCTAACATGTTGCCTTTTTTATAAAGCTTAAATAAGGCTTTTAATATTTTGCGGCTCCAGACATATTTATTTTTTTGGTCCAATATGGCTCTTTCAACATTTAGGGATGCTGACCCCTGACCTCGGGTGTTCTATGGTTGATTTCTGAGTGAGGCAACAATAACATCCAGTAGTGGTAATCCTCAAGCTTCTACTCTTTCTAGCGGAGGATTCTTAATCTCTGCATCCAAAACTGGCTGCTGTTTACATTCTCATCCTCTGGTGTGACAGAAATACCTCCTGGTATTTTCTATCCACTTACTCACATGTTCACTCACTTTTGCAGACTTCAGACTCTGCCGTCTATTTTTACCTGATACTGTCTAGAATTTTCCGGGTTTTTACCATGGAATTTAAACGATCGTAGGACCCCGTCATCCTCTTTACCACAGATTTTAAGCGCTTTTGCAGGACTCCGCCATCCTGTTTCATTCACACCTTTTAAATTAAGGCCACTCACCCCTCTGTCTCCCCCCTTCAGTATCCATCAACCGTTAGGTCCCAGTCGGTAGGACGAAAACTCGGTCCTGGAAAATGTCTGGTTTAGGATCCTTAAAGTATCCTGCAGAGGCCACAGACTGACCTGAGATTCACCCACCAACTGGACCCTTCAGGTATATTGAGATCTGGCTCGAAGGACCAAAATGATGTCAGGTTTAGACCACAGACATTCAATTCAAACTGCAAAGGAAAAGACAGAGATGTTTTTTTAGTTCTCACATGTGAGGAGGACGATCAGAGTTCAGGCATTACAATCTCAAATCGCTCTGCATCTCCTCCTGACCTCAATGTTTTTATTTACAACTGGGTCTTCCCAAGTTACAATGAGACTACAGCTTCTGAAGGTGCGTGTGCGCAAGCTGCAGTATAAACAGTCGCATCCTCTTCTTTCAGCTCAGAATATTTTGTCTAACTATTTCAGCAGTTTTAATCACTTAAAGCAATAATGAGGAAGAAACAGCAAAAGCAAACTGACAATTATTTACATTATTCCAACACTTTTCAACTGTCAGTTCAATCTGCATTCCTGCCATGCATTTAGAAAATGTGTTTTGTAATGAAGAGTTCATGATGATAAATGACATTTCAATTCCTCGTCTGTTTTCACTTCATTTAAAGTCATTTCAAATGGATTGTATCTTAATTTACCAGCATGTTGGTCAAAATGTCAAAATCCAAAAGAAGTTGCTAAACCTCCAGCTGCATCACTGCTCCTGAACACACTTTTCTGTCTGATTTCAGGTTGATGAGCTGCAGTTTGTCAGAGATCAGCTGTGAAGCTCTGAGTTCAGCTCTGAAGAAAAACCCGTCTAATCTGACAGAACTGGACCTGAGCAGGAACTACAACCTGCAGGATTCAGGAGTTCTTCATCTGTGTGGTTTTCTGGAGAGTCCAGACTGCAGACTGCAGACTCTGAGGTCAGACTCCATGTTTCAGTTGTGTTCACATCAATATGATGAGAAAGTTGTGTTGACACTAAACTGCAGACATGAGGCTGATGTTCTCCTGCTGCATGCTGACCATCTTCATGCTGAAGGCTGTTTTCTTCTTCTGAGCTTTAGTCCATTCACTGTGGCAGAAGATCTCATGTTTGCATGTTTCTTTCCATCTTCTTCTTCATTTCTAATGTCAGTTTCCTTCAGGACTGATCTTTTCTTTTCCATAAAGGTCTGCAGATGTTTCCTCTTCTTCATCATCTTCACTGCAGATGCAGAAAGAGGAAGTGGACTTTTTCTGCTGTTTGTGCAGAAACATCAGTTGGTTTGGATGCAGCCACAGGCTGATGTTTGACTTTCACACATCTGGACTTCTTTACTGAAGCAGCTGCATGTTGTCCTGAATGTTCCTGAATGTTCTTCTTCTCTGCTTCTGCTGGACTCTTCTGATCTGCTGCTGTTGCTTCACATCTTTGGACTTTTTCCAAACTTTCTGATCTTCTTCAGCTCTGAACTCTTTAGAAGAACTGAAGGATGAAAAACATGAACTTTGTCTTTAAACTCAACTCTTTCTTCTGGATTCAGGTTGTGGAGCTGCAGTTTGTCAAAGATCAGCTGTGCTGCTCTGGTCTCAGCTCTGAAGTCCAACACGTCCCACCTGACAGAACTGGACCTGAGCTGGAACAACCTTCAGTATTCAGATGTTCAGCAGCTCCAGGATCTGGTGAAGAGTCCAAACTCCAAACTGCAGACTCTGAGGTCAGTAGAGGGTTGGAGTCAGTCCAGCTGCTTCCAGATGTTTTGTCCTAAAGTTAGTCTGACAGCAAAGATGCAGAGTTTCCTGTGAAGCTGCAGCTTCTCAGTGAAGCTCTGAGGAGAATGATGACAGGCTTCAGGACAACAGTCAGCCAATCAGAGCAGCAGAAGCTCCAACAGGTGAAGATGACAGGAAGCTGCTGCTCTGAACAGAACTGAAGCTCCTGCTGCTCTTTCTGCTGCTGTGCTGCATCACTGACTGACAGACCAGGATCAGGAGACACTCCTTCATCTCTGTCGTTATCATTTCTCTCTGCAGGTGGGAGGGAAGGAGCTGGTGAATCTGATGTTCTTCCTTTTGGATCAGAGAGCAGCATCAGCAGCAGCTGGTCTGCAGAGATGTTGTGACTGGACGGTGTTCCTGGGAGATGGAGAGCAGAGTGATGGAGGAATCAGAGGAAGTGGAGATGAGTGTCAGAGCTGCAGCATGAACTGATCTGAGATCATCTCCACTGTCTCTCTCAGCATCAAGTGGACAGTTATTGTGCTGCAGCTCCCCCGGTGGACTGATGGAGAACTGCACTTCATCTTCTGGTTCTAACTTGGAGTGTTGATCTGAAACATCAGTTGGATTCAGATGTTCAGCAGCTCCAGGATCTGGAGAAACAAAGACCTGCAGACAAACCGATTCTTTTCTAGATCATCACTTTCTTCTTTCAACTACATGTTATGAATAGATGTGAGTTTGTGACTGGACCAATCAAGGATTAAGGGAATCATGGATCAGTTCTGTATTAGATAGATCTATGTGTGGATCAGGAACAAACAGGCAGTCAGGCGTTGGATCCTGTTTGTGTCTCTGAAACAGGGAGAGACATAAAAAGACAAAAATAACAGTGATGTTTTAGGAATTCTCCTTTTTATGCGTTTATTAACATTAAAGATTTGAGTCTCTGTTGCCAAAGTTTAAATAAAACAAAAGAAAACGTGTGATAACTGGCCCCCCCACCAGGAACTTTGACCTCCCAAGAAACATCCACTGAGTTCTCCATTCAACCACCTGCACACTCAGTTGAAAGTCCACAGCAAAGGAAGAACAAACCCTTCCTTCCATGCCACCAAGAGGTGGAGGTCCCCACCAGAAATACCAAGCGGGGACTGCCCAGGCTCCACTGTTAAATCAATGCTAGAAAAAAGGGAAGGAGGCCCAGACAGATTTAGTCACGTCTGCAGCCTCACTCACCTTGTTTTTCCAGACTTCCGGTTGGAGTAATCACACTGGATGACAATCCCCTGGTCCTGCAACTTCTTAAGCTCACTCCTGTGCTCCACTCACCAAATTTCACCAAATGTCTGTGTGGAAAAACCGAACCAAAAGAGATGTTTTGTGGGAGTTTCTCAACATTCCAGTTACAATTCAAAATCAAATGAAAGCCTCCAAAAGGGAGAAAATCTAAAATGGTTTCATGTTCCAGATAGAAGTGGGGTTCTTCAGAACATTTTTAGAACAATTCAGTTAAAGGGATTATTGAGAGAGTTGAAGTCTAGAAAATGGAGTCCTCCTGATTCCTAGTCCTTCATAAGAACAGATTTTCTTCTGTGATGTGTTTGATTTTTCCATGTAAAATGAAGAAGTGTGCGATCAATGTCTTTACAAATGTTCTTGTTTAGATGTAAACAGCAGCATAAGAGAATGTAAAAAGAGTGTGGTATCATCAGCTAGTTGGCTAATGATGAGCTCTTTATGTAGCCTAGAGAAGTGATGTTGCCTCATAGGTCACAAGAACTGGGCTTTTATACAGCAATTTATTGTTTTTGAAACAAAGCAAAAATGGTCACAGACTTGCTTTCAGTGGGTAAAACTAAACAAAACCCAGAGGTTGTCCTTTGGTAACTGGTTGATGTATTTTGGCAAAGATTTGAGCATAAATATTGAAAATAGTTCAATAAAATACAGCAGTGGACTCTGACCACAGAGAAATGAACATGAAAATCACAATTACTAACACAATATTAAGTAACCACTGGAAAAGCTACAAATAAATAACCAAAAACTCACCGTTTTATCTGTATTACACACTCAGGAACACTGGAAATGGCGCCTTTTTCATTCGCGCTACACAACTGTCATGGCGTTCTTGCTAACACGACTCACATTCCCGTCCTCAGTGTAATCCATGTAAAAATACATCATCATTCTTAAATACTAACAAATAACTCCAACAAAGTCATAGCAAAAATACATGTTTCACGTGTGTTGTGTAAATGATCTTACAACTTCACGGAAATGATTTCTTTCACGCCGATGAATTCACAACGGAGTCAACGAAGCTTGACAGGAAGACGACTGTCTTCCGTTCTTTCAAAATAAATGTCCAGGAATAACTTCCGCGACACTGCCCTCTACTGGCTAAACACAACCACATTTAAAGCAACAGCACATTCACAGTTACATTCATGACTGAAACATTCAGCAGTTATAGGAGGAAAACCATTCATATATTATAGAACTGTAACAAATAGACTTGTAACCTAATGGTGTTTCAGAACCAAACAGAGGGAACTGACTGTCCATTTACCACACATTTATTAGCTATGGTGATGCCCTGCACATTACCAGGTGAGATTTGGTTTGTAACATTCTCCAAAGACAAATCATTTGAAAGAGTTGAAAATACATTTTTCATGTTTAATAATACATAATAATACATGTTTCATTGTGTCAAATGTCTTCTAAAAGTCCAGGAAAAGAATCAAGCGATCACCAGGAACCAAATCAGAGTAGTGGAGTAGATCTATTACCAGTCTAATATGATTCCAGATATGACTGTTTTTCATGAAACCTGACTGATCTCATCAATGATTGGATCCAAAACTGTTTTGATTCTATTAGTGAATATCTAAGCCATCATTTTATAGTCAGAATTCAGTCTCCAGTTATCAATGAAAAGTCTGTCTTTCTTTGCTTTTGGAACAAGAGCTATTACTCCTTGAGAAAGAAGATTATTTTCTCTCCTTTGTAAAAATGTTTGCAATAGGAACGTAGCTAAATGATTAGAGAATGTTTGGTAAAGTTCTGCAGATAAAGCGTCTGTAGCAGGAGATTTGTTGGTCTTCAGGGTAAAAATGGAGTTCATGACGTCCTCCAGTGTGAGAGGGCTGTCACACTGACTCCTTTACTCTTCATCAGTACTTTTCAGGTTTTGGATATTGTTAAGAAACAAAGAAGAAGTTTCCTCATTGGATCTTGAGCTGGACAGATTTGCTTGGAGCAAAAAAAAAATCCTACATTTTGAGTGACCAGCAGGTATATTAAAATGTTGTTTATCTTCTTCTTTTTTTAGCAGTTCATTGCTGATGTTTAGTTTTACTTGTTTGTGAAGCTGTTGTAGCTTTACCTTGTTTTATTCGGTTTACATTGATCTGTCCATCACAAATAAATCAAGTTTTATGGTAAATCCATCTGATCCAGTTTAAACACTGCAACCATGAACTTGTCTGAAGCTGAACAGTTTTTTTCTTCTTTGTAGAAATACTGCTGCTATCTGTGCTCTCGTCTCTTTTGAGGTTTGTCTGTGATCTTGATTGCAGTTAAGCAATTATTGTAACACTATATTACTGATCCGTAACACTTTGTTTATCCAGCAACAGCTTAGAAAACATAATAATAATAAAATTCATCTTCAAATAATCGTAATAAAAAGTAAAAACCATCAAAGTACAACTCTGGTTCTGGTTTCATCTGCTGACTTAGTTCTAGTTTTCTATTTGGAAGATGCTCGACTGCCTCATGTTTTGGATTTCAATGTTCCAAATTGAAAAATGTTGTGTCGTTTAAAATGTTGTCAATAAAGAATAGAAAAACTTTGGTTCTAAAGATAAAGAACAACACCGACTTCCTCTTCCGGTATGAGGTGAGCTCTATCCGCCATTTTCTCCAGCGCCAGCCGCCGTTTTTTTCTGCAGCTCGGTAGTCTTGAAAATAACTTCTATTTCATAAAGAATTTGTTCTTTAGTGTGACAAAGGTAATCTATGATGGTATATATGGATATAGTTTACTCTGAAAGGCTTCAGAAAATCATTTCAGATGGATTTCAAAAACATCAAAGAAGATCTTTTTGTTTGTTCACTCTATACTTCAAAGCTTCACAAATGATGTGTAAGACACCAAAAGTACTTACCAATAAAGATTGATGATGCTAATATCAGTCCACCTCTGCGTTGTCTAGCTGGAGTCTTTAGCTAAAGCTGAAGACGTTAGCAGATGGTCGGTTCCAAATAATACCGGCAGTAAACATGGAGGATCATTGGAGGCAGAAACCACAGACCACTGATTCCGGTCAAGCCCCTCCTTCCCGTGGGCGGAGTTCATTCCTGCCAATATGGCAGCGCCAATGAGCTGACAGTTTAGGCTTCAAGTAGTAAAGTGTAGAAGTGTATGGGTGACATCAGAGATGATCCGTCCAGTTCTATGTCAATGGAACAAACAGCCAGGAGGATTCATTCTAGAAATCCAAGCAAAGATTCACAAACATCAATTGTTTTAGGAGCCTTTCTGTCAGAAGAGTGTGATATATTTGATTTATACATTTACGTCTTTAAGGAAATGGAGAAAATAGCATGTTTTACAAATGTACATGTTCAGAAAATCAAGTTCCTGATTGATTTATTCCCCTTAAAAAAAGGACAAGCATGTGAGACAATGAAACAGGAGATTTCCAAGAGTTTCTATGAGAAAGAAGGAAGTCATCCTAAAGTCAGGAGCCCCAAGGCCTGATGGGAGATCTGTCATCCTATTTTGACCTGAAGGAAACTCCTTCAACCAGGAAAGAGTTCCTCTGACACGCTGATGTGAACGTGAAGATGGAGCCACATTTTTCAGCTGGAAAACATCCCATAATTCCCTCCTAGATTGTTGCAGTGTGACGTGGAGATGTCTTTTCTTTTCTGCTGTGAGAAAGCCAGATGTTTTTCTGATCCAAACATGTTGATCATCTTGTTCTGATGGATTTAGTGTGTGAGTGATTTCTACAGAACTCTGCAGAAACAGACTCAACTTTGATGAAGATCCAAACATGTTGGAGGCCACTAAACATCAGCAAAAGAGCTTGTTGGTTCAAATGCCAGATCAGGAACAAATCCATTCATTTCTGTTCACATTTCATCCTGGAGTTCAGGTTGGAGTTTCTAAGAGTGACCACCAGAGAGCGCAGATTCCCCGTTCAAGGCTGCAGGAACATTCCAGACTATTTCCTGGATGTTTGGAGCTGAAAGGATGAAAGAAGGAGATGCTGTTGATGCTGCTGTTCAGCATGAGAAACAAACACATGTTTTTATGTCAGTTATTTGATTCTTTTATCGCTTTTATTTGTATTAAATGAGAAAAAGACAGAAAACCAGCAGAGAAGCTTCTGGAGCTCAAAGTTCTGATAGTGGAGCGTCTCTGTCTGTCTGTGGAATCCTTGTCATCTCCAGCACAGAGACTGAGCTGCTCCTCAATCTCACTCCTGCTCCACTTTGCAGACGTCTTTCATTCTTGTTTGAAATGTTTTGGTTTCAATCCAAAATCTGCTTCAGCTTCTTCCAAACTAAGGTCATCAGAAGGTCTGGTTCCTGTCCACGAGCCCTTTTCTCACAGAAACAGTTTCTTCTCTATCAGGCCTTTTGTTTTTGCCTCAGACTGCTGCCATTATAAATATAAATCATATTTCTAATTCATTAGTGAATCAAATAATAAAAAACAAGTTTTAGAAATTAAAATGAAATTTCACAAACCAAAACAATAAAAAAAGAAATGTTTCAACAAACAAAAGTCATTTTCAGAAATCCAAATGAAATGTTAAAAAAGGAAACAAAGAAGAACCATCACTGATTGGATGATGACTTTTGTCCATCATTTTGACAGACAGTTATTTGGCACAAAGAGCCTCAAACCAAAAACATGAATGTTTCTGCTGATCCAAACATTGCTGCTGTTATCAAAGAATGTTTTAGTTCAGGACAAACCTATGAAGTGATCCTGGATCAGCTCTGTACTGATCACAAAACCTTTCAAAGGATTTTTTTTAGTTACATTTCATCTCTGTGAAGCATTTTAAAGTCCCACTCCAACTATACTTGGATCTGTTTCCAAAGCGTTCCCGGCGCTCTTTTCATTGAGATTGTGCCGTTTTTAGCCAGAATCTAAAAACCTGTGTCATATTCTCGGACATGGTTTTTTGCAGAGCGTAAATGTAAACTTTTTCAAACTGCAGGTTTTGATTTGAATAAAGGTCTTTGAGGTGAAGATGCCGAGGGGTCTCTGTTCAAACTTCAAACTTCAAACTTTATTTATTTGTACAGCACCTTTCCTTCTTGTGAAAAACCCAAGGCGCTTTACATAAAAATAGATAAATAAAATAAAAATATAATAAGACAAAAATCATATTAAAAATATAATAATAACAAAAAAATACAATTACAATCACCCTTCCCTCCCCAGCTCCTTCCTCCATCCACCCAGCCCCCACAATACATAACACCCCCCACAGGTAAACTGAACAAAGACAAAAAACTGCAGCTCTAAGGAAAAAGTCTGGCTCAGTACTGCTGTAGAGAAGCAATATTACGGGGACCAGTTTATTCCAAGGTCCAGCCCAACCACAGGGGTCATCACCGAAGCGCCCTACCCAACACAGGGCAGACCAGAGCCCCCTCAACGTGGAGGTACCCCAGCCGCCCCAATGAGAATGAGCACCGCAGCACCAGATCACCCATAGGCAGGAGGACCCCAGAACAACGGATTCCTTGTGAGGAAATACTGGAGTTAAAGAATAAATGAATAAAAAGCATTAAAAAAATAAAATAAAATAAAATAAAATAAAATAAAATAAAATAAAATAAAAAATAATAATAATAATAATAATAATAAATAAATAAATAAATAGTTATTATATTAAAACAATAATTGTGTACATAAATTAACTATCAAATTATTCAAATAAAAGTTAATAATTACATATTTTTTAAAGAGGAAAAGATCAAATTAAATAATTCTAAAAATCATAAAAAAGCTAAATTAAAAAGGTGGGCCTTGAGCCTCTTCTTAAAAACTTCTATGGTCTCTGCAGCCCTGAGGCTCTCCGGCAGGCCGTTCCAGAGGCGAGGACCATAATGGTGGAATGAGTTCTCCCCATAGGTTTTGGCCCTCACCTTAGGGACAACTAAGAGGCCGATGCCAGAGGACCTCAGGGTCCACGAGGGTTCATATCTTAAAAGCAGGTCACTTAAATAAGAAGGCCCAAGACCATTAAAACATTTATAAACCATTAAAAGAACTTTAAAATCAATCCTGAAACTCACAGGGAGCCAATGCAGCCATTTTAAAATGGGTGTAAAGTGTTCCTGTCCCCTGGTCCTCGTCAGAACTCGTGCCGCTGAGTTCTGTAATAATTGTAAATTTGAAAGAGACTTTTCGGGTAACCCAGAGCGCAGGGCATTACAGTAATCTAAACGACTAAAAATAAAAGCATCAGCACCTCTGTGCTGGCAAGAGAGAGGAATGGACGGACTCTGGCAATGTTTTTAAGATGATAAAATCCTGTCTTCACGACATTTCTGATGTGCGGGATAAAATTCAGCTCAGAGTCAAAAAGTACGCTCAGGTTTCTCACGCAGTGAGAAGGTTTCAAGTTTATGAGTTTGGGTAAAATCTTCTCTCTCTTGTCTTCCGGACCAATAATTCAAACTTCTGTTTTGTCCTGGTTGAGCTGTAAGAAGTTTTCTGCCATCCACGACTTTATATCTAAAATGCAATTGAAAAGAGTGTTTATAGGTTCAAGGTCATCAGGAGACACGGCGATGTAAAGCTGTGTATCATCAGCGTAGCTGTGAAAGTTAACTCCGTGTCTCCTGATGACATCCCCAAGAGGCAACATGTACAAAGTATAGGTCCTAAAATCGACCCTTGGGGAACCCCACAACTTATTTTGTGGATTCTAGAGGAGCAAGTATCCATACTTACATAAAAATGTCGATCTGTTAGATAAGAACGGAACCAGTTAAGAACACCTGAGAGGCCAACCCGACTCCTAAGTCTGTTTAATAAAATCTGGTGATTTACTGTATCGAAGGCGGCACTAAGATCCAGCAGCACCAGAACTGAAAGTTTCTGCATGTCTGAATTATTTCTAGGTCAGTTAAAATCTTTAAAAGGGCCGTCTCATTGCTGTGATTTGTCCTAAAACCAGATGGACATTTTTCTAAATTATTATGTTCATTTAGAAAATCATGCAACTGAGTAAAAACTATTTTTTCAATAATTTTACCTAAAAATGGTAAGTTGGATACAGGTCTATAATTATCCATAATATTTGGATCCAAGTTGTTCTTCTTCAGAAGGGGCTTCACCACTGCCGTCTTACAAGCAGTGGGGAAGACACCCGTCTGAAGAGAGCAGTTTACTATGGCTAAAAGCTCCGGCTCGAAGAATCCATAACAGGTTTTTAAAAGAGAAGTGGGAATGGGGTCTAAAAGGCAGGTTGTAGTGTTTTCTTGGGAAAAAACTCGACCAAGCATCATCTCATCAACCAGGACAAAACTCTCCAGTGTTTCCTCAGGTAAAGCCAACGCCACGGATCTATTACAAGTAGTAGTACTAGTGGTTGAAGCTTAGATCTGATAGCAGTGACTTTACTCCTGAAGTGGTCTGCAAAGTCCTCCATGTAGTCTGTGAGTGAAGCATTATAGATTTATTAAAAATTTTGTTTAATAAAAAATCAATTGTTTTAAAAAGAAACTGGGGGTTGTGTTTATTGTCTGTGATGAGATTAGAAAAATAAAGTGTCCTTGCCTGTTTAACAGCATGGTTGTAAATTTTCAGTTGATCTTTAAAAAAGTCATAGTCGACTGTTAAATAGTTTTTTCTAAACTTTCTCTCTGCTCGTCTGCAAATTCTCTTAAGAGTTAGAGTAGCCCCATTTCTCCAAGGTGTCTTTGGATTCAGTTTCAGGATTTTTGTTTTCAGTGGAGCAACTAGATCGATCGCAGACTTCAGTCTGTACATAAAGTTGTCAGTTAAGGAATCGCAGGACTGAGGTCAAATCTGAGCAGGAGTTTGTTTTAAAATGTCAATAAAATTTGCAGCCACTTCAGGATTAATAAATCATTTCGTCACAGTTCTCACTGAGGCCTCCTGCTGGATAAAACAAGTTACCTTAAAAACACACAGTAATGGTCTGACACAGCCAAGTCAACAACAGAAGACACACCAGCGGACAGGCCGTAGGTAATGACCAAGTCCAGGATGTGTCCTCGGTTGTGAGTAGGTTGTGCCACATGCTGGGTCAAATCCATACTATTTAAAGATTTAGAAACTCAAAGGCAAAAGTTGTCGACATGAAGATTAAAATCTCCAATTATGCCTTAAGAGATTGATGGATAAAAATGGAGAAAATTCTTGTAGGAAACTGGAGGGAGGATTTGGTGGTCTGTAAACAGTTACTGCTAAAATAGGTGGGTTGCAGAAGAAGAATGAATGAAGCTCAAATGAAGAATAAACAGCCTAAGCAATGACTTCAGTTTTAAAACCTTGTTGACCAATTGATGCTGTTCCACCACCTCTTTTACCTCCCCTGATTGAAAATAACAAGTTAAAATTAGGTGGAGAAGCCTCAGTGAGAATAGCTGGTGCATTAGTACCAACTCAGATTTCAGTTAAAAACAGACAGTTCGAATCTGAAGAAACCATCAAGGTAAACGATCTTTATTTTTTTCTGTGATCAAAATCGTTTTGATCATGCTTCAATCTAGAAAATATGATTGTACATGAAATGGTCAACTCTTGACTTAAATCCCAACTTCAGTTTACCCAAAAAAAACAAGTTCATCCCTACGAACTTTCAGATTTACCCGGCAGAGAGCGACTCGCCGTCAGTTCCCACGTTAATCAAAGTGAGTTCTGATGAAATGTATGATTCAAACTGCAGCTTCAGAAGATCCAACAAACTGCAGCTGAAACTGGAGTGCTAGATCTAAAGGAATATGAGGTTTAAAGTCATCCATCCATGCGTCCATGCATCCATCCATCCGTCCATGCATCCATCCATCAATGCGTCCATGCATCCATTCATCCATCCATCCATTCATTGCAGGCGCTGAACTGCAGTGGAATGGCAGTTGAACGGGCATGGAATGGCAGTTGAACGGGCATGGAATGGCAGTTGAAAAGCAGTTCAATGGGCGCTGAACAGCAGTGGAAAGGCAGTTGAACAGCAGTTGTACGGCAGTTGAACGGGCGCTGAACGGCAGTTGAACTGGCGCTGAACGGCAGTTGAACGGCAGTTGAACGGAGTATTTTTGGTCAGTAAAGCTGCTTCTGAAGAGACCAAGTATGACACAGAGTTAGCAGTGTATAAACATAGACGTTTGCTCACATCCCGTGAAGGGTCACCACAGCAAATCAGCATTCACCTATCTGCACAGGTCGTTTGCAGAGAGTTTTACGCCAGATGCCCTTCCTGATACAACCCTGTATTTATGTGGGCTGGGGATCAGCACAGGGAGACCCAGACTGGGGCCCCTTTGTGGCTAGGTAGTAGCGGGTAAAGGCTCTTGCCCATTGACCCGTACTGGAATAAGCTAATTGCACATCCTGGGAAACAAACCCTGGTTTTCCACACTCCAGCCCTCCACCCAACCAACGCAGTCATGTATAATGATATCCATTACTTTCCCAACAGAATTGGCTTAGAATCTAAATGATCAGAATCAGGTGTCCTAATCACTTGTCCTGGTCACAGGTGTATAAAATCAAACACTCAGGCATGCAGACTGTTTTCACAAACATTGGTGAAAGAATGGGCCGCTCTCAGGAGCTCAGTGAATTCCAGTGTGGATCTGTTATGGGATGCCACCTGTTCAACAAATCCAGTGGTGACATTTCCTCACTCCTAAATATTCCACAGTCACCTGTCAGCTCAATCAATCAGAACCAAATGGAAGAGTTTGGGGACAACAGCTACTCAGTCACCAAGTGGTAAACCACGCAAACTGACAGAGAGGGGTCAGCGGATAGTGCAAAGACGTGAAATGCTACAGAGATCCAAACTTCATGTGACCTTCAGATTAGCCCAAGTACAGTACACAGAGAGCTTCATGGAATGGGTTTCCATGGCCGAGCAGCTGCATCCAAGCAACACATCACCAAGTGCAGAGCATCTGATTCAGTGGTGTAAAGCACGCCGCCACTGGACTCTAGAGTAGTGGAGACACCTTCTCTGGAGTGATGGATCACGCTTGTCCATCTGGAAACATTGTTGCACCCCAGTTTTTATTTGGAAGAAAATTGAGCTCAACCAAATTAAGAAACAACATATTGTAAGATTACCAAAGTTTAATAACGTTTCACATTCAACAGTTCATGCTATACGGAGAGATTACTGCATTCGCCATTTTGTAGGAATGTCCGAATCAAGAATTACAAAATTATGTACACTAGAATTTTCCCAGAATCCTCTGCGAAAAACAAGAGTGCATCAATGGTCACTACATTGGATGCTTTGCGTTTTAATGATTATAAAATGGCAGAAGCAAGTCGCTCAAGGAAAACATAAATGTAACTATTTAAGTATTTGTAGTAGAATTTAACATTGCTACATATGTAGTATGATATATGTCATTAGACAATTATTTTTACCAACAATGTATATTCTTCTGGCGCTTATCAGTTTTGCTAAAGCTACTGTTTTGCTGATGCTAACGGTTTGCATTGACGGCGGAAATGTTCATTGTTGATAATAAAAGGAGTGATTTCTATCCGTAGACATGACTTGATAAAACATTTTTACAGGGAAGAGGATGAGGAGACAGAAGAGGCTTCTTCAGCCAAGAGGCCACGGCGTGGCGGCCTATTCAGTCTTCTGGAGAAGGCAGAGAGGAGAAAAGGGCAAGAATGAAGGAAGAGCGAAAGGAGAGGCTCTTAAATTTCCTAGAAAAAATGCAATTTGAATTGTTTATATTAATCAATTTGCAAAAAATAATTATTCGCATGTATATTTTAAGATATGAGCAATTTTTAACAATGTCAAGAATATTTTCATATAAACATAAAAAGGTAAACATTTACAATTTCCTTTTATATTTAACATTCACTTCTGATGCATTTTAGCAATAGTCATTGTCCTGAAGAGCTGTTCGTTTGACGCTTGGAGCTGACTGGAAACCAGAGATTTACCCTCACAGATGGACGCCACTTTGCTCATCCTGCTGTTCCAGGTGTTGTCCTCCTGCTGTGGCTCAACATCTGTGACTCCAAGCAGACCCCATCACTGTTGCACTGATCATCACTGATGGTGCAGGATGACGATGAAATATTCTAACTGCAAAGGTTGGTTTTATTCCCAGTGTGTCTAGAAACGTTGATCTCCATCTTGTCTTCATCATCTCAAATGCTTTCTCCACCACAGAGCGTGCCCTGGCGTGGTGTCGGCTGTAATGCGCCTCAAATGCATTCATCACGGTTTCCCTGTAGGGTGTCAGCAGCGTGATGGAATCCACAATGCAGGGATACCCACTGTCACCCAAAATGATGAATCCTTCAGGTGGTTGTTTGATAAAAAATTGGGCTGTTTCGTAGAACCCCTGAATCATGTACTGAATTTGGACACCCACCAAAAATATGTAAAAATGTGACATTAGAGTCACATACAGCCTGCATTTTGATTAAATAAAAAAGCTTCCTGTTAGAATAACAAGCTGCATTTTCTTTTAGGGCCTTTATTCTTATTTGGCAGACGTTGATGCTCCCCACGAACTTTTGGAAAGCAGCAGACCCAGTGAGCTGCTCGAAACCAGCAGCAACTAATGGCTGTTCATCCACACTGGGGACCAGCATGACGCTGCACATCAGCTGCAGGATGTGGTCTGCTGTTCTGTGGACAATGTCACTCACAGTGGAGCGTGGCATGTCAAAGGTCCTGGCTAATACATGGTAAGATGTGCCAGACGCCAGCCAGGAAAGGAACACCAGGACCTCAGTCTCCTGTGCTCACTCCAGAGCGTGAGGAACCCGAAGCTGCTCCACCAGATGTCCTATGGTCCAGTGGGTCAACCCAAAATCCGGTCTAATGTCACAACATCATGTTGTGTTTATGCTTGTAAAGTACAGTCTATGCGTTTAGATTTGTTGCAGACTTCTTTTCTTAGGATGTTTAATTGTTTTGTTCTTCTTCACATCCTGTTCTTTCAAAAGTTTCTATGATCAAACTTTCATTCAAGCCATTTTTTAAACAACTCAGAGCTGCTCGTTCAGAAAAAAAAACTGTGAAACACAAACTTTTTATTGAAAACATTTATTTTTCAAATGAAATAAACTTTTATTGCCTTTAGAGTCTTTTTTGTCAGTCTTTTTTTCTCATGTGACCGCACATCCAGCTGTCAGTCATGGCAGCGTTGGATGTGTGGTCACACTTGCTGCAGGGGTAAAGCACCACCTGCCGCTGGCTTTAACCTCTGGTGGGGGTCCTCGCTCTGGTACAGCAGCAGCTGCTGCTTCCACTGTCTTTCTCCTGCTGAAGACAGTGCTCCACGGCACATCCACAAGAAGAAGAGGCGGTGCAGCTTTGGAGAACAAAGGATGAGCAGCTGAGATGCAGTAGAGTGTGGTGATGATGGTGGGGCAACGTCTCCTCCAGCATCTTCTTGTCTACTAGTCCCTCCTTTAAACAGCCAGAGCAGCAGGGAGGAGTCCAGCTTGGTGCTCCGGCACAGCTCTCTCCCACTTTCTCTGCCACAGGAGAACCTGGAGACACAGACAGACACTGCTAACACGATGCTGGAACTTTTGGAAAGCAGAAATGAAAACTCACCACTGTGACAGGTTTCTCCTGCTCAGCTGAAACAGTTCAAGGTGGGTCTGAGTTCTTCAGCGGTGCCTCTCTCATGTAGAACCTGGATCTAGCGCTTCCTCTGGACCCCTCGATCCATCCATCCATCCATCCAGGTTTCTTTAGTGCTTTCCTTTCTATTTCTCTTTGGGCTTGACTATTTACTTCACTTTGCCTTTGAGCTTGCCTTTGAGGTGAAAAACCGGCTGCCTCTTCAGTGTTTTCAGTTGGTGTCCCTTTCCACAGTATGGAGTTTTAGTAAAAAAACTTCGGCCTTAGCTTGTATGTCCTGTTGGCTCCTGGTACACAGCACAGTGGAAGCACAAGCTGCTAATCAGTGTCAAGTTCCACCTGGTGTCATGCTGGGAAGGTGCGGGGCCAGCAGAGGAGGAGGCGGACAGGCTGATCACCAAAACATACATAACAATTTTGATATATTTTTATCTGACAGCAGGACATACGTCCTTTCAAAATAAAATCCAGTGTCAAAAAAGATCCTCCTGAAGCAGTAAATGACTTGCACTTATTCTTATGCAATTCTCTCCATTGAGAACTTTGCTTGTGAGCAGAAACTAGAGTTACTGCTGTGCAAAAGAAAACAGAAAATGTGCTTTACATTTAGTCTAATAATAAACGGTAGATGTTCCTCAGTCATCTGACATGCATTTTGGAAGATTGATAAAGCATTTACAGCCTCTTAAATTAGTGTGATGTCAGGAGTGGTTAAAAACCAGCTTATTTACTATTGTAATATCACCTCATCAAAAATAAAGTTAAACAACAAAATGTAAGTAGCAAAGCCATTATTGATACACAATAAGAAACAAGTCAGGTTACTTTGAAGCTCCATGCAGAAGCTGCTGATGAAACATTTTAACACAAGGACATTTTGAACAAACAGAAAAACTCAAACTTATGACAACAACTCCAGAGCAACGAGTGAGCCCCCCCCACTGTGGAGCCTCAAGCTGTTCATTATTCAATAAATAAATAGGATCTCGTGCAATCAGAAACTCACGTGCCAGAAGTTGATTCCCTGATTGGTTGAGGACACTTAACCACCTCCCCAGAGTTCCGATTTTTTTGTAATTCTAGTCAGTCTGCGGCTAAATACTTTTAGCACCAGTTACAAAACATAGGGGAGGAGTCGAGCCTCCCTGGACTATTTCCCAGGGAGAATGAGGAGTGTGATTCCTAGGTAGTTGGAACACACCCTCCAGTCCCCATTCTAGAAAATGGGACCATCTCTCCAGTCTACCCGTCCAAAAGTACTGTCCCCGACTGCCAAGCACTGCTGCAGGGACATATCAACCACTGGATTGTGTTCCCTTGTGGTTGCATTTAGGTTTATGAATTAGGGGAATGGAAAGTTTTGGGCTCAGAGGGAAACCTACAGCTCCAGGATAAAAACCCTTTAGGTAAAATGCACATTTTTTATTGTTTCTGTCTATTCATCTTCTTCCTGTCATCCGGGTGGCAAAGATAGCCAGACTTATCTCTCCTCGGCCACATCCTCCAGGTCCTCTGGGGAAACCCAAGGCGTTTTCAGGCCAGTCTAGAGAGGTCGTCTCTCCAGCGTGTCCTTGGTTTTTCATGTGGCCTCCGCCCAGTAGGACATGCTCACGGAGGCGTCCAAGTGGCATCCCGACCAGATGCCAGAGCCACCTCAACTAGCTCCTCTCCATGAGGAGGAGCAGCTGTGCTAGTCTGAGCTCCCTCCAGGTGACATGGTTTCTCAAAATATCTCTAAGGGAGCGTCCAGCCACCCAACGGAGGAAGGTCATTTTGGCCGATTGTATTCTGGACCTCATTCTTTTGGCCATGACCCAGAGCTCACAACTGTAGGTGAGTTCTGTAATAAAGATCAAACGGCAAATTGAGAGCTTTGCTTTCCTGCTCAGATCTCTTCACCACCGGTAGAGCAACAGCATAACAATGGAGGCTGCTCCAATCCGCCTGTCGATCTCATGGTCCGATCTTCCCTCACTCGTGAACAAGATCCCAAGATACTTATCCTCCTCCACCTGCAGTAGGAGCACTCCACTCACCCAGAGAGGTCAAACTACCTTTCTCCAGAATTTGTGAGTGACTTTGTTCCAACTTCCTCTTAACCAGCTCGCATAATGCCAAATCAGACGAGTCCAGCACAGTTTTCTGCCATCCCTGAATTAATTGAAGAGTGACGGGGACTGTGGTCCGGCGTCTCGATCGGCCGTGACGGAATCATTGGACTTTGGTGGACCGACAGATCCGGTGGGGAAGATTCCATTCTAAGACATTCTAAGACATTTTGCTCTGTATTTGTTGTATAGATTAATTTGGAATACTAATAACATCCGGCTTTTGCCCCTGAAATAAGTCAAGTGGTTTCTGTAAACACAGACACATTTGCTGAAACCCATTATTATAAAAGAGTCCTGTGAGCTTATGCAAGACCAGGTATTACTAGAACTGTCACCCACTGGGTAATGCAAATGTGAAACAAAGTCCGAGGCCGGACTCAAGTCTGATAACGTTTATGAAAGAGAAATATGGTCCTGAATGTTGTGATTTTATGATTTATTGGTGTGAGAAACATGGGTTCTCTGAGTTGTTCGTCAGAGTTTCAGACCAATGGGGCAGGCGCTGCCTGAATCTTAGTGATTCATCCTCAACCTCACTTACGCTTACGAGTAAAGGGGTCCATGGTCCGTTGCTCTGATCCAAAGCATTGTGGGTTAACAGGGAACTGTGTATAACCAGAGCAGATTGAATTTACCAGCAACGTCTGATTAGATCGAATATTTGGTGTCCGATCAAATGAAGCAAGATTATGAGCTGACTGTTGCAAAAAAAAAAAAAAACCAGAAACACTCCTGAGACGCAGCAGACAGACAGTCAAGGTGGGTAACAACAGACAAGCCAGAAGGAGAGGATTCTCCTGTCATGAAGAATATGAAACTCTAGTGCATATAGTAAAAAAAAAAAGAAAAAAGAAAGATGAACTTGGTTCTGATGTCTATAAATTTGTGTCATATTGTTGTAACAATGTTGGCTTCCCTGAGCTAAAACAGTTGGAAAAAACCTTAATAGGGAAAAGAGATAAAATGTTTGAAAAGAATAAAACGGAAACCTCTCTCTATTCTCCTCCGCAGGCTTCATGGGGAACCAGGTTGGATCTGTTAATGGACTCCATCTCTCCGCCTTACCAACCTAACCCCTAGCTGTCGATGTTGTCGGCACCTCAGCCTCAGCTCTGCCCCACCCAGCTCTCCTCACGCTCCAAGCTGAGCAGCAACGCCAGCCACCGCCCCTCCCTTCAGCATCAAGTTGTGAAAGGAGCTGCTGCAGATTCAAGGACAGCAGAAATGTACTTCAGCGGCCTGGAAGGACTCAGCCAGATGAATTTATCACCTGCTGGCTATCCAAAAACACAGAGCCTAAGACCAGGAGCAAACTTCTCACCCACCACTCTGGGCTGCAGACTTTGTCTGGGAGAGCCAATCATCCAGGCTCTCATGGTGCAGGTTGCAGGGCCCCAAGGAGCCCCAGCCGATGTGTAGCGCCACTGGAACACTGACGACCTCATGGCAGCGTCCAGACATCTCCCTAAGCGTAAATGAGGAGGTGCAGCCATGACAAAGACAGTAAGAGAGTTTGTGCGTGACTTTGTTCCAACTTCCTCTTAACCAGCTCGCATAATGCCAAATCAGACGAGTCCAGCACAGTTTTCTGCCATCCCTGACAATTTCACTGAGCACCTCCAGCCCTCCACTCCTGGGTGGATGAACGCAGATGCAAAGAGCTCGCAAGCTGACAGAATCTGCAACACATGGCTGAATGACCATTGCACTGCCCAGAATGACAACAACTGCACTCAGAAAGAAGGTGAGCCTGTAGAGGACTGTCCAGTCCATCTCCAAACTGTGTTTGAGGATTTCAGCTGCATGCCCCGCCCCTCAATCTATCTGGGAGACCAGATGACTCCATGTGAAGCCCTGCTGAAGAGCTGCTTCCTCGAGGGCATCAGTTCGTCTCTGGCAGAAGCCACCAAACCTTCATGCGTCAGATGGACAGATTTCTCAGGTTGTATGGCTGACAGGATCTGTCCTGCACATCATCAGCAGACCAGACAGGCCCAAACACAGAGCCATGGAAAAAAAGACAGAAGCCCTTTACTGTGCTCAGCTCCGTTTGTTCCAGCTTGCAGCCGTGGGCCTGGCCCCCCGAGTGAACGCCCCTGCTCCCCTCCAGTTTTTTATGTTTTTCTCAGGCATCTGATTCCATTCACACATGCAGACTCTATAGCCTCTCAACCAAACACCTGTCAGCTATTCAACAGGCTTCCTGACCAGAGACAGTTAACCAGCTCTTGTCGTTTGTTGGTTGGTGGTTTGTGCAGAGCCTTTGATCCCAACTTTCAGAACTATCCAAACCTCTTGTTGAGCTCATCCGTTCTAAAGCCATGACAACTAACCTTGACTGAACTGACGAAGCTGCCAAATCTTTTGTGGTTCTTAAGGAAGCCCCACAGTCAACACAGACTCTAGGACTCCCTGATCAGTTCAGACCATTCACACAGACTGTGGACGACCGTAACTCTTGCGTGACTTGTGTTCTCCTGCAGGATCGTGGTGGCGCTCTGAGACCAGTGGCCTGTTTTTCCTGTGAGTTGGATCCGGTTGCTGTTGGACTTCCATGCTGTCTTTGTGCAATCGCAGCAGCTGAGAAGGCCCTCAGCGTCACATGACTTAGTAGGATATTGACCTTTGACACTGCTGGTCCCTCATGAAGTCCACATGATTCTGTCGGAACACAGAACCTCTCATCTCTTGTTGCCCAGATTTCTCAGATACCACACGTGTCTGCTTGAACTCTCTGATCACAGTTGAACGCTGCAACATCCTAAAACTCGCTGCTCTTTTCCTCCTGAGGAAGGTACCCCTCATGTCTGCATGGCTGAGCTAAATCTCAGCTGCTCTCCTACAGCTGACCTGCTGGACAGCTCTTTGTCTAATTCTGATCGTGTCTTCTATGTTGTTGGTTCCACTCGCTGGCCATTGCCGCGCTGGCTATGCTGTATGTTCTGATCATGACACTGTGGAGGCTGAACCGCTGGCGTCTCATTACTCAGCACTAGCATCTGCGCTTGATGCTCTCACTGGTGTGTGTATTCTTGCAACAAATGGGTGAAGATCTACACCGACTCTCGCTACGCTTTTGGTGTAGTTCCTGATTTTGGTGCCCTTTGAAAACGTCGTGGGTTTCTCAAATCTGATGATAAACTCATTTTACATCATTCTTTGTTTGCAGATCTTCTGGATGCCATTCTCCTCTCAGCTCAACTGGTTGTTGTTTGACCTCCACAGGGGTCTGTTCTGGATCTTTACTGTTCATTTTCTATCTGCTGCCTCTGTGTGGCGCTGTGTGATTGAAACAGGCATTTAAAATAGTTGCCCCCCAAAGTAAGTTTTATGTCAAGTTTAGAAGCAATCAATAACAATACTGTTATGCCCATCTAAACTGCCGTAGTTTGTGTGTTGCAGAAGGGTTTCTGAGTCAGTACGTACTTCCACCAGCAGAGAGCGACAGTCCAGAGTCTCGGTTGACTCGGCTCCTTTACTAAGCCCTCTGTGAGGAACCTCGGGTTAACTCTGGAACCAGTTTTGTCTCTGGACTCTCATGTTAGGCTGCTTGTTTGTTCTTGTTTTTATCATTTAAAAAATGTTGCCAAATTACGTTCAGTTGTGTCACACTCAGAGATGGAGATGCTCATCTACGCTGTTATTTTTTCTCGTCTGGATTATTGCAACTCCGTTTTCACATGCCTAAGCAAAAAGTGTCTGGAACGCCTGCAAGTTGTCCAGAACGCTGCTGCAAGGCTCCAAACCAGATCGTCCAAGTTTTCTCATGTCACTTCGTCACTAATACAGCTGCACTGGCTCTCCATCCGCTTCAGAGTCCAGTTTAAAATCCTGGTTCTGACATACAGAGCTCTTAACAACCAAGCTCCAGTCTATATAAAAGAGCTGCTGCAGCCGTAAACTCCCAGCAGGTCCCTGAGGTCATGTGACCAGGGTCTGCTGTTGGTCAAGAGAACCCGTCTAAAAACCAAAGGTGACAGAGCCTTCGCAGCAGTGGCTCCATCTCTCTGGAACTCCCACCCTCTCAGCCTCAGATCCACAGACTCAGAGCTTTCTTTTAAAAAGCTGCTAAAAACACATCTTTTTACTGTTTTCTTGTTTCTGTATTTTTTGTGTTTTTATCTGTGTTTTACTGTGAAGCACTTTGTGTTTTTTTTTATCTTGAAAGGTGCTTTATAAATAAAATGTATTGTTTTTATTATTAAGTGTGGAAAAAACTAACCTGAGTCTTTTTGAAATTTTGTTCGCAGCCTCGCCCAAAACAGGCCTGGGACCTTCAAGGAGTCCACCCCCGGAAACAGCCCTATGTTGTCGAAGGTGCGAGCCGGTTAGATAGAAAAAGTTGATTTTTAATGATAGTTTTTATCCCTTCTTTCAACTGACAGTATTCTTCCTAAACCACCGGCTATTTTATTACGCCTACCCTTCATATGGTCCTGGACTACAAAACTGAAAGGACCCTGGGCGGTATAACAGGTAAGGAATAGCCCAGAGTCTCTTGTAGTCGGAGTTATTCGTAGTTCACTCCTCACCCACTAGGGGTGGACTAAAGGACGCTGCGTGCTTCATTTAGAAGACGCTTTACTAGTGAAGAGATTTCTTTCAGTTGTTTTATAGGACTCACACAAGAAAATTCTTTGTCATGATTCGAGAGTCAATCCTCATGTGCATCCCCAAGCATTTTGTGTCCCTTATAAGGTTCACCTTTATCAGTAATTTAAGGCAGCAAGGGACTCACCAGAGATATGAAGAGATGATCCTTGTAGAAAAAGGGACAACGAAGAGCAGAGGCTTTGTCTTTTAGGAGCTTTATTGAGCAGTGGAGTAGATGATCGCAGCGAGATGGAGCCGTGAGTTGAGCTGAGCCGGGTCGTAAGGGAAGCTTGAGCCGAAGCTGCTCACAGGCTCTCATCTCGTACATTTATACAATATTCATACGTTAATTCGTGCGCATACAGAATGCTCATGACAACAGCAAGTTCATCACTGTGACGGTAAAATGCGTAAGCCAAATGGTTATGACGAAAGTAAGTGCATTAAAATGCGCAAGTCAGATGACTATGACAATAGTAAGAACATAAGCAGAACATTCATGACACAATAAATGATAATACAATGCGTAAGCTAGATAACTATGATGATAATGAGTGCGTAAGCGGAATATCTGTGACATGATTAGCCTTTCCATGTTCGTGGGTAGGGCAACCATGACGACAATTCATCATTATAATGCTTTATACAGTTTCCTAAAAAGGACTTCCCTTCCGTTTAGAACTTCCGGGTATACGTGAGTTTACTGCGCAAGCCATATTTTATTCTGCGTAAGCCATTTTATTATTCCGTACAGCTTGTTGGTGATGCGTCTCCACCCTATTCTGTGACATCAATTGGGACTTTTCCAACATCAATGTACTTCCTCCACAGGGGTCTGTTCTGGGATCTTTACTGTTCATTTTCTATCTGCTGCCTCTGTGTGGCGCTGTGTGATTGAAACAGGCATTTAAAATAGTTGCCCCCCAAAGTAAGTTTTATGTCAAGTTTAGAAGCAATCAATAACAATACTGTTATGCCCATCTAAACTGCCGTAGTTTGTGTGTTGCAGAAGGGTTTCTGAGTCAGTACGTACTTCCACCAGCAGAGAGCGACAGTCCAGAGTCTCGGTTGACTCGGCTCCTTTACTAAGCCCTCTGTGAGGAACCTCGGGTTAACTCTGGAACCAGTTTTGTCTCTGGACTCTCATGTTAGGCTGCTTGTTTGTTCTTGTTTTTATCATTTAAAAAATGTTGCCAAATTACGTTCAGTTGTGTCACACTCAGAGATGGAGATGCTCATCTACGCTGTTATTTTTTCTCGTCTGGATTATTGCAACTCCGTTTTCACATGCCTAAGCAAAAAGTGTCTGGAACGCCTGCAAGTTGTCCAGAACGCTGCTGCAAGGCTCCAAACCAGATCGTCCAAGTTTTCTCATGTCACTTCGTCACTAATACAGCTGCACTGGCTCTCCATCCGCTTCAGAGTCCAGTTTAAAATCCTGGTTCTGACATACAGAGCTCTTAACAACCAAGCTCCAGTCTATATAAAAGAGCTGCTGCAGCCGTAAACTCCCAGCAGGTCCCTGAGGTCATGTGACCAGGGTCTGCTGTTGGTCAAGAGAACCCGTCTAAAAACCAAAGGTGACAGAGCCTTCGCAGCAGTGGCTCCATCTCTCTGGAACTCCCACCCTCTCAGCCTCAGATCCACAGACTCAGAGCTTTCTTTTAAAAAGCTGCTAAAAACACATCTTTTTACTGTTTTCTTGTTTCTGTATTTTTTGTGTTTTTATCTGTGTTTTACTGTGAAGCACTTTGTGTTTTTTTTTATCTTGAAAGGTGCTTTATAAATAAAATGTATTGTTTTTATTATTAAGTGTGGAAAAAACTAACCTGAGTCTTTTTGAAATTTTGTTCGCAGCCTCGCCCAAAACAGGCCTGGGACCTTCAAGGAGTCCACCCCCGGAAACAGCCCTATGTTGTCGAAGGTGCGAGCCGGTTAGATAGAAAAAGTTGATTTTTAATGATAGTTTTTATCCCTTCTTTCAACTGACAGTATTCTTCCTAAACCACCGGCTATTTTATTACGCCTACCCTTCATATGGTCCTGGACTACAAAACTGAAAGGACCCTGGGCGGTATAACAGGTAAGGAATAGCCCAGAGTCTCTTGTAGTCGGAGTTATTCGTAGTTCACTCCTCACCCACTAGGGGTGGACTAAAGGACGCTGCGTGCTTCATTTAGAAGACGCTTTACTAGTGAAGAGATTTCTTTCAGTTGTTTTATAGGACTCACACAAGAAAATTCTTTGTCATGATTCGAGAGTCAATCCTCATGTGCATCCCCAAGCATGTTGTGTCCCTTATAAGGTTCACCTTTATCAGTAATTTAAGGCAGCAAGGGACTCACCAGAGATATGAAGAGATGATCCTTGTAGAAAAAGGGACAACGAAGAGCAGAGGCTTTGTCTTTTAGGAGCTTTATTGAGCAGTGGAGTAGATGATCGCAGCGAGATGGAGCCGTGAGTTGAGCTGAGCCGGGTCGTAAGGGAAGCTTGAGCCGAAGCTGCTCACAGGCTCTCATCTCGTACATTTATACAATATTCATACGTTAATTCGTGCGCATACAGAATGCTCATGACAACAGCAAGATCATCATCATGACAGTAAAAGGCGTAAGCCAAATGGTTATGACGAAAGTAAGTGCATTAAAATGCGCAAGTCAGATGACTATGACAATAGTAAGAACATAAGCAGAACATTCATGACACAATAAATGATAATACAATGCGTAAGCTAGATAACTATGATGATAATGAGTGCGTAAGCGGAATATCTGTGACATGATTAGCCTTTCCATGTTCGTGGGTAGGGCAACCATGACGACAATTCATCATTATAATGCTTTATACAGTTTCCTAAAAAGGACTTCCCTTCCGTTTAGAACTTCCGGGTATACGTGAGTTTACTGCGCAAGCCATATTTTATTCTGCGTAAGCCATTTTATTATTCCGTACAGCTTGTTGGTGATGCGTCTCCACCCTATTCTGTGACATCAATTGGGACTTTTCCAACATCAATGTACTTCTCCCCAACATCCCCAACATATGTGAGAGCAATGTTCTGACCTTTTGTGCAAATCTCACTAAGACTCTTTCAGCACTCCCTCGTCCTGCTGACGACCAACTTCATTCAATGGTTCCTGGTGATTTTGTTCTGGTGAGAAGCTTCAAGCGGAAGCAGTGGAACCACGCGCCCTGGCTGGGTCCCTATCAGGTCCTCCTGACCACGCAGACCGTAGTCAAGGTTGGTGAGCGTGATGATTGGATTCACACAGAAGGGTTCCTCTTCCAGACCAGCACCCATCTGACCTTGGTGACCAAGCCCAAGTCCACCGCTCGCAAGCAAGGTCAGAGGGGAATGACATCAGTGTCCCCCCTGCTACACGTAGCGTGCCAAGATACCACCTTCCAAGAAGCAAGCCACCAATAACCCCTGCTGAAGCTCAACGGACTGACCCGTCTGTCTGCACCGCTCCCGAGCAATATCAGTGAAAGGTGAAAATAGCGCCTCACTGCCACTAAGGGTGTAACCTCCCCACCAGTAACCCCTGCTGCCCTTCAGCCTCATCTTGAAGAACCAACGCCCCTGCCATCCATTTAGACATCTTGGCTGACCACTGGGAGGCACCACGTGCCTATTCCTCCTCCTGTCCATCATTATCGTTTCCCCCATCATCTTCTTTGAGCCTCCCCCCAACGACACTTCCACTGTCCCTTCATCTACACATTGGAATGACCCAGTCAAAGTCCAGACCTAATCCAATCCAGAATCTGTGGCGAGATCTGAAACCTGCTGTTCACAAATGCTCTCCATCTAATCTTTACTAAGCTGAGTTGTTTTGCAAGGAAGAATGAGCAAAGATTTTAGTCTGTAGATGTGTAAAGCTGGTAGAGACAAACCCCAAAAGACTTGCAGCTGGAATTGCAGCAAAAGGGGGTTCCACAAAGTATTGACTCTGGGGGTTAAATACTTTAGCAAACTGCTTTTTTCAGTGTTTTATTTACAAACCTTTTTTACAATTTTCTTTCCACTTCCCATTTTCTTTTCCTCTGGAGAGAATCTAAACACATTGTTGCGCAGCATAAAATAATATGAGATTTAAATGGGTTTTAATATTAAACAGAGCTTACAGAAGATCAAACTTTTATACCAATTTTTTGCTCCGGCGGAGTTTTAGATCACACAAACTTATTGATTTAGCATAATCTCAGGAGATGAATTGAAATTGTTTCAGGAGCTCTTAAGCCTAGATTCAAACAACTGATTAAATAAAATGTAATCAGAGCTAAAGAAAAGTATGACTTATCTTTAAAATGATTAAAAATGTCTTTTTCCTCAGCCACAGAGGTAAAACAGAGGGCAAAAGAGCCGGTTTGGATTCTGAGCCTCGGTAGCAGACACCACGTTAGATAAATGTTGACTTGATTGGATAGAAGCTTGACCAACCAGCATGATCCCTCTTGTCTATGATTGGCTGTTTGGTGGCACAAACATCACACTAAATTCTGAAATGTCAAAGCAAAAACAAACTAGAGAACATGGTTGCAGACAACATGGTGCAAGATCATTATTAGGGAGAAGTTCTCCACCAGAACCGGATATTCAGGCACACAAATTGGTGCTGGAGTGTTTTTGCATTTAGTCGGGGTTTTTTGCACATATTAAACACATAAGAGTGTTTTTTTTCATCAATATGCAACACTTATATTAGCCAGAGAATGGAAAGCCTTTTTAACATTTATTAGATATCCTTGATATCAGATGTTTTAAACCTCACTAGTAATGCCAAAAGTATAATTAGTTAACTAGTAACAGCAAAAAATGTGAACTAGTTAACTAGTAATCATTAAAAGCGGGTACTAGCACTATTTGTGCTCACTAGTGGGCACTATTTGTGCCAAAGGAAAGAGGACAAAACCCTCTTGTTCACCGGGGTGAAGTCCAATCCTTGGGGCTGCACTGGAGGCTCACGAGTAAGCCCGCACCAACCCGCCCCTTCTCACCATGAGCAACTCTAGAATGGTAGAGAGTCCAACCCATCTCCAGGGACTGCGTTTCAGAGCCCAGACTGTGTAGAGTTGGGCTCATCACAATCATAGGGGAGGAGTGGAGCCTCCCTGGACTATTTCCCAGGGAGAAGGAGGAGTGTGATTCCTAGATAGTTGGAACACACCCTCCAGTCGCCCTTCTTGAAAAGGGGACCACCTCCTTAGTCTGCCAGTCCAATAGTGAAGTCCCCGACTGCCAAGCAGTGCTGCAGGGACATATGAACCAAGACAGTCTCATAACAGGCAAAGTCATCAGTTACTCAGGGTGGACTGTATCCACTCCCAGTGCCTTGTAAACCTGCACAAGTTCAGGATTCTTCTCTCCCAGAGACTTTTCAAGTCAATAAAGCAAGGGCCCTCTGCATTTATCCGGACTTGGGACCGACACAAAAGAACACTGGGTTGTGTTCCCTTGTGGTTGCATTACCCTCCCACCCACCCACCCACACCCACCCACACACACCCACCCACCCACACCCACACACACACGAACACACAAACACACCCACCCACCCACAAACACACACACAAACACACAAACACACCCACCCACCCACACACACCACCCACACCCACACACACACGAACACACAAACACACCCACCCACACACACCCACCCACACCCACACACACACGAACACACAAACACACCCACCCACCCACAAACACACACACACGAACACACAAACACACACACACAAACACTAGCTGTTTTTTTTCTTTATTTTTTTACGTTTTTTAGTTTTTTTTTTTTTTTTTTTTTTTTTTTTCTTGTTTTTTTATTTTTATTATCTTTTTTATTTTCTTCAAAGTTTTTTTAGTATCTTTTTTTGCAGTGTTTGCAGTGGTCTGGTTTTACTTTTTCAAGCAAAACACTGTACGGAGGAAATTTTGGAAGGAGGACCTCTTCACAGGTTTGTCGTTTGACTCTTTCACTTTTATTGTTTTATTTTTTTCTTTTTTGTTCACCTTCGTGGAATTTTTCAGCTGGAGTTTTTGCAGATCGTTGTCCAGCTCTTCAATGTTCTCCACAAGTTCATCTTTTTTATCCTTCATTGTTTCCTCAGTTTCTTCAATCACCAGTTCAGTTTTTTCTTTGTTTTTCATTTCCTTTTTCTTTATCTTATCCTGTTTTTTTTCTATTTTAGGTTTGTTTGGATTTTCCTGCTGAAGAATTTGCAGTTTTGTTTCCAAATCTGTGATAATGTTCTTAATTTGAGTTTGTCTTTCATTTGACGTTTCCTCAACTGCCAGCACATTTTCTTCTTCTTTTTCTTTTTCTTTGGCTTTCTTTTCCTCCACCCTTTCATTTTCCACTATCATTACATTTACCTCTATCGCTTCCTTTAGTTCCATCCCTTCATTTTCCACTATCTCTTCTTTATCCTTCATCCCTTCATTTTCCACTATCTCTTTTTCATCCTCCATCCCTTCATTTTCCACTATCTCTTCTTCATCCTCCATCCCTTCATTTTCCACTATCTCTTCTTCATCCTCCATCCCTTCATTTTCCACTATCTCTTCTTCTTCCTCCATCCATTCATCTTCCACTATCACATCATAATCGTTCATGTTCAAACATTCATTTTCCTCCAAACACTGGTTTCCTTCTAAACTTTTGACTTTGTCCTTCAGCTCATCCACGTGATCTTCCAGGTAAAAGAGGTTTTCTTTGAGCTTCTCTGTCATTTTGATCTCCTCAAACAGTTCCTTGCTTAAACGCATCCTCTCTACTTCAGTCATTTGGAGTTGCTTGACCACATTAGGATAGATCATCTCTATTTGGGAAACTTCTTGGAGCCTGTTCTTCAGCTGGACATTTTCTTTCTGAAGCTCCTGGACTTCCAGAGTCAGTTCTCTGTGTTCCTCTTTCATCTTTTGTGTTTCTCCAAATTCAGGAGCTTTTCTGAGCTCATCCATGTCTGCAGGCAGCGTGTTGGTGAAATGCTGTGGAGCTGCTTGCAGCTCTGTCTTCAGGTGAAGGTTTTCTTTTTCGAGGTCTTGGGCTTTCAGAACCAGAAAACAGTTGGCATGTCTGAACTTCTGGATCTGTTCCTGCAGCCTCTGTCGTTCGGCGTTGGCCGTCTGCATTTTTTCGGCGTCCTCTGCTCTCAGCTGGATCAGCTGATGGTTCTCCTCCTGCGCCCGTCTGATCTGATGCATGAGCTCAGAGATGATGGAGTCCGGATGGGCGAGGTTCGGGGTCATGTTTGGATTTCCCTGATGGAAGGTGTCCTGTGGCTGCGCCTGTCGGTTATACCTGGATGGATCGGGATGGAAATATCCGTGGGTATAAGGTCCGGGAGCGCCGCAGGGATTTCCGACACCGTGGAGGTTCTGCCTGAAGTTCTGGATGTGTCCGGGGTAATAAGCCATTGCTTCAGAGATGGAATCCGAAATATTGAGTGTTCTTTGAGAAAGAGCGTCAATATTTGCAGGTGTGATCTTGAAGGAATGCTTTGACTCGCTTTGTAAGGAGCTGGGAGTCGCTAACAAAGGAACGTCGCCCGTCCAGTAGATAGAGATATTTGATAGTTCTGTAGGCAAGAAATCCTGACGTCACATCATCAACTGAAGCTGCCCAGATACGTCAAAGATGATCATAAACAGACCCGGGCATGTTTGATGTTGTACACGTCATTCAAACGTCACATGCATGTCCCAGACATATCAAGTCTGTGTCTGTGCGTGTGTGTGTGTGTGTGTGTGGGTGTGTGTGTGTGTGTGGGTGTGTGTGTGGGTGTGTGTGTGTGTGTGTGCGTGGGTGTGTGTGTGTGTGTGTGTGGGGGTGTGTGTGTGTATTTGCTGAGGTGCAAAGTGTGTCTAATAAAGTAGTTCAATTGGTGAGTAGGCCACTGAGAGGACACCTCCTGATTGCTAATTTGCAACAATTTCAAAAAGAACTTTTTCTACATTATAGTTATGGGGGGTTTTTTCAAAGGGTTTTTCAGGAAGAAAACTGATTTCATTCATTTTGAAATAATGCTGCAACATAATGAAATGTGGAAGAAGTGAGACGCTGTGAATACTTTCCAGATGCAAAGTATGTTGTAACTTATTTTTGTGTCTTTTTCCACACCGTGATCTAAATTTGAATAAAACCAGGTTATGTCTTAAACCATGTTCATACTTTGCACAAGATTATTGCTTTAAAATGACACTTTTTACTTGATTGTTGTGTATTTACCTTTGTTTAACCACATAAATCCTATTGAAATGAAAAATCTTTTTCAAAGTTGCCTGTTAAATGAAAGACAAGAGGATCTTCTTTGTGCAAAACTCCTCTATCCTGGAGAATTTGTATATGAGTGGAAAAAAGTCAAGTAACGAGTAGGGAATTACATTTTCAAATAAGTATGGAGTAAAGTAATTTGATTACAATTTTGATCCAGTAGCTAAGTAAAGTAATCAATTACTTTTTAGAATGAACTTAACACAGCACACGTCTGAAACCTCCCTCCTCCTGATCAAACTTGTTTGCAGACATAAAGATAACAAAGGATATGAACCTCTGGGTCAGTAGCAGCAAATCAAAGTCAGTGACGAGTCTACAAACATGAGAGAAGTGGAGCGGCTCGTCCTGTGGAGCAGCCAGAACCACCTGGAGCTAAACCCACTGAAAACAGTGAAGATGACAGTGGACTTCAGGAAGAAACGCCCGCAGTCTTCAACAGAACAGCTCCCTCAATAGTCTCACACAGGTTTCTAGGGTTCACCATCTCACAGGACCTGCAGTGTATCTCCCACAAAGCAGAGGTTGTATTTTCTGTGTCAATTAAAGGAAGTTCATCCTGCCACAGGTGCTGCTGACCATCTTCTACATTGCAATAATCCAATCTGGATCTGCAACCAGACATGACAGGGACAGGCTGCAGAAAACCCTCAGGGCTGAAACTTTCCCTCAATCCAGGACCTGTACTGGTCCGGGTTAGGAAATAGGCAGGTCAAATCTTCACAATCCACCTCAAACCCCAAATACAATCAGTTTAGACTCCTCCCCTCAGGCCAGCATTTCAGAGCTCTGTACATCAATTGTCAGAGTTGTGTAGGTGGACCCAAAAATGCAGGACAACAGGGAGTGCAGGCAGAAAGTTGGATTCAAGAGATAGCCAGGGAGGTGCAGAGGACTTCTGGCTATCTTTGCCACCCGGATGACAGGAAGAAGATGAATAGACAGAAACAATAAAAAATGTGCATTTTACCTAAAGGGTTTTTATCCTGGAGCTGTAGGTTTCCCTCTGACCCAAAAACGTTCCATTCCCCTAATTCTTAAAACTAAATGCAACCACAAGGGAACACAATCCAGTGGTTGATATGTCCCTGCAGCAGTGCTTGGCAGTCGGGGACAGTACTTTTGGACGGGTAGACTGGAGAGATGGTCCCATTTTCTAGAATGGGGACTGGAGGGTGTGTTCCAACTACCTAGGAATCACACTCCTCATTCTCCCTGGGAAATAGCCCAGGGAGGCTGGACTCCTCCCCTATGTTTTGTAATTGGTGCTAAAAGTATTTAGCCGCAGACTGACTAGAATTACAAAAAAATCGGAACTCTGGGGAGGTGGTTAAGTGTCCTCAACCAATCAGGGAATCAACTTCTGGCACGTGAGTTTCTGATTGCACGAGATCCTATTTATTTATTGAATAATGAACAGCTTGAGGCTCCACAGTGGGGGGGGCTCACTCGTTGCTCTGGAGTTGTTGTCATAAGTTTGAGTTTTTCTGTTTGTTCAAAATGTCCTTGTGTTAAAATGTTTCATCAGCAGCTTCTGCATGGAGCTTCAAAGTAACCTGACTTGTTTCTTATTGTGTATCAATAATGGCTTTGCTACTTACATTTTGTTGTTTAAGTTTATTTTTGATGAGGTGATATTACAATAGTAAATAAGCTGGTTTTTAACCACTCCTGACATCACACTAATTTAAGAGGCTGTAAATGCTTTATCAATCTTCCAAAATGCATGTCAGATGACTGAGGAACATCTACCGTTTATTATTAGACTAAATGTAAAGCACATTTTCTGTTTTCTTTTGCACAGCAGTAACTCTAGTTTCTGCTCACAAGCAAAGTTCTTAATGGAGAGAATTGCATAAGAATAAGTGCAGGTCATTTACTGCTTCAGGAGGATCTTTTTTGACACTGGATTTTATTTTGAAAGGACGTATGTCCTGCTGTCAGATAAAAATATATCAAAATTGTTATGTATGTTTTGGTGATCAGCCGGTCCGCCTCCTCCTCTGCTGGCCCCGCACCTTCCCAGCATGACACCAGGTGGAACTTGACACTGATTAGCAGCTTGTGCTTCCACTGTGCTGTGTACCAGGAGCCAACGGACATACAAGCTAAGGCCGAAGTTTTTTTACTAAAACTCCATACTGTGGAAAGGGACACCAACTGAAAACACTGAAGAGGCAGCCGGTTTTTCACCTCAAAGGCAAGCTCAAAGGCAAAGTGAAGTAAAAAGTCAAGCCCAAAGAGAAATAGAAAGGAAAGCACTAAGGAAACCTCAAAGTCAAATCCAAAGAGAAGTCAAAACACAACTTCAAAGTTAAGTCAAAGTCAATCTCAAAGAAAAAGTCAAACTCAAAGTTAAACTACAAATACAAAGCTGATGTTGCTGCTACAGCTGTAATAAATACATATTTTTGAGTGAATCCTTCTACATTTATTCTTTGATAAGAATCCCATCTTTTCAAGTGTGAGAAACCACACAGTTAAATGAAGAAACACTTGACAGTGAAAAAGCGGGCCTGAAGCAGAAGCTCCAAAAGCCCTGAGAAGAAGGAACCTGAACCTGAAGGAAGCTATTGGTGCCTCTTGTGAGGTACGAGATTTGTTTGTAATCCACTTTTGTCTGAAGTTGTTAATTTAGTCTGGTTATGCTGAAACAGTAGCAGACATAGAGGGGTCTATCAACTTCTTGATAGCATTGATGAAACAACTGCAAAAGACCTACGCCTGTCAAGCTGCAAAACAGCAGAGAACATTTTCCGTGTTCTTGGGAACGGAGTTGGGAACAAAACCACAATTGCCATAGAGATTGAGGAGAAACTGCAAAGGATCCCAGCCATCAGGATCCAGCAACCAAAGAAAATAATTGGACTGATACAGTCTGTTGAGAAAGCCCTCCTGGATTTGAGTGACCTTGGGGAAACTGGCGCCATTAAGAACCCACTTGTGACCAGATTGATTGAGAGCAAACTCCCAGATGTGCTGAAGAAGGAGTGGCTTCTGTATGTGTCAGAAAATGACAGCAATGAGGATTGCCGATTTGACTGTCTCCTTACCTTTCTAAAGAGCCAGGAAGCTATAAATGAACAGCTGGACCAACTGATTGAAGACCCACCAAAACCTCAATCCAATGCCAATCTCTAGGGTGTGTCGTCTACAGGGACAGCAAACACAAAAAGAAGCTGTACTTCTGCAGAAACGTCCACACACTCAAACTGTCAGAGAAAAATGATGCTGTGAGAAGACTGGGAGTATGCAGGAGATGTCTGAAGGTTCACTCCGAGGATGACCACTGTAAAACTGTATTTCTCTGCTTCAAACCAAGTTGTAAAGATCCACAGACAGCAGAGCATCATGTTTGCCTGTGCCTGAAACAAAAGACCAAAGTCAGCACAGTGGGAGGAGGCAACAGGAGGAGCTGCACTGATTGATGTCAAGAAGAGTTTGTCAGAAGACTCTCACCTGAGTTTGCAGAGCAATGCCGCAATGTCTTTTCCAACACTGTGTCTAAGACACATGAATTGAATCAGCAAAGTTTTCTGAAGAAATATGACTTGGAAGAACGGCCCGTCACCTCCAGACGTTTGAGGTGACTTCAAACATCACATGACTTACCTTCAGCTGTTCTCCCTGGAAAGGGTGCTCAAGGAATTCTGGGATAGGAAAACTTTTGTTCTGGACTTTTCCAAACAACTTCACCACTGTGGACATTAGCTCATCAAGTGACTCTAAAGCATAAAGAAGGAAGTGACTAAGCTCCCATGTGGTTTAGGAACTGAAGAAAAGCACAACAATGGGAATTCTTGATCATGATCTAAAACATCGCTAACAATTTCACTGTAAATTAACCACTGAATGAAGCACAGAGCTGCAAAGGTGGTGAGATTAAAGCATCACTCTACCTCGTCCTAACACACAGAGACCCATCAGATTAGCAGAGTAATACGTGGAGTGGAATATCAGAAGCTCCTGACGGACATCTGTACCTTCTCCAGATGGTTTGGTTTCAAGCCTCAGTTTATTACCCAGGAAAAGAGGAATTGATTTTTACATTTTTAACTAAAATAAAAGTCTGTCGCAAAGCCGGCCTGTCCGCCTATTAAGGTTCAGTTATTGAGTCCTCACAGTGTATTGTGTCTTTATTGTGTCTCACAAATTGTGTTTTTATCATGTTTTGTAGCCTTTTTTATGGAGGACATATATAGAAAATGACACTTCAAACTGTATTTCTAAGTTTTTCCTTTATTCAGATCATTGTGAATCAGGAGCAGATGACAAAAACAGTTTGAAAAAGATCACATGGGCGGGTCACTGCACCCTACTGTTGCTCTGCACCAGCAGTCCTGCCCACAACTCAGAGGAGACGTTCTCATCAGTGCTAGAAAACGACAGTTTTTTTTTTTTTTACTTAAAAGCAGCATTATCGTAATGAAAAGACCACTGAGAAAGATTTTAAAACCAACCAAATAATGATCAGAGTGAAACTTGATGTCATTCAGAGCTAAAAATAGATGTTTTTATGATATAGGGGACCACTTTATTAAAAAGATTTAAATACAAATCTTGGTGAGTTGTTGGAAAGACATAAGAAGCCTTTACCTATGTTGACATCCAAAGCAGCAGAGGATTTGTCAGTGGACGGGTCACTGATCAGCAAGACCTTCAAACCATTGGATAACTCCACGCCTCTGTAAGAGCTCCTGTCCTCAGAAGAACAAATGATATCGCTGACCACCTTCCTCACTGCTGGATCACCCATCACGGGGGCTGAGGATGACTCCTGCTCGTTTGGATGGAAACACAACTCTGGGATCATCTGTGTGGAGTCTTCAAAACACAAAGAAAAATCAATCATCTTTCTCCTACTGTCCCAGAGTCATCCGCTTCTTAACAGGAGAATGAAAAACTCCCGTTTGGTCATGATCCTAAATCTGTTTTATTTTTTACAGGTCTTCAAAATGTGAAGGAAGAGAAATATCTAAGGCATCTTGATTTACAGGAACGCTTCGATGAAACTGAAAGAAAAACAGCCTCCAGACTCTGCCTCGATGTATAGAACGGTAAATGAGATTTTTTGGTCAAGATAAAGTTATGGGGAAAAAATCCAAAGTATCCTGAACAGCAGTCACCAAATAAAACACTGTTGAAGATGAAACCTCCAACATCCAGCCAGCTGAGATGAAGAAGAGTAGATGACATGCCCATGATGGGTTCCTTTTTAAAACAAAGCACTGCATTATCATTGTTCATTCAGAAAAGGAGCTTTTTTTAAATAAAAGCACTGTCCTGAAAATGGATTCTTACTGCTTCTTATTAAAATGACGCTAAAATATTCACGGTTACATCAGGAATAAAAACAACATATACTGCCTCCAAGTTGAAAGTCTTTAATTGATTCGACAAAAATAATCGATTTGTTCCAACACTTCATTTAAAAGTATCCAAACGCAGCGCCGCATTACCGACATTCATGATTAAAAAGTTGTTTTTTTTTTCAGTAAAGACTGAAATGAATGGTTGTAGAGTATTTGCCCGGTAGTTCTTTCCTAGAAACCGGCTTCCTCTGACGTGAGTAGTAAAGTGGTTCGAGCTGTTGGACCGTCAAACACCTGTGGATGCGAACCACGTGACACAAACACCTGCAGCAGCCGGAAGCAGCTGGAAACAGCCAGAAGCAGCCGAGCACAGAGCCGTTCAACTGCCGTTCAACTGCCGTACAACTGCTGTTCAACTGCTGTTCAACTGCCGTTCAACTGCCGTTCAACTGCTGTTCAACTGCTGTTCAGCGCCCGCAATGAATGCATGGACTTATGGATGGATGGATGGACACATGGATGGATGGATGGATCGACGCATGGATGGATGCATGGATGGATGGATGGATGGATGGATGGATGGATGGATGGATGGATGCATGGAGGGGTCCTGAGGAAGCACTAGATCCAGGTTCTACATGAGAGAGGCACCGCTGAAGAACTCAGACCCACTTTAAACTGTTTCAGCTGAGCAGGAGAAACCTGTCACGGTGGTGAGTTTTCTTTTCTGCTTTCCAAACGTTCCAGCATCCTGTTAGCAGCGTCTGTCTGTGTCTCCAGGTTCTCCTGTGGCAGAGAAAGTGGAAGAGAGCTGTGCCGGAGCACCAAGCTGGACTCCTCCCTGCTGCTCTGCCTGTTTAAAGGAGGGACTAGTAGACAAGAAGATGCTGGAGGAGACGTTTCCCCACCATCATCACCACACTCTACTGCATCTCAGCTCCTCGTCCTTTGGTCTCCACAGCTGCACCGCCTCTTCTTCTTGTGGATGTGCCGTGGAGCACCGTCTTCAGGAGGAGAAAGACAGTGGAAGCAGCAGCTGCTGCTGTACCAGAGCGAGGACCCCCACCAGAGACTAAAGCCAGCGGCAGGTGGTGCTTTACCCCTGCAGCAAGTGTGACCGCACATCCAACGCTGCCATGACTGTGCAGCTGGATGTGCGGTCACATGAGAAAAAAAGACTGACAAAAAAAGACTCTAAAGGCAATAAAAGTTTATTTCATTTGAAAAATAAATGTTTTCAATAAAAAGTTTGTGTTTCACTGTTTTTTTCTGAACGAGCAGTTCTGAGTTGTTTAAAAAATGGCTTGAATGAAGGTTTGATCATAGAAACATTTGAAAGAAAAGGATGTGAAGAAGAAGTTTGCAACAAATCTAAACGCATAGACTGTACTTTACAAGCATAAACACAACATGAGGTTTCTGAAGCAAAGAAAGCAAAAGAAAAGCAGCGAAAAAGACGGCATAAAAAATCTTTACAACGACTTGTGGATCCACATCTTCTCTCAAAGCTTATGCTTTAAATAATGATCCCTTTTTGCTTCAAGTTGTTCATCAAATCTGAAAAAGAAGCAGAAAACAACACAAACTGTTTACACAAAGACTTCACATCACAATGAGGCTCAGACTCTATTCTCAGTCATCCAAAACCCCTCAATCCAACATCTGAGTGACATCATTTGTACCTTACATGCACTTTACAAACTCCTTTTTTCACGGAAATCATTTCAGACACATTTGTGAATATCTTTTAGATTTTTTTTTAATCTTACAAATGTTTCACATCACTTTGAGGCTCTGAATCTGTCTGCAGTTCATTCAAAACACCTCATTCAACATCTGTCACCATCAGAGTTTATTTACAAACTCCGTTTTGCACTGAAGTCGTTTTCAAAACCTTTGTATATATTTTACACATTTTTCTGCAAGTCGATGCTATTTGAAACCTTCTGTGTGATTGTCCAAGGCGGGTCTAGAACTGCTCTTGCCCCCCATAACCCTCTTCCCCCCAACGACCTCCCCATCCTCCCCTCCTGCTCCCACAGAGAAAAAAGGGGACCATCCTTCCTTCTGGATGGTCCTGAAGACTTTTTCACTTCCTGTTCTTTAGAATGTTTTTCTAATTAAACTCAATGTTGTGACAAACCCCTATAGAAACTCATTTTTCTACTATTCAGTACCTGTTTTTAAAAAAAGAAAGGAACCCAAGCATTGCAACTAAAATATTTCTTTTTATTTTAAAATATGTTTAAAAAAACTTTTAACAGTCTACTTTTTCTGTGTTCTTTTCATGAGTTCCCTCCATTCCTCCACACTCTTGCTGCCGACAGTTGCACAGTAAGACACCCCAGTAATCTGCCTGTGGCCGGTGTCCAGCCTTTTGGGCTGGCCACACTTTCTGCAGGTGTACTGCGCAACTTGTCGGCGGACTTTTGTTGCTGATGGAGGGCCCTGCTCTGGTGCTGGTGCTGCAGCTGCTGCTTCAGCCGCTTTCCTCCTTCGGAAAGCGGTGGTCCTGGGCACACGCTCAGAAGGAGGTGGTGGAGGAGCTTCAGGGTCGAGGAGGGGCGGCTGGGGAACAGCAGCAGATCCCATTTGTGGAGGCAGCTGCTCCTCAGGCATCTGGTAGTTGTAGGGCTGTCCCTGTTCCACCTGAACGAATGACAGCCCTTTAGCTGCAGGGAGAGGCTGCTGGGTAACAGCTGGAGCAGCAGGAAGGAGTCCAGCTTCCTGCTCCAGCACGGCCCTCTCCCATTTTCTCTGCCGGCAGGAGTACTTGAAGACACAAAGAGACGCTGGTACCGAGATACTGTGATTATGGTAAAGGTACCACAGACTGCAGAAGTTAAAGCTTTCACCACTGTGACAGGGTCCTCTGGTTCAGCTGAAACAGCTGAAGTCCGGTCTGAGCCATCAGCCTGGGATTCCTGAGGACTACAGTGTTCAAGGACTGCCTCCCTTGATGGCAACGTAGTCCCTCAAGACCAGGGACCAACGGGTCTTCAGAACTCCTCCGGTTCTTGTAGCAGACGGGTGGAGGCGGCAGAGCTGGCTACAAACGGCCTCCACCAGCCGGCTGGCGTCGGGCCACTTTGCTGGGCCAGCGTTCAGTCCCAGAAGGCCGCTGGAGTGATTTAGAAGCAATGACAGAAATGAATAAAAATGAAGCACATTTCAAAGCAAGTATAAGGCTTCCAGAAACACATCTCACCGTTGGAGACTCTCCTTCCCAGGACAGGAAGTGCTCTTCCCCTTTGCGGCCTTGAAACGACCTTTAGGCTGTCAGTCCTGGTACCTGGCAGGGTAGACGACCCGCCGTTTGTCACACTCTGGCAGGCGTTCCCAGAGTGCAACTATTCTGTCCACCCTGCTGTTGGAGATTACAGACAGACTCCTGATGTCCACCAGGGCCTTGGCCAGCTTCAGGACATGCCGGTATCCTGGCTGACCATCAGGACCATGAACCTCTTCCTGTGACAGAAGCAGGAGGACAGTTGGCAAACGCAAACCACAGAAATTCTGATAACCATACACAGTGTCAGATAGGTTGATAGATGATTCATGTTGTAGCTTTTACCTCAGAGTCTGAGGAGAGATGCTGACCAGAAGTCAGCGAGGTACCGGGACGGACATCCTCTTCGGGGGGGTAAGACAAACTGGATGGCTCAGACCTGCTGGTGCCAGCTGCTGTGTCAGAGGAGATGATGTCAGGCCCAGAGATGGTGGGGTCCTCATCAAGACGGAGAGCTCCGGTCATTTTTGTTGATCGATAATGAAGTCAGACCCACACCTCTGGTCTCTGTTGTGATTGTTCACCTGTGTAGGCAGCAGGTTTGGTGAAATCCTTAACCATCCGAAGACCAAGCACCCTTTGGCTCTTCAGGTTAAGGGCGTGCTTGAGGTGGCCACTGTAGGAGTGCAGAGGCGGCAGATGTTCCTCAGCTGCAGGTGGAGGTGCAGCAGCTGCTGCGCGGTCCTCGTTCCACCTCACCAGTCCATCTATCAGGAAGGCCTGGAAGTATTTAGGTCTCACAGACGTGCCTGAGGGAACCGCGTGAACATCAGAAATTAGGTTTACAGAAATTGCACATAAGGTCCAAGTTTCTACATTTACCACATCAAACTGAGCGGCACTTGCAGTTACCTGGGATGGGAGGTGGAGGTGGAAGGACTCCAGAGAGGTGGAACCTCTCACGCAGCGATACACTGGCAGGCTGACCCCGCCTTTGGTCAACCTGCCCGTCTCTGTGTAGAGCTGCACCCCCGGCCAGTCCTGGATGCAGCTAAGGTGCCTCCTCTGAGTGCTCCAGATCTCCTCCATGCGGAGAGCATCCAGCAACAGGATGTCCAGGGTGTCGCGTCCTGCCAGGCCGCTGAAGGTGTCCAGAAGGTTCTGGATGAGGAGTGCCGTCTCCTCAGCTCCACGTGTCCGACGACGACAGTGGAGCCGCCACTCCTCCTTGGAAACCCTCTGGATCACTTCCGCATCCGTCAGGCCGACCATCCCGTGCTTCCCCTCCAGCTCGGAGCGCTTTGCTTGTGTAAGACGGCGGGCATCTCCAGAGTCTACCTCAAAGATGCAGTGAGACAGCTGCCTCATGAAGGTGGGATAGAGCTGGTGGCTGTCAGTAGTGACACCTGATGCAAAGCGTCGCATCAGGTGTCAGATGTCAAGCCGAACCACCAGCTGCTCCCACTCCTACAAGACAAACATGAAAAGACCTTCAGGACAGAACTGTGTCCGACATGTCAGCAGTAATAAATACATGATGAGTCGGAGTTTGTACCGAAAACAAGGCAGCTGTCCGGCACACGCCGTCTCTGCTGCAGCAGTCACGGTCCACGTAGATGAGGTGGGGACCTTGGCGAGTTGATACCGCCTCATCAGCCCGGACGCCATCCTGGACAAACCCTCAGAGCCCTCAGAGCAGGTAAGGACGCTCATGAGGACCTGACCGTGCTCGTTGCCGATGTTGGTGGCCCAAGCGGCCGAGTCAGAGGCGGCTCCTGCGAGCTTCTTCGTCACCTGAACACAGATGTTTTTGCTAAGAACAGACTCCGAATGGTGTTTCAGAATCCACAGGAGGAAAACATTCCCAAACCTTCTTGGTGGAGTCCATTTTTAGGATGGATCCTAAGGTGGACGTGATCCTGGCCTTGTACTCGTCCAGCCGCGTCAGGACGTTGTAGCCGTACACCGTCAGCAGCCAGACGGGAGACGGCAGAGGGGGCATTGGGGGAGGCGGTGGAAACTGCCCCCTTGCGTTGCTCAAGGCCAGGAACTGCTCGCAGACGCCAAGGTAGTGGATGGCTCTCCGCATCCAGGAGTCTGAGTGCTGCTCCTGCAGGGTGTTGTACAGCTGGTTGGCACTATTTCCCAACGTGCGCGACCTGAGCTGCGCAATCACCCTTTGGTCACAGGAAAGCCTGCATCGACACAACCACAGCATAACAACATGTAGACAAAGGTTTACACACAAGCTAACACATGGTTCAATGTTGCCTCTTACTTGTACGTGAGCACAGCAGGAAACTGGCAGCTGTAGGTGGGGGCCAGTGGCCTTATGATGCCCTGTGACCACCCCCCGACCTTCTTCTTACACCGACGCCAATCCAGGTACTCAGTGGCCATGAGGTACCAGCCGTCCATATCCAGGACCCTCCGGATGGTCCTGTACAGCCCAGCCTTAGTCAAGGACCCGTCACACAGAGGCTGGGGGCACGTCAGCTGCAGACTCCAGATCCTGTGAGGCATCCACAGGAACAGTCGATACGCGAAGAACAGGTCAGGGGATGCGGGAGGCTGATGGTAGATCAGGCGGGGTTGAGGAGGGTTCCACCACAGATTCAGCTTAGTGGTGAGCCTAGACCTCCCTGAGCTGTCCCTGGTCAACAGAACCCGCCCGATCCACTGCTGCTGCTCTGTGGTGAGATCTGCCCGCCAGGACTCGGGCAGCAGCTGAAGAGACAACATGAAGCAGCGTTCATTTATGACTGCCGTTAGGGACACAGAGACACAAAAAACTTCATCTACAGTCGCATCACCTCAGCATCACCAGCAGACGGAGGTGGAGGGAGGGCTGCTGGAGCTGCTGCTCCTCAATTCCAGCCACAGGGAGAACCCTCTCCAAATGGCCGCTCTGCCCAGTAGAGGTGATGTCCTCATCAGGGGAAGGAGGTGGAGCAGCAGGAACCAAAAGAGGAGCCTGTACTTGTGAGGCTGAAACAGAAAGAACAGATCTGGGATTAAAAGAAAAGAAACAAACCAAATGAGAGACTCAAACGTGCTGGCAGAACTAAAAGGGAATGAATGAATTTCTAATGTGGAAGCTAGAAGAGGTCGATCAGATGAAAAGTTAATATTTGGCCCCTAATGCAAGACAGATGCTGAAATCAGAAAGAAGTGAAGCAATAGGAGAGAGGGTTGGTGTTCAGCTACAGATCATTTAGTATTTATGGTGAAGCTGGAGGTGGCGGTCAGTGAGAATCACCACTTTACCCCGTCAAAGTTTGAACCAAACACAAACTATTGTTCTGTTTCCAGTTCATCTCCTATCAGAATTATTTTCAAATAGAAGAAAAACAGCCGTTACCATCAGCTGATACATTCATGTGTTCAACATAACATACAAATGTGTCTGTTCTGCTACTTACACTCTATGTCAACGACTGCGCTGACCAGCTCCTTATCTGTGGGCTCCTCAAACAGTTTGGAGGAACAAGCTGGTGAAGAGGAGGCTGTACACCACGATACCACATGAAATGACTGATGACATGAAAGGATCTACTCTCTGCTTTGAATGTTTCTTTCTGATGTACCTGGAAATGCAGGTTTGTCCACCAGCTTCTTCACTTTTGCCTGCATTTCCACCACAGACAGAGAACGCCGGCCAAAGACGAAGGCTGTGAATCTGAAAACAAATCAGACGTTGCGAGTTCATTTATAGAAACACAAGCAAACTCACTGCAGTGGACAGCTTTGAGACTAAAACATCAAACCTATGTGCAGATTTAGCTGCCAGGCCTGATGGAACTGATGCAGAGCTGCTGCTGCTGCTGCTGCTTCTGCTGGGAGAGGTGTTAGTTGCAGCAACAGCAGCAGCTTTCTGTCTGTCTCTGGCCTTGACAAAGCGTACGGCGTTCTCCATCTGTGTTCCTGGAGCAGGAGTTTTCCTCCGCAGGCAGTTGACAAACCTGATAAAAAAATGAACAGAAGTGACGAGACACAGGTTCACCTGATGATGCAACATCAAACACTGCTGTTCTCCAGGTTCTCATAATGTGATGTTATTGTCAGTTACAGCTAAAAAGATCCATCAGCTCCTACTGATGACAAACTGTGTTACAACATATAATTCTCAGGGATCAAGTACCGAGTCTTCTTGGGGTCCTCAGACTCGTACAGGCTCTGCAGGGTCTCAAACTTGTAGTCCCCAAAGCCAACAAGGGCCAGTCCCTCCTGTCCAGGCTGAAGGGACCTCACCCGTGCCTCCTCAAACGCCTGGTGGAACCTGACCGCCTCCACAAAGTCAGGGAAGGCTGAAGAGTAACGGACCAGGCCGTCCTGCAGGTCCATTAGTTCTGTTAAAACCATCACACTTTGAACTAAGACAAATGAACCTCAGACACATAACCTTGCTGACCATCAGCGGGGACTGAGACCCTGTCCTCTCTCGCTCCTAGAATCAGTGTGCATCAGCATCTGTTAACATCACTGACTCTGAATGTGAACAAAAACATTTTCAAACTAGCCTGACATGTCAACCGATGAGAAAACTAGCAAGAACAAAACAAAGCAAAAACCCCACTGTTTTACAATTAATCGACTCATGTTTTGTTTCACAGAGAAGTGAAGCAACTTTTCCACAAATATCAACAGAAGTTCGGAACTTAAAAACTTCAATCTCGCGTTAAAATAAAGGAAAACCGACACTTTCGTTCGATCCCAAAGAAGGCAGCCATGACAGTAAACAGTGGGCGGGACGTAAGGAATTGGAACCAATTCTGCTCTCTGATTTGACGCCCCAAAGTTTGATACTTGAAATTGGAACAAATCCGGCTTCCTGATTGGTTGAGAAATTGGAACATTTGGAACAATTGGAACAGAGAAGATGAAGTCCAAAAAAGACTGACAAAAAAAGACTCTAAAGGCAATAAACGTTTATTTCAATTTTATTTGAAAAATAACTGTTTTCAATAAAAAGTTTGTGTTTCACTGTTTTTTTTTTTGAATGAGCAGCTCTGAGTTGTTTAAAAAAATGGCTTGAATGAAGGTTTGATCATAAAAACATTTAAAAGAACAGGATGTGAAGAAGAATTAAACAGGTCAACATCCTAAAAATAGATGTTTTCAACAAATCTAAAACCATAGACTGCACTTTACAAGCATAAACACAACATGATGTTTCTGAAGCAAAGAAAACAAAATAAGCAAGTGAAGAAGACGGCATAAAAAAGAATCTTTCCAACGACTTGTGGATCCACATCTTCTCTCAAAGCTTATGCTTTAAAAAAAGATCCCTTTTGGCTTCAAATTGTTCATCAAATCTGAAAAAGAAGCAGAAAACAACACAAACTGTTTACACAAAGACTTCACATCACTATGAGGCTCTGACTCTGTTCTCAGTAATCCAAAACCCCTCAATCCAACATCTGAGTGACATCATTTGTACCTTATATGCACTTTACAAACTCCTTTTTTCACTGAAATCATTTCAGACACATTTGTGAATATCTCTTAGATTTTTTTTAATCTTACAAATATTTCTCATCACCTTGAGCCTCTGAATCTGTCTGCAGTTCATTCAAAACACCTCATTCAACATCTGTCACCATCAGAGTTTATTTACAAACTCCTTTTTGCACTGAAATTCTTTTCAAAACCTTTGTATATATTTTACACATTTTTCTGCAAGTCGATGCTATTTGAAACCTTTTGTTTTGATTGTCCATCGCGGGTCTCGAACTCGCGACCTTCTCCTCTTGCCCCCCACACCCTCTTCCCTCTGACGAGCTCCCCCTCCCGTTTCAATGTTTTCAAGTGGAGGTTGAATTCTTCAGACGGCCCCTGAACGTCTCGGACAGGTCACATATCTGCTGGACTCTCTGCTTCGGAGCGAGTCCGTTCGCTGTTCGGCTTTTGTGCTTCTTGCCCGACTTCCTCCGAACTACCTGAGTCCAAATGAAGGTGAGGAGAAGAATTCTGCTTTTCGAGCTCCACACAGTTGACTGGGAGAAGACGACAAGCTCCGAGTGGCGGTTCAGTTCCACGAAATGTGAAACACGGTTTGGTTCTAACTAAAGACGACGGCCCCCATGTTTGCTCATTTATATAGCGATTTTGTTGGTTCCGTTTCTCGTAATAAGGAGTCATGAGGTTTTTATCCTAAGATCATTAATGTTTTCTTTAGATAGCTGCATCAAATTAGAACGTGAGAGAAGTTTCGGACCCACTAACTTGTCCCAGTTTCCACCTGTGTGAAATCACGTCTGAGGTCATTAATCAATAATAATAATATTGTAGCTGACTGTGTGTTTGCCGTCATTTCCTGTGTTTGGACGCTCGCTGCAGACAGAATCGCGGCAGCTGGAGATAAAAAGTTCAGTTATCGTCCATGAATGTGAACAAACGGAAGCGCGTTTTGGTGGAGCGGCTGATTTCTAATGAGACCAAACGTCGTTTGTCTTAGTGTGTTTGCTGTCAAGTAAAGTGATTTGATTTGTTTCAAATTCCGTTTATGCTTTTATTTGTTTATTTTTTACATTTGAGCCCATGATGAAGCTGACTTCTCACGTGTAGCGGTGAAACAGCGACACCGTGTGGCGGACAAATGACAGGTATTTTCAGCACTGCTGTTTTATTGAAACAAACTTTATTAACAAAACATACAAGGCATCAAAGAGAACAAACAGGGGGTTCACTCAAGCTAAAGTTTTTGCAGCTTTCAACTTCTTTGAATATTTGAGAGGTTTACTGTATTTTTTTGATTTCACAACTGAAAAGAAAAAGATAAGGTTTCATGTGGGTATATTAACATTTATACATATGTAATATGGCTAAAAGAAAATGTAAATCAAGTAAATAGATCTCATGTTTTCATATTCTTTACATAATAATTAAAAAATAATATGCTTCTAACAAAAAGAAACATGAAGAAAATGTTTTTTCTAGCAAGTTTCGTACACCAATCCAAAATGTTGCGATATATAAACAAGTCCAAAATAAACGTGTAACGGTTTCTGGATGACTAATACAAAAACAACAGCTGGTGTCAAAATCCTTTTGAAATCTATGAGAGATAAACAAAAATAAGCAGGAAAATATTTATACAATAAATTAAAAGAAAGTTTTCTTGTCTTGGAAGCTAAAAAATGTCTAGGGTAATATCCACATTTCTTTCCAGGGTAAATTAGAGATGATGCCGTTCCAAAAAGAAACGATATGTGGAGAAAAGGCATTCATTTGTTGAAACAGCCCACGGATGGATTTGTTATGTGACCGTATTTTCTGCACTACATGTAAATCTGACTTTATCTTCTTGTTTACGTTTAAAAGCATGATTTTTGAAGTTGATTTTAACCACCCAGGTACTCACGTGTATTCAAGGAATTCTTAGAGGCAGCAAAGAGGAGGAGAAGTCCGAAATTGGCAGAATTTGGTTTCGATCAGGAGCCGTCAGCTGCTCCTTAGAGCAGCGAGCCACTCTGGCTGGTATCCACACAACTGAAAGTGTATAATCCTGGTTTTATGGGTCCTTCCTTATTAAAGTCCTTTTGAGTTCTGATGGTTCTGTTGCTGGAAGCTGAACCACAGACTCCCGACTCAGAGCTGGTTTTTCTGCTGCGACTCGTCGCCTTCTCGTCCTGCTTGAAGGCAGCAGCAAAATGACGTCAGTCTGACCTGTTCAAAGCCGTTTTCTCTTTCTCCTCACAGATCCTTGTCTGACTCACATTCTCCACGCTTGTGTGTTACCACCAGCACATAGGGGTTGATTGGAGCTGCTGGGGGTTGTGAAAGGCTCACTGATCACCTTCTGGGGTTGTGGAGGGGGGGTGATGACTCTGCCTTTTGTTCTGGTGTTTCCAGCGTCCCAGTCACTTGTCTGACGTCACGCAACCCCTGTCTTTCTCCCAGCATGCATCTGAAATACATCAGAAAAAAACCCAAAGAAACATAAATTAACCAGTTCAGAACCATTGGAGTCAAACCTTCAATGGAGAAGTTGGATCTGAGATGATTGTGTTTCATGAGATCCATCAGATTTTCTCCTTGGATGGTTTCTATTCATTGTGGCCCCTGTAAAGTCCACAGTTGTCTTTTAGGACAGACCAGAGGCAGGTAAACAGCAGAGAAAGGGGCGCTTGAAAACAAACTGAGAGACATGGCCCCAAAATATATCCTGGTTAGATGTTAAAAACAGTTTTTCCAGGTAAATTCAGTCCAAAAATCTCATTTTAAAAAAGTCTTTTTAAAGAATCAAATGAATCCTCATAAAAAATAATAAAACTGGAACAAAATGCCTAAATTGTGAATTTTTCAGCGAATGTATGGGCTATAAAAACAGAAAAGACTTCATGCAAAATTCTCAGCCTAAAAGGATTTTGTTTGTTTGTTGAATGCGGTCGCTTAATCTGCATAAGCTGTTTGCTGAAAATGATAAAGCTGTTTGCATAGCGCTAAAGTTGCACAAAGTGCACAATGAGCTCCACATTAGCTCAAAAAAACCTCAGTAAATGCCAAAATAACCAAAAAAGCTAGCACAATGCTAAAATACTCACTCAAATCCAAGGTAGCCCAAAAAAAAACCCCAGTTGATGCTATATTATCCCAAAATGCTACCAAAATGCTAAATTACAACCTTAACTCCAAATTAGCCCATGAAACCCATGAAAATTAGCCAAAAAATCTAGCATGTTGCTAAACAACTAACCTAATGCCAAATTAACCCCAAAAACCTAAGTAGATGTTAGTTTAGCCAAAAAAGCTAGCACGTTTCTACAATACTAGCTTAACCCCAACATAGCCCAAAGAACCTCAGTAGATGCTAAATTGGCCAAAAAAGTTAGCATGTTGCTAGAATATTAGTTTAACCTAAAAGTATTAGTACAAGCATGAATGTCCTGAACGGGCTGAATGATTTGATACCAATATTGCATACATTTTCAAAGTGCACAGAGAATGTGAAGCAATGTGCGCCACCGTGGAGTTCATCTTCTCTGTTCCAATTGTTCCAAATGTTCCAATTTCTCAACCAATCAGGAAGCCGGATTTGTTCCAATTTCAAGTATCAAACTTTGGGGTGTCCAATCAGAGAGCAGAATTGGTTCCAATTCCTTACGTCCTGCCCACTGTTTAATGTCATGGTTGCCGTCTTTGGGATCGAATGTAAGTGTCGGTTTTCCTTTATTCTAACGCGAAATTGACGATTTTAAGTTCCGAACTTCTGTTGATATTTGTGGAAAAGTTGCTTCACTTCTCTATGACGTGTTTTTGTAAAACATGAGCCGATTAATTGTAAAACAGTGGGGTTTTTGCTTCGTTTTGTTCTTGCTAGTTTTCTCATCGGTTGACATGTCAGGCTAGTTTGAAAATGTTTTTGTTCACATTCTGAATCAGTGATGTTAACAGATGCTGATGCACACTGATTATAAAATGATTAGAAGACAAAGAGCTTTATTACAAAGTTCACCATGAACTCGTTCTTCATGAAGATGTTACGTTTTTATTCCAGTTTATCAAGTCAAAATGCTGAACCTGTAATGATGTTTTCTTCTGTTTTGCCACAAAAGTGAATTTGCTGAACGTGCAAACAATAGCTGTAAGTTCAAGTTTCTTCTAAAATGTTTTCTCTTTCTAACTTTTCTCATTTTTTCATCACAATTTCTGGAGTTTTTCACTGGTCTTCGCTTTGTTTAGAGAGAACATCCAGTCTTCAGGAGGAGCGTCCCATTGGACGCTACTGAAAGCCTCAAATGAGGCTAAAGCCCTGGGGCCCCAAAGGAGAGCCACAGGGCCAAAACACTGGAGGAGGTGGAGAAGGAGGCGCGAGGGTGGGGATATCAACAACCCCACCCTGGTGCTGAGCCGCTGGAAGATCCAGTTATGGAAATACCAGGACAAGACCTTCCACTGGCTGCTGGAAAACTACGTGGGCTACGCCATCAACCTGGTGTCCTTCCACCAGAAGGAGCGAGAGAGGACAGGGTCTCAGTCCCCGCTGATGGTCAGCAAGGTTATGTGTCTGAGGTTCATTTGTCTTAGTTCAAAGTGTGATGGTTTTAACAGAACTTATGGACCTGCAGGACGGCCTGGTCCGTTACTCTTCAGCCTTCCCTGACTTTGTGGAGGCGGTCAGGTTCCACCAGGCGTTTGAGGAGGCACGGGTGAGGTCCCTTCAGCCTGGACAGGAGGGACTGGCCCTTGTTGGCTTTGGGGACTACAAGTTTGAGACCCTGCAGAGCCTGTACGAGTCTGAGGACCCCAAGAAGACCCGGTACTTGATCCCTGAGAATTATATGTTGTAACACAGTTTGTCATCAGTAGGAGCTTATGGATCTTTTTAGCTGTAACTGACAATAACATCACATTATGAGAATCTGGAGAACAGCAGTGTTTGATGTTGCATCATCAGGTGAACCTGTGTCTCGTCACTTCTGTTCATTTTTTTATCAGGTTTGTCAACTGCCTGCGGAGGAAAACTCCTGCTCCAGGAACACAGATGGAGAACGCCGTACGCTTTGTCAAGGCCAGAGACAGACAGAAAGCTGCTGCTGTTGCTGCAACTAACACCTCTCCCAGCAGAAGCAGCAGCAGCAGCAGCAGCTCTGCATCAGTTCCATCAGGTCTGGCAGCTAAATCTGCACATAGGTTTGATGTTTTAGTCTCAAAGCTGTCCACTGCAGTGAGTTTGCTTGTGTTTCTATAAATGAACTCGCAACGTCTGATTTGTTTTCAGATTCACGGCCTTCGTCTCTGGCCGGCGTTCTCTGTCTGTGGTGGAAATGCAGGCAAAAGTGAAGAAGCTGGTGGACAAACCTGCATTTCCAGGTACATCAGAAAGAAACATTCAAAGCAGAGTGTAGATCCTTTCATGTCATCAGTCATTTCATGTGGTATCATGGTGTACAGCCTCCTCTTCACCAGCTTGTTCCTCCAAACCGTCTGAGGAGCCCATAGATGAAGAGCTGGTCAGCGCAGTCGTTGACATAGAGTGTAAGTAGCAGAACAGACACATTTGTATGTTATGTTGAACACATGAATATATCTGCTGATGTTAACGGCTGTTTTTCTTCTATTTGAAAATTATTCTGATAGGAGATGAACTGGAAACAGAACAATAGTTTGTGTTTGGTTCAAACTTTGACGGGGTAAAGTGGTGATTCTCACTGACCGCCACCTCCAGCTTCACCATAAATACTAAACGATCTGTAGCTGAACACCAACCCTCTCTCCTATTGCTTCACTTCTTTCTGATTTCAGCATCTGTCTTGCATTAGGGGCCAAATATTAACTGTTCATCTGATCGACCTCTTCTAGCTTCCACATTAGAACTTCATTCATTCCCTTCATTCATTCCCCCAGCACGTCTGAGTCTCTCATTTGGTTTGTTTCTTTTCTTTTAATCCCAGATCTGTTCTTTCTGCTTCAGCCTCACAAGTACAGGCTCCTCTTTTGGTTCCTGCTGCTCCACCTCCTTCCCCTGATGAGGACATCACCTCTACTGGGCAGAGCGGCCATTTGGAGAGGGTTCTCCCTGTGGCTGGAATTTAGGAGCAGCAGCTCCAGCAGCCCTCCCTCCCCCTCCATCTGCTGATGATGCTGAGGTGATGCGACTGTAGATGAAGTTTTTTGTGTCTCTGTGTCCCTAACAGCAGTCATAAATGAACGCTGCTTCATGTTGTCTCTTCAGCTGCTGCCCGAGTCCTGGCGGGCAGATCTCACCACAGAGCAGCAGCAGTGGATCGGGCGGGTTCCGTTGACCAGGGACAGCTCGGGGAGGTCTAGGCTCACCACTAAGCTGAATCTGTGGTGGAACCCTCCTCAACCCCGCCTGATCTACCATCAGCCTCCCGCATCCCCTGACCTGTTCTTCGCGTGTCGACTGTTCCTGTGGATGCCTCACAGGATCTGGAGTCTGCAGCTGACGTGCCCCCAGCCTCTGTGTGACGGGTCCTTGACTAAGGCTGGGCTGTACAGGACCATCCGGAGGGTCCTGGATATGGACGGCTGGTACCTCATGGCCACTGAGTACCTGGATTGGCGTCGGTGTAAGAAGAAGGTCGGGGGGTGGTCACAGGGCATCATAAGGCCACTGGCCCCCACCTACAGCTGCCAGTTTCCTGCTGTGCTCACGTACAAGTAAGAGGCAACATTGAACCATGTGTTAGCTTGTGTGTAAACCTTTGTCTACATGTTGTTATGTTGTGGTTGTGTCGATGCAGGCTGTCCTGTGACCAAAGGGTGATTGCGCAGCTCAGGTCGCGCACGTTGGGAAACAGTGCCAACCGTCTGTACAACACCCTGCAGGAGCAGCACTCAGACTCCTGGATGCGGAGAGCCATCCACTACTTTGGCGTCTGCGAGCAGTTCATGGCCTTGAGCAACGCAAGGGGGCAGTTTCCACCGCCTCCCCCAATGCCCCCTCTGCCGTCACCCGTCTGGCTGCTGACGGTGTACGGCTACAACGTCCTGACGCGGCTGGACGAGTACAAGGCCAGGATCACGCTTTAACTTCTGCAGTCTGTGGTACCTTTACCATAATCACAGTATCTCGGTACCAGCGTCTCTTTGTGTCTTCAAGTACTCCTGCCGGCAGAGAAAATGGGAGAGGGCCGTGCTGGAGCAGGAAGCTGGACTCCTTCCTGCTGCTCCAGCTGTTACCCAGCAGCCTCTCCCTGCAGCTAAAGGGCTGTCCTTGGTTCAGGTGGAACAGGGACAGCCCTACAACTACCAGATGCCTGAGGAGCAGCTGCCTCCACAAATGGGATCTGCTGCTGTTCCCCAGCCGCCCCTCCTCGACCCTGAAGCTCCTCCACCACCTCCTTCTGAGCGTGTGCCCAGGACCACCGCTTTCAGAAGGAGGAAAGCGGCTGAAGCAGCAGCTGCAGCACCAGCACCAGAGCAGGGCCCTCCATCAGCAACAAAAGTCCGCCGACAAGTTGTGCAGTACACCTGCAGAAAGTGTGGCCAGCCCAAAAGGCTGGACACCGGCCACAGGCAGATTACTGGGGTGTCTTACTGTGCAACTGTCGGCAGCAAGAGTGTGGAGGAATGGAGGGAACTCATGAAAAGAACACAGAAAAAGTAGACTGTTAAAAGATTTTTTAAACATATTTTAAAATAAAAAGAAATATTTTTGTTGCAATGCTTGGGTTCCTTTCTTTTTTTAAAAACAGGTACTGAATAGTAGAAAAATGAGTTTCTATAGGGGTTTGTCACAACATTGAGTTCAATTAGAAAAACATTCTAAAGAACAGGAAGTGAAGAAGTCATCAGCACCATCCAGAAGGAAGGATGGTCCCCTTTTTTCTCTGTGGGAGCAGGAGGGGAGGAGGGGGAGGTCGATGGGGGGGGAGAGGGTTATGGGGGGCAAGAGCAGTTCTAGACCCGCCTTGGACAATCACACAGAAGGTTTCAAATAGCATCGACTAGCAGAAAAATGTGTAAAATATGTACAAAGGTTTTGAAAAGAATTTCAGTGCAAAACGGATTTTGTAAATAAACTCTGATGGTGACAGATGTTGAATGAGGTGTTTTGAATGAACTGCAGACAGATTCAGAGCCTCAAAGTGATGTGAAACATTTGCAATATTAAAAAAAAATCTAAAAGATATTCACAAATGTGTCTGAAATGATTTCAGTGAAAAAAGAAGTTTGTAAAGTGCATATAAGGTACAAATGATGTCACTCAGATGTTGGATTTAGGGGTTTTGGATGACTGAGAATAGAGTCTGAGCCTCATTGTGATGTGAAATCTTTGTGTAAACAGTTTGTGTTGTTTTCTGCTTCTTTTTCAGATTTTTCAGACAACTTGAAGCCAAAAGGGATCATTTTTTAAAGCATAACCTTTGAGAGAAGGATCCACAAGTCGTAAAGATTTCTTATGCCGTCTTCTTCACTGCTTTTATTTTGCTTTCTTTGCTTCAGAAACCTCATGTTGTGTTTATGCTTGTAAAGTAAAGTCTATGCGTTTAGATTTGTTGCAAACTTCTATTTTTAGGATGTTGAATTGTTTTGTTCTTTTTCACATCCTTTTCTGTCAAATGTTTCTATGATCAAACCTTCATTCAGCCATCTTTTAAACAACTCAGAGCTGCTCGTTCAGAAAAAAACAGTGAAACACAAACTTTTTATTGAAAACATTTATTTTTCAAATGAAATAAACTTTTATTGCCTTTAGAGTCTTTTTTTGTCAGTCTTTTTTTCTCATGTGACCGCACATCCAGCTGCACAGTCATGGCAGCGTTGGATGTGCGGTCACACTTGCTGCAGGGGTAAAGCACCACCTGCCGCTGGCTTTAGTCTCTGGTGGAGGTCCTCGCTCTGGTACAGCAGCAGCTGCTGCTTCCACTGTCTTTCTCCTCCTGAAGACGGTGCTCCACGGCACATCCACAAGAAGAAGAGGCGGTGCAGCTTTGGAGAACAAAGGACGAGGAGCTGAGATGCAGCAGAGTGTGGTGATGATGGTGGGGCAACGTCTCCTCCAGCATCTTCTTGTCTACTAGTCCCTCCTTTAAACAGCCAGAGCAGCAGGGAGGCGTCCAGCTTGGTGCTCCGGCACAGCTCTCTCCCACTTTCTCTGCCACAGGAGAACCTGGAGACATGGACAGACGCTGGTAACAGACACGCTTCCTCAGGACCCCTCGATCCATCCATCCATCCATGTATCCATCCATCCATCTTTCCATCCATTCATCCATGCGTCGATCCATCCATCCATCCATGCTTCCATTCATCCATCTATCCATCCATCTATCCATCTATTCATCCATCCATCCATCCATCCATGCGTCCATTCATCCATCTATCCATCCATCCATCCATCCATCCATCCATCCATCCATCCATCCATCCATCCATCCATCCATCCATAAGTCCATGCATCCATGCATCCATGCATCCATGCATCCATGCATCCATTCATCCATCCATGCATTCATTGCGGGCGCTGAACGGCAGTTGAACAGCAGTTGAACGGCAGTTGTACGGCAGTTGAACGGCAGTTGTACGGCAGTTGAACGGCAGTTGTACAGCAGTTGAACGGCAGTTGTACGGCAGTTGTACGGCAGTTGAACGGCAGTTGTACGGCAGTTGTACGGCAGTTGAACGGCAGTTGTACGGCAGTTGAACGGCAGTTGTATGGCAGTTGAACGGCAGTTGAACGCCAGTTGAACGGCAGTTGTACGGCAGTTGAATGGCAGTTGAACGCCAATTGAACGGCAGTTGAACGGCAGTTGTACGGCAGTTGAACGGCAGTTGTACGGCAGTTGAACGGCAGTTGTATGGCAGTTGAACGGCAGTTGAACGCCAATTGAACGGCAGTTGTACGGCAGTTGAATGGCAGTTGAACGCCAATTGAACGGCAGTTGAACGGCAGTTGTACGGCAGTTGAACGCCAATTGAACGGCAGTTGAACGGCAGTTGTACGGCAGTTGAATGGCAGTTGTACGGCAGTTGAACGGCAGTTGTACGGCAGTTGAACGGCAGTTGTATGGCAGTTGAACGGCAGTTGAACGCCAATTTAAGGGCAGTTGTACGGCAGTTGAATGGCAGTTGAACGCCAATTGAACGGCAGTTGAACGGCAGTTGTAAGGCAGTTGAACGGCAGTTGAACGCCAATTGAACGGCAGTTGAACGGCAGTTGAACGCCAATTGAAAGGCAGTTGTACGGCAGTTGAACGGCAGTTGAACGCCAATTGAACGGCAGTTGAACGGCAGTTGAACGGCAGATGTACCGCAGTTGAACGGCAGTTGAACGGCAGTTGAACGGCAGTTGAACGGCAGTTGAACGCCAATTGAACGGCAGTTGTACGGCAGTTGAACGGCAGTTGTACGGCAGTTGAACGGCAGTTGAACGGCAGTTGAACGGCAGTTGAACGGCAGTTGTATGGCAGTTGAACGGCAGTTGAACGCCAATTGAACAGCAGTTGTACGGCAGTTGAACGGTAGTTGTACGGCAGTTAAACGGCAGTTGTACGGCAGTTGAACGGCTTTGTGCTCGGCTGCTTCTGGCTGCTTCCAGCTGCTTCCGGCTGCTGCAGGTGTTTGTGTCACGTGGTTCGCATCCACAGGTGTTTGACGGTCCAACAGCTCGAACCACTTTACTACTCACGTCAGAGGAAGCCGGTTTCTAGGAAAGAGCTACCGGGCAAATACTCTACAACCATTCATTTCAGTCTTTACTGAAAAAAAAATACAACTTTTTAATCATGAATGTCGGTAATGCGGCGCTGCGTTTGGATACTTTTAGATGAAGTGTTGGAACAAATCAATTATTTTTGTCGAATCAATTAAAGACTTTCAACTTGGAGGCAGTATATGTTGTTTTTATTCCCGATGTAACCGTGAATATTTTAGCGTCATTTTAATAAGAAGCAGTAAGAATCCATTTTCAGGACAGTGCTTTTATTTAAAAAAGCTCCTTTTCTGAATGAACAATGATAATGCAGTGCTTTGTTTTAAAAAGGAACCCATCATGGGCATGTCATCTGTTCTTCTTCATCTCAGCTGGCTGGATGTTGGAGGTTTCATCTTCAACAGTGTTTTATTTGGTGACTGCTGTTCAGGATACTTTGGATTTTTTCCCCATAACTTTATCTTGACCAAAAAATCTCATTTACCGTTCTATACATCGAGGCAGAGTCTGGAGGCTGTTTTTCTTTCAGTTTCATCGAAGCGTTCCTGTAAATCAAGATGCCTTAGATATTTCTCTTCCTTCACATTTTGAAGACCTGTAAAAAATAAAACAGATTTAGGATCATGACCAAACGGGAGTTTTTCATTCTCCTGTTAAGAAGCGGATGACTCTGGGACAGTGGGAGAAAGTTGATTGATTTTTCTTTGTGTTTTGAAGACTCCACACAGATGATCCCAGAGTTGTGTATCCATCCAAACGAGCAGGAGTCATCCTCAGCCCTCGTGATGGGTGATCCAGCAGTGAGGAAGGTGGTCAGCGATATCATTTGTTCTTCTGAGGATCGGAGGTCTTACAGAGGCCTGGAGTTATCCAATGGTTTGAAGGTCTTGCTGATCAGTGACCCGTCCACTGACAAATCCTCTGCTGCTTTGGATGTCAACATAGGTAAAGGCTTCTTATGTCTTTCCAACAACTCACCAAGATTTGTATTTAAATCTTTTTAATAAAGTGGTCCCCTATATCATAAAAACATCTATTTTTAGCTCTGAATGACATCAAGTTTCACTCTGATCATTATTTGGTTGGTTTTAAAATCTTTCCCAGTGGTCTTTTCATTACGATAATGCTGCTTTTAAGTTAAAAAAAAAAAAACTGTCGTTTTCTAGCACTGATGAGAACGTCTCCTCTGAGTTGTGGGCAGGACTGCTGGTGCAGAGCAACAGTAGGGTGCAGTGACCCGCCCATGTGATCTTTTTCAAACTGCTTTTGTCATCTGCTCCTGATTCACAATGATCTGAATAAAGGAAAAGCTTAGAAATACAGTTTGAAGTGTCATTTTCTATATATGTCCTCCATAAAAAAGGCTACAAAACATGATAAAAACACAATGTGTGAGACACAATAAAGACACAATACACTGTGAGGACTCAATAACTGAGGAACTGAACCTTAATAGGCGGACAGGCCAGCTTTGCGACAGACTTTTATTTTAGTTAAAAATGTAAAAATCAATTCGTCTTTTCCTGGGTAATAAACTGAGGCTTGAAACCAAACCATCTGGAGAAGGTACAGATGTCCGTCAGGAGCTTCTGAAATTCCACTCCGCGTATTACTCTGCTAATCTGATGGGTCTCTGTGTGTTAGGACGAGGTAGAGTGATGCTTTAATCTCACCACCTTTGCAGCTCTGTGCTTCATTCAGTGGTTAATTTACAGTGAAATTGTTAGCGATGTTTTAGATCATGATCAAGAATTCCCATTGTTGTGCTTTTCTTCAGTTCCTAAACCACATGGGAGCTTAGTCACTTCCTTCTTTATGCTTTAGAGTTACTTGATGAGCTAATGTCCACAGTGGTGAAGTTGTTTGGAAAAGTCCAGAACAAAAGTGTTCCTATCCCAGCATTCCTTGAGCACCCTTTCCAAGGAGAACAGCTGAAGGTAAGTCATGTGATGTTTGAAGTCACCTCAAACGTCTGGAGGTGACTTAGCGCCTCCAGACAGCTCTAAAGAACTGTTTTTTATTCAAATGTTCTGTTTCCTTGAATATGTTTACCTTCATGTTTCTTTTCTTGTTCAGCAACTCTACAAAGTGGTTCCAGTCAAAAACATCAGGAAGTTACACGTGACCTTTCCTATCCCAGACTTACAGAAGTTTAATAAATGGAAGCCTGGACATTATCTGGCTCATCTGATGGTTCATGAAGGAGCCGGAACTCTGTTTGCTGTCCTGAAATCAAAAGGTACACGTGCCGCTGCAGAACACTGACAATGTGTGAGAAATGTGATCTACATTCTATTCCCTCCATGTGTAGACATGCATGGATGTAAACGCTGACATGTTCATCTAGAAAATAACCCTGTTGTGATAAATAATGTCAAGGCTGGTTGGACTCTCTTCTTGGAGGACCAAAGGAAGGAGCAGGAGGTTTTATGTTTTTTGTCGTTAAGATGGATTTGACTGTGGAGGGCCTCTGTGAGTCACTCATTTGATTCTTTCTGCTGCTTTTTGATTGGTTCAGTTTGCTTGGAGAGCAATTACTTCATTTCCATCATGCAGTGAATTATGATCTGCTGTTTCAGTGCACGTCCAGGACACCATTCTCCACCTGTTCCAGCACAGTCAGAAACTGTGCATAGATGGGCCACAACAATGGGTGTTTGAAGAATGCAAGGTTCAATACATACATAATCATTGTTTTTAGAGGATAACTTCACCCTGGTTACCTGTCAGTACAGTGGAGGAAATAAGTATTTGATCCTGCAGTGATTTGTAGAAATTGACAGCTTGTCATTGTAATGGTGTGTTAATGTGAACAGGAACAGATAGAAAATCACAAAGAAATTCAAGAAATTCACTTTAAAGAATTGAGGGAAATATGTATCGTTGGAATCAAAAGTTTGGGCACCCCGGAGAAAATGTTCTATTATTGTGCAAATAAAGAACCCAAGAAAAGACTGAAAATCTTCTAAAGACATCAGTTAAAAGATGAGATGATCTTTTATTATGTCAACCGACCCGGATCATAAAAAAGTATCTTTTAATGTCCACAGTGACTTTCATACCACCAACTCCATGGACTATGAGTCTATGGTTTCACTTCTGAGGTTCAATCGTTCAGCCGCCTCATGTGTGAGATAATTCGTGTCTGATGCAACGTCGATTAGAGTGCCGAGTCTTTAACCTGCGTTGGCTGTGACCTCAAGAAGCATCATGATGACGGCCGTTCTTCCAAGTCATATTTCTCCAGAAAACTTTGCTGATTCAATTCATGTGTCTTAGACACAGTGTTGGAAAAGACATTGCGGCATTGCTCTGCAAACTCAGGTGAGAGTCTTCTGACAAACTCTTCTTGACATCAATCAGTGCGGCTCCTCCTGTTGCCTCCTCCCACTGTGCTGACTTTGGTCTTTTGTTTCAGGCACAGGCAAACATGATGCTCTGCTGTCTGTGGGTCTTTACAACTTGGTATGAAGCAGAGAAATACAGTTTTACAGTGCTCATCCTCGGAGTGAACCTTCAGACATCTCCTGCATACTCCCAGTCTTCTCACAGCATCATTTTTCTCTGACAGTTTGAGTGTGTGGACGTTTCTGCAGAAGTACAGCTTCTTTTTGTGTTTGCTGTCCCTGCAGACGACACACCCTAGAGATTGGCATTGGATTGAGGTTTTGGTGGGTCTTCAATCAGTTGGTCCAGCTGTTCATTTATAGCTTCCTGGCTCTTTAGAAAGGTAAGGAGACAGTCAAATCGGCGATCCTCATTGCTGCCATTTTCTGACACATACAGAAGCCACTCCTTCTTCAGCACATCTGGGAGTTTGCTCTCAATCAATCTGGTCACAAGTGGGTTCTTAATGGCGCCAGTTTCCCCAAGGTCACTCAAATCCAGGAGGGCTTTCTCAACAGACTGTATCAGTCCAATTATTTTCTTTGGTTGCTGGATCCTGATGGCTGGGATCCTTTGCAGTTTCTCTTCAATCTCTATGGCAATTATGGTTTTGTTCCCAACTCCGTTCCCAAGAACACGGAAAATGTTCTCTGCTGTTTTGCAGCTTGACAGGCGTAGGTCTTTTGCAGTTGTTTCATCAATGCTATCAAGAAGTTGATAGACCCCTCTATGTCTGCTACTGTTTCAGCATAACCAGACTAAATTAACAACTTCAGACAAAAGTGGATTACAAACAAATCTCGTACCTCACAAGAGGCACCAATAGCTTCCTTCAGGTTCAGGTTCCTTCTCCTCAGGGCTTTTGGAGCTTCTGCTTCAGGCCCGCTTTTTCACTGTCAAGTGTTTCTTCATTTAACTGTGTGGTTTCTCACACTTGAAAAGATGGGATTCTTATCAAAGAATAAATGTAGAAGGATTCACTCAAAAATATGTATTTATTACAGCTGTAGCAGCAACATCAGCTTTGTATTTGTAGTTTAACTTTGAGTTTGACTTTTTCTTTGAGATTGACTTTGACTTAACTTTGAAGTTGTGTTTTGACTTCTCTTTGGATTTGACTTTGAGGTTTCCTTAGTGCTTTCCTTTCTATTTCTCTTTGGGCTTGACTATTTACTTCACTTTGCCTTTGAGCTTGCCTTTGAGGTGAAAAACCGGCTGCCTCTTCAGTGTTTTCAGTTGGTGTCCCTTTCCACAGTATGGAGTTTTAGTAAAAAAACTTCGGCCTTAGCTTGTATGTCCTGTTGGCTCCTGGTACACAGCACAGTGGAAGCACAAGCTGCTAATCAGTGTCAAGTTCCACCTGGTGTCATGCTGGGAAGGTGCGGGGCCAGCAGAGGAGGAGGCGGACCGGCTGATCACCAAAACATACATAACAATTTTGATATATTTTTATCTGACAGCAGGACATACGTCCTTTCAAAATAAAATCCAGTGTCAAAAAAGATCCTCCTGAAGCAGTAAATGACCTGCACTTATTCTTATGCAATTCTCTCCATTAAGAACTTTGCTTGTGAGCAGAAACTAGAGTTACTGCTGTGCAAAAGAAAACAGAAAATGTGCTTTACATTTAGTCTAATAATAAACGGTAGATGTTCCTCAGTCATCTGACATGCATTTTGGAAGATTGATAAAGCATTTACAGCCTCTTAAATTAGTGTGATGTCAGGAGTGGTTAAAAACCAGCTTATTTACTATTGTAATATCACCTCATCAAAAATAAACTTAAACAACAAAATGTAAGTAGCAAAGCCATTATTGATACACAATAAGAAACAAGTCAGGTTACTTTGAAGCTCCATGCAGAAGCTGCTGATGAAACATTTTAACACAAGGACATTTTGAACAAACAGAAAAACTCAAACTTATGGCAACAACTCCAGAGCAACGAGTGAGCCCCTCCCCACTGTGGAGCCTCAAGCTGTTCATTATTCAATAAATAAATAGGATCTCGTGCAATCAGAAACTCACGTGCCAGAAGTTGATTCCCTGATTGGTTGAGGACACTTAACCACCTCCCCAGAGTTCCGATTTTTTTGTAATTCTAGTCAGTCTGCGGCTAAATACTTTTAGCACCAATTAAAAAACATAGGGGAGGAGTCCAGCCTCCCTGGGCTATTTCCCAGGGAGAATGAGGAGTGTGATTCCTAGGTAGTTGGAACACACCCTCCAGTCCCCATTCTAGAAAATGGGACCATCTCTCCAGTCTACCCGTCCAAAAGTACTGTCCCCGACTGCCAAGCACTGCTGCAGGGACATATCAACCACTGGATTGTGTTCCCTTGTGGTTGCATTTAGTTTTAAGAATTAGGGGAATGGAACGTTTTTGGGTCAGAGGGAAACCTACAGCTCCAGGATAAAAACCCTTTAGGTAAAATGCACATTTTTTATTGTTTCTGTCTATTCATCTTCTTCCTGTCATCCGGGTGGCAAAGATAGCCAGACTTCTCTCTCCTCGGCCACGTCCTCCAGCCAAGTGTTTTGTCTACCTTTGGTCTAGTCGTCTTGCCTTCCACCTCTAACTTTGTCTGTTGTGTTGTTAAGGAACGCCTGGACTTCCCATCCTGACGCCTCCTGCCTGCAGTCAGCTCCTGAACACCCTCCAAGTCCTCTGCACCTCCCTGGCTATCTCTTGAATCCAACTTTCTGCCTGCACTCCCTGTTGTCCTGCATTTTTGGGTCCACCTACACAACTCTGACAATTGATGTACAGAGCTCTGAAATGCTGGCCTGAGGGGAGGAGTCTAAACTGACTGTATTTGGGGTTTGAGGTGGATTGTGAAGATTTGACCTGCCTATTTCCTAACCCGGACCAGTACAGGTCCTGGATTGAGGGGAAGTTTCAGCCCTGAGGGTTTTCTGCAGCCTGTCCCTGTCATGTCTGGTTGCAGATCCAGATTGGATTATTGCAATGTAGAAGATGGTCAGCAGCACCTGTGGCAGGATGAACTTCCTTTAATTGACACAGAAAATACAACCTCTGCTTTGTGGGAGATACACTGCAGGTCCTGTGAGATGGTGAACCCTAGAAACCTGTGTGAGACTATTGAGGGAGCTGTTCTGTTGAAGACTGTGGGGGTTTCTTCCTGAAGTCCACTGTCATCTTCACTGTTTTCAGTGGGTTTAGCTCCAGGTGGTTCTGGCTGCTCCAGAGGACGAGCCGCTCCACTTCTCTCATGTTTGTAGACTCGTCACTGACTTTGATTTGCTGCTACTGACCCAGAGGTTCATATCCTTTGTTATCTTTATGTCTGCAAACAAGTTTGATCAGGAGGAGGGAGGTTTCAGACGTGTGCTGTGTTAAGTTCATTCTAAAAAGTAATTGATTACTTTACTTAGCTACTGGATCAAAATTGTAATCAAATTACTTTACTCAATACTTATTTGAAAATGTAATTCCCTACTCGTTAGTTGACTTTTTTCCACTCATATACAAATTCTACAGGATAGAGGAGTTTTGCACAAAGAAGATCCTCTTGTCTTTCATTTAACAGGCTACTTTGAAAAAGATTTTTCATTTCAATAGGACTTATGTGGTTAAACAAAGGTAAATACACAACAATCAAGTAAAAAGTGTCATTTTAAAGTAATAATCTTGTGCAAAGTATGAACATGGTTGAAGACATAACCTGGTTTTATTCAAATTTAGATCACGGTGTGAAAAAAGACACAAAAATAAGTTACAACATACTTTGCATCTGGAAAGTATTCACAGCGTCTCACTTCTTCCACATTTCATTATGTTGCAGCATTATTTCAAAATGAATGAAATCAGTTTTCTTCCTGAAAAACCCTTTGAAAAAACCCCATAACTATAATGTAGAAAAAGTTCTTTTTGAAATTGTTGCAAAATAGCAATCAGGAGGTGTTCTCTCAGTGGCCTACTCACCAATTGAACTACTTTATTAGACACACTTTGCACCTCAGCAAATACACGCACACACCCCCCCACACACACACACACACACACACATACACACACACGCACAGACACAGACTTGATATGTCTGGGACATGCATGTGACGTTTGAATGACGTGTACAACATCAAACATGCCCGGGTCTGTTTATGATCATCTTTGACGTATCTGGGCAGCTTCAGTTGATGATGTGACGTCAGGATTTCTTGCCTACAGAACTATCAAATATCTCTATCTACTGGACGGGCGACGTTCCTTTGTTAGCGACTTCCAGCTCCTTACAAAGCGAGTCAAAGCATTCCTTCAAGATCACACCTGCAAATATTGACGCTCTTTCTCAAAGAACACTCAATATTTCGGATTCCATCTCTGAAGCAATGGCTTATTACCCCGGACACATCCAGAACTTCAGGCAGAACCTCCACGGTGTCGGAAATCCCTGCGGTGCTCCCGGACCTTATACCCACGGATATTTCCATCCCGATCCATCCAGGTATAACCGACAGGCGCAGCCACAGGACATCTTCCATCAGGGAAATCCAAACATGACGCCGAACCTCGCCCATCCGGACTCCATCATCTCTGAGCTCATGCATCAGATCAGACGGGCGCAGGAGGAGAACCATCAGCTGATCCAGCTGAGAGCAGAGGACGCCGAAAAAATGCAGACGGCCAACGCCGAACGACAGAGGCTGCAGGAACAGATCCAGAAGTTCAGACATGCCAACTGTTTTCTGGTTCTGAAAGCCCAAGACCTCGAAAAAGAAAACCTTCACCTGAAGACAGAGCTGCAAGCAGCTCCACAGCATTTCACCAACACGCTGCCTGCAGACATGGATGAGCTCAGAAAAGCTCCTGAATTTGGAGAAACACAAAAGATGAAAGAGGAACACAGAGAACTGACTCTGGAAGTCCAGGAGCTTCAGAAAGAAAATGTCCAGCTGAAGAACAGGCTCCAAGAAGTTTCCCAAATAGAGATGATCTATCCTAATGTGGTCAAGCAACTCCAAATGACTGAAGTAGAGAGGATGCGTTTAAGCAAGGAGCTGTTTGAGGAGATCAAAATGACAGAGAAGCTCAAAGAAAACCTCTTTTACCTGGAAGATCACGTGGATGAGCTGAAGGACAAAGTCAAAAGTTTAGAAGGAAACCAGTGTTTGGAGGAAAATGAATGTTTGAACATGAACGATTATGATGTGATAGTGGAAGATGAATGGATGGAGGAAGAAGAGGAGATAGTGGAAAATGAAGGGATGGAGGAAGAAGAAGAGATAGTGGAAAATGAAGGGATGGAGGATAAAGAAGAGATAGTGGGAAATGAAGGGATGGAAGTAAAGGAAGCGATAGAGGTAAATGTAGTGATAGTGGAAAATGAAAGGCTGGAGGAAAAGAAAGCCAAAGAAAAAGAAAACGAAGAAGAAAATATGCTGGCAGTTGAGGAAACGTCAGATGAAAGACAAACTCAAATTAAGAACATTATCACAGATTTGGAAACAAAACTGCAAATTCTTCAGCAAGAAAATCCAAACAAACCTAAAATAGAAAAAAAACAGGATAAGATAAAGAAAAAGGAAATGAAAAACAAAGAAAAAACTGAACTGGTGATTGAAGAAACTGAGGAAACAATGAAGGATAAAAAAGATGAACTTGTGGAGAACATTGAAGAGCTGGACAACGATCTGCAAAAACTCCAGCTGAAAAATTCCACGAAGGTGAAGAAAAAAGAAAAAAATAAAACAATAAAAGTGAAAGAGTCAAACGACAAACCTGTGAAGAGGTCCTCCTTCCAAAATTTCCTCCGTACAGTGTTTTGCTTGAAAAAGTAAAACCAGACCACTGCAAACACTGCAAAAAAAAAGATACTAAAAAAACTTTGAAGAAAATAAAAAAGATAATAAAAATAAAAAAAACAAGAAAAAAAAAAAACAAAAAAAAACAAACTAAAAAACGTAAAAAAATAAAGAAAAAAAACAGCTAGTGTTTGTGTGTGTGTGTGGGTGTGTGTGGGTGGGTGGGTGTGTTTGTGGGTTCGTGTGTGTGTGGGTGGGTGGGTGTGTGTGGGTGTGTGGGTGTGTTTGTGGGTTCGTGTGTGTGTGGGTGGGTGGGTGTGTTTGTGGGTTCGTGTGTGTGTGGGTGTGGGTGGGTGTGTGTGGGTGTGTGGGTGTGTTTGTTTGTTCGTGTGGGTGGGTGGGTGGGTGGGTGGGAGGGTAATGCAACCACAAGGGAACACGATCCAGTGTTCTTTTGTGTCGGTCCCAAGTCCGGATAAATGCAGAGGGCCCTTGCTTTAGGGACTTGAAAAGTCTCTGGGAGAGAAGAATCCTGAACTTGTGCAAGTTTACAAGGCACTGGGAGTGGATACAGTCCACCCCGAGTAACTGATGACTTTGCCTGCTATGAGACTGTCTTGGTTCATATGTCCCTGCAGCAGTGCTTGGCAGTAGGGGACTTCACTATTGGACTGGCAGACTAAGGAGGTGGTCCCCTTTTCAAGAAGGGCGACTGGAGGGTGTGTTCCAACTATCTAGGAATCACACTCCTCCTTCTCCCTGGGAAATAGTCCAGGGAGGCTCCACTCCTCCCCTATGATTGTGTGTGGGCCCAACTCTACACAGTCTGGGCTCTGAAACGCAGTCCCTGGAGATGGGTTGGACTCTCTTCCATTCTAGAGTTGCTCATGGTGAGAAGGGGCGGGTTGGTTACTCGTGAGCCTCCAGTGCAGCCCCAAGGATTGGACTTCACCCCGGTGAACAAGAGGGTTTTGTCCTCTTTCCTTTGGCACAAATAGTGCCCACTAGTGAGCACAAATAGTGCTAGTACCCGCTTTTAATGATTACTAGTTAACTAGTTCACATTTTTTGCTGTTACTAGTTAACTTATTGTACTTTTGGCATTACTAGTGAGGTTTAAAACATCTGATATCAAGGATATCTAATAAATGTTAAAAAGGCTTTCCATATATGCCGGCTCCTGGGAGAGGAGCTCACGGCCAGACAGAGGGCCGCTGCTGGATGAGAATTTTATTCGTGTTTTTATTTTTGCCCTCTCGTGTTAATTGTCAACTGTAAGCATTTAAACTCGGTCAGAGAGAGACGGAAACACAGCAGAAGTGACTGTCAATCAGACACAGCAGCAGGAGAGAAACTCACTGGAGCTAAAGGGAGACTAAATGTTCTTATGAACCCAAACATGGAGACATGATCACTGATGTTTTTGATGTTTTAATAAACAAAGATCTGAATAAGTCCTCCATGCATCATCTAATGCTGCAGGACTTTGCAGACCATTTCATGGGTAAAATCAGTGCTATAAGATCTAGCCTTTCATCTGTACAATACTCTGGTTTTAACAGATCACCAGCATTGTTTTTACCTGAGGAAACACTGGGGAGTTTTGTCCTGCTTGATGCAGAGATGCTTGGTGGACTTTTATCCCAAGTAAACACCACAACCTGCCTTTTAAATTCCATTCCAACTTCACTTTTTCAAACATGTTATGAATTCTTTTGAGTCAGAGATTTTAAACATAGTAAGCTGCTCTCTTCAGACGGGCGTCTTCCCTTCTGCCTGTAAAACAGTGGTGGTGAGGCCCCTTCAGAAGAAGAGTCATTTAGATCCTAATACTCTGGATAACTATAGACGTGTATCCAACTTACCGTTTTTAAGTAAAATTACGGAGAAAAATGTCACTACTCAACTGCATGAGTGTTTAAATACCCAAAACATTTCTGAAAAATATCAATGTGGTTTTAGGATGAACCTCAGTACAGAGACGGCTCTTTTAATGATTGTTAATGATCTCAGAATTCATTTAGACTCCCAGAAACATTCTGTTCTGTTCTTTCAGGACTCAGGCCTCCAGCTCCACCTCCAACCGTCAGAGTGAACCCTCTCCTGAACATGAACCTGCTCTGCTCTCTCCTCCACATCCTCTCCAGCTGTTCTCCATCTCCTCATCAACATCACTCCTCTTATACCCCGTCTGGATGGGGTATAAGTATGGATACATGCTCTTCAAGAATCCATCAAATAAGTTGTGGGGTTCCCCAAGGGTCAATTTTAGGTCCTATACTTTTTAACTTATACATGTTGCCTCTTGGGGATGTCATCAGGCAATGTGGGGTTCAGTGTCTTGCCCAAGGACACTTCAACACATGGGTGGGCAAGGCGGGAATCAAACCTGCAATCCTTCGATCAGAGGCCGACTCCCCTTTCCACTGCACCACGGTTTCCCCATCTTAATGTGTGAGATGAGCTTAAAATGGGACAGAAAACGTTTATCATATTTGTAATTAATATTAACACAAGTGTTTAGATTAGTAAAACTACACTTGTTTACAATGTCTCTGGCTAATATAAGTGTTGCATATTGATGAAAAAAACACTCTTATGTGTTTAATATGTGCAAAAAGCCCCGACTAAATGCAAAAACACTCCAGCACCAATTTGTGTGCCTGAATATCCGGTTCTGGTGGAGAACTTCTCCCTAATAATGATCTCGCACCATGTTGTCTGCAACCATGTTCTCTAGTTTGTTTTTGCTTTGACATTTCAGAGTTTAGTGTGATGTTTGTGCCACCAAACATCCAATCATAGACAAGAGGGATCATGCTGGTTGGTCAAGCTTCTATCCAATCAAGTCAACATTTATCTAACGTGGTGTCTGCTACCGAGAATCAGAATCCAAACTGGCTCTTTTGCCCTCTGTTTTACCTCTGTGGCTGAGGAAAAAGACATTTTTAACCATTTTAAAGAGAAGTCATACTTTTCTTTAGCTCTGATTACATTTTATTTAATCAGTTGTTTGAATCTAGGCTTAAGAGCTCCTGAAACAATTTCAATTCATCTCCTGACATTATGCTAAATCAATAAGCTTGTGTGATCTAAAACTCCGCCGGAGCAAAAAATTGGTATAAAAGTTTGATCTTCTGTAAGCTCTGTTTAATATTAAAACCCATTTAAATCTCATATTATTTTATGCTGCGCAACAATGTGTTTAGATTCTCTCCAGAGGAAAAGAAAATGGGAAGTGGAAAGAAAATTGTAAAAAAGGTTTATAAATAAAACACTGAAAAAAGCAGTTTGCTAAAGTATTTAACCCCCAGAGTCAATACTTTGTGGAACCCCCTTTTGCTGCAATTCCAGCTGCAAGTCTTTTGGGGTTTGTCTCTACCAGCTTTACACATCTACAGACTGAAATCTTTGCTCATTCTTCCTTGCAAAACAACTCAGCCTAGTAAAGATTAGATGGAGAGCATTTGTGAACAGCAGGTTTCAGATCTCGCCACAGATTCTGGATTGGATTTAGGTCTGGACTTTGACTGGGTCATTCCAATGTGTAGATGAAGGGACAGTGGAAGTGTCGTTGGGGGGAGGCTCAAAGAAGATGATGGGGGAAACGATAATGATGGACAGGAGGAGGAATAGGCATGTAGTGCCCCCAGTGGTCAGCCAAGATGTCTAAATGGATGCCAGGGGCGTTGGTTCTTCACGATGAGGCTGAAGGGCAGCAGGGGTTACTGGTGGGGAGGTTACACCCTTAGTGGCAGTGAGGCGCTATTTTCACCCTTCACTGATATTGCTCGGGAGCGGTGCAGACAGACGGGTCAGTCCGTTGAGCTTCAGCAGGGGTTATTGGTGGCTTGCTTCTTGGAAGGTGGTATCTTGGCACGCTACGTGTAGCAGGGGGGACACTGATGTCATTCCCCTCTGACCTTGCTTGCGAGCGGTGGACTTGGGCTTGGTCACCAAGGTCAGATGGGTGCTGGTCTGGAAGAGGAACCCTTCTGTGTGAATCCAAGCATCACGCTCACCAACCCTGACTACGGTCTGCGTGGTCAGGAGGACCTGATAGGGACCCAGCCAGCGCGCGTGGTTCCACTGCTTCCGCTTGAAGCTTCTCACCAGAACAAAATCACCAGGAACCATTGAATGAAGTTGGTCGTCAGCAGGACGAGGGAGTGCTGAAAGAGTCTTAGTGAGATATGCACAAAAGGTCAGAACATTGCTCTCACATATGTTGGGGATGTTGGGGAGAAGTACATTGATGTTGGAAAAGTCCCAATTGATGTCACAGAATAGGGTGGAGACGCATCACCAACAAGCTGTACGGAATAATAAAATGGCTTACGCAGAATAAAATATGGCTTGCGCAGTAAACTCACGTATACCCGGAAGTTCTAAACGGAAGGGAAGTCCTTTTTAGGAAACTGTATAACGCATTATAATGATGAATTGTCGTCATGGTTGCCCTACCCACGAACATGGAAAGGCTAATCATGTCACAGATATTCCGCTTACGCACTCCTTATCATCATAGTTATCTAGCTTACGCATTGTATTATCATTTATTGTGTCATGAATGTTCTGCTTATGCACTTACTTTTGTCATAGTCATCTGACTTGCGCATTTTAATGCACTTACTTTCGTCATAACCATTTGGCTTACGCATTTTACCGTCATAGTGATGAACTTGCTGTTGTCATGAACATTCTGTATGCGCACGAATTAACGTATGAATATTGCATAAATGTACGAGATGAGAGCCTGTGAGCAGCTTCTGCTCAAGCTTCCCTTACGACCCAGCTCAGCTCCACTCACGGCTCCATCTCGCTGCGATCATCTACTCCACTGCTCAATAAAGCTCCTAAAAGACAAAGCCTCTGCTCTTCGTTGTGCCTATTTCTACAAGGATCATCTCTTCATATCTCTGGTGAGTCCCTTGCTGCCTTAAATTACTGATAAAGGTGAACCTTATAAGGGACACAAAATGCTTGGGGATGCACATGAGGATTGACTCTCGAATCATGACAAAGAATTTTCTTGTGTGAGTCCTATAAAACAACTGAAAGAAATCTCTTCACTAGTAAAGAGTCTTCTAAATGAAGCACGCAGCGTCCTTTAGTCCACCCCTAGTGGGTGAGGAGTGAACTACGAATAACTCCGACTACAAGAGACTCTGGGCTATTCCTTACCTGTTATACCGTCCAGGGTCCTTTCAGTCTTGTAGTCCAGGACCATATGAAGGGTAGGCGTAATAAAATAGCCGGTGGTTTAGGAAGAATACTGTCAGTTGAAAGAAGAGATAAAAACTATCATTAAAAAATCAACTTTTTCTATCTAACCCGCTCGCACCTTCGACAACATAGGGCTGTTTCCGGGGGTGGACTCCTTGAAGGTCCCAGGCCTGTTTTGGGCGAGGCTGCGAACAAAATTTCAAAAAGACTCAGGTTAGTTTTTTCCACACTTAATAATAATAACAATACATTTTATTTATATAGCACCTTTCAAGATAAAAAAAAACACAAAGTGCTTCACAGTAAAACACAGATAAAAACACAGAAAATACAGAAACAAGAAAACAGTAAAAAGATGTGTTTTTAGCAGCTTTTTAAAAGAAAGCTCTGAGTCTGTGGATCTGAGGCTGAGAGGGTGGGAGTTCCAGAGAGATGGAGCCACTGCTGCGAAGGCTCTGTCACCTTTGGTTTTTAGACGGGTTCTCTTGACCAACAGCAGACCCTGGTCACATGACCTCAGGGACCTGCTGGGAGTTTACGGCTGCAGCAGCTCTTTTATATAGACTGGAGCTTGGTTGTTAAGAGCTCTGTATGTCAGAACCAGGATTTTAAACTGGACTCTGAAGCGGATGGAGAGCCAGTGCAGCTGTATTAGTAACGAAGTGACATGAGAAAACTTGGACGATCTGGTTTGGAGCCTTGCAGCAGCGTTCTGGACAACTTGCAGGCGTTCCAGACACTTTTTGCTTAGGCATGTGAAAACGGAGTTGCAATAATCCAGACGAGAAAAAATAACAGCATAGATGAGCATCTCCATCTCTGAGTGTGACACAACTGAAGGTAATTTGGCAACATTTTTTAAATGATAAAAACAATAACAAACAAGCAGCCTAACATGAGAGTCTAGAGACAAAACTGTGTCCAGAGTTAACCCGAGGTTCCTCACAGAGGGCTTAGTAAAGGAGCAGAGTCAACCGAGACTCTGGACTGTCGCTCTCTGCTGGTGGAAGTACGTACTGACTCAGAAACCCTTCTGCAACACACAAACTATGGCAGTTTAGATGGGCATAACAGTAATGTTATTGATTGCTTCTAAACTTGACATAAAACTTACTTTGGGGGGGCAACTATTTTAAATGCCTGTTTCAATCACACAGCGCCACACAAAGGCAGCAGATAGAAAATGAACAGGAAAGGTCCCAGAACAGACCCCTGTGGAGGTCAAACAACAACCAGTTGAGCTGAGAGGAGAATGGCATCCAGAAGATCTGCAAACAAAGAATGATGTAAAATGAGTTTATCATCAGATTTGAGAAACCCACGACGTTTTCAAAGGGCACCAAAATCAGGAACTACACCAAAAGCGTAGCGAGAGTCGGTGTAGATCTTCACCCATTTGTTGCAAGAATACACACACCATTGAGAGCATCAAGCGCAGATGCTAGTGCTGAGTAATGAGACGCCAGCGGTTCAGCCTCCACAGTGTCATGATCAGAACATACAGCATAGCCAGCGCGGCAATGGCCAGCGAGTGGAACCAACAACATAGAAGACACGATCAGAATTAGACAAAGAGCTGTCCAGCAGGTCAGCTGTAGGAGAGCAGCTGAGATTTAGCTCAGCCATGCAGACATGAGGGGTACCTTCCTCAGGAGGAAAAGAGCAGCGAGTTTTAGGATGTTGCAGCGTTCAACTGTGATCAGAGAGTTCAAGCAGACACGTGTGGTATCTGAGAAATCTGGGCAACAAGAGATGAGAGGTTCTGTGTTCCGACAGAATCATGTGGACTTCATGAGGGACCAGCAGTGTCAAAGGTCAATATGTGACGCTGAGGGCCTTCTCAGCTGCTGCGATCGCACAAAGACAGCATGGAAGTCCAAGAGCAACCGGATCCAACTCACAGGAAAAACAGGCCACTGGTCTCAGGGCGCCACCACGATCCTGCAGGAGAACACAAGTCACGCAAGAGTTACGGTCGTCCACAGTCTGTGTGAATGGTCTGAACTGATCAGGGAGTCCTAGAGTCTGTGTTGACTGTGGGGCTTCCTTAAGAACCACAAAAGATTTGGCAGCTTCGTCAGTCCAGTCAAGGTTAGTTGTCATGGCTTTAGAACGGATGAGCTCAACAAGAGGTTTGGATAGTTCTGAAAGTTGGGATCAAAGGCTCTGCACAAACCAGCAACCAACAAACGACAAGAGCTGGTTAACTGTCTCTGGTCAGGAAGCCTGTTGAATAGCTGTCAGGTGTTTGGTTGAGAGGCTATAGAGTCTGCATGTGTGAATGGAATCAGATGCCTGAGAAAAACATAAAAAACTGGAGGGAAAGCAGGGGCGTTCACTCTGGGGGCCAGGCCCACGGCTGCAAGCTGGAACAAACGGAGCTGAGCACAGTAAAGGGCTTCTGTCTTTTTTTCCATGGCTCTGTGTTTGGGCCTGTCTGGTCTGCTGATGATGTGCAGGACAGATCCTGTCAGCCATACAACCTGAGAAATCTGTCCATCTGACGCATGAAGGTTTGGTGGCTTCTGCCAGAGACGAACTGATGCCCTCGAGGAAGCAGCTCTTCAGCAGGGCTTCACATGGAGTCATCTGGTCTCCCAGATAGATTGAGGGGCGGGGCATGCAGCTGAAATCCTCAAACACAGTTTGGAGATGGACTGGACAGTCCTCTACAGGCTCACCTTCTTTCTTGGTGCAGTTGTTGTCATTCTGGGCAGTGCAATGGTCATTCAGCCATGTGTTGCAGATTCTGTCAGCTTGCGAGCTCTTTGCATCTGCGTTCATCCACCCAGGAGTGGAGGGCTGGAGGTGCTCAGTGAAATTGTCAGGGATGGCAGAAAACTGTGCTGGACTCGTCTGATTTGGCATTATGCGAGCTGGTTAAGAGGAAGTTGGAACAAAGTCATGCACAAACTCTGGAGAAAGGTAGTTTGACCTCTGGGTGAGTGGAGTTCTCCTACTGCAGGTGGAGGAGGATAAGTATCTTGGGATCTTGTTCACGAGTGAGGGAAGATCGGACCATGAGATCGACAGGCGGATTGGAGCAGCCTCCATTGTTATGCTGTTGCTCTACCGGTGGTGAAGAGATCTGAGCTGGAAAGCAAAGCTCTCAATTTACCGTTTGATCTTTATTACAGAACTCACCTACAGTTGTGAGCTCTGGGTCATGGCCAAAAGAATGAGGTCCAGAATACAATCGGCCAAAATGACCTTCCTCCGTTGGGTGGCTGGACGCTCCCTTAGAGATATTTTGAAAAACTCGGTGACCTGGAGGGAGCTCAGACTAGCACAGCTGCTCCTCCTCATGGAGAGGAGCTAGTTGAGGTGGCTCTGGCATCTGGTCGGGATGCCACTTGGACGCCTCCCTGAGCATGTCCTACTGGGCGGAGGCCACATGAAAAACCAAAGACACGCTGGAGAGACGACCTCTCTAGGCTGGCCTGAAAACGCCTTGGGTTTCCCCAGAGGACCAGGAGGATGTGGCCGAGGAGAGAGAAGTCTGGCTATCTTTGCCACCCGGATGACAGGAAGAAGATGAATAGACAGTAACAATAAAAAATGTGCTTTTTACCTACAGGGTTTTTATCCTGGAGCTGTAGGTTTCCCTCTGAGCCAAAAACTTTCCATTCCCCTAATTCTTAAACCTAAATGCAACCACAAGGGAACACAATCCAGTGGTTGATATGTCCCTGCAGCAGTGCTTGGCAGTCGGAGACAGTACTTTTGGACGGGTAAACTGGGGAGGTGGTCCCCTTTTCTAGAATGGGGACAACTGCCGTTCAACTGCCGTTCATCTGCCGTTTAACCGCCGTTCAACTGCCGTTCAACCGCCCATTCAACTGCCATTCAGCGCTGGTTCAACTGCCGTGCAACTGCCGTACAACTGCCTATAAACTGCCGTTCAACTGCCGTTCAACTTTTGTTCAGCGCCCATTCAACTGCCATTCAGTGCCGGTTCAACTGCTGTTCAACTGCTGTTCAACTGCTGTTCAACTGCTGTTCAAATGCCGTTCAACTGCCGTTCAACTGCCGTTCAACCCCCGTTCAACTGCCGTTCAACTGCCGTTCAAATGTTAGTTCAACTGCCATTCAGCGCCCGTTCAACTGCCGTTCAGTGCCTGTTCAACTGCCTTTCAAATGTCGTTCAACTGCCATTCAGCGCCCGTTCAACTGCCGTTCAGTGCCCGTTCAACTGCCGTACAACTGCCGTTCAACTGCCGTACAACTGTCGTTAAACATCTGTACAACTGCCGTTAAACTGCCGTTCAACTGCCATTCAGCCCCCGTTCAACTGCCGTACAACTGCTATTCAACTGCTGTTCGACTGCCGTTCAACTTCCGTTCAACTGCCATTCAACTGCCCTTCAAATGCCATTCAACTGCCATTAAACTGCTGTTCAACTACCGTTCAACGGCAGTTCAGCGGCAATTGAGCGCCCGCAATGAATGGATGGATGGATGAATGGATGCATTTACTTATGGATGGATGGATGGATCCATGGACTGATGGATAGATGGATGCATGGACGCATGGACCTATGGATGGATGGACTGATGGATGGATGGATGGATAAATAGATGGATGGATGGATAAATGGATGGATGCATGGAGGGGTCCTGAGGAAGCGCTAGATCCAGGTTCTACATAACAGAGGCACCGCTGCAGAACTCAGACCCACCTTGAACTGTTTCAGCTGAGCAGGAGAAACCTCACGTTGGTGAGTTTTCATTTCTGCTTTCAAAAAGTTTCAGCATCCTGTTAGCAGCGTCTGTCTGTGTCTCCAGGTTCTCCTGTGGCAGAGAAAGTGGGAGAGAGCTGTGCCGGAGCACCAAGCTGGATTCCTCCCTGCTGCTCTAGCTGTTTAAAGGAGGGACTAGTAGACAAGAAGTTGCTGGAGGAGACGTTGCCCCACCATCATCACCACACTCTACTGCATCTCAGCTCCTCGTCCTTTGGTCTCCACAGCTGCACCGCCTCTTCTTCTTGTGGATGTGCCGTGAAGCACCGTCTTCAGAGGAGAAAGACAGTGGAAGCAGCAGCTGCTGCTGTACCAGAGCGAGGACCCCCACCAGAGACTAAAGCCAGCGGCAGGTGGTGCTTTACCCCTGCAGCAAGTGTGACCGCACATCCAACGCTGCCATGACTGTGCAGCTGGATGTGCGGTCACATGAGAAAAAAAGACTGACAAAAAAAGACTCTAAAGGCAATAAAAGTTTATTTCATTTGAAAAATAAATGTTTTCTATAAAAAGTTGTGTTTCACTGTTTTTTTCTGAACGAGCAGCTCTGAGTTGTTTAAAAATGGCTTGAATGAAGGTTTGATCATAGAAACATTTGAAAGAAAAGGATGTGAAGAAGAACAAAACAATTCAACATCCTACGAAAAGAAGTTTGCAACAAATCTAAACGCATAGACTGAACTTTACAAACATAAACACAACATGAGGTTTCTCAATCAGAGAAAATAAAAGTAGTGAAGAAGACGGCATAAAAAAGAATCTTTACAACGACTTGTGGATCCTTCTCTCAAAGCTTATGCTTTAAAAAATGATCCCTTTTGGCTTCACGTTGTTCATCAAATCTGAAAAAGAAGCAGAAAACAACACAAACTGTTTACACAAAGACTTCACATCACTATGAGGCTCTGACTCTGTTCTCAGTCATCCAAAACCCCTCAATCCAACATCTGAGTGACATCATTTGTACCTTATATGCACTTTACAAACTCCTTTTTTCACTGAAATCATTTCAGACACATTTGTGAATATCTTTTAGATTTTTTTTTTAATCTTACTAATATTTCACATCACTTTGAGGCTCTGAATCTGTCTGCAGTTCATTCAAAACACCTCATTCAACATCTGTCACCATCAGAGTTTATTTACAAAATCCGTTTTGCACTGAAGTCGTTTTCAAAACCTTTGTATATATTTTACACATTTTTCTGCTAGTCGATGCTATTTGAAACCTTCTGTGTGATTGTCCAGGGCGGGTCTAGAACTGCTCTTGCCCCCATAACCCTCTTCCCCCTGACGAGCTCCCCCTCCTCCCCTCCCGTTTCAATGTTTTCAAGAGGAGGTTGAATTCTTCAGATGGCCCCTGAACGTCTCGGACAGGTCACACTGGAAGAAACTGGAAGAAAAACGTAACATCTTCATGAAGAACAGGTTCATGGTGAACTTTGTAGTAAAGCTCTTTGTCTTCTAATCATTTTAGAATCAGTCTGCATCAGCATCTGTTAACATCACTTAAAAATGTCAAGAATTGGTTCCAATTCCTTACGTCCTGCCCACTGTTTAATGTCATGGTTGCCGTCTTTGGGATCGAATGTAAGTGTCGGTTTTCCTTTATTCTAACGCGAAATTGACGATTTTAAGTTCCGAACTTCTGTTGATATTTGTGGAAAAGTTGCTTCACTTCTCTGTGACGTGTTTTTGTAAAACATGAGCCGATTAATTGTAAAACAGTGGGGTTTTTGCTTCGTTTTGTTCTTGCTAGTTTTCTCATCGGTTGACATGTCAGGCTAGTTTGAAAATGTTTTTGTTCACATTCTGAATCAGTGATGGTAACAGATGCTGATGCACACTGATTCTAAAATGATTAGAAGACAAAGAGCTTTACTACAAAGTTCACCATGAACCCGTTCTTCATGAAGATGTTACCTTTTTCTTCCAGTTTATCAAGTCAAAATGCTGAACCTGTAATGATGTTTTCTTCTGTTTTGCCACAAAAGTGAATTTGCTGAACGTGCAAACAATAGCTGTAAGTTCAAGTTTCTTCTAAAATGTTTTCTCTTTCTAACTTTTCTCATTTTTTCATCACAATTTCTGGAGTTTTTCACTGGTCTTCGCTTTGTTTAGAGAGAACATCCAGTCTTCAGGAGGAGCGTCCCATTGGACGCTACTGAAAGCCTCAAATGAGGCTAAAGCCCTGGGGCCCCAAAGGAGAGCCACAGGGCCAAAACACTGGAGGAGGTGGAGAAGGAGGCGCGAGGGTGGGGATATCAACAACCCCACCCTGGTGCTGAGCCGCTGGAAGATCCAGTTATGGAAATACCAGGACAAGACCTTCCACTGGCTGCTGGAAAACTACGTGGGCTACGCCATCAACCTGGCGTCCTTCCACCAGAAGGAGCGAGAGAGGACAGGGTCTCAGTCCCGCTGATGGTCAGCAAGGTTATGTGTCTGAGGTTCATTTGTCTTAGTTCAAAGTGTGATGGTTTTAACAGAACTTATGAACCTGCAGGACGGCCTGGTCCGTTACTCTTCAGCCTTCCCTGACTTTGTGGAGGCGGTCAGGTTCCACCAGGCGTTTGAGGAGGCACGGGTGAGGTCCCTTCAGCCTGGACAGGAGGGACTGGCCCTTGTTGGCTTTGGGGACTACAAGTTTGAGACCCTGCAGAGCCTGTACGAGTCTGAGGACCCCAAGAAGACCCGGTACTTGATCCCTGAGAATTATATGTTGTAACACAGTTTGTCATCAGTAGGAGCTGATGGATCTTTTTAGCTGTAACTGACAATAACATCACATTATGAGAATCTGGAGAACAGCAGTGTTTGATGTTGCATCATCAGGTGAACCTGTGTCTCGTCACTTCTGTTCATTTTTTTATCAGGTTTGTCAACTGCCTGCGGAGGAAAACTCCTGCTCCAGGAACACAGATGGAGAACGCCGTACGCTTTGTCAAGGCCAGAGACAGACAGAAAGCTGCTGCTGTTGCTGCAACTAACACCTCTCCCAGCAGAAGCAGCAGCAGCAGCAGCAGCTCTGCATCAGTTCCATCAGGTCTGGCAGCTAAATCTGCACATAGGTTTGATGTTTTAGTCTCAAAGCTGTCCACTGCAGTGAGTTTGCTTGTGTTTCTATAAATGAACTCTCAACGTCTGATTTGTTTTCAGATTCACAGCCTTCGTCTTTGGCCGGCGTTCTCTGTCTTTGGTGGAAATGCAGGCAAAAGTGAAGAAGCTGGTGGACAAATTTCCAGGTACATCAGAAAGAAACATTCAAAGCAGAGTGTAGATCCTTTCATGTCATCAGTCATTTCATGTGGTATCGTGGTGTACAGCCTCCTCTTCACCAGCTTGTTCCTCCAAACCATCTGAGGAGCCCATAGATGAAGAGCTGGTCAGCGCAGTTGTTGACATAGAGTGTAAGTAGCAGAACAGACACATTTGTATGTTATGTTGAACACACGAATATATCAGCTGATGTTAACGGGTGTTTTTCTTCTATTTGAAAATAATTCTGATAGGAGATGAACTGGAAACAGAACAATAGTTTGTTTTTGGTTCAAACTTTGACGGGGTAAAATGGTGATTTTCACTGACCGCCACCTCCAGCTACAACATGAATCATCTATCAACCTATCTGACACTGTGTATGGTTATCAGAATTTCTGTGGTTTGCGTTTGCCAACTGTCTCCTGCTTCTGTCACAGGAAGAGGTTCATGGTCCTGATGGTCAGCCAGGATACCAGCATGTCCTGAAGCAGGCCAAGGCCCTGGTGGACATCAGGAGTCTGTCTGTAATCTCCAACAGCAGGGTGGACAGAATAGTTGCACTCTGGGAACGCCTGCCAGAGTGTGACAAACGGCGGGTCGTCTACCCTGCCAGGTACCAGGACTGACAGCCTAAAGGTCGTTTCAAGGCCGCAAAGGGGAAGAGCACTTCCTGTCCTGGGAAGGAGAGTCTCCAACGGTGAGATCTGTTTCTGGAAGCCTTATACTTGCTTTGAAATGTGCTTCATTTTTATTCATTTCTGTCATTGCTTCTAAATCACTCCAGCGGCCTTCTGGGACTGAATGCTGGCCAGCAAACTGGCCCGACGCCAGTCGGCTGGTGGAGGCCGTTTGTAGCCAGCTCTGCCGCCTCCACCCGTCTGCTACAAGAACCGGGGGGGTTCTGAAGACCCGTTGGTCCCTGGTCTTGAGGGACTACGTTGCCATCAAGGGAGGCAGTCCTTGAACACTGTAGTCCTCAGGAATCCCAGGCTGATGGCTCAGACCGGACTTCAGCTGTTTCAGCTGAACCAGAGGACCCTGTCACAATGGTGAAAGCTTTAACTTCTGCAGTCTGTGGTACCTTTACCATAATCACAGTATCTCGGTACCAGCGTCTCTTTGTGTCTTCAAGTACTCCTGCCGGCAGAGAAAATGGGAGAGGGCCGTGCTGGAGCAGGAAGCTGGACTCCTTCCTGCTGCTCCAGCTGTTACCCAGCAGCCTCTCCCTGCAGCTAAAGGGCTGTCCTTGGTTCAGGTGGAACAGGGACAGCCCTACAACTACCAGATGCCTGAGGAGCAGCTGCCTCCACAAATGGGATCTGCTGCTGTTCCCCAGCCGCCCCTCCTCGACCTGAAGCTCCTCCACCACCTCCTTCTGAGCGTGTGCCCAGGACCACCTCTTTCAGAAGGAGGAAAGCGGCTGAAGCAGCAGCTGCAGCACCAGCACCAGAGCAGGGCCCTCCATCAGCAACAAAAGTCCGCCGACGAGTTGCGCAGTACACCTGCAGAAAGTGTGGCCAGCCCAAAGGCTGGACACCGGCCACAGGCAGATTACTGGGGTGTCTTACTGTGCAACTGTCGGCAGCAAGAGTGTGGAGGAATGGAGGGAACTCATGAAAAGAACACAGAAAAAGTAGACTGTTAAAAGTTTTTTTAAACATATTTTAAAATAAAAAGAAATATTTTTGTTGCAATGCTTGGGTTCCTTTCTTTTTTTAAAAACAGGTACTGAATAGTAGAAAAATGAGTTTCTATAGGGGTTTGTCACAACATTGAGTTTAATTAGAAAAACATTCTAAAGAACAGGAAGTGAAGAAGTCATCAGCACCATCCAGAAGGAAGGATGGTCCCTTTTTTCTCTGTGGGAGCAGGAGGGAGGAGGGGGAGGTCGATTGGGGGGTGAAGAGGGTTATTGGGGCAAGAGCAGTTTGAGACCCGCTTTGGACAATCACACAGAAGGTTTCAAATAGCATCGACTAGCAGAAAAATATGTAAAATATGTACAAAGGTTTGAAAAGAATTTCAGTGCAAAACGGATTTTGTAAATAAACTCTGATGGTGACAGATGTTGAATGAGATGTTTTGAATGAACTGCAGACAGATTCAGAGCCTCAAAGTGATGTGAAACATTTGTAAGATTAAAAAAAAATCTAAAAGATATTCACAAATGTGTCTGAAATGATTTCAGTGAAAAAGGAGTTTGTAAAGTGCATGTAAGGTACAAATGATGTCACTCAGATGTTGGATTTAGGGGTTTTGGATGACTGAGAATAGAGTCTGAGCCTCATAGTGATGTGAAGTCTTTGTGTAAACAGTTTGTGTTGTTTTCTGCTTCTTTTTCAGATTTGATGAACAACTTGAAGCCAAAAGGGATCATTATTTAAAGCATAAGCTTTGAGAGAAGATGAGGATCCACAAGTCGTTGTAAAGATTTTTTATGCCGTCTTTTTCACTTGCTTATTTTGCTTTCTTTGCTTCAGAAACCTCATGTTGTGTTTATGTTTGTAAAGTGCAGTCCATGCGTTTAGATTTGTTGCAAACTTCTTCTTCACATCCTTTTCTTTCAAATGTTTCTATGATCAAACCTTCATTCAAGCCATTTTTTAAACAACTCAGAACTGCTCGTTCAGAAAAAAACAGTGAAACACAAACTTTTTATTGAAAACATTTATTTTTCAAATGAAATAAACTTTTATTGCCTTTAGAGTCTTTTTTTGTCAGTCTTTTTTTCTCATGTGACCGCACATCCAGCTGCACAGTCATGGCAGCGTTGGATGTGCGGTCACACTTGCTGCAGGGGTAAAGCACCACCTGCCGCTGGCTTTAGTCTCTGGTGGGGGTCCTCGCTCTGGTACAGCAGCAGCTGCTGCTTCCACTGTCTTTCTCCTCCTGAAGACGGTGCTCCACGGCACATCCACAAGAAGAAGAGGCGGTGCAGCTTTGGAGACCAAACGACGAGGAGCTGAGATGCAGCAGAGTGTGGTGATGATGGTGGGGCAACGTCTCTTCCAGCATCTTCTTGTCTACTAGTCCCTCCTTTAAACAGCCAGAGCAGCAGGGAGGCGTCCAGCTTGGTGCTCTGGCACAGCTCTCTTCCACTTTCTCTGCCACAGGAGAACCTGGAGACACAGACAGACACTGGTAACAGGATGCTGGAACTTTTGGAAAGCAGAAATGAAAACTCACCACCGTGACAGGTTTCTCCTGCTCAGCTGAAACAGTTCAAGGTGGGTCTGAGTTCTTCAACGGTGCTTCTGTCATGTAGAACCTGGATCTAGTGCTTCCTCAGGACCCCTCCATGCATCCATCCATCCATCCATCCATGTATCCATCCATCCATCTTTCCATCCATTCATCCATGCGTCGATCCATCCATCCATCCATGCGTCCATTCATCCATCTATCCATCCATCTATCCATCCATCCATCCATGCATCCATCCATCCATCCATCCATCCATCCATCCATCCATAAGTCCATGCATCCATGCATCCATGCATCCATGCATCCATGCATCCATGCATCCATGCATCCATGCATCCATGCATCCATTCATCCATCCATGCATTCATTGCGGGCGCTGAACGGCAGTTGAACAGCAGTTGAACGGCAGTTGAACGCCAATTGAACGGCAGTTGTACGGCAGTTGAACGGCAGTTGAACGGCAGTTGAACGGCAGTTGTACGGCAGTTGTACGGCAGTTAAACGGCAGTTGTATGGCAGTTAAACGGCAGTTGTATGGCAGTTGTATGGCAGTTGTACGGCAGTTGAAAGGCAGTTGAACGGCAGTTGAACGGCAGTTGTATGGCAGTTAAACGGCAGTTGTATGGCAGTTAAACTGCAGTTGTATGGCAGTTGTATGGCAGTTGTAAGGCAGTTGAAAGTCAGTTGAACGGCAGTTGAACGGCAGTTGAACGGCAGTTGTATGGCAGTTAAACGGCAGTTGTATGGCAGTTAAACGGCAGTTGTATGGCAGTTAAACGGCAGTTGTATGGCAGTTGTACGGCAGTTGAACGGCTCTGTGCTCGGCTGCTTCTGGCTGCTTCCGGCTGTTTCCGGCTGCTTCTGGCTGCTTCCAGCTGCTTCCGGCTGCTGCAGGTGTTTGTGTCACGTGGTTCGCATCCACAGGTGTTTGACGGTCCAACAGCTCGAACCACTTTACTACTCACGTCAGAGGAAGCCGGTTTCTAGGAAAGAACTACCGGGCAAATACTCTACAACCATTCATTTCAGTCTTTACTGAAAAAAAATACAACTTTTTAATCACGAATGTCGGTAATGCGGCGCTGCGTTTGGATACTTTTAGAGGAAGTGTTGGAACAAATCGATTATTTTTGTCGAATCAATTAAAGACTTTCAACTTGGAGGCAGTATATGTTGTTTTTATTCCTGATGTAACCGTGAATATTTTAGCGTCATTTTAATAAGAAGCAGTAAGAATCCATTTTCAAGACAGTGCTTTTATTTAAAAAAGCTCCTTTTCTGAATGAACAATGATAATGCAGTGCTTTGTTTTAAAAAGGAACCCATCATGGGCATGTCATCTACTCTTCTTCATCTCAGCTGGCTGGATGTTGGATGTTTCATCTTCAACAGTGTTTTATTTGGTGACTGCTGTCCAGGATACTTTGGATTTTTTCCCCATAACTTTATCTTGACCAAAACATCTCATTTTCCGTTCTATACATCGAGGCAGAGTCTGGAGGCTGTTTTTCTTTCAGTTTCATCGAAGCGTTCCTGTAAATCAAGATGCCTTAGATATTTCTCTTCCTTCACATTTTGAAGACCTGTAAAAAATAAAACAGATTTAGGATCATGACCAAACGGGAGTTTTTCATTCTCCTGTTAAGAAGCGGATGACTCTGGGACAGTGGGAGAAAGTTGATTGATTTTTCTTTGTGTTTTGAAGACTCCACACAGATGATCCCAGAGTTGTGTTTCCATCCAAACGAGCAGGAGTCATCCTCAGCCCTCGTGATGGGTGATCCAGCAGTGAGGAAGGTGGTCAGCGATATCATTTGTTCTTCTGAGGACAGGAGGTCTTACAGAGGCGTGGAGTTATCCAATGGTTTGAAGGTCTTGCTGATCAGTGACCCGTCCACTGACAAATCCTCTGCTGCTTTGGATGTCAACATAGGTGAAGGCTTCTTATGTCTGTCCAACAACTCACCAAGATTTGTATTTAAATCTTTTTAATAAAGTGGTCCCCTATATCATAAAAACATCTATTTTTAGCTCTGAATGACATCAAGTTTCACTCTGATCATCTTTTGTTTGGTTTTAAAATCTTTCCCAGTGGTCTTTTCATTACGATAATGCTGCTTTTAAGTAAAAAAAAAAAAAACTGTCGTTTTCTAGCACTGATGAGAACGTCTCCTCTGAGTTGTGGGCAGGACTGCTGGTGCAGAGCAACAGTAGGGTGCAGTGACCCGCCCATGTGATCTTTTTCAAACTGTTTTTGTCATCTGCTCCTGATTCACAATGATCTGAATAAAGGAAAAACTTAGAAATACAGTTTGAAGTGTCATTTTCTATATATGTCCTCCATAAAAAAGGCTACAAAATATGATAAAAACACAATTTGTGAGACACAATAAAAACACAATACACTGTGAGGACTCAATAACTGAGGAATTGAACCTTAATAGGCGGACAGGCCAGCTTTGCGACAGACTTTTATTTTAGTTAAAAATGTAAAAAATCAATTCGTCTTTTCCTGGGTAATAAACTGAGGCTTGAAACCAAACCATCTGGAGAAGGTACAGATGTCCGTCAGGAGCTTCTGAAATTCCACTCCACGTATTACTCTGCTAATCTGATGGGTCTCTGTGTGTTAGGACGAGGTAGAGTGATGCTTTAATCTCACCACCTTTGCAGCTCTGTGCTTCATTCAGTGGTTAATTTACAGTGAAATTGTTAGCGATGTTTTAGATCATGATCAAGAATTCCCATTGTTGTGCTTTTCTTCAGTTCCTAAACCACATGGGAGCTTAGTCACTTCCTTCTTTATGCTTTAGAGTCACTTGATGAGCTAATGTCCACAGTGGTGAAGTTGTTTGAAAAGTCCAGAACAAAGTGTTCCTATTCCAGAATTCCTTGAGCACCTTTCCAAGGAGAACAGCTGAAGGTAAGTCATGTGATGGTTTGAAGTCACCTCAAACGTCTGGAGGTGACTTAGTGCCTCCAGACAGCTCTAAAGAACTGTTTTTTATTCAAGGTTCTGTTTCCTTGAACATGTTTTACCTTCATGTTTCTTTTCTTGTTCAGCAACTCTACAAGTGGTTCCAGTCAAAAACATCAGGAAGTTACACGTGACCTTTCCTATCCCAGACTTACAGAAGTTTAATAAATGGAAGCCTGGACATTTATCTGGCTCATCTGATGGTTCATGAAGGAGCCGGAACTCTGTTTGCTGTCCTGAAATCAAAAGGTACACGTGCCGCTGCAGAACACTGACAATGTGTGAGAAATGTGATCTACATTCTATTTCCTCCATGTGTAGACATGCATGGATGTAAACGCTGATGTTCATCTAGAAAATAACCCTGTTGTGATAAATAATGTCAAGGCTGGTTGGACTCTCTTCTTGGAGGACCAAAGGAAGGAGCTGGAGGTTCTATGTTCTTTGTCGTTAAGATGGATTTGACTGTGGAGGGCCTCTGTGAGTCACTCATTTGATTCTTTCTGCTGCTTTTTGATTGGTTCAGTTTGCTTGAAGAGCAAATACTTCATTTCTATCATGCAGTGAATTATGATCTGCTGTTTCAGTGCACGTCCAGGACACCATTCTCCACCTGTTCCAGCACAGTCAGAAACTGTGCATAGAGGGGCCACAACAATGGGTGTTTTGAAGAAATACAAGGTTCAATACATACATATCATTGTTTTTAGAGGATAACTTCACCCTGGTTACCTGTCAGTACAGTGGAGGAAATAAGTATTTGATCCTGCAGTGATTTGTAGAAATTGACAGCTTGTCATTGTAATGGTGTGTTAAAGTGAACAGGAACAGATAGAAAATCACAAAGAAATTCAAAAAATCCACTTTAAAGAATTGAGGGATTATGTATCGTTGGAATCAAAACTTTGGGCCCCCGGAGAAAATGTTCTATTATTGTGCAAATAAAGAACCCAAGAAAAGACTGAAATCTTCTAAAGACATCAGTTAAAAGATGATATGTTCTTTTAATATGTCAACCGACCCGGATCATAAAAAGTATCTTTTAATGTCCACAGTGACTTTCATACCACCAACTCCATGGACTATGAGTCTATGGTTTCACTTCTGAGGTTCAATCATTCAGCGCCTCATGTGTGAGATAATTCGTGTCTGATGCAACGTCGATTAGAGTGCCGAGTCTTTAACTGCGTTGGCTGTGACCTCAAGAAGCATCATGATGACGGGCTGTTCTTCCAAGTCATATTTCTCCAGAAACTTTGCTGATTCAATTCATGTGTCTTAGACACAGTGTTGGAAAGACATTGCGGCATTGCTCTGCAAACTCAGGTTGAGAGTCTTCTGACAAAACTCTTCTTGACATCAATCAGTGCAGTCCTCCTGTTGCCTCCTCCCACTGTGCTGACTTTGGTCTTTTTGTTTCAGGCACAGGCAAACATGATGCTCTGCTGTCTGTGGGTCTTTACAACTTGGTATGAAGCAGAGAAATACGTTTTACAGTGGTCATCCTCGGAGTGAACTCTTCAGACATCTCCTGCATACTCCAGTCTTCTCACAGCATATTTTTCTCTGACAGTTTGAGTGTTCGGACGTTTCTGCAGAAGTACAGCTTCTTTTTGTGTTTGCTGTCCCGCAGACGACACACCCTAGAGATTGGCATTGGATTGAGGTTTTGGTGGGTCTTCAATCAGTTGGTCCAGCTGTTCATTTATAGCTTCTGGCTCTTTAGAAAGGTAAGGAGACAGTCAAATCGGCGATCCTCATTGCTGCCATTTTCTGACACATACAGAAGCACTCCTTCTTCAGCACATCTGGGAGTTTGCTCTCAATCAATCTGGTCACAAGTGGGTTCTTAATGGCGCAGTTTCCCCAAGGTCACTGAAATCCAGGAGGGCTTTCTCAACAGACTGTATCAGTCCATTATTTTCTTTGGTTGCTGGATCCTGATGGCTGGGACCTTTGCAGTTTCTCTTCAATCTCTATGGCAATTGTGGTTTTGTTCCCAACTCCGTTCCAAGAACACGGAAAATGTTCTCTGCTGTTTTGCAGCTTGACAGGCGTAGGTCTTTTGCAGTTGTTTCATCAATGCTATCAAGAAGTTGATAGACCCTCTATGTCTGCTACTGTTTCAGCATAACAGACTAATTAACAACTTCAGACAAAAGTGGATTACAAACAAATCTCGTACCTCACAGAGGCACCAATAGCTTCCTTCAGGTTCAGGTTCCTTCTTCTCAGGGCTTTTGGAGCTTCTGCTTAGGCCCGCTTTTTCACTGTCAAGTGTTTCTTCATTTAACTGTGTGGTTTCTCACACTTGAAAAGATGGGATTCTTATCAAAGAATAAATGTAGAAGGATTCACTCAAAAATATGTATTTATTACAGCTGTAGCAGCAACATCAGCTTTGTATTTGTAGTTTAACTTTGAGTTTGACTTTTCCTTTGAGATTGACTTTGACTTAACTTTGAAGTTGTGTTTTGACTTCTCTTTGGATTTGACTTTGAGGTTTCCTTAGTGCTTTCCTTTCTATTTCTCTTGGGCTTGACTTTTACTTCACTTTGCCTTTGAGCTTGCCTTTGAGGTGAAAAACCGGCTGCCTCTTCAGTGTTTTCAGTTGGTGTCCCTTTCCACAGTATGGAGTTTTAGTAAAAAACTTCGGCCTTAGCTTGTATGTCCTGTTGGCTCCTGATACACAGCACAGTGGAAGCACAAGCTGCTAATCAGTGTCAAGTTCCACCTGGTGTCATGCTGGGAAGGTGCGGGGCCAGCAGAGGAGGCGGACCGGCTGATCACCAAAACATACATAACAGTTTTGATATATTTTTATCTGACAGCAGGACATACGTCCTTTCAAAATAAAATCCAGTGTCAAAAAGATCCTCCTGAAGCAGTAAATGACCTGCACTTATTCTTATGCAATTCTCTCCATTAAGAACTTTGCTTGTGAGCAGAAACTAGAGTTACTGCTGTGCAAAAGAAAACAGAAAATGTGCTTTACATTTAGTCTAATAATAAACGGTAGATGTTCCTCAGTCATCTGACATGCATTTTGGAAGATTGATAAAGCATTTACAGCCTCTTAAATTAGTGTGATGTCAGGAGTGGTTAAAAACCAGCTTATTTACTATTGTAATATCACCTCATCAAAAAACTTAAACAACAAAATGTAAGTAGCAAAGCCATTATTGATACACAATAAGAAACAAGTCAGGTTACTTTGAAGCTCCATGCAGAAGCTGCTGATGAAACATTTTAACACAAGGACATTTTGAACAAACAGAAAAACTCAAACTTATGACAACAACTCCAGAGCAACGAGTGAGCCCCCCCTGTGGAGCCCAAGCTGTTCAATATTCAATAAATAAATAGGATCTCGTGCAATCAGAAACTCACGTGCCAGAAGTTGATTCCCTGATTGGTTGAGGACACTTAACCACCTCCCCAGTTCCGATTTTTTTGTAATTCTAGTCAGTCTGCGGCTAAATACTTTTAGCACCAGTTACAAAATAGGGGAGGAGTCGAGCCTCCCTGGACTATTTCCCAGGGAGAATGAGGAGTGTGATTCCTAGGTAGTTGGAACACACCCTCCAGTCCCCATTCTAGAAAATGGGACCATCTCTCCAGTCTACCCGTCCAAAAGTACTGTCCCCGACTGCCAAGCACTGCTGCAGGGACATATCAACCACTGGATTGTGTTCCCTTGTGGTTGCATTTAGTTTTAAGAATTAGGGGAATGGAACGTTTTTGGGTCAGAGGGAAACCTACAGCTCCAGGATAAAAACCCTTTAGGTAAAATGCACATTTTTTATTGTTTCTGTCTATTCATCTTCTTCCTGTCATCCGGGTGGCAAAGATAGCCAGACTTCTCTCTCCTCGGCCACGTCCTCCAGCCAAGTGTTTTCTCTACCTTTGGTCTAGTCGTCTTGCCTTCCACCTCTAACTTTGTCTGTTGTGTTGTTAAGGAACGCCTGGACTTCCCATCCTGACGCCTCCTGCCTGCAGTCAGCTCCTGAACACCCTCCAAGTCCTCTGCACCTCCCTGGCTATCTCTTGAATCCAACTTTCTGCCTGCACTCCCTGTTGTCCTGCATTTTTGGGTCCACCTACACAACTCTGACAATTGATGTACAGAGCTCTGAAATGCTGGCCTGAGGGGAGGAGTCTAAACTGATTGTATTTGGGGTTTGAGGTGGATTGTGAAGATTTGACCTGCCTATTTCCTAACCCGGACCAGTACAGGTCCTGGATTGAGGGGAAGTTTCAGCCCTGAGGGTTTTCTGAGGGTTGCAGATCCAGATTGGATTATTGCAATGTAGAAGATGGTCAGCAGCACCTGTGGCAGGATGAACTTCCTTTAATTGACACAGAAAATACAACCTCTGCTTTGTGGGAGATACACTGCAGGTCCTGTGAGATGGTGAACCCTAGAAACCTGTGTGAGACTATTGAGGGAGCTGTTCTGTTGAAGACTGTGGGGGTTTCTTCCTGAAGTCCACTGTCATCTTCACTGTTTTCAGTGGGTTTAGCTCCAGGTGGTTCTGGCTGCTCCAGAGGACGAGCCGCTCCACTTCTCTCATGTTTGTAGACTCGTCACTGACTTTGATTTGCTGCTACTGACCCAGAGGTTCATATCCTTTGTTATCTTTATGTCTGCAAACAAGTTTGATCAGGAGGAGGGAGGTTTCAGACGTGTGCTGTGTTAAGTTCATTCTAAAAAGTAATTGATTACTTTACTTAGCTACTGGATCAAAATTGTAATCAAATTACTTTACTCAATACTTATTTGAAAATGTAATTCCCTACTCGTTAGTTGACTTTTTCCACTCATATACAAATTCTACAGGATAGAGGAGTTTTGCACAAAGAAGATCCTCTTGTCTTTCATTTAACAGGCTACTTTGAAAAAGATTTTTCATTTCAATAGGACTTATGTGGTTAAACAAAGGTAAATACACAACAATCAAGTAAAAAGTGTCATTTTAAAGTAATAATCTTGTGCAAAGTATGAACATGGTTGAAGACATAACCTGGTTTTATTCAAATTTAGATCACGGTGTGAAAAAAGACACAAAAATAAGTTACAACATACTTTGCATCTGGAAAGTATTCACAGCGTCTCACTTCTTCCACATTTCATTATGTTGCAGCATTATTTCAAAATGAATGAAATCAGTTTTCTTCCTGAAAAACCCTTTGAAAAAACCCCATAACTATAATGTAGAAAAAGTTCTTTTTGAAATTGTTGCAAAATAGCAATCAGGAGGTGTTCTCTCAGTGGCCTACTCACCAATTGAACTACTTTATTAGACACACTTTGCACCTCAGCAAATACACACACACCCCACACCACACACACACACACACACACACACACAGACACAGACTTGATATGTCTGGGACATGCATGTGACGTTTGAATGACGTGTACAACATCAAACATGCCCGGGTCTGTTTATGATCATCTTTGACGTATCTGGGCAGCTTCAGTTGATGATGTGACGTCAGGATTTCTTGCCTACAGAACTATCAAATATCTCTATCTACTGGACGGGCGACGTTCCTTTGTTAGCGACTTCCAGCTCCTTACAAAGCGAGTCAAAGCATTCCTTCAAGATCACACCTGCAAATATTGACGCTCTTTCTCAAAGAACACTCAATATTTCGGATTCCATCTCTGAAGCAATGGCTTATTACCCGGACACATCCAGAACTTCAGGCAGAACCTCCACGGTGTCGGAAATCCCTGCGGCGCTCCCGGACCTTATACCCACGGATATTCCATCCCGATCCATCCAGGTATAACCGACAGGCGCAGCCACAGGACACCTTCCATCAGGGAAATCCAAACATGACGCCGAACCTCGCCCATCCGGACTCCATCATCTCTGAGCTCATGCATCAGATCAGACGGGCGCAGGAGGAGAACCATCAGCTGATCCAGCTGAGAGCAGAGGACGCCGAAAAAATGCAGACGGCCAACGCCGAACGACAGAGGCTGCAGGAACAGATCCAGAAGTTCAGACATGCCAACTGTTTTCTGGTTCTGAAAGCCCAAGACCTCGAAAAAGAAAACCTTCACCTGAAGACAGAGTGCAAGCAGCTCCACAGCATTTCACCAACACGCTGCCTGCAGACATGGATGAGCTCAGAAAAGCTCCTGAATTTGGAGAAACACAAAAGATGAAAGAGGAACACAGAGAACTGACTCTGGAAGTCCAGGAGCTTCAGAAAGAAAATGTCCAGCTGAAGAACAGGCTCCAAGAAGTTTCCCAAATGCAGATGATCTATCCTAATGTGGTCAAGCAACTCCAAATGACTGAAGTAGAGAGGATGCGTTTAAGCAAGGAGCTGTTTGAGGAGATCAAAGTGACAGAGAAGCTCAAAGAAAACCTCTTTTACCTGGAAGATCACGTGGATGAGCTGAAGGACAAAGTCAAAAGTTTAGAAGGAAACCAGTGTTTGGAGGAAAATGAATGTTTGAACATGAACGATTATGATGTGATAGTGGAAGATGAATGGATGGAGGAAGAAGAAGAGATAGTGGAAAATGAAGGGATGGAGGATGAAGAAGAGATAGTGGAAATGAAGGGATGGAGGATGAAGAAGAGATAGTGGAAAATGAAGGGATGGAGGATGAAGAAGAGATAGTGGAAAATGAAGGATGGAGGATAAAGAAGAGATAGTGGAAAATGAAGGGATGGAGGATAAAGAAGAGATAGTGGAAATGAAGGATGGAGGATAAAGAAGAGATAGTGGAAAATGAAGGGATGGAAGTAAAAAGCGATAGAGGTAAATGTAGTGATAGTAGAAAATGAAAGGCTGGAGGAAAAGAAAGCCAAAGAAAAAGAAAACGAAGAAGAAAATGTGCTGGCAGTTGAGGAAACGTCAGATGAAAGACAAACTCAAATTAAGAACATTATCACAGATTTGGAAACAAAACTGCAAATTCTTCAGCAGGAAAATCCAAACAAACCTAAAATAGAAAAAAACAGGATAAGATAAAGAAAAAGGAAATGAAAAACAAAGAAAAAACTGAACTGGTGATTGAAGAAACTGAGGAAACAATGAAGGATAAAAAAGATGAACTTGTGGAGAACATTGAAGAGCTGGACAACGATCTGCAAAAACTCCAGCTGAAAAATTCCACGAAGTTGAAGAAAAACAAAATGAAAGAGTCAAACGACAACCTGTGAAGAGGTCCTCCTTCCAAAATTTCCTCCGTACAGTGTTTTGCTTGAAAAAGTAAAACCAGACCACTGCAAACACTGCAAAAAAAGATACTAAAAAAAAAAAAAAAAAAAAACAAAAAAAAAAAAAACAAAAAACGTAAAAAAATAAAGAAAAAAACAG